>JAWNLD010000526.1:0-600000 GCA_035041545.1 Drosophila colorata | reverse complement strand
TATTGTTTTTAAGTTGTAGGCTTAACTATATTTGCAAACACAAATAATACTTATGTTCTAATGTATATTTTATGGTATAAATATAATTTTATGTAAATCTATTTAATTGATTGTAATAAAGTCCTATGTAAACAAAATATTTATATTTACAATTCACTTTTTTTTTACGAAGCTAGTGGGTATCTAAGGGGTTTAAGTGTGTAATAAATATGTTAATTGATGTTTATCTCTAAAAGCTGCAATGATTTTCATACAAAGCTATATACTTCTTTGATAGTAGTGCAATACAAATTTTATTTTGGTTTTATTAATAAAATAAAATGGAAAATATAGTTAAAAAGAAAGTTTTTCAAAGAAAACAACCAATTACGATAAGACTTTAAATGCCAGATAATTTTAGTCTCATTTATTCACACTTTAAAACTAGACGTCAAAATGTTTCTGCCTGTAGTGAAAAATAATTAAATTATAGCTTGGAAAATAAAAAGACAAAAACCACCTATAGGTTGCAATGTTTTATGTCTCGCGGGTGCGTCCCACTCTTTTATATCTACTAATTGAACAACTAATAAGTAACCGCAGCTTAGCTGCTGTAAGGCAGCAACATCATGACGGATGACAATGAGGTTGGTAACAATTGTGATTGGCAAAAGGTGTCTACTAATCCACGTCCAACAAACCGACAATGTAAAAACTCCTGGATCCAAAAATGTGAATAAATTTGCCACATATGGACTTTCAGGGTAGTTGCCAAAAATATTCATCACTCTACGCCAATTGAAACAATTAAGCCTGAGGTCGAATCGGTACGGCATGTCGTAAGAGGGATTCATAACATAAGATGCCGCATTTCCAAGGAGTAACAATATATGTTTTTAATAGACTTCTGGCCAGATAATAGAAACTGCGAGATTTACATAACCGATAATGCTAATGCTGCGATAAATCATCCAAGTGCCAACTGTCCGAAAGACAAGAATCGGCGAGCTAAATGTGCAAAGTGCCCCGAGAACCATGCAAATAGCAGGCCTATATCAACCAATGACCTGCCCAGACTCTCAATTCCCCACAATCAAAGAAATGATTTTAAAAATAGGTGTAATCAAGCATCTTATGCTGACGTATTAGGAAGTGAGAATGTATCCTAAGAAAATACCACACTACAACGAATTGAAAAACTTTTCGTAAAACAATCTGAGCTAACAAATAATCTAATCAACATGATGAGGTTGCTTGTAAACAAATTATGCAAGTAGATGTACGTATATATATGGAATGCTAATGGACTTTGTAGCCATTGTAAAACAACTTTATTTATAAAAAAAAAATATTGATTAAATGTTAATTTGCGCACCGCACTTCATTAGCAAATCTTATTTAAACATTAAAGGGTACTGTTTTAAGGAGAGCAACGACATGCCACCTTTTTGATTTTAGTTTGTTCGTTTTTAAGAACAAGATGATTTTATTGATGTGTAACGAGTAACAAACACATTTGATTCGTTTTGCCGAAGCTGATGGTCGTCTAACAATTCGAATGGGTACGCGAGTGCTCTACGGCTGCATTCTGGTCGGAAAATGGGAGTGGGTTATAAGTATTACCGCTCCTGCTAGGTTGCTTCCTTTTCTTACTGTAAAGTAATTAATAATATCGCGTACATATATGATAGTAAAGAGGGGGACTGCTTTAGCAAAGGGAAGGGGAGCAAGGAAGGACACTGCAGACGCAAGAGAAAAAAAAAACAGAGATAGGTGAGATCCAAATAAGCCGACTACTTTTGTTTGCTTGCACCTGGAGGTGCTAACGCCCACCCAACCATGATCCCGGAAGGCCTAACACGAATAAAACCGGATCCCTAAAAGTAGGCCATAGTCTACTGAGCGCTGCATGGTTCCAAAAATTTTAATGCTAGCACATAATTAGCAAAAGAACCATTTTATTATAAATTAATTCCATTTGAAAATAATCATGTTCAAATTCGGAAAAGACAAACTAACCAACTTATTTTCAATAAGAAAAAACGGGAGAAAGGTACGAGCAAAATGCGTGGTTAAAGAAATAATAATACTAATTGTATATTTAAATGTGGATATTATAAATATAAATAGTTAGGTATAGATAATTCAATGGATATATATGGATGATTATATGGCAATATAAATATAGGTATTTTTGTTAAATAAAAAATATACTAATATAATGCAATATAATTAATGATCATTTTTGAAATTAAATGGCATGATGTTAAAATGAAATTTCAATGTTTAGTTGAGTAGTGACCAGTTGACCAGCCTTGGACCAAATTCAAGGTCACCTAAAAACTCTTGCACAAAATAGAGAAGCTTTTTTGCACGGCCGCTGACTGCAGCGAAAACAACCAAAAAAAAATTAAGCAAACGAACAGATAAAAAACGCTTGTAAAAGCTCACTTACAGCATGTTCCCGCGTTGAAAGATCTTTCGCTACCGGTGTATGTGTGTGTGGGTGTGTTGATTACCAGCTGGGCTTAAGAAAGTTTATGGAGCTTGAGCTGCGTGGCCAAAGCTCACAGCCTTAATTCTCCGTAAGCGAAGCTTTTTATGTACAGCAAAATATTAACAAAACAAAATTAAAATTATTGTTTAAATTACACCTCTAAGCTATTTGGTCTTACAAAATGATTCTATGTTGTTTGCTAAGCAGGGTATACCAATGTATCTCTTCGGAATAAACATAGTTATTGATATAAATAATTGAACACAAAATCTCTAAATTGAACATATAATAATCAGGCTGAAAGCCAAGAACACAAACAAGAAGAAAAAAATGATGCACTGCCTTAGCCACTGCGAGACGATGCTATATAAGAGGTTATGTTCTCTTCCAACACACAATTAGCGAAACGCCGGAGAATTTTTCATATCCCGAGTTCGTTCCAATAGACTCGCTCACGCCGATTCGCCGCAAAATGCCAAGATTTGATTGGTGTGGCATCGCCTCGTACGAAAAATTCACACTGCACGATGATCAGCTGGCATTTGCTCCCAGACTCAAAAGCTCATGAGTGAGCTTTCAGCTTAGTTTTCGCTGCTTATGCCAACTTATGTGGCTTATTATTTAAGCCTACGTGCCGATTCTAATTTTAGAATGAAAGAGAGTCGAAACTCTGAATAAGTGTAAGTTTAAGGGTGAATTACAATTTAATTCAAAATATTTACCCTGTTTGGAATAGGCACGATAAAAATAATTAGGTTTTATATATATTTTATTTTCGTTTGGATCCTTTTCTCCCGGTTTTAGCCGCGAGTCAGTCCGGCACAAAGAGTGGCACAAAAATGGAGTCAGAAATTGATGACCAACAAATTAATAGTTGTGTGGCACTTTTAATTTGCACTTCACTAATTTTTTATTTGTTTGAATTCTATATTGATGGAGCTGAAACTGCACAAATAGTCTTTAGAAGGTCCACGAGGAGAAAGACAGACTGGGGTTGGGCGACACAGCGAAAAAATATTGTTTTCCGGAAATTTATTTTCTTCAGTTTTTTCGCCATTCGCCAAGGCTGGCCGAGTTTTATACACATTCTTTGTATACACATTCTCACATTGGCCCTTATAGGGTGTTTAGACCCGAGTCGGTACCGCAACTGCAGTGGGATTTCGCAATTGCCGATTTTGCCCCGTAAGAAATACACGGGTTTGTGTGTGTATCAAGCGGGCCGATAGTCCGCTGTGGCCGCTGCTGAGGAAATATCGGGAGGGCTTCTAGTATATAGGCGTTTTTTTGGTGCTTTTTAATGGTTTGAAATGAGCAACGGATGAGTTTTGATTGGGCGCGAAATGGACAGGCAAAGATCGAAGCGATGGCTTCGTCCATCAGATGTAGATATTGGGTTTGGAGGTGCTGCCAAGTGAGGTAAAAGTGAAGATCGACAGGTTATTTGTTTTATTATTTAGAAATAATAAATAATATTTATAAATTTGCATTTAATATATCTTATATTTAAATTGCAGGCGGATGCAGTTCGTATGTGGATGACGACATGGCTAACGATCTGCTGTCACCAGACATGGAAGCAAGCTGCTCCTATGCCCAACCGGCTATAACAAAACAGTTAAAAAGAGGATCTCCTCTTGTATATGTATATTTATTCAGCATACTGAAGCAATCGAAGCATTCCCGTCCATTCAAAAGTTATCTTCTCCCTGACCAAAGCGTTCCTTTAAATATACGTGTTATTATGATTACCTAAGTATGTTGTTTTATTTACTCACATATTGCTACCAGCTCCAGCCAACAACGACGCAATTAAAAGTGTTTGACATTGATGTGTCAAGATGCCGCTGAGAGAGGTGCATCATAACAGCAAGTGCCTCGGCATCCTCGATGTCGGACGGTAGAAAGCAGGTCCACGTTTTGAACTTTCACTTTAATATTACTCTTAAAATCAATTTTTTATAAAATTTTAATTTACGCTGACATAGCGAACAGTGAACAGCTGTTCACTGACTGCAGTTGCGGTAGCGGCTGGTGTAAACAAGTTTTTCAGTAGCGACTTGTTAAGTCCGGTGTAAAAACCCTATTAGATGGCGCCAGCAATTCTTCTAAGTTCACAATTGACAAAAAAATATAATAACGAACTACTTAATAATTACATTGCTATGTTCAGAAAACAAATTATAACTATTTATTTTTATTTATTAAATTTTTTTTTCCTTTGAGAATAAGATGAATTATATAATTTACACAACTAGAAATGAGTAGTAGTATAGCAAGTAGTACTTCATATCTCCTACTAGTATGAAAAAAAATATTGCCTGCTTTTGGGCACTGTCGAAAATATTAGTATTTAAGCAAAACGACAAGCGACCACTACAAATGGTATGCTATTAACAGGTGCAGCTGCTATGCACTCGTTGATTAGATTTAACTGTGTTTACTTATGTTATTATTATTATTATTATTATTATTATTATTATTATTATTATTATTATTATTATTATTATTATTATTATTATTATTATTATTATTATTATTATTATTTGTAAGGGAGTCTCACAACAGAGTGGCACAGCGACCAAATTGCGGTCTTTTGTGCCAAGGGGCTCCCTATGGGGACAACAGACGCTCTGCCTCCCTTATGAAGGAGGGCAGATCCCTTGTCGAGGAAATTCTTATCTCTGCTGGAGTAACAAATTCTCTGTATAGATACCTCCTACTCCAAATAATGGCTGGGCAATCACATAAAATGTGCTTTGTTGTCTGTGAACCGGTATCTAAGTGAGATTTGCTGGAGACAATTCCAGCAATCCGCAACCAGTCTCGAGGCAATACTTACAGGAAAGACCTTGAATGACTGCTTGGTTATCTGAAAAGATATTTAAGGTGGCTCCTGTTATCCCGTTGTCAAGGATATGTCTGGAGCAGGACTCAATGGCGTGGATCTCAGATTGAAAAACACTGGGCCAGGTACCCATTGAAACCGAGATTTTGGTGTTGGGTCCTGTGATCCCCGCACCAACCCTTTGATTAGTTTTTGATCCGTCTGTGGACCACTGCAGGCTCATTGCAAGGAATGCCATCATCCCATTCCCTACGGTCTGGAATAAGAGTCCTAAATTTCGCCTCGAAGAAAAGTTCCGTGGTCTTAAGATCCTTTCTGTCGCAGATCCCTAAGCCAGGAATATTTTTTACTAGACTAGCATGACCTATGTCTGCTGCTAGCAACCCATTTGTGAGTTTAATCCTTAGAAGGCTCAAAGAAGCTACCTTATTTATGTGCAAATGCAGCAAATTCAGTCCTAAGACTGTCTCCAGCGCTGCAGTAGGACATGTACGCAAGACACCCGTGAGGGATAGGCATACGAGCCTCTGAAGTGTGCTGCATTTTTGTATGGCGGTAGCCTGCTGTACCTTTGGGCACCAATCGAGGGCAGCGTAAGTGATAACAGGCACAACCATCATACTGTACAGCCATCTGATGATGTTGGCTTTGGAGTCTAAACCTCACGTTTTACCGAAGAGCCGACGACATGCCCGCATGGCATGAGTACCTTTGGTGAACATTTTGTCTAAGTGCGAGTTCCAGTTAAGTCTCTTATCCAGATTAACACCGAGATATTTGACCTCACTGGAGAGCTCGACGGGTGCCCACCGATGTAGAGCTGACCGACATCGATGTTGTACCGTTTCGTGAAGGGAACGATAATCGCCTTCTGTGGGTTGATATTGAGACCCACATCTGTGCACCATCTTAGGACCGTGTTGAGTGCCGTTTGCATTCATTCGGTGATGGTTAAGCCGAACTTTCCGGAGACTATTATTGTCAGGTCATCTGCATACCCTATGGTATCGGCGCCCAGCACCGATAGTTTCACCAGTAGTTCATCTATCACTAAGGACCAAAGAAGGGGAGACAGAACCCCGCCCTGTGGACACTCTTTGACCGCTCGAATGTGGAAGTTGTAGGCATCCAGTGAAGATCTAATGTTTCTGTGCATAAGCATTCTCTCTAACCAGGTGATAGAGAAGGGGTCAACCCCCGTAGATGCTAACACCGGTTATTGACTGATAGCCACTGTTGTTGAAGGCCCCTTCGACGTTCGAATGAGCACAAAGCAATTTCCTTCGCCTCGAATGCCTTTTCAATCTTACTGACTATCTGATGTAGAGCGACCTCGGTCGATCTACCTTTGATGTATGCGAATTGTGTATGTTGCTAGGAATTGGTATCTTGCAATCTGCACCGGATATGCAAGTCCACAGACGTTCTGCGGTCTTAAGCAGAAAGGATGGAAGGCTACTTGGTCTTTACGACTTAGGTTGATCCAAGAGACGGTACCCTTGCTTGGGAATAAAAACCATGGTTACCTCCCTCCAAGATAGCGGAATTTACCCAAAAGTGATGCTCGCCCTAAGTAGACCAATTAGTGGACTAAGTATATCTTCTAGGCTGTGTTGCAGCAGGGCCGGGAAAATCTGGTCGCCCCCCGGGGCTTTGAAATGAGCGAATGATTTAATGGCCCATCTGACCTTATCAGCGTCGAAGATTACACCCGACGGACTGTAACCACGTCTAGCTGGTTCAGTATCCCCATCATAATAGGGATTTTCCGGGCTTATAACAGAAACAGGGAAATTCACCGGAAGCAGTAGCTCTAGCGTTTCCCGTCGATCCTGTGTGTAAGAACCATCTGTTCTTTTTAAGAGCCCGACACCATTAGATGACCCACTGGCCAATACCTTTTGCAATCTCGCTGCTTCTGGAAGTGACTCTACACTTTCGTAGTAGGTGCGCCAAGTATCGCGTTTGGCGCGTCTTATGTTTTTATTAAAGAGCCGTCTGACCTCCTTCCTTTTATTTGCCAGGCTTTCGCTCCACCAGGGAACCTCATGTTTCGCCTGGGGTCTTAGGGCCGCACTATCATGGTAGGACGTTAAAAGCACCTTGAAGTGGTCTTGACGCCAATTCTATCTCCGTCGTGGAGTTAAAGCTGGTAGCAAGTTGATAAACTTTCGAGGCCACTAAGGCTTTGTACAAGTTCCAATTTGTTTTCTTTGGGTTAAAAGTATTGGAAAGGAGTTCCGATTGGCCGGGAGATCAAATCTGATGTGCTGGTGATCTGAAAGAGTGGCCTTATCGGTAACCCGCCAATTTTTAATGAAATCGGACAAAGAACTGCTAACCGGATTGAGGTGTAGTACCGCTTCCCTGATACACCTAATTGAGTGCACAAAAGATATTCAAGAAGGCACTTACCGCTTTTGTTGACGTCACTACTACCCAAGATAGTGTGATGGGCGTTGGCGTCACATCTGTTTGTTCGTCCTTCGGCAGAAGTCGACGAGCCGCTGAACCTCCATCGGCACCACTAGATGGCAGTGCTTAATGTTTGGCGGGCGTTTACAATTTAAACGTATATTTTTAAAAATCGAACAGGGGCGAAATTTTGCCAAATATGAATTCAGAGAAGGAGTAGATTTATGCCACTGTAAATTGGGCACGGCGCATATATGCTGACGCTTAACGTTTCGTCAATCCCTATCCTACCCTATCGGAGCTCCAATAAAAGTAAAAAGAGGTGGGGGTCGATCAATATAAGACAGGTACTTCTGCCTCGCACCGGTGGTTAGAATGTGATATATATATATATATATATATATATATGTATATGTGCCAATGTAGGCAAATTTGGCAAAATCCGAGTGCCGGTTTTAACAATGGAAATTATGTGAATAATGGGATAAATAAATTAATAAATAAATCGTTGCGTTGTCGGCTTTTGCTGGAACACACTTACTCGGTTTTGGAAGGATGCAGAGAGGTAAGATGATGGTGGTTCCAATAAAAAAAAAAACAGCGCATGAAGGCAGGCTGCATAGGCTCAATAGTTTCTGTTGTGTGTTTTGAATCCTGAGCATTTGTTTTGGGGGTCTTATTTGTGTTTTTATTTAGATTCAAGCAAAAACACATTTGTTGTGTCTGACTACAACACGTTTTTCCAATTCCTCCACACTAAATTAATTTTCTCGAAATTGATTCGATTTTGGATGTTCGTTTTTTACGGGTCCCTTCTTTACAGAATGTGCCTTCAAATCTACTTCTATTAGCTTATTCCAAATTGTACGACAAGTGACAAGTGCTTTTAACTAATTTCTTTGATCTTCCAATGAATGGAAGGTTTTTTTGACCTCCTGAACCCAAAGCTTGTCAAACTTTTGTGAAGTTTTTCGCTTTATACCTCGATTATCTTGGCTTAGCTTCAAATTGATCACGGAAAATATTTATTTCCTTTTAGAATTGCATTACCTTTGCAATTTTATCCATTGTTTTGCCCTATTTTTAAAGATCTCTGTACAAATGGACATACACAGCTTACATTTTTGCAGGCAAATTCATAAAACAAAAAAAAAATCAAGTAAGATCGCTCTATTTGGGTGTGCCCGTCTAGGAGATCCAGTGGCAAGATGTCGTTATATACATTTAAAGCTCTTTGTATTAATACGCACATTCACAAAGTCACACAAACGCAAGCAGAGCGCTGCGCTCTTTACAGATCGGCTGCGCTTGACCCCACTATTGAAAATGAATTCTTGAACAACTTCTAAGCTAAGAACATGATCGATTTGAAATTTACAGTGCTTAATAAGAGCATCAATATCTATGTGCAAACCAAAGTGCAGTCTGTAGTACTTGATTTGGGTTTTTCAGAAATAAAAATCCGATATATTCATAATCTATGTATCCTTTACAAAAACATATTAAACAAAAGTTGGTGGCTCTAGCTCTTATAATTACTGAATTATGCTCAAGCAACCGTGTAAGAAAATCGATAAATACTGATTAAAAGTCCAAGTTTAGCTCTCTAGTTCTTATAGTCTCTGAAATCAAGGAGTTCACAAAGACAGACGGACAGACAAACAGACGGACAGACAGACGGACATGGCTAGATCAACCCGACTATTGCTCCTGACCAAGTATAGATGTACTTTATGGGGTCGGAAATGCCTCCATCTGCCTGTTACATACATTTGCACAAAACCATTATACACTTTTTACTCATTTTCAATGAATTCATGGTATAATTAAGTAATCTTTACAACGAGCTGTTTCCCGTTGGTTTTTTTTATTAATAATTAGTTTCGAAGCGTTAAAGTGCATGTCTTTTATATTATTATACTCGCTCACGAACTGAAACTAGTATATTGGGTTTGTACATTGCCCGTCATGCTGTCCGTCCGTCTGTCCGTCTGTAGTAACTACTTGTCGTTATCTGCTTCACACAAAGTGTTAAGATTTTTGTACCAAGCCCACTAGGAGGCTGGTCAATCGATAACATGCCAATACACCTAAAATGGCAAATCGAAAAAGGTAAATATTTTCCAGAATCTTTCAGCTAGAGACACCAAATAGGGTATGTAGACTGCTGGTAACCTCCCCCGAAAATTGCGACCTGGACGTCCCAGCCACGCCCACTAAAACGCCCACCCCAGCGCACGCAGCGCCCCCCAGCGCCCCGCCCAAAAAAAAAGAAAAAACGGAAATGCCTATATCTCCCACAGTCTTTAAGCTAGAGTCATCATATTTGGAAGATATATTACTGGAAAGCTCCCCAAATATCACACAAAAAATATCGCAAAACTGATATACCTGAAAGCACAAATCGGCACAATTTTAAAGATAGAGCCACCAAATGTGGACCAGCTATCTATAGCTGCTGACATCCCCTAAAAATTGAGACCTTAATATTCCGACCACGCCCACTAGAACGCCCCCCGGCCACCCCGCCCCACGGATCGCGAAAACCTATATCTTCCACAGTTTTCGAGCTTAAGTCCCCAAATTTGGATGGGAGATTACTGGTCACCCCCGTTAAAGATCGGTAAAAAAAATTCAGACACGCCCACTCCCGCCCCACCAACAAATAACGAAAATCTATATCTCTCGCAGTTTTAGAGTTTGACTCCCCAAATTTGAGATGTCGGCTACTTATCGTCCCATTTAAAGATTCCTAAAAAATTTCGATAAATTCTATGTGTCTCCCTCAGTTTTAAAGCTAGAGACATACATTTACATTTGGCAGATTACTAATGACCTACCTTTAATTTTTTTCAGACAGATTACTAATGACCTCAACACTACTAAAGATTGCAACACATTTCGGCTACACCCCCTTAACCTACAAAAGGGTTCAGGTCCAAGAAGGGAGGTTGCGGAACCGGCCCTAGCTGGCACGTCCGCAACTTCGTTGCCGGAAATTCCGGAATGCCCTGGGACCCAACAAAGTGTGACCTGTTTTCTATGTGAGATTTGCTGCAGACATTTCTAGCAATCCGCAACCAGTCTCGCGGTAGTCCTCCATGACGAAAGAGCTTGAATGACTGCTTGGCTATCTAAAAATATATTTCATTTGGGTCCTCTTATCCCCTTGCAAGGATATGTCTGGAACAGGACTCATTGCAATCGAGATTTTGGTGTTGGGTCCCGTGCTCCCCGCACAAACCCCTTAATTAGAGTTTGATGTGTCTGTGAACCACTGCACACTCATGCGATCATTACAAGGGTTGCTATCATCCCATTCGCTACGGTCTGAAATAAGAATCCTTAATTTCGCCCTTAAGAAACGATCCGTGGTCTTAAAATCTGTTCTGTCGCAGATTCCTAAGCCAGTCCTAAGACATTTTCCAGTGCTGCAGTAGGACATGTACGCATGACACCCGTTAGGGATAGGCATACGAGCCGCTGAAGTTTGCTGCATTTTGATATTGAGACCCTCATCAGTACAACATCTTAGGGCCGTGTTGAGTGCCGTTTGCATCAATTCGGTGATGGTTAAGACGAACTTTCCGAAGATTATTATTGCCAGGTCAGCTGCATACCCTATGGTATCGATCCCTAGATTCGATAATTTCACCAATAGTTTATCTATCACTAGAGACCAAAGAAGGGGAGACAAGACCCCGCCCTGTGGACCCTTTGGTTGTACAAAGCACACTGGTGGCATCCAGTAAATATCTAATGTCTCGATGTATAAGCATTCTCTCTATTCAAGTAATAGAGAAGGGGTCAACTCCCCTAGATGCTAACGCCCTGGTTATTGAATGATAGCCAGTGTTGTCGAAGGACCCTTCGACGTCTAGCAAGGAGCACAAAGCAATTTCTTTCACCTCGAATGCCTTTCCTATCTTACTTACTATCTGATGTAAAGCGACCTCTGTCGATCTGTCTTTGATGTAGCCGAATTGTGTATGGTTCAGGCGACTGGTATCTTGCAATCTGCACCGGATATGCAAGTCCAACAGGCGTTCTAGGTGTAGGTTGATCTCCTCCCTCCAAGATAGCGAAATGTACCCCCAAGTGAAGCTCAGGGCCGGAAAAATCTGGTCGACCCCCGGAGCTTTGAAATGAGCGAATGATTTAATGGCCCAACTGACCTTGTCAGCGTCGAAGATAACATCCGACCGACTGAAATCACGTCTAGCTGGTGGTTCATTATCCCCATCATCACAGGGATTATCTGGGCTTATAACAGATCCAGTGAAATGTATCTGAAGCAGTAGCTCTAGCGTTTCCCGTTGATCCTGTGTGTAAGAACCATCTGTTCTTTTTAGGAGCCCCACACCATTAGATGACCCTCTGGCCCATACATTTTGCAATCTCCCTGCTTCTGGAAGTGGCTATACACTTTTGCAGTAGGTGCGCCAGGTATCGAGTTTGGCGCGTCTAATGTTCTTATTATACTCAGTGAGCGCGCATCTCTATGTGTCACGCGAGTCTCTATTTGACTTGGCCCTGTTAGAAAGCCGTCTGACCTCCTTCTTTTGATTTGCCAGGCCTTCGCTCCACCAAGGAACCTCACGTTTCGCCTGATGAGGTCTTAGGCCCGCACTATCATAGTAGGAGGTTAAAAGCACATCTTGAAGTTGTCTTGATGCCAAATCTATGTTCCTCGTGGAGTTAAAGCTGGCAGCAAGTTGATCAACTTTCGAAGCCACTAAGGCTTTGTACAAAATCCAATTTTTTTTCTTTGGGCTAAAAGAATCGGATAGGAGTTCCGCTTGGCCTGGGAGATAAAATCTAATGTGCTGGTGATCTGAAAGAGAGGCCTCATCGGTAACCCGCCAATATTTAATGAAATCGGACAAAGAACTGCTAACCAGAGTCTGGTTTAATACCTCGTCCCTGATTGCGTCTATAAAAGTGGGCTTGCACCCTCCATTTGATACATATAATTGACTACACAAAAGATATTCAAGAAGGCACTCACCTCTTTTGTTGACGTCACTACAACCCCAGATAGTGTGATAGGCGTTAGCGTCCTTCGGCAAAAGTCGATGAGCCGTTGAACCTCCGTTGGCGGTGCGTCGTCGATGTCGACAGGGAAATATGCAGAAACCACCTCAATGGTTGACGAAACTAGGTCCTTGGAGATAAAGTTTGTTAGAGGGAACTGCCTTACGCTTTTATCCAGAAGGATAGCTGCTCGAGGCGCTCCACCCACTCGGTCAAAAAACAAATTACATGAGCCTCAACTTAATCCTCGGACTTGGCCACCAATCAACTATGGTTCTTGGAGGATAGCCAGGTTGATGTTTTGCTCGGCGAAAATCCTGCACATGGTGGCCGACGCTCCTCTGGCGTGGTGCAGGTTCGCCTGAAGCACCTTGATTGTGCTCATTTCTCCTTTGCGGAGTGTTGGCTAAGGCAACCGCTTTTGCCTTGTCGGGAGTCGTTCCCACGACGCCTTGTGTCTCATTGTAATTTGCGCCTTGCTAGCGACAGTCGCTGCTGCTGCGGCCTCTGTTTGCTTGCGGACCACTCCCCTAGCGAAACCGGTGCCACTGCTAGATGAGGCGACCACGACCTGTCTTGATTGCAAAGGTGCCGCACCGTTAGCCTGATCACAGGTCGAACCATTAGTATGCCCAGCAGCTAAGCTAGTGGAGGGACCCGAGCCAGGTTCCGGGTTTGTTGTTGGGGCAGCAGCAGCCGGCACTGCGACGCTCCAGCTTCTCTCGTAGAGGGACCGTCGCTGCTCTTTTCCTTAAGTGCCGTGTTCTTAAGGATAAGTCTGGTCCTTCCAAAACAGTACCAGTTTTTTCCGCCGCACTTAATAAGCGACTGCAGCGATGCGTTATCCACCATGATGGCTAAGTGCAGCATGGCGCCACCCGTGGTTCACTGCACTACCCACCATTGGCTGATGCTGAAGTCGTTCTGGGCACCTATGTGCGCCCGGGGGAACTGGCATTCCCCCAGCAGCTCAACTTCGCAGGCCTTGATATGGCTGAAGTTCGCCCTCACCCACTTGGCTGCGTTGTTGTCGTAGCAGACGAGCATGAACCAATCCGTTCTCGGAATAACACCCTCAAACTTTGGCTTCACACCTGGCGTCACACACGTCAGGGTGGACGATAAGATCGCCGCCTTTAGCGTTGCCATTTGCTCCGCTGTCAGAGGTGACGATCTATCAGTCGCGATAAAACCGAGCTCGACACCCGACTGTACAATGGCGCTGTCGACTCTGAATGAGTATTTTTCGGTTTCTTTGACAAAGCGAGCTCCGGAGACTTTTCGTCTGAGTGACCCCTTTTGACCTTGGCGTTAGCGACACCTTTGCAGCTTTCAGAACAGCTGCTCTGGGGAGCCCTTTGGCGAAAGCTGCCTTAAACAGCTTCTTTTCGCGGTTTGTCATTTTAATGAATGCGATCTCAGGGTCGAAATGTAGACGTGCAGTCTGAGTGCCTGCATCCGTCAGACCTGATTTTTGACAGATCTCACTAGATGCGTCGTCGAGATCAGTGAGTGTGACGTCAGAGTCAGATTCAGAGACCAATGCCTCTATGGGACCCTGCCGGGACAAACGCTCACTAAAAACTCATTTCATTTCTTTATTTTATAAAGAAGTTCTTAGGCTGGCGTAAAACTCTTTGTCCGACCAGGGGCACATTATTTATAAGTGCCGAGACTCAATATGGCTAGAGGAAACCTCTCGAATGGAGTTGATTGGCATTGAAGTTTAAGTCTATAGAGGAATTCTCCTTTGAAACAAAAGGGAAAGTGCTGCAGTGCCGAAACACCACGTATTACCTACCTGACGTACACGAAGTTAGACACAATGTCATGAACCATCATAGGGGAATGACGGTTTTTCTCCCAGTTTTACTCTTGGCCGGCCACGACTGAGGTCGAGCACCATAGCATTAACGGTGGCCGTAGGTAAAAAACGTACAGAAGCTAAGACAGCTTGCCTCACCCAGTACCACTGTGCGTGGGTGCGTCTGTCGCTTGTTTCTTTTGGTACTCGCTCTAGCGCCGTATATTTTGGCTTGCGTCTGTTGTCCACTAGAGGTGGCACATGTTGCTAGTGGTAGCTGACCGACGATCATCGTGACATACTTACTTAATAATTATAATTATAGACTAAATTGGTTGTGTTGCAGTTGCTGCGATACAATTTCTTAATATTAAAACTCCTTATCTCTACTTAATAATAATAATTATTGTGGCGCGGCCAATATCGCATCACAGTACAGAGCTCTTCAAATCTTCCTTATGTCCGTGTAAATCACTTCGTATTTCTGCTACTCCCAGTAGGTTTCCTCAAACACATCTCTGATTGCTGTATCAAAATACCTTAATTTAATATCCTCGTTGCATTTAAGTTCAGCGTTAGTTTCTGCCAGCGACGCGAGTCTGGCTTCTAAGTGTGTCTCCGAATGAACCGTTTCATCAGCCTTGTATTTTTTCAACGACTCAGAGTTATGCACTCACCCTTCAATTAAGTCGCACTGCCAATGGCAATTAGAATCCAAAGTCCAAATCTAAGATACACAATGCAATCGAAAATTTGTACATCTCTCGGGTTTCGGCACCAACAAATATTGGAGATCGGCTGCACCAAGTAAGGAGCCCTAAATTGCTCGTAGATATGATGCGGCTTGTGGCTTGCGAGTTGCGCCCAACCGGGGAGTTGAGAATTTCAACGATTTTTCTGGTAACTTATTTTTAACTTAATTTTCATTAAACTTAACCCAAATTATATATATACAATTTAAGCTGCACAGAAGGTGCGTCCCGACAATTGGACTGACACTCACATACTATAAATATCTCCCGCTGTTGCTACTTATCAAATTTCATATCATAATATTATTACACCTATAAGCAAATAAAGATAACCAAAACTAACTGGATTTAAAGCTCGCCGCTAATATTGGCTGATTTTAGTGCATCTGGCTTTTCGTCTGTATTCGCTCATTCACATGCGCTCTTTTATAATGCGCAATAAAGCATACATATTTGAGTATTATTAACTTCATTTTAATTATTTTACACATGTGTGTACTTGCAATATTCATATTCACTGTACACATATATATAACATATACATAACTTACTGAACACTTTTCAGCAGCCAGCCAATAATTTAAGTACACCAGCACATGTGAATGTGTACACTATTCTCTAGTACAGAGACATCTAAACTATTAACACACATTCACTTAAAAGAGGACAGAAAAACATGCATTTATTTCTTTAGTGAATGTTTCTAGTTGAAGAGTGGCATCGTTGCATTAATTAACTGCCATTTATTTTGCATTTTATTTTATTTTGTGCTTTATTTAAAAATCTTTTATTTTTCTGTGCAAAGTGCTTTCTGTGGTGCATTGTAAGTCTTTATTTTATTAAATCAATTTAACTAAAACGGCGTCACTACTGTGTTGTTGTTAGTGTCTGTTTTGTTAACTGTTTACATATTTTGCGCTTTTCTGTGAATTGTTTGTGCGTGTGTTTTCTTTTGCATCATGGTTATTGCTTCAGTTCCACACAAGAATTGTTTGTGTTAAAACTTATTTCGTTTGATCGTTTGCTAGCCGTTGTTTTTCTGCTCTGCGCTCTCGCACCAAAAGTAAATTTCGATTGACCCCTGTAGTCAATATGTCGTGCTGCAAAAAAACTTGCTTAGTCAAGCAGGCAGATTATTCTGCACCACCGCAATTTGTTAATTGCTGGTTGTGTGAAAATATGTTGCATGCAGGTCTCACTGGGCGAGATAGCGATAAATTATCCGCTATTGTCAAAAAGGACTGTGGTGGACTACGCTGTCATGCCCAGTTTTCATTGATGTTCAAATTGATTTCTCTAGAAGGTATATTTCTGTAAACCAATTCTTAAAAACTTAATAATGTCGCTAAGCAGTTTTCGAGTGACTTATGTATATGGTAATACTTATGTATTAGTATTGCTTCTAAAATTAAATAAAATAAGAAAGGAATTAACATTAAAACACACGTGTGTACGCTAATACGAAAGCAGCAACAGAGCAAAAGTTATGTTGCGCTTGTATAGAAACCGAATGAAGACGCCGTTGCCGGCACACCGCACACACATGCATACATAAATAAATATTTCATTTCGCGACAACGGCGTCTTCGTTCGTTTTCAATATGAAGACGAATTAAGCAAATAATAAAATTATAAACTGAGTTTTGAAAAATGTATGTTTATTTTTTGGTATCCATAAGACGTTAAACTACTGGCGACTGTTTAATGCAAGCATTTGCAAAATAATAAGAACACTCACTAATTCTAGTCGCAGAAATATATGGGTCAATATATTTTTTTTTATAAAATTTAAAAAGAATTGCAAACGAAATTGAGAGAGCGCGAGCTAATTCTCTCAATTTTGTTCTCTCTTGTGCTTTTCAACCCTTATTCAAGCATAAAATAGGCTTGATTTAAGAATTATTTACTTATTCTATGATGAGTTTGAGCATATGTCGAAATTAAGAATGAATTGGTCTTAATTTAAGACTATTATCCTGATTCGGGTTCGAAAACTTCAAGCTCTTGTCTGTTTACAATTCAAGTACGACCAAGCTAATTTTTAGACCCCCGTTTTTCTCTCTGTGTATCATCCTTCTCTTGAGGTGGCACTGTTCGTTTGCAAAATTCAAAATTTACATTCGACAACGCCTCATAAGCCCCGCCGTTGCTTTCGCAAACGAAACTTTGCCTTGCTTAATTAACTTATTTATGCAACCGATTGGTCCATTCTCTATGAAATTCTTTAAATTTCTAAACTCACTTCTAGATGTCTGCATTCCACATTACATCCCTCGCATTGATTCTGCAAAACCTCCCAGACTATCAAACTTAAAAAACATTAAATCTAAATGTTTTAAAAAGTTTAAAAAGTGTGGTTCTAATGCTGACTTGTCGAAGTATTCCATAGCCAAGTCAAACTTTTTATTCATAATTCTCAGTGCTATGAAAATTATATTGCCCGTTGCAAACGGCAATTTACTCAAGACCCCAAGCAATTTTACAGTTTGGAAATTCGAAGCGCAAATATTCATGTTTGCCTTCCTCATTTTTTCTAGAAATTGAATAAGCAAGCAATAATTCTGCTGCTTCTGATCCTTTGCTAACTTCTTTCACTCAACCTATTCCTCTGTTAAAATGTCTTATCCTTACCACATTGTTCCTTCTAATTCTATCTTTATGCCTATCACCCACACCTCTCTTCTTTCTGCTATTAAATCTTTAAAAACTTCTAACTTTTCATTCATTCCTAGTTGTCTACTCAAAAGGTTTAGTGCTTTCCTTTTTCGCCCATTGCTAAAGCTTTTTTATATATCCCTTGAGTCTACTGTTTTTCCATCTCTTTGGAAAGAATCGTTTATCGTTGCTCTCCACAAAAAAGGTAGTAGGTCTGATATAACTAACTATAGGGCCATTGCAAAACTGTCTGCTATACCTTAATTATTTGAAAACCTAATTACTTCCACTTTGCAGCAACTCTGCAAATCATTTCTATCCCCTGCTCAGCATGGTTTTATTAAGAGCCGGTCAACTACGACTAACTTGCTTGAATTTATCTCGCTGGTAAATAATGCTTTTCTGGCAAAAAAAAAGTAAACTGATGTCATTTACACCGACTTTAGTAAAGCATTTGACTCTCTGTCCACCATGAACTTTTACTGGATTTTATCTTATCTAAAGGGTATAACTCAAAAAGTCTCTCTAAGATCAAAAATTTCTAAACAGATTTATTTTACGTCAGGTATACCTCAAGGTAGTCATCTTGAACCTTTACTATTTACTCTTTTCATAAATGACCTCCCCTCTATAATATCACATGCTCGCATACTTATGTATGCAGATGATGTGAAACTTATTTACTCGTACTCCGAATTCCTACAACACACTGTTTACAGGATGATTTTAACTCTATGCAAATTTGGTGTTGCACCCAAATTGTTGAAAGTGTATGTTTATGACTTTTAGTCGTTCTACAATTGAAAATTTTCCATTGCAACGTATTCTAACAGTAAAAGACCTTGGAGCTCTCTTTGAATCAAAGATTACCTTAAATTTTCACATATCCTCTATTGAAATGGGGCTAAAGGTGTTCTTGGGTTTATTAAACGTTGGTCGAACGAGTTCAACGATCCCTTCACAACGAAACTTCTCTACATTTCACCTGTCCGCCGAATCCTGGAATACTGCTCGTGTATGGTGTCCGCAGTATAAAATCCACCAGGATCGTATTGAGTCCGTCCAGAAGCAATTTCTGCTCTTTGCTTTTCGTTCTTTAAACTGGGATCCCAATCTTCGCCTGCCATCGTACTCCAGCAGGCTTTTACTTCTTAATCTTCCGTCTCCAACCAATCTTTGATTCCAACATTGATTCCTCGTTTCTTTTAGATCGCTTGAACTTCCCTGTTCCCTTTAGACCTACTAGAAACTATTACCCCTATTCTTTGCACAATTCTATTCGTGTATTATGCCTGGAATATAATAGCCTATACCACGTGTTCTCCTCAGAACTCTCTCTTCCACTAATAAAATCTTTGCTTTCAGGATACCTAAGAGAAATCACTCACCACCCTCAGCTTTTTTTTGTGTATACTGTAAACATGCTTCTTTTTGATTAATGCACGTTTATTTTTCTAATTCTTAACCAATAGTCTTAAACATTTCTCCTCTGAGCGCTCTATTTCATCATCCAAAATCCATCAAGTGTGCCCAGACCTCTACTTATGCTCAAATCTCTTAAAAACGAACACATTCAGTGTGACCAGATCTTGTAATTAATATTATAGCTTACATTCGGCCAATCCTGGCCTAAGATCGATCTCGATCTACAATTTAAATTATTGACATAAATTAACAGTTCTGATACAGGATTGCATCCATGGCTTGATTCTGGCCGATTCTAGAATCCCCTTATAAGGTAGTTGTGTAAGTTGGCAATTGTCAATATCAGCAACTTCATAACGGTCATTGGGCAATACCCGGCTAATTTTGTAGGGCCTGCAATACTTAGGTGAGAATTTTTTATTGAGTCTTTGCAGTTACATCCACACTACGAATTGCCACAAAGTCATTAACATGATACTGCAGAGGAGCCTTGTGTCGTAGAGCATACCTAATTTCATTATGTTCTTGTGATCGTTTAATATTCCCACTAGCCTCCATTCTCACGGAACTTAACTCACACGGTTTATCGAAATTCAGCTTTTCACCTAAATATTCTGCTAATTAACACGGCGTTTTACCGGTACTCTTTTGGACAGAATTGTTAATAGCAAACTCGACCCGATTAAGAAGTTGATACCAATCGGCGTGATTCAAGGGTACGGACAATTTTCCCAACATCGGGGTTAACACTCGATTTATACGTTCCACTTGGTCATTAGCTTGCGGCGCGGCAGTAGCAACCTTAATATGATCGATATTCCGTTCGGTAAGAAAGGCAGCGAACTCAAATGAGGTGAAACATGTCCCTCGATCAGATATTATTCCACGTGGTCGACTATAATATTCAAAGTACTTGCTAAGTGAAGCGTTCACCTCACGAGTATTAGTGGAATTGACCGGAAACAGCTTGACATACTTTGTGAACGCGTCAATAATAGCCAACAAGTATTTTCGCTTCGAATTAACACTCGGTAAAATAATCAATATGGATTGTATCGAACGGAATTGGAGGTCAATTGATCGTTAGCATTACGCCTATACACGATTCCATCTATCAGTTCGAAATCATCAACAGTTTCTTTTCCCAACTTATCTCGGAGCTTTACTTCCTCTGGGTCTCTAATTTGTTCGGTTTGTAGGAGTAAATCAATATCGTTTGGTATTGCACCAACTTCAGCGTCCAAGTTCTCGTTACTCAACTTATTTAGATCTAACGGCTCATTCGATTCTTCAAAAGTACCCGGACGCAATGGTGATAGTGTCCCACTCCGAATTGACGGATTATTTTAAGCACACAGGTCTAACGAGGTTACGGTATCTAACAATTCTAACCGTTTAGCTTCATCTTGAGGCTACATAGGTTCAGCTGCATTACAATTTAATTCTGTAAAGACAACACACGGGTTACAAACATCATCGACGACCAGTTCTAATAGCTCTGTTTGTCGACATGTTGATGCCCTACATGTGCCATGCTATTTCCAGGTCTATAAGCTATAGAGAAATTATAACTCTCTAATTCCAAGGACCACCGGGCGATACGGGGATTTATCGATTTTTTTACTTAACGTCTGAACCAACGAGTTGCAATCTGTCACTATATGAAACGGTTTATGTTCTAAATATACACGAAATCGGCGCAGCGCATAAATGATCGCCAAGGTCTCCAGTTCAAAGCTGTGGCAACGCGATTCAGTACTGGTTGCTTTACGAGAATAGAAGAAAACCGGGTGCACTTTTCCATCAGTTTGACGCTGCAATAACACAGCTCCAAGTCCGTGAGAGCTGGTGTCGCTATGTCACTCGTTTTCTGAATGCTAACTGAAGAGGGACAAGACAGCTGGACTTGACAACGCTATTTTTAATGTCATAAAAGCTTTTTTCAAGTTTTTCATAGGAAATCGTCCCCCATTCTTAAGCAAATCTGATAACGGTTTAGCAATGTGTGAAAACGAGGGCACAAACTTAAGAAAGTCAAAAAACAAACCCAAGCATGAGTTAAGAGCCTTGCAGTGTAGCGGCTCAGGATATTCTTGAATGGCTTTTATATGCATTTCGTTTGGTAGAATACCGTTTGGACCAACGGTTTATCCCAAGTAATCAATACGCCTCTGTAGGAATACACTTTTCTTACAATTGATCTCAATATGGTTTTCTACAAGTCGGTCTAATAAGTTGGCTAGCAGACTAAATGTTCCTCTATTGCTCTGGTAGCAAGAATTAAATCATCCATATAAGAAGTGGGGAATTGTATGTTCTGTGACAGGAAGTTGCTGTCAATTTAATTACGTGATGTGAATAATTAATAATTTATGACCCTACGTGACCCTAATTAAAAAGCAGGCACCTGACCCTTTTTGAGGGAGGGGTGTGAGGGGACCGATCGATAATATGCAGATACGTGATCCCTTTTTTAGGGAGGGGGAAGTGAAGGAACCAATCGTCATGGGCCTTTGTGACCTTTTGAGGAGGGGGGAGCTGAGGAAAGTGGCCGTTACATTTTAGTAACTGTCCCTTTTCTGAAGTAGCGTGGGTGCCCGATCATTAAAATTCAGATTTAAGTGGGAGGGGTTATGAGATCACGTGCGCACAAGTGCACGCATCGACTTGTTCATCTACTTTATCGGGGGTGGGAAAAAGGACCGATCATTAAAAACTGGTTTAATAAGAGGCCGCTCATTTAAATTCAGATTTTAATTGGGAGGGGGTTATGAGATCACGTGCGCACAAGTGCACGCATCGACTTGTTCGGCTATTTTTTCGGGGGTGGGGAAAAGGGGCCGATCATTCAAAAAACGGTTTAATAAGGGACCGCCCATTAGAATTCAGATTTGAAGTGGGAGGGGTTATGCGATCACAGGCGCACAAGTGCACGCATCGACTTGTTTGTTTACTTTTTTAGGGGTGGGTTGAGAGCTCGATCAGGCACGTGCGCATTTAATTTACTCTCCATTTTCTGGAGAGTGTGAACAGACCGTTTTTCTACACGGCGAAGGAGCACAAGTGCGGCGCACACTTGTAAACAGGTTTTGTTAGAGAAAAAGGTTCGATCGTAAATTTCACGCCTATAGACACCTACTGACAAGGGTAAACAGCTCTATTCTGGGTGCGTGTGGCAAGGGTAAAGGACTAATCATGTATTCAGGTAATGTATGGATGGGCTTCTGTAATTGTTTACAGGATGATTTTAACTCTATGCAAATTTGGTGTTGCACCCAAATTGTTGAAAGTGTATGTTTATGACTTTTAGTCGTTCTACAATTGAAAATTTTCCATTGCAACGTATTCTAACAGTAAAAGACCTTGGAGCTCTCTTTGAATCAAAGATTACCTTAAATTTTCACATATCCTCTATTGAAATGGGGCTAAAGGTGTTCTTGGGTTTATTAAACGTTGGTCGAACGAGTTCAACGATCCCTTCACAACGAAACTTCTCTACATTTCACCTGTCCGCCGAATCCTGGAATACTGCTCGTGTATCTGGTGTCCGCAGTATAAAATCCACCAGGATCGTATTGAGTCCGTCCAGAAGCAATTTCTGCTCTTTGCTTTTCGTTCTTTAAACTGGGATCCCAATCTTCGCCTGCCATCGTACTCCAGCAGGCTTTTACTTCTTAATCTTCCGTCTCCAACCAATCTTTGATTCCAACATTGATTCCTCGTTTCTTTTAGATCGCTTGAACTTCCCTGTTCCCTTTAGACCTACTAGAAACTATTACCCCTATTCTTTGCACAATTCTATTCGTGTATTATGCCTGGAATATAATAGCCTATACCACGTGTTCTCCTCAGAACTCTCTCTTCCACTAATAAAATCTTTGCTTTCAGGATACCTAAGAGAAATCACTCACCACCCTCAGCTTTTTTTTGTGTATACTGTAAACATGCTTCTTTTTGATTAATGCACGTTTATTTTTCTAATTCTTAACCAATAGTCTTAAACATTTCTCCTCTGAGCGCTCTATTTCATCATCCAAAATCCATCAAGTGTGCCCAGACCTCTACTTATGCTCAAATCTCTTAAAAACGAACACATTCAGTGTGACCAGATCTTGTAATTAATATTATAGCTTACATTCGGCCAATCCTGGCCTAAGATCGATCTCGATCTACAATTTAAATTATTGACATAAATTAACAGTTCTGATACAGGATTGCATCCATGGCTTGATTCTGGCCGATTCTAGAATCCCCTTATAAGGTAGTTGTGTAAGTTGGCAATTGTCAATATCAGCAACTTCATAACGGTCATTGGGCAATACCCGGCTAATTTTGTAGGGCCTGCAATACTTAGGTGAGAATTTTTTATTGAGTCTTTGCAGTTACATCCACACTACGAATTGCCACAAAGTCATTAACATGATACTGCAGAGGAGCCTTGTGTCGTAGAGCATACCTAATTTCATTATGTTCTTGTGATCGTTTAATATTCCCACTAGCCTCCATTCTCACGGAACTTAACTCACACGGTTTATCGAAATTCAGCTTTTCACCTAAATATTCTGCTAATTAACACGGCGTTTTACCGGTACTCTTTTGGACAGAATTGTTAATAGCAAACTCGACCCGATTAAGAAGTTGATACCAATCGGCGTGATTCAAGGGTACGGACAATTTTCCCAACATCGGGGTTAACACTCGATTTATACGTTCCACTTGGTCATTAGCTTGCGGCGCGGCAGTAGCAACCTTAATATGATCGATATTCCGTTCGGTAAGAAAGGCAGCGAACTCAAATGAGGTGAAACATGTCCCTCGATCAGATATTATTCCACGTGGTCGACTATAATATTCAAAGTACTTGCTAAGTGAAGCGTTCACCTCACGAGTATTAGTGGAATTGACCGGAAACAGCTTGACATACTTTGTGAACGCGTCAATAATAGCCAACAAGTATTTTCGCTTCGAATTAACACTCGGTAAAATAATCAATATGGATTGTATCGAACGGAATTGGAGGTCAATTGATCGTTAGCATTACGCCTATACACGATTCCATCTATCAGTTCGAAATCATCAACAGTTTCTTTTCCCAACTTATCTCGGAGCTTTACTTCCTCTGGGTCTCTAATTTGTTCGGTTTGTAGGAGTAAATCAATATCGTTTGGTATTGCACCAACTTCAGCGTCCAAGTTCTCGTTACTCAACTTATTTAGATCTAACGGCTCATTCGATTCTTCAAAAGTACCCGGACGCAATGGTGATAGTGTCCCACTCCGAATTGACGGATTATTTTAAGCACACAGGTCTAACGAGGTTACGGTATCTAACAATTCTAACCGTTTAGCTTCATCTTGAGGCTACATAGGTTCAGCTGCATTACAATTTAATTCTGTAAAGACAACACACGGGTTACAAACATCATCGACGACCAGTTCTAATAGCTCTGTTTGTCGACATGTTGATGCCCTACATGTGCCATGCTATTTCCAGGTCTATAAGCTATAGAGAAATTATAACTCTCTAATTCCAAGGACCACCGGGCGATACGGGGATTTATCGATTTTTTTACTTAACGTCTGAACCAACGAGTTGCAATCTGTCACTATATGAAACGGTTTATGTTCTAAATATACACGAAATCGGCGCAGCGCATAAATGATCGCCAAGGTCTCCAGTTCAAAGCTGTGGCAACGCGATTCAGTACTGGTTGCTTTACGAGAATAGAAGAAAACCGGGTGCACTTTTCCATCAGTTTGACGCTGCAATAACACAGCTCCAAGTCCGTGAGAGCTGGTGTCGCTATGTCACTCGTTTTCTGAATGCTAACTGAAGAGGGACAAGACAGCTGGACTTGACAACGCTATTTTTAATGTCATAAAAGCTTTTTTCAAGTTTTTCATAGGAAATCGTCCCCCATTCTTAAGCAAATCTGATAACGGTTTAGCAATGTGTGAAAACGAGGGCACAAACTTAAGAAAGTCAAAAAACAAACCCAAGCATGAGTTAAGAGCCTTGCAGTGTAGCGGCTCAGGATATTCTTGAATGGCTTTTATATGCATTTCGTTTGGTAGAATACCGTTTGGACCAACGGTTTATCCCAAGTAATCAATACGCCTCTGTAGGAATACACTTTTCTTACAATTGATCTCAATATGGTTTTCTACAAGTCGGTCTAATAAGTTGGCTAGCAGACTAAATGTTCCTCTATTGCTCTGGTAGCAAGAATTAAATCATCCATATAAGAAGTGGGGAATTGTATGTTCTGTGACAGGAAGTTGCTGTCAATTTAATTACGTGATGTGAATAATTAATAATTTATGACCCTACGTGACCCTAATTAAAAAGCAGGCACCTGACCCTTTTTGAGGGAGGGGTGTGAGGGGACCGATCGATAATATGCAGATACGTGATCCCTTTTTTAGGGAGGGGGAAGTGAAGGAACCAATCGTCATGGGCCTTTGTGACCTTTTGAGGAGGGGGGAGCTGAGGAAAGTGGCCGTTACATTTTAGTAACTGTCCCTTTTCTGAAGTAGCGTGGGTGCCCGATCATTAAAATTCAGATTTAAGTGGGAGGGGTTATGAGATCACGTGCGCACAAGTGCACGCATCGACTTGTTCATCTACTTTATCGGGGGTGGGAAAAAGGACCGATCATTAAAAACTGGTTTAATAAGAGGCCGCTCATTTAAATTCAGATTTTAATTGGGAGGGGGTTATGAGATCACGTGCGCACAAGTGCACGCATCGACTTGTTCGGCTATTTTTTCGGGGGTGGGGAAAAGGGGCCGATCATTAAAAAAACGGTTTAATAAGGGACCGCCCATTAGAATTCAGATTTGAAGTGGGAGGGGTTATGCGATCACAGGCGCACAAGTGCACGCATCGACTTGTTTGTTTACTTTTTTAGGGGTGGGTTGAGAGCTCGATCAGGCACGTGCGCATTTAATTTACTCTCCATTTTCTGGAGAGTGTGAACAGACCGTTTTTCTACACGGCGAAGGAACACAAGTGCGGCGCACACTTGTAAACAGGTTTTGTTAGAGAAAAAGGTTCGATCGTAAATTTCACGCCTATAGACACCTACTGACAAGGGTAAACAGCTCTATTCTGGGTGCGTGTGGCAAGGGTAAAGGACTAATCATGTATTCAGGTAATGTATGGATGGGCTTCTGTAATTGTTTTCTCCTAATTATTCTAGTTTTATTTCTTGTGTTTAACGTGTAAATTTTTAGTATCAGACTCATCGAATGCCCCAGATTTCACTGATTTTTAGGATATATTCTTTCATCTTCACATTATTTTGATTGTTTTATGACTTTGAGCGTGAGAAGTTTCTTCAAAACGTGTGCACGCTTGTATTGTAGATGCACTGGATCATACCCTATGTCCTCTTAAACCTGTCCCTATCTCTAATATTTATCAATTGAATGAAGTAATAGAAAAATCAGTCCCTGAGCTATAAAGGCTCATTTCCTTCATTGAACCCGCATCAGTAGTTCCTGAACTATCGTCTCTCTAAAACCTCAAATCCTCAAACTCAAAAAAAATCTTTTTGTGTGTAAAATGGCTTTCAACAAGTGCAACAACAACAACAACTCCAACGCTGACTGCGACCACGCGTTCAATTATATTAGTTATAATAAGAACATGGGTCGGAACAGCACTCCAAACTATTTCGATAATGTTGTGTTTAGAAGCAACAACATCGCCAACGGACCCATCGCCACCCCCAACTGACCCATCGCCACCCCCAACGGACCCATCGCCACCGCCAACGGACCTGCTGCCACCTCCAACGGACCATTCGCCTTCGTCAACGGACCCATCGCCACTCCAAACGGATCTGCCACCACCCACACCAGAGGAGATAAGCCGGTTATCATTTCAAACGCTCTACTCAGGGGGCCTACCGCCAACGCTAGCGGCCCTTTCGCCACCCCCCACGGATCTGTCACATCCCCACCCCAAAAATTCTTCGCATGGAGCTTAATGTGAACAAATATACTCCATTTGGAGTTGGATCGCTTTACCAAAAACGCTAAAGGCGAAAAAAGCGTTGGTAAACGTGAAAAATTCCGATGAGTTTTGCTTCAAGTGGCCGTTAATTTCTACTTTTAAAAAACCGCAAGGCTATGCGAATAGAAGCAGCAGCTATACCATCGACGATATTAACGCCACCGTCATCCAATTAAGCGAGCATTTAACGCTTAATTTTGAAAACATGGAGTTTCCTCTCCCTTTGAAACAACTCAAAGTGTTTGAAGAGCAAAACCCGACCATAAGCGTAAATGTTTTCGGATTCGACGAGGAGATTGGAGCATTTATTGGGCCGTTATATTTAACGAAGGAGGAGAAACAATCCCACGTGAGCCTAATGCTGTTGGAGATAGAAGGTCGGGCCCATTTTGTTAATTTATCAAGGTATGTACTCACATATAAATAAACATATGCATATATTTAGAAAAAATACTTATGAAATACGTTGATTTATATTTTCAGACTTGTACGCACACAATTAACAAGCCACACAGATGAACTCCTGTTCTGTGGCACGTGCCTAAACTATTCCCATAGCATAAAACTACACGAGGAGCATAAACAGCAGTGTGGAAAGATGGTATCGACCTTGCCAACGGCGGAAAAGGCAAGTCTAAGTTTTAAAAATTTTAATCGTAGTTTAGATGTACCCTTCGTAGTCTATGCAGATTTCGAGTGCATGTTAAAGCCCATAAACTCTAGAGTTAGTGAGAATGTAGTGGCAACACATGAACATGTTCCCATTGCATTCTCGTATTTCATCAAATGCGCCTTTAATTCCAATTTAGACAAATTTGTTGTGGAGTCAGGTGAAAATGCAGGTGAAAATTTCGTTAAATCTCTAATAAAAGATGAGAACGAAATTTACACCTCATACCTAAGTACAGTTAGGCCCATAACAATGAGTTCTGAAGAGGAAAATTGTTTTAGAATAGCTTTTAACTGTCATATTTGTAAAAAGGCGTTAGGAGCTGATCGCGTTAGAGATCATTGCCATTTAACTGGTAAATTTAGAGGCGCAGCGCATAATGCCTGCAACATTAATTTCCAAATTGCACCTTTTGTCCCTGTATTTTTCCACAACTTCTCTAAGTATGATTCACATTTATTCGTTAGAGAATTAAAGAAAGTCGTTGGTGAAATCAAGGTTCTGCCACTGAATAAGGAATTGTACATATCCCTTTCTAAATATACACACATTGCCTCCCACGATAAAAATCTTGAAATTAGATTTCTCGATACATATCGTTTCATGGCAACAAGTTTAGATGCGCTAAGCGCAAACTTAAGTGTTGAAAGGTTTGAAAGTGTCAGACGTTTCTTCCCACTTGATGACCAATTCAACCTGGTTCATAGAAAGGGGATGTTCCCATACGAATATTTAGACTCAGAGAGTCGTTCTCTACCTTCGAGAGAAAATTTCTTTAATAGCCTCACAAACTCCGAATGTACAGAAGAAGATTATGCACATGCTCAACATGTCTGGACAGTTTTTGGTTGTCAAACCTTAAAAGATTACATGGAATTGTATCTTAAAACTGATGTGCTTTTGTTAGCAGAAATTTTCCAAAATTTCAGAGAAATTTGTCAGAAAACTTACTCTTTTGATCCGGCTCATTGTTATACAACTCCTGGTCTGTCTTGGGATGCTATGCTCAAGACAACAGAAATTGAGCTGGAGCTGCTAACTGACATTGATATGTATAGATTTATTCAGAGCGGTATTCGTGGTGGGCTTGTACAGTGCTGTAAAAGGTACTCAAAAGTCAATCATAAATATCTCTCTGAATACGATGCCAGCAAACCGTCTGAATACTTAATGTATTTAGATGCAAACAATCTATACGATTGGGCCATGTCGCAATGTCTCCCTTATACAGGTTTTCAGTGGTTGACCGAAGATGAAATTTCATCATTAGATGTTAGATGTATTGGAGAAACCTCAGTATATGGTTATTTAATGTATCCATCAAACCTACACGATTTGCATAATGATCTTCCGTTTTGTCCGCTTAACCAAAGGGCCACACCGGCAGCAAAAGTCAACAAACTAATTGCTGACCTGAGGTCCAAAGTAAAATACCCCATACACTACAGAAATTTGCAGCAGTGCTTGATAAGCGGACTAGAGCTGACAAAGATCCATCGTGTGTTCAGATTCAAACAGTCGGCTTGGCTGAAAAAAAAAACATTGATCTTAATACACATCATAGAACAATGGCACTGAACAATATCGAGAAAGATTGGTTCAAGATATTGAACAATGCCGTTTATGGGAAAACGATGGAAAACGTTGAAAAACGGAAAAATGTCAAGCTAGTCACGTCTTGGGAAACAGTGAGCCGCAATCGGTTGGGAGCACGAGCGCGGATTGCAAAGGCTAGTTTTCATAGCTCTGCACAATTTGCTGAAGACATGTATGCCATACAGATGAAGCGACTTCATAATACTTATGATAAGCCGATGTATTTAGGGTTCACAGTCTTAGAATTATCAAAGTGGAAAATGTATGATTTCCACTATGATTACATGAAGCCCAAATTCCAAGAGGCAGTCGAATTAAATTATATGGATACAGATTCATTTATTTATTCCATTCAAACAAATGATTTATTTGCGGATATAAGCAAAGATGTGGATATGAAGTTTGATACTTCGGAATACCCCGAAGATTTAGCGGTTAAATACGGGATAAAAAGGTGTAATAAAGAGGTGTTAGGAATGATGAAAGACGAAAACTGCGGCAAAAGTATGGTCGAGTTTGTAGGTTTAAGGGCATTTGTAGACTTGAAGGCGGAGGGTGCATAAAAAAATCTAAAGGAGTCAAAAAATCTGCGTTAGATAAATTAAATTTAAATAGTTATAAGGAATGTTTATTTGAAAATAAGAAATTATGTGATAGTATGCTAATGTTTAGAACCAAGTTCCATAATTTATATACGCATAGAGTTAAGAAAACCACTTTAAGTGGATTAGATGATAAGAGAAAAATAAGAGAAAATGGCATCCAAACATATGCTTGGGGTCATTATAGAATAAGTTCATAAGCTAATTGTGATTTGTAGATATATAAGAAAAAAATAAAATATATATATAAATAAATAAATAAATAAACATGAATAAATAAATACTCATTTTATGAATTTCATTTGAATGTCTTTTATTGAAAATTAATTGGTATAATATTGCTGTGTGTGTATGTGTGTGTGTGTATGTGTGTGTGTGTGTGTGTGTGTTTGAGAGTAATGGTTTCAGGGGTTCGTCGTTGATGATCTGTCGCCATTCAGAGCACCTCGTTCTTGTGTATCCAAGAGTTGTGTTCATTAGGGAACCCCAACCATTTAACAAAAACTCGATCGTTTTTTCGTTTTATTATCTTTTCAACTAGATAAGTATTTGGATAACGTGTTTCCTTAGCTCTTCTTTATAGAAACCCCCTTGAAGGGGCGCACCCTGATAGTCTTCTAATATGTATGTAGTTGGGTTTGTCATTTGTATTCGTTTTATTTTAAAAATTTCCGTTGTCCAGTTGGGAGTATATCCTTTTTCAAATGTATGTTTATGCTTGCTTATACGAACATAGTCACCCACATGAAATTTTGCCCCGTGAAAAATTTTAATATGATTGTAAACAGTGTTTAATAGATTATCTTCATTTAATGAGGTCACTTTTTTCGGTTTCATTTTAATAGTTCTATGATGTTTTCGATTATACTCATCAATCAATTTATTATACATTTCAATCCAATGATATGTTCCTTTGAAACTAAACTCTCGCCACATCATTTCCTTGAGGGTTATATTAAAACGTTCAACAATAGACGCTTTTAACCCACTATATGTCGAATAGTGGTTGATGCTATTTTTTTCACATAATGTTTTGAAAGTAGTATTAAAGAACTCTTTCCCATCGTCGGTTTGTAAATTCTTAGGAATTCGTCCAAATTTAAAAATACTTGATAAAGCGTTAGTAACGTCTTTAGCTGATTTAGATTTCAATGCAACTCCCCATGCATATTTAGAGAATGTGTCGATAACCGTCAATAGAAATTTATAGCCCTTATTCGATGACGAGTACTTTCCCATTTCTACCAAATCTGCTTGCCAAAGGTCGTCGATTCCTTTTATAACAATACGTCGACGCCTAAGGTGTTTACTGGTGCATGTAATTCATTAATTAAATCTCTTTTAGTCATGTTTTCCCATTGATTTATTTTTTCCATCTATGTATTTTCTGTTCTTAATGTCAACTTCACTTGATGCGTATGTTAATAATGAGTCTTTCAATATTGAATTTTTGTTTTTTATATATTTATTTTTTATTTTTTTAATTTTAGATGTTTATAAGCGTGTGCAAGTCTTGCGTCGCTTCGTTGATTCTCGATTGTAGAAAATTTGTGTTAACCGTGTCTTTTTCGTCCATTGCGTTACTGATGTTTTTAATTCGCCTGTTTTGTGCATCAACATATTACTTATTATCCATATGCAAGTCCAACAACTGGAGATCATATTTCCTGTTGTGTCACTCATTAGAGAAGTGACCGAACTTGTCGACGACCATTAAGTCTTTACCTTATACCTTACAAGTGCATGCATTATTTATAGTTCTCCCCTAAACTGCGTGTTGTTTAAAATATGTAAATATATGGGTTTTTACTGTCTCCATTGCAGATAACATCTTTCGATTTTCAGTGATAATTAGACGACGTAATGTTTCAATTTCTATGTTCACGTATTCTTTAAGTGATTTATCTGTGTTTTGAATTTCACTTTTATTCTCAGCTTTTATATTCTGGAAACTAGATGCTATCTCGCCATCAGTTTCTTGTTCGATGTAATTTGCTCTATTAAGAGTTTATCTTTCTTTCTCATCGTTTGCTTTATTTTACGTTCCATAAATATTTTTGTGCATACATCATTGTCTTCTAAGGGTTCACCTACATTTTTAAGTCTTTTGTTTGAAAAAATAATATTACTTTCATTATCTATCAATATGCCAGGAATAGATTTCTTCATGGTATAATTTTGGTTTGTAATGTTGCTGGAGGAAAAATGACCGAACTTGTCAAGCGACATTTTGATATTGTTGCTGAAATCATTGAACATATCATTTTTATTTAATAAAATTTTTTTTTGCTTCTCGCAGCTCTTTAATTATGGAAACTATTTCATTGTTATGATTACTATGACCAGCTGATTGGGATGCAACTAGAAGTCTCAGTCTATTAACGATCTCATTCGGATCATCCCAGTATACATAATTTGGTTTACTTGTATTAAGTGTCATTAGACCGCCCCCTTCATGAATAGATTTTGTACGGCGGTTGGGTGTAGACATCGCACTAGGCGCGTTCATTGATGAAAACAGTTTTTTTATGATTGTGAGATATTTTTTTTAGCTATTACCCTTAAGAGCATCATTATGTAAGTGATTTCTTCTATGAGCATTGGTTTTTATTAAAATTTTCTGATATGATTACAAATCCATTTCGTCATAGCCTTGGGGGTTTTTACGGTAGATTAAAGAATATAATCCCGGTTTTAGTTTCCACTTTTCACCGGTTTCTAATATTATTTCATTATCATCTACAATTATTTTAGTTGCTCCCAATTTCATTTCTCCGCTTTTCTTGTAGGGGCCAAAGGCTTTATCAAGCTCGCCCTTTCGCTCTAGCTCACTCAGATTTAAATTATAACTCACATTGCTTGTTACAGTATGCTGATTATTGCTTTCATTAGTTGACACAAAAGGTTGAGAATAGAATTGATCTTCTGTGATTTCCTCATCATATGTATCATGAGATACATTACTATAGTTTTGATCTACTTTAATTTCTTGTTTTGTATAATTCATTTTCATTTTCTTCTTTCTTCGTCTTTAAAGGCTGATTGGGTAGTATATTTCCAGTGATGAGTTTTTTAAGAGGTTGCGTAATTGGTTTAAATGTCTCTTCTATTTGATATTCATTTTCTTCTCTCCCTAATTTTATGCTTTGAAATTTTCGTTTTAATGCGTTTCTTGTCTTTGTTAATTCCTTCAGAATATGTTCCTTCATTTTCTTAAATACGAAACCAGTGGTTTATTTGTTGTTTATTTGTTGTTTGATGTTGTTTATTGTTGTTTATTTGTTGTTTATTGTTGTTTATTGTTGTTTATTTGTTGTTTATTGTTGTTTATTGTTGTTTATTGTTGTTTATTGTTGTTTATTGTTGTTTATTTGTTGTTTATTTGTTGTTTATTTGTTGTTTATTGTTGTCTATTGTTGTTTATTTGTTGTTTATTTGTTGTTTATTGTTGTTTATTTGTTGTTTATTTGTTGTTTATTCGTGGTTTATTGTTGTTTATTGTTGTTTATTTGTTGTTTATTGTTGTTTATTTGTTGTTTATTGTTGTTTATTTGTTGTTTATTTGTTGTTTATTGTTGTCTATTGTTGTTTATTTGTTGTTTATTTGTTGTTTATGGTTGTTTATTTGTTGTTTATTTGTTGTTTATTTGTTGTTTGTTTGTTGTTTATTGTTGTTTATTTGTTGTTTATTGTTGTTTAATGTTGTTTATTGTTGTTTACTGTTGTTTATTGTTGTTTATTTGTTGTTTATTTGTTCATATCAGACTGATTAAATATAAAAGATATTAAAAGTTATATAGTCCCATGCATTAAAAAATACAAAAATACTAGTTGAATTTAGTTTTTATAAATCTTTATTAAATATTCTTTAAAAAACAGCTTAAAAGGATTGATTAGAGGACAGCTCTTGTTCTTGGGTTCAATAGTAGAAACCTTAAACACAAGTGTCCACAGTTAAAAGTATCGAACCGTTGTTCTCGTTTAAAATTGTATTTAATGTTATATCCTAAATATTTGATTAGCTCTAAAGGTGGTGGTAAATTCCCGAAGCTATCAAAATATCGACTTTCCTTCTCTGTTTTATAAAAAGCTACCCAATGTGTCCCACCTCCTGTCGAAGAGTCTAAATTAATGATGCCACACTCCCTTTTACGAACACGTTTTGGAAGTGAGTCTCTCATAAATACACCTCTGAAATTAGGAATATGCTTGCGTGCAAAGTTCATAATATCAATGTTTGAAAGTGGTTTATTGGGTAGCTGCGCTAGAAGTTTTTTTGAAGAGTTGATTTAGCGTATCCCTTTTGGTATGGCTTGAGATACAGATCATTGCCTAAAGCAATTGCTTCTATTTTTTCATTATGTCGCTTATTCTCCTCTAACTGTTTTCTGGCGGTATTAGCACTGTTAATAGTTTTAACAATAGCTGAACCACCGGACGCAAGCCCTCCTAAGGCACCGATTGCTGTTAAAATCGGTACAAGCGGCAAGAACCCGCCCATATTATTCTCGGGATTATTACATCTTTTTTCTTATCTCCAATTGAGTTGTCTATGCCTTTCTTAGCTATTTGGATTGCCGAGTGAATATCATAAGGTTTCTTCTTTTTTAACATATTTGAAGCCACTCTAACTACATGCATTAATTTTTTCTTTTTTTCACATGGTTTTGGCTTCTTTTTCCTCTGCTTCAGTCCCATGCCCAATTTTTTCTTTTTTTCATATTGCGTTGGTTTCTTTTTCCTTTGATTGAGGCGAATTTTATCTTTGCTTTCATTGCGTTAGTTACGATATATGCTGCGGCATTTTCGCCAAAACTGCTGTCAGACGCTTTAACTCGCTCCCACGCTCTTTCCGCTAGAACCAGATCGGCTATATGTCGTTTCCCTAATCTTTGTGGTTTGAGTATGCTATATCATGCTCTCTGCAGGCGGTGTCTAATGGATTTATTCCCTTATCGCCGGGCTCCAAACGTGACTGGAGTTTTGTTCCTGGCCCACAAAACTGATAGCCTGGCAAGTGTAATTCTACTGGCAGTGAGTTTATTAATTTATTAATGATACCTTCTCCGTGGCAGACGTTAATTTTATTACCAAATGGTTTATAAAAGTGCATTACCATTTTATTAGCTCATTATTCTTCAAAGAGCTGTTTATGAGTGACGTGCTTATGAAAAAACCTTAACTAATATGAATTTAATAAATCAAAAAACGAACATTGAAGTGAGAAATTTCGATTTAAAAAATAATGAAAACCAAACGATCAGGCACAGTAGCCTTTTACCCAGTTCAATTAGAGCCCTAATTGTTGGACCTTCTAATTGTGGGAAAACAAATGTAATGATTAGTTTGATCGAGAGTGGGCTAAAATTTGAAAATATTTATTTGTATTCAAAGTCGTTATTTCAACCTAAATACGAATATTTAAAAAAACTTTTAGGCCCGATCAAAGGAATGGGCTATTTTACATATTCTGAAAATGAAAGTGTAATAGCACCAGACAAGACCAAAAAGAACTTGATAATGATATTTGATAATGTAGCGTGTGAAAAACAAAATAATATTCGTGCGTACTTTTGCATGGGGCGTTCATAGCAACATCGATGCGTTTTATTTATGCCAAACATACACACGTATTCCGAAACATCTTGTGCGTGATAATGCAAACCTAATTCTAATGTTTAAACAAGATGCCCTAAATATGAAGCACGTCTATCAGGATCATGTAGGCGTTGATATGAATTTCGATTGTTTTAATGAAATTTGTCAATTATGTTGGAAAGAAAGATATGGCTTTCTATTAATTTGTAAAGATGACCCCATAGATAACGGACGGTATAGACGAGGATTTGCAGACTTCATTCGAATTTGAAATATAACGACAAGAACGTTCATTGATACTTCACTTACACGCAACTTGTCAAAATGTCAACAACACTTACGTTAACAGGATACAGTTCAACTTTATCGGCAAACTACTTTCCGCCTATTCTACTACATACGGATTATGAATGTGCTCTTATCGATTTTCATATGTATAACTCGATAATAATTTATTCCATATTGGAGAACATGTATTCGAGATTCCCGTGGGATCCTACGAGCTAAATGACATAAGTAATGTTATATTAGAGAAAATGAAGGAAGTAGAACCCAAAAAAAAAATCATCCACTTATCGAGAGCAATAACAACACACTTAAGGTCATGATTTCAACTAAGGAACATCCCATATATTTTGAAGGAGAGCGTACTATTGGCAAAATATTTGGATTTTATAAAAGGGAGCTAAAGTCAAATACCGTACTTACCTCAGATCAACCTTTCGATATATTGAAAGTGAATACAATTCGCTTGGAGTGTAATATTGTAAGCGGATCATATATGAACGAAGAATCAAGTCATGCGTTGCATGAATTTACTCTCAAGGTACCACCAGGCTATAACATGAACACGAGAGAGATTCAGTCATTAATTTTACGGATTGTTGATCAAGACGGAGATTTAGTTAATTTACGTGAAGAGAGCGTTACAGTTCGCTTACATTTAAGACCACGACAATGATTATTTATAATAAATATGCGTGTAATAACCCCACCTCAAACATTCCGAGTTCTAACATAGAGGAAACAAGATCAGTTAGGAGAACTCTTACACCTGCAAACAGATTATTTGTAAAGTCTTTGGGTCTTACAATCAGAACGCAATGAGCGATATCTTGAATGTTCGAGAGAAGCCCTATTCCGACGAAAGCATAATAAAAAAAAATTTCATAGTTACTCACCCTACCTTCAATCATTTAAGACTAATGATGAAGTTCGAATTACAATCCAAAATCAGGATCTTTATGTATTACCGAGCTAGAGTTTTATTAATATTGAGGGCTCGATTTGTTTGGCTGACAACACACCTACTAACGCTGGTAAATTAAAAAACAATTTGTTTGATGAAATTCGATATGAATTGAATGGCATTGAAATCGATCGCACACGATTTCTTGATACAACGACCACCTTAAAAACTACATTTCAATCAACAAGAGCGAGAGTCATATGCTTAGTAACTCTGGATGGTTTAATGGATCTGATAAACAGCTAGCAAACGGTGGATATTTTAATTTCTCCGTTCCTCTTAAATTCTTACTTGGATTTGGAGAAGACTATAATAAAGTCTTGTTAAATTGTAAACATGAGCTTATACTACTGATGACTAAAAGCATGGAAGATGTATTTTATTCCAAAATTGGAGATGTTGAATTTAAACTGAATATTTTCAATATAACATGGAAAATACCACATGTAGCACTTAGCGATGTGAAGGAATTGGCAATGTTCAGTTTGACTAAAAACGGTGGTTCGTTACCAATAGCATTTCGTAGCTGGGATTGCTGTCTTAATCCCGCAATTGCGGAGGACTCCCATCATATATGGAATGTTAAGCTTGCAGCCAACAGGGAGCGGTAATAGCATTTACACTAAATGGACCACTAATTCAAAATCACTTGAGAAACATTAAAGTGTACTTGAATTCTGAAACGTATCCATATGATGACATGAATGTTAATTTTGGACGAGAACGTTTCGCTAGCCTCTACGACATGTATACAAATTTCCAACAAAGCTATTATATGAAAGAGTCTCGGCCGCTGCTTTCACCTAACGAGTTTAAGGAAAAGGCGCCGATTATTGTTATTGATCTTTCGCATCAGAATGAGGCTGTTAAAACGGGACCAATTGATGTGAGAATTTCTATCGAAATGGAGAATGCCAGTTCTAGGAACACAAAAGTATATTGTTTGCTTATGCATGATCGATTAGTTGAATATTCTCCGTTGACTGGATTAGTTCAGCGCATCGTCTAGTATAAGCATCAAAAACAAAACCCCTTAAAATGGATCTGGAGGGAGTTGCTATTGATGTTCAAGGATTTTATGCATCATTTGAATGCACCATATTATACCTATTATAGTTATTAAGAAAATAAATAAATAAAATTTTTGCATTTTTATTTTCCATAAATTTCGGATTTGAACATTCCATAATTACAAAAAGTTTGAATAAATTATTAAGTGCACATTGGCTTGAAGATTTTTTATGTTTACTGCAATTTGTGAAATAGTTTGGGAAGTGTATTAAACTTTCGTCAAGCTCCAAATCAATTATGTTTGTAGATAAATATTTCATTAAAAATTGTTTCTTACCATCGCCCCTTACAATGATTGAGGCGAAACTATTTAATGGCGTTAATATATCCTCCAGCCCTAAATATGAAATATCTCCATCCAACCAATCGAAACCATCTACATATTCTTGGGCTATTAAATTAGTCTTTTGATTTACTTCGTCCAGCTCCTTTATATTGTAGGGTGGTTTGAAGTGAAAGAAATTTGGAATAACCGAACCACCCTGCATGAATGCTAGTTCCTTAACGAAAACCTGACTATCGTTTCCAAATACATATTGGAAATCAACCAAAACGCAAGAGTTTCTATCTACATTCAACATCTTGCCTCAACTTTATGTAACATACTGAAAATATTTAATTAGAGTCGGTGCCTTAAAAGGTGCGCGTACGTTAATTTAGACTTTGATTCAGATGTCAACCAACATGACCACGCAACAGTTAAAAAAAAGGCAAGAAAGTGTAGGAAGCCTCAAGATCATGAATCAATTTTCGAATTTGAATATTATGTAGATCTTAAGCTAAAAGTAAAGTGTGGATTTTCAACTACAAGAGCATTTACACCCATGATCTGGATGCAACAACATAAACGAAATTTCATTGGCCTAGAGAAGGAGGAGTGGATTCGATTGTTAATGCATAAGGAATATATCCAGTTAAGGCTTGATACAGTAGTTAATCACCCCCTACTTGATACAATAAAGTGTCATTTTAGGTATAGAAAACCGGAAAATCAATGTATTTTAGTATTAAATCAATATGGTAATAAAATTGAGTTTGATGGCGAATCCTGGCGATCGTTTATACGATTGTGTATATTTTTTACATCCTTCTTATGTTGGAATACATTATTGAAAAATCAAATTACAAGTATATATTATAACCATATTATTCCCAAATGTGCAATGACTCAAAAAAATGATATACGGTTCACCGATTTAAATGTAACTTATAGAAATGACGAAGAAAATGATTTAACTCGTTTATGCTTTAAAATGTCTAAAAAGATTGGACGAGAAATAGAAAGAGATGCAAACAACTATAGAGAAATATTTTTAAAAAAAGAGTCAGCTGTATAAGTAGGCTCCCAGTATCAAGGCTGCATTCAGTTCTAATTTTATCTTGAAGAAGTACAGTACAGAAATGGGATTAATTTCAAAATTTGGCTACATCTCCATTGAAAAGAAAATTGATGATTTGCTAGCCGAATTTGATGGGATGATTTTTCCTGAGCATCAACGGCTGTTTGCGGAATACCGAGAATATTTCATCACATACGAAAAATCGCACATTAGAACATCGCAGTACGGAGAACATTAAACAATATGTCCCTGGTCCTCAGATCAGACAATAACTGGATGTGACACCTGCGCCTGTCATTGTTATAATATACGTATACAAAAACTAGAACGCCTTATATCACAGTACACTAAATTAAGTAATAGAATGATAAATAAAACTATTTAATCCTAAGCTAGAAAAAACTTTAAATAAATTGTAGTATAAGCAAAACAATAAATAAATTGACAAAAAAACTGTTAAATGAAAACCTGTTGTCTTTCTTACATTAGAATTTACGATCGAACCTTTTTCTGTAACAAAACCTGTTTACAAGTGTGCGCCGCACTTGTGTTCCTCGCCGTGTAGAAAAACGGTCTGTTCACACTCTTCAGAAAAGGGAGAGTAAATAAAATGCGCACGTGCCTGATCGAGCTCTCAACCCACCCCTGAAAAAGTAAACAAACAAGTCGATGCGTGCACTTGTGCACCTTTGATCGCATAACCCCTCCCACTTCAAATCTGAATTCTAATGAGCGGTCCCTTATTAAACCGGTTTTTTAATGATCGGTCCCTTTTCCCCACCCCCGAAAAAATAGCCGAACAAGTCGATGCGTGCACTTGTGCGCACGTGATCTCATAACCCCCTCTCAATTAAAATCTGAATTTAAACGAGCGGCCTCTTATTAAACTAGTTTTTAATGATCGGTCCCTTTTCCCACCCCCGAAAAAGTAGATGAACAAGTCGATGCGTCCACTTGTGCGCACGTGATCTCATAACCCCTCCCACTTAAAATCTGAATTTTAAAGATCGGGCACCCACGCTACTTCAGAAAAGGGACAGTTACTAAAATGTAACGGCCACTTTCCTCAGCTCCCCCTCCTCAAAAGGTCACAAAGGCCGATGACGATTGGTTCCCTCACTTCCCCCTCCCTCAAAAAGGGATCACGTACCTGCATATTAACGATCGGTCCCCTCACACCCCTCCCTCAAAAAGGGTCAGGTGCCTGCATATTAATTAGGGTCACGTAGGGTCACAAATCATTAATTATTCACATCACGTAATTAAATTGACAGCAACTTCCTGTCACAGAACATACAATTCCCTACTACTCATATACACATAAACCTGGTGGGTTCGGATCAAATCGTGTACAACACTGGAAATAAACCGCTGAAACACTGCAGGGCCATTCCTAATACCAAATGGCATTCGTAAATATTCATAATGCCCGTCAGGTGTTATGATTGCTGTGTATTTAACTGATTATGCTTCCATACCGATCTGATGAAATCCGCTTTTTAAATCTACTACAGAATAAACAGTTTTGCCCTCTAAATATTCCAAACACATTCGACACACATTCGGATTTCTCCACTTTTCTTTTTAACTAAAACAATGGGTGAGGCGTAAGGGGATTCACTAGGTCGAATAATCTTACTGGCCAACAACTTGTTGATTGTCTCATTAACAATTCCTCTTTCATAGTAAGACAATCTCCTAGGCACTGTATGAAACGTTGTGGTATCAGTTAAACGAATGTTCATCGACGATTTCGGCTGGCTACAGTCATTATTGCGCTTATCTACATAATGCTCGTGCAAAATCCTGAGACACTCCCCAGCTGCAAAATCACTCAACTCGTGGCCTATGTTTATACTACTAGTGCTCATTACCACAGCGCACACATTTTGTAATTCCGATAGCCAACTCACGTATGGCTCATCTTTAGCCATAGATGCACAGAATGATTTATAAACAAACGCAATATTATTATTTATTGATATAAGATTACGTTCATTTCGAGTTATTCTCACTACAAGTTTAATATTAAGTACTTTAAGAGCGTCTTTGCCAACAATAAGTGCAGAAGGTAAAATTAAATCGGGGATAAGATAAACATCTATTTCATAATATTTTTCTTTGAGCAAAATTGAACATCGAATTTTTCCGTACGTTTTGTATGGAACTTCCGCTAACACCGTGAAAATTACTTTTTTTCAAGATAACATTTTCGGCAAATTGGGGTACTAAAGATTTTCCCACGAAACTTATTGGGCTTCCGGGGTCTAGTAACGCGAAAATATTACTAACATCAGTGCGTCCTGCTGTACTAATTATTCTCAAACTTACTAACTGAATAAATGACTGATCCTCTGTGGCTTCTGTAGCGTCCTCGATGGTCAAGCCCACTGTACGTTTAGGGCACTGACGATATTGGTGGCCCACTTCGAAACAATTAAAGCATCCTTGGTCTGGTCTCTTCGCCTTCTTGCAGGCTCTAGCTGTGTGCCCCATTAGACGGCAATTGTAGCTTCGGACTTCTTTAGGAATAGGCGCGGCAGTGCGGGGTATAGGCGGCTTACGTTTGGTTTCCGGGCGTACTTATTGGAATCGCAATAATTTTTCGCGCAACTCGTCCAGCGTGGCACAATAGTATAATGGAGCTACGCGTCCACTTCAGTCTACCAATCGTTTAGCGTTTAGCCCATACACCAGGGCTGCTTTATCCAACTCACGGATCCAAACCTGAACCGATAAATTGTCATCTCCAGAAAAGAAAGGCATCATTGCCTCAATATCTGTCAACGGTCAGTTTCAGTTCGGCGAGTTTTTGACGCGTAAGGTACAACTCAGTCTCCTGACCCAACTCGCGAGCCTCTTGTTGAAACAAACACAATTAGTTATTGCCAGGGTATGTCGGTATGTAGCACAAACTTATTTCTTGCGGTGTGCTCGGCTTTCTTACTGATCGTCCTCACGGCGGATTTCGTCGTCATCAGCATCCCGCAATGCACCCAGATCTTCTTGCTGATCCTCCTCGCTGTGGATTTCATCATCTCCACCAACGTCAGCCTTTGACCCCATGGCATTTTTTGCAGCAACACGCAATTGGTGAATTGACGCCTCTTCGCCGATTGTGACTTTAATGCATCGTTGTAGCTCAATTTGGGCAAACCCCACACCTGATTTGTAAACATGCTTATAGTAATACTATTGTAATACTGCGGCTTACAGTACCTAGACATTTTCGCTGACACTCGCCTTGTCGACTGTTTATAATAAATAAATAAATTAATAAATCCAATCAAGGGATCTGTCTTTTGAGTTGCTCACTGGATTAACGTGAGCATAACAGCTCGTATAGACCGTTGACAAAGTGACCAGACCTGAAGGGTAACAGCTAAGTTTGATCTATAGGCGAGAACCAGTCCACGATAGCAAGGAAAAAGAACAACCAAAAGGTACCTATCAGATAGTAGGGAAGAGGTGGATTGAAAGTCATACAATTTTTTTTTTAGATTAAACTGAATAATCTGAGATTTACGGTCTAGCCACGTGTCGGAAAAAGCAAATATTTAAAAATCGTAAGATACTGTAGGTCGCTACAGTTTTGAAAGTGTAGATTTAAGACATTTTACTTTCTGGTCGACGCACTTAACGGGGGTATTTAGTTTCTTGACCCTGCGGTTGTGGTACCGATAAAAGTAGTTTGTATCAAAATCAAAGTCCGATTTATATTTATGGCTTTATACTGTTTAGTGTCAAATCTACCTTTAATAAAATGCGACGCAAATTATAAAATATAACTAAATATTCTAGTCACATTAAGAAAATCTTTCGCATACTTGCAACCTCCTACGATATCAACTACTATACGTTGAGAACTGACTAACAAACTAAATTTGGTGTTGCGTTGTTCTGGGAGCCCCTCTGGCCTATGCCACTCCACTGAAGGCCATTTTTATACCCAATAAGCCTGACCTCCTTCCCGCTCAAAACCTATGAAAAGATAGTGGACAACTTCACAAGGCTTAGCTACGCAAAAAACTATCCACTGGATAGCGGAGGTGACAAATAGCACCAACAACAGTAAGGGCTCTCACCACCAGGGGATGTCCGCAAGGGGTGGTACTATCAACCCTACTGTAGAGTCTGGTAGCTCCTTCATAAACTCACAGACAATGGCATAGAATGTCAGGGACATGCTGACGACATAACCATTGTCTGCAAAGGGAAATTTGAGCACACCTTATGTGACAGAATTGCGTTAAGAATGCGCGTAAGTCTAGAGAGGTGCACGTCTGTAGGACTGAACATAAATCCAGCTAAAACGACAGTTTTGGCCTTCACAACTCGGTACAAGCTGAACTCACTTAGACCAATCAGAATTGTGAATGTGAGAATACCGCTTTCGGCCGAAGTCAAGTATGTGGGAGTCATCCTTATGTATAAGCAATGGTTCGACTCATTGTTAGCTACGGCACTGCGGTATGGGCGGGTCGCACAGAACTAGAATGCATGAGGAAGCAGCTCCAGAGGCTTGCTTGTACATGCATTTCAGGCGTGATGCGCACCTGTTTGTCAACAGCGCTGGACGTTCTATTTGGGCTACCGCCCCTTCATATCCACATCATACAGGTTGCGAAAACATGGCATATTAAAGTCGCAAAAGGGGGCATTTCTAAAACACACGCCAGCAGACTGAGACTGCTGGCGCAATACCCGCAAGATGAATCAGAGCCCAAATATAGTTTCGACAAGCTCTTCAGAGTAGAGGTTAGCAGCAAAAAAGAGAGGACCACACTGTATACAACCTACCATGAGAAAACACATGCAATAAGGTGGTATTCAGACGGATCGCTCACAGAGGATGGTGCAGAAGCTGGGGTCTGTGGACCCAGAGTCCGCTACCACAAATCGCTAGGGAAATTCGCAAGAATTCTCCAGGTAGAGATATTCGCCATAGAGAGGTGTGCCTCATTCAACCTTGAAAGAGGGAACACCCGTAAAGACATATCAATTTTCTCGGACAGCCAAGCAGCAATAAAAGCGCTAACAGCTTATAATGTTGTATCTGAGCTTATCTAGCAATGCCTAGGGTCCCTGAATAAGCTAGGCGAGACCAACAGGGTGACCATCTACTGGGTTCCAGGCCACGCTGGGATTCCAGGGAACGAGGTAGCAGATGAACTAGCCAGAACAAGCATACTGAAGCAAAGTATTCGTTCAGAGGCACGACGTAATTGCGAAAGATATGACAAGACATGAACCGATGAATGCCTGAATTTAGAATTAACTCTTTCTGACAGGACACTGCAGGCTACGCAAGCACCTACACAAGCTAAGGATTGTGGGGGACGGCACTTGTAGACTGTGTCTGGAGGGTGACGAAACACCGGAACATATCCTAGAGGACTGTCCAGCAGTATTCAGGTCAAGGCTGTCTCGGCTGGGGGCGAGACTCTTAGAACAAGAGAAATTATAACTCTTAAGCCAGGAAAAATCATTGAATTTTTGCAAGAGTTATGATAGGATAAGGAGTTATAATTAACTAGAGAGAGGCACAATAGACCCAGGAGGTCGCAGTGCACTAGACCCTATTAATAATAATATGTGCGCTCTTCTTGATTTTGACTATGAGCTGAGTCAAAAGTCTAGCACGTTCTAACTAACTAATTTAGATGTGATCCTGCTGCTGCTACAAGCAACTAGAGCCGCTTGGCTATCGGATAAGATCGCAATGTATTTAATCTGATAATCCCTTTCTTAGTTAATCCCTGCATCCTCTCTGATCTATCGTTATCCCAGTTGATGGTGTGACTTTTCAATGGACGTACGAATTTAAGTGATGTCCACATTTTTTTGTTGCATATGAACACTTGGAAATTATTCTTGAATATGAATTTGGTAATTTTTGTAACACAAGCTTGAGTAAGTAGGGGTAGATCAGCTATAAGTTTGCATGCGTCCTGTATGTTAAGGATACCACCGCTCCCAAAACCATTGCTATCCTTAGTGGGTTACTTGGGTTGCTATCTGTCCGTTTTTCACAATGAACGCAACTTTTTTCGGCGCTATTGAAGTTAGAGACTTGAAGCTTGGAGTATATACTTGTAGTTATTTGTTTCAGACAAAGTGTTAAGATTTTTGTTTTTTGATACACCTCAATTCGCAAATCAGAGCGGGATATGCATACAAGCCGTTGAAGTTTGATGCACGTTTATATGGCAGTGCCTACTGGACCTTTGGCCAGGTATGACCATGACCCAACGTTTTACCAAAGAGCCTAACACATGCCCACATGGCATGAGTACCTTTGGTTAACGTTTTGTCTAAGTGCCAGTTATCCAGATTCACATCCAGATATCTGACCTAACTGAAGACGGTTGTCTCACCGATATATAGTTGTTCGATCTCGATGATGCACTGTTTCGTGATTGGAACGGTAATCGCCTTCTGTGGGTTGATATTGAGACCCACATCTGTGCACCATCCAAGGCCCTTGTTGAGTTTCGTTTTCATCAATTCGGTGATAGTTAAGCCGAACTTTCCAGAGAATATTATTGCCAGGTCATCTGCATACCCCTTAGTATCGATGCCTAGCTCCGATAGTTTCTCCAGTAGTTCATCTATCACACCTTTTGACCGCTCGGATGCGGACAGTGTTGGCGTCCAGTGAAGATATAATGGCTCTGCGCATAAGCATTCTCTTTATTCAAGTAATAGAGAAGGAGTCAGCCCCCTTAGATGCTAACGCCCTGGTTATTGTCTGATAGCCAGTGTTGTCGAAGGCCCTTTCGACGTCTGGGAAGAGGCACAAAGCGATTTCCTTCGCCACGAATGCCTTTTTAATCTTACTGACTATCTGATGTAGAGCGACCTTTGGCGATCTGCCTTTGATGTATGCGAATGGTAGTTTGCAATCTGCACCGGCTATGACTTGCATGACTTGCAGGCGTTCTGCGGTCTTAAGCAGAAATAATGTAGTGCTAATTGGTCAATACGACTTAGGTTGATCCAAAGGACGGTTCCCGTTCTTGGGTATTAAAACCACATTTACCTCCCTCCAAGGTAGCGGATTGTACCCCCAAGTTCACCCTATGCAGACCAATTAGTGGACTAGGAAAGCTTCTAGGTTGTGTTGCAGCAGGGCCGGGAAAATCTGGGCGCCCCCGAGGCTTTAAACGGAGCGAATGATTTAAAGAACCACCTGACCTTGTCAGGGTCAAAGATAACACATGGCAGACTGTGCCCACGTCAAGCTGGTGGTTCAGTAACCCCATCATTGCAGGGATTGTCTGGGCTTATACCAGAACCAGGTAAATGCACCTCTAGCGTTTCCCGTTGGTCCTGTGTGTAAGATCTCCTTCCTTTGATTTGCCAGCCTTTCGCTCCTCTAGGGAACCTCACAAATCACCTGATAAGGTTTTAAGGCTGCATTGTTATTGTAGGAGGATAAGAGCACATCTTGCATTTGCCTGGACGCCAATTCTATCCCCCTCGGGGAGTTAAAGCTGGCAGGAAGTTGGTCAATTTTCGATTGCACTTAGGCTTTGAACTGGTCCCAATTTGTTTTATTTGGGTTATAAGATTAAATCTGATGTGCTGGTGATCGGAAAAATTGGCATCATCGGCAACCCGCCAATTTTTAATGAAATCGGACAACTAACTGCTATCCAGAGTGAGGTCTACCTCTTCCCTGATAGCGCTTATAAAAGTTGGTTTGCACCCTCTATTTAATACATCTAATTGAGTACACAAAACATTCAAGAAGGCACTCCGCTTTTGGTGTCATCAGACAGTGTGGTGTGCGTTGGCATCACAGCCAATGACTAGCTGTTTATTCGTCCTTCGGCAGAAGTCATCAAGCCGCTGAACCTCCGTCGGCGTTGCGTCGTCGGTGTCGCCAGGGAAATATGCCGACGCTACTACAATTTCCTTCGCTCCTTCTGCCGTAGCCACCTCAAAGGTTGACGAAACTAGGACCCTGAAAATAAAGTTTGTTAGAGGAATGTGCCTTACGCTTCTATACAGAAGAATAGCTGCGCGAGGCGCTCCACCCAATCGGTCATATAAAAATCTTACTTGAGCAACAGCTTAATCCGCGGACCTGGCCACCATTTTTATGTGCAATAGTCACTCTTTGCTGGATCCACCTTTATTTAAAAGTTTAGAAGCTTCCTCTCAGCTAATAGCGTAGGAGAACTTATGTTTGTTTGTGTGAATTATGCATGCCTATATATGAATGCTTTACGCGTGAGAGCGGTGATCAATTGATCCGCATTATAGCCTGAGTGATGCAACGCCATGCCAGTCCAAAAACGTATACGAGCAACCACAACTTTTGCATATTTTCTGTTTTTTCATTTACTTTATTCGGTTTATTGGATCGGCTTGTTCAAACCGTTTATAATGTGGAATTGGTCAACTACTAAATTAAATATTTTTCGTCATAAATTGATTATTTTGTTTGTTATAAGACATTTTTATACCCTGAACCTGAAAATGGGTAAAAAGGGTATAATGGTTTTCTGCAAATATATGTAACAGGCAGAAGGAAGCATTTCCGACCCCATACAGTATATATTCTTAATCAGCACGGCGAACTGAGTTGAACTAGCCATGTCCGTCCGTCCGTCCGTCCGTCTGTCCGTCCGTCCGTCTCTCCGTCTGTCCGTCCGTCTCTCCGTCTGTCCGTCTGTATGAACGAAACGATCTCGGAAACTACAAAAGCTAGAAACCTAAGCTAAACGACTGTAGATTCTCCTAATCCATACGCAGTACAAGTTTGTTATTTTATAGGTATAATGGCTTTGTGCAAATGTATGTAGCAGGCAGAAGGAATCATCTCCGACCCCATACAGTATATATATTCTTGATCAGCACAACGAACTGAGTTGAATTAGCCATGTCCGTCTGTCCGTCCGTCCGTCTGTCCGTCTGTTCATTGTTTCGTTCCGTTTCATTGTTATCGATAAAAATCGATTTTAAGACTTGGTTTTCTTGGCATATCTCGGAGACTATAAGAGCTAGAGCTATTTAATTTAGTTTATTATGTGCTCGTAAAGGATACGCAGATTATGATCGGATATCTCCGCCAATTCGCCCCACATATCAAAAAAACGCAAATCAAATACTACAAACTTGCGCTTTGGTTTGTACATAGATTTGGATGCTCTTATTAAACACTGAAAGTTTCATAGCGATCATACTCTTTGTTTAGAAGTTATTAAAGAATTTATTTTCCATAGTGGGGCCAAGTGCAGCCAGTGTGTAAAGGGCGCAGATTAGTTCGTGCGTTTGTGTGTGTATGTGTGACTTTGAGAATGTGTGTATGAATACAAAGAGCTTTAAACGTATATAACGACAGCTCGCCGCTGGGTTCAGGGTATCTCCTAGTCGGGCACTCCCGACTAAAGCCATCTTACTTGTTTAAGCTTATTTCGTAGATTATGAGATCTACAGACACAAAATTAGGTTCGAATGAATATTTATACAATAGCACTAAAATAATCTATTGCATTAAGATTAATCAAAATCGGTTAAGAAACACAGAAGTTATTTAAGGAAACGTCGGGTAAAATTTTACCAAATTGATAATCCAATTGGCAGCAAGTGCTGCAACAAGAGCTAGGGATTAAAGTTTTTTTTTATAACATCGTGTCTACCATAGGCAGATTGGGACTGTTTAAAATTATCGATAGCCCACCCCGTTTTCTTATTATCGATATTTATCGTTTTCTTTATCCGGTTTTTTGAGCTTATCTCAGAAACTATAAGAGCTAGAAACACCAAATTTGGTTTAATATGTGTTCGTTAAGAATACGCAGATAACAAATATTTAATTTGTATTATTTATTTGTATATTATTATACTAAGTGTGGCTGTGGAGTCAATTATTTTGATTCAATTTCTATTGGATTTCAACTTTTGGTAAACATACTACACAATCAGCTGTTTCATACAAAACTATTGGAGTGTTTGTTTACATTTTGCGGCACAACCTCAAATCAAAGTCATTCAAACAGAATGGATGTTTGACTAAATCGAATTCCTCTCCGTCAACTGATATAAAAATTTTTAAGTAAATCAAAATCTGTTGACGCCATCCGTAAATACAGTTATGCCCAAAGAAACTACTCAATGCATTTAAGCTAATTATTGCCCGCATTGTCAAGAAACATTTAAAAAAAAAACTTTCTGGCAACACTGGTTATTTTTCCAACGCAAACATCTGAACATCTAACTTAACATTTTAGGATATGTACACTAAACACGGAATATCTTGGTAATACGAATTATTCCAGATACGTGGCATATACCAAAAGTTGTCAATTTTAGCGAGGTTTTCCAAAAGTCGTAGAACAAAAGTTTCTTGGTTCTAGGGAACAAGCCTACAAAGTTCCAGAAAACCATCTCAACGCTAACATACGCGAAAATGTATGCAACAAATTTATATTCCTAATAACTGATAAATTAGTTTTCGGATTTGAATAAGTGAGATATCATTCGACGCATATTCGAAACACAAAGATAGATAACTGAACGAATTTCTGAAAGCCCCCAACGGCCCCATCAGCTCCAAAAATGTAAATTTTTTCCGAATCGTGTACAGCTATATATCTCATGACCCAGATGAGCTATCACATGTTGTGCTCTGTTTTTTCTAGTTTAAACGATACCTTTCTATCGGTATATCACTCGATCTGATCGCACTATCGTAGAAAACTTGGAAAGTTCGCGTATATATTGCTAACCGCTTTTGCACACTACCTTGTACTGTCCGCAGTAATGTACGTAACAACGTTTTTTTCATTTTCCGCTCTTTAAGGTGAAAATACGCATCAGATAGTCAATCAGGCATTCAAGTTCTTTTCTGATGGACAGGTTGCCAATTGCTCGAATTACCTCTCACGTTATAATAACCGGGTCATAATTTGTTGGGTCCCAGGGAATTCCAGAATTCTCGGCAACGAAGTTACGGACATTTGTTGACCTTTAAACACGGAAAGTTCACTACAAAGTGATCTAATAGTCATCAAACCCGTATTTTCACCGGGACCTGATGGAGTAATGTATGTATGTAAACTATCCGTGGAGTTATGTTATTTTTCTAACATTTGGAAAGAATCATTTATTATTCCTCTCCTTAAAAAGGAAACAAGTCTAATGTTCAGAACTACAGATGTATTTCTAAGCTATCTGCTATTTCTATGATTTTTGAGAAATTGATAACTTCTCAAGTGCAATATATTTACAGATCTATAATTTCACCCTGCAAGCATGGATATGTGAAATATAGATCTACCACCACTAATTTATTGGAATTCACGTCTTTTGTTATCAAGGGATTTCAAAATAAAATGCAAACATATGTTATTTACACTGAGTTCAGAAATGCTATGACTCCGGTAATCATTCGCTTTTACCTCATAAAAATCGTCTTTTGCGATAACCAAATAACTTAATTCTTTGGGTCTCCAATTATTTAACTCTTAGAACTCAAAAGGTTATTTGACACTTCCGGAGTATCACAAGGTATCCTAAGAGTACCTTGGACCGTTGTTATTCACATTGTTCCTAAATGATCTTCCTTCTGTGATAAGTCATTCTCACATGCTGGTGTATGCGGACGACGTAAAATTTGCCTGACGTCTTCTAATTTTCGATCTGGTCAAAGGTTGCAATCCGATCTTAAGAAATTTCAAACCTGGTGTCAAGTAAATTTATTAAATCTTAATTGCAGTAAGTATAAGTGCATAGGCGAGTAGCCTTCTTGAATAATTATTTTATCAATGGTTAGTCACTTGATTTTACAAATAAATCTTCCCTCTCCGATCGTAGATCGTAGAACCATGCTTCGTGTAATCTTCTTACACCAACTGATTAATGGGCAAATTGACTCTTCCGAATTGACCAGTCAAACCCATTTAGTATCTTATGTGTTCATTATAATAACCTTTTCCCCATTATATGTAATACTACTTCTATACCTAGTCCTATTACTCTATTCCTTTGTCATCAGTCCATTTGTGCGCGATCTTCGTCACCGCACCTTATGCGGCACTCCCCTCGGTCGGTAGGGTTGGAGATGGGTGGCATTTTGCCTAGGTCCGCGGTTAATAAAACTTTATATCGTATCGTTGTGCCTAACGTAATAAAAAAATTAAGACAAGATCAAGGTTTAAATGTAGATGCGCTACCTGAGTGCCTGCATCCGTGAAACTGGACATCTGAGAGATGTCACTGATCGTCGAGATCGGTAAGTGTGACGTCCGGGTCCGATTCAGACCAATGCCTTCGGATTCTGCTTCCCCTTGGTGTCCAATGCCTTTATCGGATTCTGCTTCCCCTTGGTGACCAACATCACCTTTTGGGAGGGTGAGTCTTCACCCTCGCACCCGGTAGCCCTACAGCAGCAGTGCCAGGGATTGGTTGAAGCCCGTGGTGATTCTACTTTCGTCGGATCAGACTCTTTATTTGTTTTACTGGTTTGGGAAAGGGGGTTCGCCCTCGTTTTAGCCCGTCTACCGCGGGAGGTCGAAAATAAAACTGGTGGGGGACAGGTAGCCAGAATTCGCATACTAACAACCGAGCACTCCCTCAGCCATTAATACTTTGGCATATGCTGTTCTCCATTGGAGTTAGTTAATTTTCTAAAAGAGTTGTCTTCTCTTAGCCCGACTATAATTAGTCATCACCCTTGGCAGGTATATGGTCGTACCAAGGGTCTACTTCCAGCCGCCCTCAAGCGGAGAATATAGTCGCAATTCTAACAGTGTGTACAGGCACGGCGCGTATTACTCAAATAATAATTACACGTTAATCCCCTTATACACCAGTTAGCTGAATTATATCGCTATGAGATTAATCATACTTGACATGGGCTATGAGCACGATGTCGTCGGCGTATGCTTGTCATAGTGTTCACATATTGGTAAGAGTTTTGAGGAGTTCATCAACTAGTAAACTCTAGAGGAGTGGAGATAATAGCCCCCTTACGGGCAGCCTCTCCTGGTTGTCATTATTATGGAGACATTCCCTATTAATGTTGAAGCTTGTCTAGACTTTAGCAGGGAGTTAATCCGCCTGCTGGTTGTTCTGTCCATGGCTTTCCTAATCAGGGTATCCTAAACAACATCATGCGATGTATTATCAAAGCCTTCTTTCATGTCTAGGAAGGCACAATTCGCCACCACCTTGCTTTCATGCAACTTTTCTAGATAGTTCTGCAACTAATAAAGTCATCGCTTGTGTACAGCGTTTTCTGCAGCGGACAGTACATCAGCATTGTGTTCCTAATATTGTAGTTCACAAGCTTATTGGCCGAATTCAAGTTGATAGCTCTAAAGGACTTAGAGTTGGTGGGTAGGTCTGTTTCTTCCCTGAATTGGGTATGGAGACCGTCCTATAGCAGTATCAACCTGAGATGTGGCAGAAGTTGCCCTTATTGCATTATTGGTGTTATTTTATCTCGACCTGGTAATTTGAATGGCTGGATTGTGCCAATTGACCCTTTTAGCTTATTTGTCGTGTCTATTAATAATAATATGTGCGCTCTTCTTGATTTTGACTATGAGCTGAGTCAAAAGTCTAGCACGTTCTAACTAACTAATTTAGATGTGATCCTGCTGCTGCTACAAGCAACTAGAGCCGCTTGGCTATCGGATAAGATCGCAATGTATTTAATCTGATAATCCCTTTCTTAGTTAATCTCTGCATCCTCTCTGATCTATCGTTATCCCAGTTGATGGTGTGACTTTTCAATGGACGTACGAATTTAAGTGATGTCCACATTTTTTTGTTGCATATGAACACTTGGAAATTATTCTTGAATATGAATTTGGTAATTTTTGTAACACAAGCTTGAGTAAGTAGGGGTAGATCAGCTATAAGTTTGCATGCGTCCTGTATGTTAAGGATACCACCGCTCCCAAAACCATTGCTATCCTTAGTGGGTTACTTGGGTTGCTATCTGTCCGTTTTTCACAATGAACGCAACTTTTTTCGGCGCTATTGAAGTTAGAGACTTGAAGCTTGGAGTATATACTTGTAGTTATTTGTTTCAGACAAAGTGTTAAGATTTTTGTTTTTTGATACACCTCAATTCGCAAATCAGAGCGGGATATGCATACAAGCCGTTGAAGTTTGATGCACGTTTATATGGCAGTGCCTACTGGACCTTTGGCCAGGTATGACCATGACCCAACGTTTTACCAAAGAGCCTAACACATGCCCACATGGCATGAGTACCTTTGGTTAACGTTTTGTCTAAGTGCCAGTTATCCAGATTCACATCCAGATATCTGACCTAACTGAAGACGGTTGTCTCACCGATATATAGTTGTTCGATCTCGATGATGCACTGTTTCGTGATTGGAACGGTAATCGCCTTCTGTGGGTTGATATTGAGACCCACATCTGTGCACCATCCAAGGCCCTTGTTGAGTTTCGTTTTCATCAATTCGGTGATAGTTAAGCCGAACTTTCCAGAGAATATTATTGCCAGGTCATCTGCATACCCCTTAGTATCGATGCCTAGCTCCGATAGTTTCTCCAGTAGTTCATCTATCACACCTTTTGACCGCTCGGATGCGGACAGTGTTGGCGTCCAGTGAAGATATAATGGCTCTGCGCATAAGCATTCTCTTTATTCAAGTAATAGAGAAGGAGTCAGCCCCCTTAGATGCTAACGCCCTGGTTATTGTCTGATAGCCAGTGTTGTCGAAGGCCCTTTCGACGTCTGGGAAGAGGCACAAAGCGATTTCCTTCGCCACGAATGCCTTTTTAATCTTACTGACTATCTGATGTAGAGCGACCTTTGGCGATCTGCCTTTGATGTATGCGAATGGTAGTTTGCAATCTGCACCGGCTATGACTTGCATGACTTGCAGGCGTTCTGCGGTCTTAAGCAGAAATAATGTAGTGCTAATTGGTCAATACGACTTAGGTTGATCCAAAGGACGGTTCCCGTTCTTGGGTATTAAAACCACATTTACCTCCCTCCAAGGTAGCGGATTGTACCCCCAAGTTCACCCTATGCAGACCAATTAGTGGACTAGGAAAGCTTCTAGGTTGTGTTGCAGCAGGGCCGGGAAAATCTGGTCGCCCCCGAGGCTTTAAACGGAGCGAATGATTTAAAGAACCACCTGACCTTGTCAGGGTCAAAGATAACACATGGCAGACTGTGCCCACGTCAAGCTGGTGGTTCAGTAACCCCATCATTACAGGGATTGTCTGGGCTTATACCAGAACCAGGTAAATGCACCTCTAGCGTTTCCCGTTGGTCCTGTGTGTAAGATCTCCTTCCTTTGATTTGCCAGCCTTTCGCTCCTCTAGGGAACCTCACAAATCACCTGATAGGGTTTTAAGGCTGCATTGTTATTGTAGGAGGATAAGAGCACATCTTGCATTTGCCTGGACGCCAATTCTATCCCCCTCGGGGAGTTAAAGCTGGCAGGAAGTTGGTCAATTTTCGATTGCACTTAGGCTTTGAACTGGTCCCAATTTGTTTTATTTGGGTTATAAGATTAAATCTGATGTGCTGGTGATCGGAAAAATTGGCATCATCGGCAACCCGCCAATTTTTAATGAAATCGGACAACTAACTGCTATCCAGAGTGAGGTCTACCTCTTCCCTGATAGCGCTTATAAAAGTTGGTTTGCACCCTCTATTTAATACATCTAATTGAGTACACAAAACATTCAAGAAGGCACTCCGCTTTTGGTGTCATCAGACAGTGTGATGTGCGTTGGCATCACAGCCAATGACTAGCTGTTTATTCGTCCTTCGGCAGAAGTCATCAAGCCGCTGAACCTCCGTCGGCGTTGCGTCGTCGGTGTCGCCAGGGAAATATGCCGACGCTACTACAATTTCCTTCGCTCCTTCTGCCGTAGCCACCTCAAAGGTTGACGAAACTAGGACCCTGAAAATAAAGTTTGTTAGAGGAATGTGCCTTACGCTTCTATACAGAAGAAAAGCTGCGCGAGCCGCTCCACCCAATCGGTCATATAAAAATCTTACTTGAGCAACAGCTTAATCTTATGTGCAATAGTCACTCTTTGCTGGATCCACCTTTATTTAAAAGTTTAGAAGCTTCCTCTCAGCTAATAGCGTAGGAGAACTTATGTTTGTTTGTGTGAATTATGCATGCCTATATATGAATGCTTTACGCGTGAGAGCGGTGATCAATTGATCCGCATTATAGCCTGAGTGATGCAACGCCATGCCAGTCCAAAAACGTATACGAGCAACCACAACTTTTGCATATTTTTTGTTTTTTCATTTACTTTATTCGGTTTATTGGATCGGCTTGTTCAAACCGTTTATAATGTGGAATTGGTCAACTACTAAATTAAATATTTTTCGTCATAAATTGATTATTTTGTTTGTTATAAGACATTTTTATACCCTGAACCTGAAAATGGGTAAAAAGGGTATAATGGTTTTCTGCAAATATATGTAACAGGCAGAAGGAAGCATTTCCGACCCCATACAGTATATATATTCTTAATCAGCACGGCGAACTGAGTTTAACTAGCCATGTCCGTCCGTCCGTCCGTCCGTCTGTCCGTCCGTCCGTCTCTCCGTCTGTCCGTCTGTATGAACGAAACGATCTCGGAAACTACAAAAGCTAGAAACCTAAGCTAAACGACTGTAGATTCTCCTAATCCATACGCAGTACAAGTTTGTTATTTTATAGGTATAATGGCTTTGTGCAAATGTATGTAGCAGGCAGAAGGAATCATCTCCGACCCCATACAGTATATATATTCTTGATCAGCACAACGAACTGAGTTGAATTAGCCATGTCCGTCTGTCCGTCCGTCCGTCTGTCCGTCTGTTCATTGTTTCGTTCCGTTTCATTGTTATCGATAAAAATCGATTTTAAGACTTGGTTTTCTTGGCATATCTCGGAGACTATAAGAGCTAGAGCTATTTAATTTAGTTTATTATGTGCTCGTAAAGGATACGCAGATTATGATCGGATATCTCCGCCAATTCGCCCCACATATCAAAAAAACGCAAATCAAATACTACAAACTTGCGCTTTGGTTTGTACATAGATTTGGATGCTCTTATTAAACACTGAAAGTTTCATAGCGATCATACTCTTTGTTTAGAAGTTATTAAAGAATTTATTTTCCATAGTGGGGCCAAGTGCAGCCAGTGTGTAAAGGGCGCAGATTAGTTCGTGCGTTTGTGTGTGTATGTGTGACTTTGAGAATGTGTGTATGAATACAAAGAGCTTTAAACGTATATAACGACAGCTCGCCGCTGGGTTCAGGGTATCTCCTAGTCGGGCACTCCCGACTAAAGCCATCTTACTTGTTTAAGCTTATTTCGTAGATTGAGATCTACAGACACAAAATTAGGTTCGAATGAATATTTATACAATAGCACTAAAATAATCTATTGCATTAAGATTAATCAAAATCGGTTAAGAAACACAGAAGTTATTTAAGGAAACGTCGGGTAAAATTTTACCAAATTGACAATCCAATTGGCAGCAAGTGCTGCAACAAGAGCTAGGGATTAAAGTTTTTTTTTATAACATCGTGTCTACCATAGGCAGATTGGGACTGTTTAAAATTATCGATAGCCCACCCCGTTTTCTTATTATCGATATTTATCGTTTTCTTTATCCGGTTTTTTGAGCTTATCTCAGAAACTATAAGAGCTAGAAACACCAAATTTGGTTTAATATGTGTTCGTTAAGAATACGCAGATAACAAATATTTAATTTGTATTATTTATTTGTATATTATTATACTAAGTGTGGCTGTGGAGTCAATTATTTTGATTCAATTTCTATTGGATTTCAACTTTTGGTAAACATACTACACAATCAGCTGTTTCATACAAAACTATTGGAGTGTTTGTTTACATTTTGCGGCACAACCTCAAATAAAAGTCATTCAAACAGAATGGATGTTTGACTAAATCGAATTCCTCTCCGTCAACTGATATAAAAATTTTTAAGTAAATCAAAATCTGTTGACGCCATCCGTAAATACAGTTATGCCCAAAGAAACTACTCAATGCATTTAAGCTAATTATTGCCCGCATTGTCAAGAAACATTTAAAAAAAAAACTTTCTGGCAACACTGGTTATTTTTCCAACGCAAACATCTGAACATCTAACTTAACATTTTAGGATATGTACACTAAACACGGAATATCTTGGTAATACGAATTATTCCAGATACGTGGCATATACCAAAAGTTGTCAATTTTAGCGAGGTTTTCCAAAAGTCGTAGAACAAAAGTTTCTTGGTTCTAGGGAACAAGCCTACAAAGTTCCAGAAAACCATCTCAACGCTAACATACGCGAAAATGTATGCAACAAATTTATATTCCTAATAACTGATAAATTAGTTTTCGGATTTGAATAAGTGAGATATCATTCGACGCATATTCGAAACACAAAGATAGATAACTGAACGAATTTCTGAAAGCCCCCAACGGCCCCATCAGCTCCAAAAATGTAAATTTTTTCCGAATCGTGTACAGCTATATATCTCATGACCCAGATGAGCTATCACATGTTGTGCTCTGTTTTTTCTAGTTTAAACGATACCTTTCTATCGGTATATCACTCGATCTGATCGCACTATCGTAGCAAAACTTGAAAAGTTCGCGTATATATTGCTAACCGCTTTTGCACACTACCTTGTACTGTCCGCAGTAATGTACGTAACAACGTTTTTTTCATTTTCCGCTCTTTAAGGTGAAAATACGCATCAGATAGTCAATCAGGCATTCAAGTTCTTTTCTGATGGACAGGTTGCCAATTGCTCGAATTACCTCTCACGTTATAATAACCGGGTCATAATTTGTTGGGTCCCAGGGAATTCCAGAATTCTCGGCAACGAAGTTACGGACATTTGTTGACCTTTAAACACGGAAAGTTCACTACAAAGTGATCTAATAGTCATCAAACCCGTATTTTCACCGGGACCTGATGGAGTAATGTACGTATGTAAACTATCCGTGGAGTTATGTTATTTTCCTAACATTTGGAAAGAATCATTTATTATTCCTCTCCTTAAAAAGGAAACAAGTCTAATGTTCAGAACTACAGATGTATTTCTAAGCTATCTGCTATTTCTATGATTTTTGAGAAATTGATAACTTCTCAAGTGCAATATATTTACAGATCTATAATTTCACCCTGCAAGCATGGATATGTGAAATATAGATCTACCACCACTAATTTATTGGAATTCACGTCTTTTGTTATCAAGGGATTTCAAAATAAAATGCAAACATATGTTATTTACACTGAGTTCAGAAATGCTATGACTCCGGTAATCATTCGCTTTTACCTCATAAAAATCGTCTTTTGCGATAACCAAATAACTTAATTCTTTGTAGCCCTCGGTAGCCCTACAGCAGCAGTGCCAGGGATTGGTTGAAGCCCGTGGTGATTCTACTTTCGTCGGATCAGACTCTTTATTTGTTTTACTGGTTTGGGAAAGGGGGTTCGCCCTCGTTTTAGCCCGTCTACCGCGGGAGGTCGAAAATAAAACTGGTGGGGGACAGGTAGCCAGAATTCGCATACTAACAACCGAGCACTCCCTCAGCCATTAATACTTTGGCATATGCTGTTCTCCATTGGAGTTAGTTAATTTTCTAAAAGAGTTGTCTTCTCTTAGCCCGACTACAATTAGTCATCACCCTTGGCAGGTATATGGTCGTACCAAGGGTCTACTTCCAGCCGCCCTCAAGCGGAGAATATAGTCGCAATTCTAACAGTGTGTACAGGCACGGCGCGTATTACTCAAATAATAATTACACGTTAATCCCCTTATACACCAGTTAGCTGAATTATATCGCTATGAGATTAATCATACTTGCCATGGGCTATGAGCACGATGTCGTCGGCGTATGCTTGTCATAGTGTTCACATATTGGTAAGAGTTTTGAGGAGTTCATCAACTAGTAAACTCTAGAGGAGTGGAGATAATAGCCCCCTTACGGGCAGCCTCTCCTGGTTGTCATTATTATGGAGACATTCCCTATTAATGTTGAAGCTTGTCTAGACTTTAGCAGGGAGTTAATCCGCCTGCTGGTTGTTCTGTCCATGGCTTTCCTAATCAGGGTATCCTAAACAACATCATGCGATGTATTATCAAAGCCTTCTTTCATGTCTAGGAAGGCACAATTCGCCACCACCTTGCTTTCATGCAACTTTTCTAGATAGTTCTGCAACTAATAAAGTCATCGCTTGTGTACAGCGTTTTCTGCAGCGGACAGTACATCAGCATTGTGTTCCTAATATTGTAGTTCACAAGCTTATTGGCCGAATTCAAGTTGATAGCTCTAAAGGACTTAGAGTTGGTGGGTAGGTCTGTTTCTTCCCTGAATTGGGTATGGAGACCGTCCTATAGCAGTATCAACCTGAGATGTGGCAGAAGTTGCCCTTATTGCATTATTGGTGTTATTTTATCTCGACCTGGTAATTTGAATGGCTGGATTGTGCCAATTGACCCTTTTAGCTTATTTGTCGTGTCTATTAATAATAATATGTGCGCTCTTCTTGATTTTGACTATGAGCTGAGTCAAAAGTCTAGCACGTTCTAACTAACTAATTTAGATGTGATCCTGCTGCTGCTACAAGCAACTAGAGCCGCTTGGCTATCGGATAAGATCGCAATGTATTTAATCTGATAATCCCTTTCTTAGTTAATCTCTGCATCCTCTCTGATCTATCGTTATCCCAGTTGATGGTGTGACTTTTCAATGGACGTACGAATTTAAGTGATGTCCACATTTTTTTGTTGCATATGAACACTTGGAAATTATTCTTGAATATGAATTTGGTAATTTTTGTAACACAAGCTTGAGTAAGTAGGGGTAGATCATCTATAAGTTTGCATGCGTCCTGTATGTTAAGGATACCACCGCTCCCAAAACCATTGCTATCCTTAGTGGGTTACTTGGGTTGCTATCTGTCCGTTTTTCACAATGAACGCAACTTTTTTCGGCGCTATTGAAGTTAGAGACTTGAAGCTTGGAGTATATACTTGTAGTTATTTGTTTCAGACAAAGTGTTAAGATTTTTGTTTTTTGATACACCTCAATTCGCAAATCAGAGCGGGATATGCATACAAGCCGTTGAAGTTTGATGCACGTTTATATGGCAGTGCCTACTGGACCTTTGGCCAGGTATGACCATGACCCAACGTTTTACCAAAGAGCCTAACACATGCCCACATGGCATGAGTACCTTTGGTTAACGTTTTGTCTAAGTGCCAGTTATCCAGATTCACATCCAGATATCTGACCTAACTGAAGACGGTTGTCTCACCGATATATAGTTGTTCGATCTCGATGATGCACTGTTTCGTGATTGGAACGGTAATCGCCTTCTGTGGGTTGATATTGAGACCCACATCTGTGCACCATCCAAGGCCCTTGTTGAGTTTCGTTTTCATCAATTCGGTGATAGTTAAGCCGAACTTTCCAGAGAATATTATTGCCAGGTCATCTGCATACCCCTTAGTATCGATGCCTAGCTCCGATAGTTTCTCCAGTAGTTCATCTATCACACCTTTTGACCGCTCGGATGCGGACAGTGTTGGCGTCCAATGAAGATATAATGGATCTGCGCATAAGCATTCTCTTTATTCAAGTAATAGAGAAGGAGTCAGCCCCCTTAGATGCTAACGCCCTGGTTATTGTCTGATAGCCAGTGTTGTCGAAGGCCCTTTCGACGTCTGGGAAGAGGCACAAAGCGATTTCCTTCGCCACGAATGCCTTTTTAATCTTACTGACTATCTGATGTAGAGCGACCTTTGGCGATCTGCCTTTGATGTATGCGAATGGTAGTTTGCAATCTGCACCGGCTATGACTTGCATGACTTGCAGGCGTTCTGCGGTCTTAAGCAGAAATAATGTAGTGCTAATTGGTCAATACGACTTAGGTTGATCCAAAGGACGGTTGGGTATTAAAACCACATTTACCTCCCTCCAAGGTAGCGGATTGTACCCCCAAGTTCACCCTATGCAGACCAATTAGTGGACTAGGAAAGCTTCTAGGTTGTGTTGCAGCAGGGCCGGGAAAATCTGGTCGCCCCCGAGGCTTTAAACGGAGCGAATGATTTAAAGAACCACCTGACCTTGTCAGGGTCAAAGATAACACATGGCAGACTGTGCCCACGTCAAGCTGGTGGTTCAGTAACCCCATCATTACAGGGATTGTCTGGGCTTATACCAGAACCAGGTAAATGCACCTCTAGCGTTTCCCGTTGGTCCTGTGTGTAAGATCTCCTTCCTTTGATTTGCCAGCCTTTCGCTCCTCTAGGGAACCTCACAAATCACCTGATAGGGTTTTAAGGCTGCATTGTTATTGTAGGAGGATAAGAGCACATCTTGCATTTGCCTGGACGCCAATTCTATCCCCCTCGGGGAGTTAAAGCTGGCAGGAAGTTGGTCAATTTTCGATTGCACTTAGGCTTTGAACTGGTCCCAATTTGTTTTATTTGGGTTATAAGATTAAATCTGATGTGCTGGTGATCGGAAAAATTGGCATCATCGGCAACCCGCCAATTTTTAATGAAATCGGACAACTAACTGCTATCCAGAGTGAGGTCTACCTCTTCCCTGATAGCGCTTATAAAAGTTGGTTTGCACCCTCTATTTAATACATCTAATTGAGTACACAAAACATTCAAGAAGGCACTCCGCTTTTGGTGTCATCAGACAGTGTGATGTGCGTTGGCATCACAGCCAATGACTAGCTGTTTATTCGTCCTTCGGCAGAAGTCATCAAGCCGCTGAACCTCCGTCGGCGTTGCGTCGTCGGTGTCGCCAGGGAAATATGCCGACGCTACTACAATTTCCTTCGCTCCTTCTGCCGTAGCCACCTCAAAGGTTGACGAAACTAGGACCCTGAAAATAAAGTTTGTTAGAGGAATGTGCCTTACGCTTCTATACAGAAGAATAGCTGCGCGAGGCGCTCCACCCAATCGGTCATATAAAAATCTTACTTGAGCAACAGCTTAATCCGCGGACCTGGCCACCATTTTTATGTGCAATAGTCACTCTTTGCTGGATCCACCTTTATTTAAAAGTTTAGAAGCTTCCTCTCAGCTAATAGCGTAGGAGAACTTATGTTTGTTTGTGTGAATTATGCATGCCTATATATGAATGCTTTACGCGTGAGAGCGGTGATCAATTGATCCGCATTATAGCCTGAGTGATGCAACGCCATGCCAGTCCAAAAACGTATACGAGCAACCACAACTTTTGCATATTTTTTGTTTTTTCATTTACTTTATTCGGTTTATTGGATCGGCTTGTTCAAACCGTTTATAATGTGGAATTGGTCAACTACTAAATTAAATATTTTTCGTCATAAATTGATTATTTTGTTTGTTATAAGACATTTTTATACCCTGAACCTGAAAATGGGTAAAAAGGGTATAATGGTTTTCTGCAAATATATGTAACAGGCTGAAGGAAGCATTTCCGACCCCATACAGTATATATATTCTTAATCAGCACGGCGAACTGAGTTGAACTAGCCATGTCCGTCCGTCCGTCCGTCCGTCCGTCCGTCCGTCTGTCCGTCCGTCCGTCTCTCCGTCTGTCCGTCCGTCTCTCCGTCTGTCCGTCTGTATGAACGAAACGATCTCGGAAACTACAAAAGCTAGAAACCTAAGCTAAACGACTGTAGATTCTCCTAATCCATACGCAGTACAAGTTTGTTATTTTATAGGTATAATGGCTTTGTGCAAATGTATGTAGCAGGCAGAAGGAATCATCTCCGACCCCATACAGTATATATATTCTTGATCAGCACAACGAACTGAGTTGAATTAGCCATGTCCGTCTGTCCGTCCGTCCGTCTGTCCGTCTGTTCATTGTTTCGTTCCGTTTCATTGTTATCGATAAAAATCGATTTTAAGACTTGGTTTTCTTGGCATATCTCGGAGACTATAAGAGCTAGAGCTATTTAATTTAGTTTATTATGTGCTCGTAAAGGATACGCAGATTATGATCGGATATCTCCGCCAATTCGCCCCACATATCAAAAAAACGCAAATCAAATACTACAAACTTGCGCTTTGGTTTGTACATAGATTTGGATGCTCTTATTAAACACTGAAAGTTTCATAGCGATCATACTCTTTGTTTAGAAGTTATTAAAGAATTTATTTTCCATAGTGGGGCCAAGTGCAGCCAGTGTGTAAAGGGCGCAGATTAGTTCGTGCGTTTGTGTGTGTATGTGTGACTTTGAGAATGTGTGTATGAATACAAAGAGCTTTAAACGTATATAACGACAGCTCGCCGCTGGGTTCAGGGTATCTCCTAGTCGGGCACTCCCGACTAAAGCCATCTTACTTGTTTAAGCTTATTTCGTAGATTATGAGATCTACAGACACAAAATTAGGTTCGAATGAATATTTATACAATAGCACTAAAATAATCTATTGCATTAAGATTAATCAAAATCGGTTAAGAAACACAGAAGTTATTTAAGGAAACGTCGGGTAAAATTTTACCAAATTGACAATCCAATTGGCAGCAAGTGCTGCAACAAGAGCTAGGGATTAAAGTTTTTTTTTATAACATCGTGTCTACCATAGGCAGATTGGGACTGTTTAAAATTATCGATAGCCCACCCCGTTTTCTTATTATCGATATTTATCGTTTTCTTTATCCGGTTTTTTGAGCTTATCTCAAAAACTATAAGAGCTAGAAACACCAAATTTGGTTTAATATGTGTTCGTTAAGAATACGCAGATAACAAATATTTAATTTGTATTATTTATTTGTATATTATTATACTAAGTGTGGCTGTGGAGTCAATTATTTTGATTCAATTTCTATTGGATTTCAACTTTTGGTAAACATACTACACAATCAGCTGTTTCATACAAAACTATTGGAGTGTTTGTTTACATTTTGCGGCACAACCTCAAATCAAAGTCATTCAAACAGAATGGATGTTTGACTAAATCGAATTCCTCTCCGTCAACTGATATAAAAATTTTTAAGTAAATCAAAATCTGTTGACGCCATCCGTAAATACAGTTATGCCCAAAGAAACTACTCAATGCATTTAAGCTAATTATGGCCCGCATTGTCAAGAAACATTTAAAAAAAAAACTTTCTGGCAACACTGGTTATTTTTCCAACGCAAACATCTGAACATCTAACTTAACATTTTAGGATATGTACACTAAACACGGAATATCTTGGTAATACGAATTATTCCAGATACGTGGCATATACCAAAAGTTGTCAATTTTAGCGAGGTTTTTCAAAAGTCGTAGAACAAAAGTTTCTTGGTTCTAGGGAACAAGCCTACAAAGTTCCAGAAAACCATCTCAACGCTAACATACGCGAAAATGTATGCAACAAATTTATATTCCTAATAACTGATAAATTAGTTTTCGGATTTGAATAAGTGAGATATCATTCGACGCATATTCGAAACACAAAGATAGATAACTGAACGAATTTCTGAAAGCCCCCAACGGCCCCATCAGCTCCAAAAATGTAAATTTTTTCCGAATCGTGTACAGCTATATATCTCATGACCCAGATGAGCTATCACATGTTGTGCTCTGTTTTTTCTAGTTTAAACGATACCTTTCTATCGGTATATCACTCGATCTGATCGCACTATCGTAGCAAAACTTGAAAAGTTCGCGTATATATTGCTAACCGCTTTTGCACACTACCTTGTACTGTCCGCAGTAATGTACGTAACAACGTTTTTTTTCATTTTCCGCTCTTTAAGGTGAAAATACGCATCAGATAGTCAATCAGGCATTCAAGTTCTTTTCTGATGGACAGGTTGCCAATTGCTCGAATTACCTCTCACGTTATAATAACCGGGTCATAATTTGTTGGGTCCCAGGGAATTCCAGAATTCTCGGCAACGAAGTTACGGACATTTGTTGACCTTTAAACACGGAAAGTTCACTACAAAGTGATCTAATAGTCATCAAACCCGTATTTTCACCGGGACCTGATGGAGTAATGTATGTATGTAAACTATCCGTGGAGTTATGTTATTTTCCTAACATTTGGAAAGAATCATTTATTATTCCTCTCCTTAAAAAGGAAACAAGTCTAATGTTCAGAACTACAGATGTATTTCTAAGCTATCTGCTATTTCTATGATTTTTGAGAAATTGATAACTTCTCAAGTGCAATATATTTACAGATCTATAATTTCACCCTGCAAGCATGGATATGTGAAATATAGATCTACCACCACTAATTTATTGGAATTCACGTCTTTTGTTATCAAGGGATTTCAAAATAAAATGCAAACATATGTTATTTACACTGAGTTCAGAAATGCTATGACTCCGGTAATCATTCGCTTTTACCTCATAAAAATCGTCTTTTGCGATAACCAAATAACTTAATTCTTTGGGTCTCCAATTATTTAACTCTTAGAACTCAAAAGGTTATTTGACACTTCCGGAGTATCACAAGGTATCCTAAGAGTACCTTGGACCGTTGTTATTCACATTGTTCCTAAATGATCTTCCTTCTGTGATAAGTCATTCTCACATGCTGGTGTATGCGGACGACGTAAAATTTGCCTGACGTCTTCTAATTTTCGATCTGGTCAAAGGTTGCAATCCGATCTTAAGAAATTTCAAACCTGGTGTCAAGTAAATTTATTAAATCTTAATTGCAGTAAGTATAAGTGCATAGGCGAGTAGCCTTCTTGAATAATTATTTTATCAATGGTTAGTCACTTGATTTTACAAATAAATCTTCCCTCTCCGATCGTAGATCGTAGAACCATGCTTCGTGTAATCTTCTTACACCAACTGATTAATGGGCAAATTGACTCTTCCGAATTGGCCAGTCAAACCCATTTAGTATCTTATGTGTTCATTATAATAACCTTTTCCCCATTATATGTAATACTACTTCTATACCTAGTCCTATTACTCTATTCCTTTGTCATCAGTCCATTTGTGCGCGATCTTCGTCACCGCACCTTATGCGGCACTCCCCTCGGTCGGTAGGGTTGGAGATGGGTGGCTTTTTGCCTAGGTCCGCGGTTAATAAAACTTTATATCGTATCGTTGTGCCTAACGTAATAAAAAAAATAAGACAAGATCAAGGTTTAAATGTAGATGCGCTACCTGAGTGCCTGCATCCGTGAAACTGGACATCTGAGAGATGTCACTGATCGTCGAGATCGGTAAGTGTGACGTCCGGGTCCGATTCAGACCAATGCCTTCGGATTCTGCTTCCCCTTGGTGTCCAATGCCTTTATCGGATTCTGCTTCCCCTTGGTGACCAACATCACCTTTTGGGAGGGAGAGTCTTCACCCTCGCACCCGGTAGCCCTACAGCAGCAGTGCCAGGGATTGGTTGAAGCCCGTGGTGATTCTACTTTCGTCGGATCAGACTCTTTATTTGTTTTACTGGTTTGGGAAAGGGGGTTCGCCCTCGTTTTAGCCCGTCTACCGCGGGAGGTCGAAAATAAAACTGGTGGGGGACAGGTAGCCAGAATTCGCATACTAACAACCGAGCACTCCCTCAGCCATTAATACTTTGGCATATGCTGTTCTCCATTGGAGTTAGTTAATTTTCTAAAAGAGTTGTCTTCTCTTAGCCCGACTACAATTAGTCATCACCCTTGGCAGGTATATGGTCGTACCAAGGGTCTACTTCCAGCCGCCCTCAAGCGGAGAATATAGTCGCAATTCTAACAGTGTGTACAGGCACGGCGCGTATTACTCAAATAATAATTACACGTTAATCCCCTTATACACCAGTTAGCTGAATTATATCGCTATGAGATTAATCATACTTGCCATGGGCTATGAGCACGATGTCGTCGGCGTATGCTTGTCATAGTGTTCACATATTGGTAAGAGTTTTGAGGAGTTCATCAACTAGTAAACTCTAGAGGAGTGGAGATAATAGCCCCCTTACGGGCAGCCTCTCCTGGTTGTCATTATTATGGAGACATTCCCTATTAATGTTGAAGCTTGTCTAGACTTTAGCAGGGAGTTAATCCGCCTGCTGGTTGTTCTGTCCATGGCTTTCCTAATCAGGGTATCCTAAACAACATCATGCGATGTATTATCAAAGCCTTCTTTCATGTCTAGGAAGGCACAATTCGCCACCACCTTGCTTTCATGCAACTTTTCTAGATAGTTCTGCAACTAATAAAGTCATCGCTTGTGTACAACGTTTTCTGCAGCGGACAGTACATCAGCATTGTGTTCCTAATATTGTAGTTCACAAGCTTATTGGCCGAATTCAAGTTGATAGCTCTAAAGGACTTAGAGTTGGTGGGTAGGTCTGTTTCTTCCCTGAATTGGGTATGGAGCCCGTCCTATAGCAGTATCTACCTGAGATGTGGCAGAAGTTGCCCTTATTGCATTATTGGTGTTATTTTATCTCGACCTGGTAATTTGAATGGCTGGATTGTGCCAATTGACCCTTTTAGCTTATTTGTCGTGTCTTTTTTTCTGGCTGTGCCCGGTGGCTAGCCCAAGGTCTGATACCGATAATTCCCACAACATCATAATCCGTAATGGGAGTGCTCCAGTTCCATATCATGGGATGTGCATGTGTTTTCCCTTCATAAGTGCTTGACTTTACGTAGCCGAGCTTATACAGCCTCAGATAATTCTTTATGGTTCTTTCCTTTGGTTCTTCTAATTTCTTTATTGTAGAGGGTCAGGCTGCGCCTATAAAGGCTCCTATAATTCTGCTATTTATTGCCCTTACTGATCTCTGTAGTTTCAGACTTCCTTACTTCTTCTGGTTACGAATTTCAGCGAATTTTTGATATTAAGAAGTTCAAAGCAAAATCAAGCTCAACACTGCCTTCTTGAGGTCGCTTACGGGGATGGTTCCGGACCTGAAGAAGAGCTCGTGTCCTTTATCTGCTATGGCTTCCCTTGAGTGCTCAACGATTGCTATAATGAGGATGGCGCCTCCACCCTCGTTCTTTCGAGGGCTAATCTTCCACGAATCGGTCTTAGTCTGTTTTGGTTCCCCATCAGAGCCAACAATTCTTCATCTAACCTATCCACACTTCCGGAGCAAAACAACATTGTATTAAACGTCGCAGAGCTGTCGTCAGTCATCCGGTCTTCTAGGGGGGTTCATAGTTAGGATTGTAGCTATGGGGCCACCGATGACCAAGAAATAATTATTATTTTTTTCAATTGGCGACCGTGACAGGACACTGCACTCGGCATATCCCACCATAAAAACTTAAAACATATTAGAATCGTTATTTGAAAAGCCAACCACGTTCACCAGGAGAAACTCATCGGAATACATCTCTTACTGGCGGAGATCTTGTTCAACGTAATCTGAAGTCGTAGCTACAGCTTTTTTGCCTGAAAGAAACGCATCGTTGGATTCTCTGCAACAACACTACACTACACACACGTGGAGCAGTTCGACATCGACATCTGAGTCTTCAAAACCGTTGGAGACTGGTAATCGCAAAGAACAGTTGCATCGCTTACGCCAACGCTATCGTCGCGGACTCTTACACATTTGCACGTATTGAACACTCGCATAAACAGGTACAAAGACAAATTAGAAAATAAAGCTTTCGAATTGCAAGTTGAGCTTTAGAATTCGATAGCTGAGCTTGCGGCAAAGCATTGCGAACATAACTATTATTAAGCAATAACTAAAATCCACTATCACTACTTCACCCATCGTTGTTTGTATGTACTTTGAAAATGCCACACACACCAGATTCTCAGTTAATTACACTAAGGCAACTTAGAAATACAATGCAGAAAAATATTCTTAATTTGAAACTTCGCATTGAACCACAGAAAGACATCGCTACTCTTGAATGTCAGTTTCAGATTCTGGAGTCTTATTTTAAACAGATTCTGGAAACTCAAACGCAAATTGAAAGACTAGAAGATAAGACCCGTGAGGAAATAGAAGAGTTCTATATTCAAACAAAGGCAGTTATTCTTAGACGTCTTGGTTCAAAAAGGGATAAACTAGATGATCATAGCCAAAGTTTCCTTAATGCATCATGTTCAAGTGGTCATCACAATCGATTACCATCTCTCAAATTACCCAAATTCGATGGTAAATACGGTGAATATAAAAAATTCATAACTGCTTTCGGATCGATGGTACATGATGATTATTCAATATCAGCTGTTGACAAGTTCAACTATCTCTTGAGCTGCCTATCAGGTGCTGCTCTTAGTGTAGTCACACCCTTCCAAGTGTCTGAAGATAACTATCCAAAAGGTATGAACCAATTGAAAGAAAGGTACGATAAGAAGGTTCTTATTTTTGTAGAGCACATAGCTGGTCTTTTTGATGTTCCAGCTATGAAAAAATCGGATCCGCCCAATCTTAGATACTGTTGCTGCATTACGTGGTTCCTTAATGTCATTAGGAACCGAAGCTGATTTATGAATGCCATATTAATACATTTGGTTTTATTAAAGGTGGATTCCGACACAAAGCAGGCATATGATTGAGTCCAAGAGTATGAAAGACTGCCAGCCTGGGATGAGTGCTATCGAACACTCAGTCGTCATTGTCAATTTTTAGAGACCAGCGTAAAACATCCATCTCATGAAAAAACAACTATGAAATACAAGCCAAATGAAAGCAAAAAATCGTTTGTTAATCCAAATGCACAGCTACTGATAACAACCTCACTAATTGTCCATCCCTTACATCACTCACTTTTGCTAAAAAAATATGCATTTGTCAAACAAATGTCATTTTGTATCAACTGTCTGCGTAAAGGCCACATGGCGGCCAAATGCTCAACCAAATCTCGTTGCCGCATCTGCCAAGGACTACATCACACAATTTTACATCGAGTTTCACCTTTGGAGCAAACAGCACCTTTATATCCGCAAGTACCCAATTAACCCAGCCAAGAAACCACTCATGGAGCTACGATGATTCCCACAGCAATCTTTTTAATTCGAGACAAATTTGGCATATTTCAACCTGCCCGAGCATTGCGCCGATTCTGGTCGGAAATTAATCTCATTTGCGAGGAACTTGCCAAAAGACTTCAGCTACCATTTCAGAGGCCGAATTATGAAATTTCTTGAATAGGTGATATGCGAGCCCACATGAAATTCTCTGTTACAACAACAATCAGATCTAGATTATCAGCTAGCGAATGGTCTCTGCAGTTTGCTGTAACTAAAGCTATTTCCTTTACTCAGCCAGGTATTGAGCTAGCTGATCCTTCATTCTTTAAGCCACAACGGATAGATATACTTATTAGTACACAGGAATTTGTTGACTTAATAACAGAAGGCAAAATCGTTCTTGGACCCGGTTTACCATGTCTAATAAACACTTCGCTTGGTTGGATTATAGGTAGGAAAATTCATGAAACCCTCTATTCTAGTATTTATTTTTGCAATACCTGTACTTTAAATGACATCTTGAAAAGGTTCTGGCAGATTGAAGAGTTTGATGTGCCCTATGATCGAAAACAAATCTACACAAAGGAAGAGCAGGAGTGTGAAAATCACTTCCAGGCACACAGAGAATTCCTTCAGTCAGGGCGCGCACAGGTTCGCTTACCATTTAAAGACTCACCTGACAAACTTGGGGAATCTTTTGAAATAGCCAAAATCTGGTTTCTTCATCTTGAACGACGTTTAGAGCGTCAGCTTCTGCTTAAGGAAATGTAAACCAACTTTATAAATGAATATTTGGAATTAAATTACATGGAACCCATAACCAATTTCGATCCCAAGAACTCACATTATGTTATCCCACATCATGGCGTTCTTAGACCTCAAAGCAAAACTACGAAACTTCGCGTTGTCTTTGACGCGTCCTGTAAGACATCATCACATTTATTAAATGAACTCCTAATTGTTGGGCCGACAATTCAGCAATATCTTATATTAATGTTGCTTTCTTTTCGCCTATTTCGCCACTCAATTACAGCCGGTATATCGAAAATGTATCGGCAGTTTCTTATTGATCCTAAAGATCGAAATTATCAACATATTCTTTGGAGAGCAACACCTAATCAGCCATTGCAAACGTTCCAATTAAAAACAGTGACATACAGTGACATACAGTGACAATAGTGACGGCATGACGTGTGCCCCATTCCTAGCCGTTCGCAGTTTGAACTTCATAGCAGACCGCTTTCCTGTTGGATCTGCTGTTCTAAAAGAAAAAATGTACGTTGATGACCTTCTGACCGGAGCCGACACTGTTGAAGAACTGCAAATTAAGACAACAGAGGCTACCACTGTACTCTCAAAAGTGGGATTGGAGCTTGCTAAATGGAATACTAGCCCTTTCGGAGAGGCTTCCGAATTTCACTTCAAGGTCGATAGCAAAGATATTACCAAAGCTCTTGGCATGTCATGGCAGCCAAAACAGGATTTTTTGGTTTTTGCTATGATTTGCCAGTTAATCCTGTTACCACTAAACGAACAGTAGTATCTGTTACTGCCCGACTATATGATCTACTTGGACTTGTATCTCCAGTAGTTGTACGATGCAAAATCTTTGAGCAAGAACTATGTTTACAGGGTGTAGATTGGGATGATGCACTTCCTACTGAATTGAGACTCAATAGAAAGCAATCGAATTGGATTTGCTAAACTTGAATAGCATTGAAATACCTAGATTTGTAAATTCGTCATTAAAACATGCATGTGAGATACATGGATTTTCAGATGCATCTGAGCGTGCGTATTATTGCTGTTTTTACTTGAGAGCCAACGTAGATGGGGCTTTCAAGTCATTATTAATCATTGCAAAGTCAAGAGTTGCCCCTACTAAGGCTTTTTCGCTGCCTCGCTTAGAATTGTGTGCTTCCTCTTTACTCTGTAAAACGTGGTCTAAAATCAAACACAAAATTGATTCATTCGTTAGTAACATTTTCTTTTGGACAGATTTCAAAATTGATTTGCATTGGTTAAAAATGCACTCTTCAAGGCTGCACTGTTTTATAGCTAATCGCATATCGGAAATGCAAACCATCGAACCTAATGTCACATGGAGACACGTTCCAGGGAAGGATAACCCAGCGGAACTAGTATATAGAGGATGTCAAGCTAGTGATCTCCAAGGAACTGTTTGGTTTACTGGACCAAAACTTTTGTCTTTCGAACCATCACACTGCCCTCAAACTTCTTTAAACACCAGATTTAGCGAAACAGAGCTGGAGCAGCGGAAAGCAGTAGTTCTAAAATGTACTGGTAGTGGCACTGAGGGAAATAAGAATGAGCGGCTCTTCGAAGGAAGCTTAATTGGTTAAATAATCAATAAATGCTCCTCTTATCGTAGTACCGTATGCGAGTCATTGCTTACGTGTTGCGAGTCTTTAACAGAGTAAGAGCCAATTTCAATTATACTGTAGACAACGCGCTTCACACATCAGCTATTGAATTGAGACAGACATTCATTTTAATCGTTTTCTGTATTCAGCAAGAAGCCTATAGCAAAGAAATAAGCCTACTGAAGGCTAACAAGGTTCTTCAACCTGCATTTCAGAAGCTTAGCCCCTTTCTCGCAGATGTTAATTTTGGTTGGCGAACAGTAACAATTCTGCGTGTTTCTGGCAGACCAATACCATCTGATGCAAAATTTCCTCTTTTAATTCCAAAAAGGCATGTTTTCACTTCCAGATTTGTCGAGCATCAACACCGACAACATGTTCATGCTAGATCGAAGGTCCTAATTGGTTTACTTCGTCAGCAAGAATGGATTATGAATGCACGAGAAGTAGCACGAAAGGTGGTCAGACGCTGCATTCATTGGTACCACTACAAGCCGCGGTTAGTGAAGCAAATCATGAGTGCGCTTCCAGCGGATCGGTTCCTCGCCAATCGAACATTTCTTGTCTCAGGAGTCGACCTCTATGGTCCATTTCTCACTTCTTATCGCATACGAAGTAAGAGTCCTTATAAGACGTACACGGCAGTATTTGTCTGCTTTTCGTCAAAGGCTGCTCATGTTGAGTTCATTTCTGACTTATCATCTAACAACTTTATTCTTTGTGTAAAGCGCTTTATTGGACGTGGAGTTGTCCTACAAGGCATTTATTGCGATAATGCTACTAACTTTGTGGGCGCTCAGGCGCAACTAGTCGGCTTTAAACATCAATTCTTCGGACAGCAAAACGAATCAAACTTGAACACATTCAGCAACAATATGGACTTCGAGTTTCAATTCATCCCTCCTCGCGCACCGCATTTTGGCAAATTGTGGGAGGCTGCCGTAAAATCAATTAAGACACTTCTCATCAAGCAATTAGCGAACATGAATTTTACCTACGAAGAATTGCAAACTGTGGCAATTGAAGCTGAAGCGATTATAAACTCGCGACCAATTGCTTCGTTAAGTGAAGACCCAAACGATGGAGAAACGCTAATTCTGGAACACTTGTTAATCGGACCCTCAATGATGGCGCTACCTGAACCTACAATTGACGACAGCAGGATATCTCACTTGACGCGTTGGCAGCGCGTCACCTATTTAAAGCAACGCTTCTGGGAGTTGTGGAGACGCGATTATTTGCATACCTTGCAAGTACGCTCCAAATAGCTACTGCAGAGTCCAACATCGAACCAAACAAAGTTGTTCTTATTCATGAGGACAATTTACCACCCCATCAATGGCTATTGGGACGGATTATCAGTACTCACGCCGGCACAGACGGACGTGCCAGAGTGGCTGACGTGAGAACCAACAGGGGAACCATTCGTCGACCCATTTGCAAACTAGCTCCGTTCCAAAACAAAACTGATTAAGTGAAAGAATTTGGACCTTTCACCGAGCGGAGCATGTCTGAGGAGACCGTCACATCAACTTATAGTTACCTTTACCAATACATTTAATTTACATTCTTGTGTAAACAGTTATATTTTGATACCCTAAATTGTAAACACATTGCTGTAAACCCTTAAGCCGCTCGCGAAGAGCTTTCTGTTATACAGGCACTCTCTGCCTACTAATTAGGAGATTATGAAAGCATTGCATATTGGATATTGAAAGTTAGCAGACGTCTTTTTTTTATTGCTAATCCAATATACTCTGCACTGGGCAGAGTCCCAACAATTATTATTATCTATATATATAAATCTGTTTGTCCCCATTGGGGAAGGGGATTGCCATATGAGTTAGAAAGCTGCAAATTTCACAGTTGTATTGAGTAGTACTAAGAGGGGATTTTTGAAAATTCGATCCACAAAGCCCAGAAAATGGTAAAAAACTATTGTATGCAACTTTTTTGGTTTCAGGGGTTCCGGGTTGTATGGGTGAAACTTTTATTTTAGTGCGGTTAGCTTCAAACTCATTTTCAAAGCTTTTCATAACAAAATATTAACAAATTATTCATCTAATTTTGGAAAATCCGCTTGCAAGGTCGAAAAATTGGCTAAAAATTGTTGCAAAAAAACTTATTTGTTTTCCATTCGATCGGATCCAAAATCATTTTCAAAGATATTTATGGAAATTTTATAAAAACGGTGTATTAGAGAATGGTGTATACAGTAAATAAAAACGTTTGGCTAGCTTATGAATATTGCAAGTATCTTTGATTATAATAAAATAATCAAAATGAAGTTAATAATACTCAAATATATATGCTTTATATATATATATGCTTTTATATTACGCATTATAAAAGAGCGCATGTGAATGAGCGAATACAGATGAAAAGCCAGATGCACTTAAATCTGCCAATATTAGCGGGTGAGTTTTAAATCCAGTTAGTTTTGGTTATCTTTATTTGCTTATAGGTGTAATAATATTATGATATGAAATTTGATAAGTAGCAACAGCGGGAGTTGCTAAGCAGAGTTGCTCGGGACGCACCTTCTGTGCAGCTTAAATTGTATAAATATAATTTAGGTTAAGTTTAATAAAAATTAAGTTTCAATTATATACAAAAATCGTTGAAATTATCAAAGCCGCTTCAGTTGGGTGCAAGACGCATATCTACGAGCGGGCTCCTTACATGGTGCAGCCGATCTCCAACATTTGTTGGTGCCGAAACCCGAGAGGTGTAAATATTGTCGATTGCATTATGTATTTTAGATTTGGACTTTGCATTCTGATTGCCATTGGCAGTGCGACTTAATTGAAGGGTGAGTGCAATGTAACGCTGAGGTAAGATGTTCAATATGGGCGCGAATCTCATATATTTAACCTTTGAGCAAACTTCGCTGCTAGTTTCATTGTTTCATAGTTTCATTGAAAAAATACAAGTCTGATGAAACGGTTCATTCGGAGACACACTTAGAAACCAGACTTGCGTCGCTGGCAGAAACTAACGCTGAGCTTAAACGCAACCATCAGCAGCTTGCGCGTATGCGAGACAACGAGGATATTAAATTAAGGTATTTTAATACAGCAATCAGAGATGTGTTTCAGGATCCTGGGAGTAGCAGAAATGCGAAGTGAGTTACACGGACATAAGGAGCTAAATATTCCGGCATCTACCACATTCAATGGAATGTGCTAGCATCAGACTGTTCATGAAAATTCTCCACCTACAATGAAGGAAGGTTCAAGGAAGTGTTCCTATCGCGTGCCCATCAATGTCAATGACTGACTGACTTGCATCGCTTCCATTATTTGAAGGATTTGCTATCAGATGAAGCTGCTAAGGACATAGAACTTTGATAGAATCGAACCAATTGGCATGGAAAATGCTGGTGACAATAAAAAAAACAATACTTTGATGTAAGACAGCAATCTGAAGTTTCGGTATATTATGTTGTGAAGAAGGTACCTGGTGAAGTAAGAGTGGAATGGGAACGTTCGTTATCGCCGTCGCAAGACTTACCGACATTTGAAGAGCGCTGTACTGTGACGCGATATTGGCCACGCTATAATAAGTATTATTATTAAGTAGAAATAAGGAGTTTTAATATTAGGAAATTGTAAGGCAAGCAACTAAAACACAAGTTAGCCTATAATTATAGTTAGTAAGTATGGCACGATGATCGTCTGATTATGAATATCTCGGGTTTTAAATACCTCCCGCATTCGCCCCCATATCAAGAAATGAAACAAGTAAGATGGCTCTAGTCGAGTGTCTCCGACTAGGAGATACCCTGAACCCAGCGGCGAGCTCTCGTTACATACATTTTAAGCTCTTTGCATTCATACACACATTCACAACACATACACATACACACACACACACACAAACGCACGCAGCAAGCTGCACAGCTTACACATCGGCTGTAATTGGCTTCTTCTAAACTAAGAGTATGATCGTTATGAAATTTTCAAGTGCTTAATAAGAGCATCCAAATCAAGCGCAGGTCTGTTGTATTTGATTTGGGTTTTTTTTATATGGTGGGCGAATGGAGCCAAAATCCAAAATCGGAATTATGAATTATGCGTATTACTTACGAGCACATAATAAACCAAATTTGATTGCTCTAGCTCTTATAGTCTCTGAAATATATAAGAAAACCAAGTCTAAAAATAGATTTTTATCAATAATAATGAAACGGAGAAAGATATCGAAAAAAAAAAAATGATAAACTTGTACTGCGTATGGATTAGGAGAATCTATAGTCGAATATTTTAGGTCTCTAGCTTTTGTAGTTTCCGATATCGCTGCGCTGATATCGGGCATGACTAAATCGACTCAGCTTGTCGTCCTGATCAAGAATATATATATATATTTATGGGGTCGGAGGTGCTTCCTTCTTTCTGTTACATACATTTGCACAAAATCATTATACCCTTTTTAACTTGAAAATAGGTATTTTCAATGGGTTCAGAGTATAATAAAATATTAATGAATGCTGCCTGTAGCATCTCAACTTCCGGATAGACCATACTATAGCCAAACATTCATTTTCCGCCAAGTAATTGTCCTCTGCCTTTAGCAGCTTTCGACTGGCGTGGAAGATGACGCGTTCCTGGTCCCCGATGATCTGCGTCAGGATTGCGCCTAGGCCGAAATTGATTGCGTCCGTTCGCAGCGTGAACTTGACCGAAAAGTAGGGACATTCCAGAACCAGGGCGGTCGTCAGATTCTCTTTCAGTCGATCGAGAGCCACCTGCTGTTTCGCGCCCCATGACCATTTCCGTTCCTTTATGAAAATGTCAGTCATTGGTTGCAAAACCGAAGAAAAATTGAGCACGAAACGGCGGTACCAAGATGCCATCCTCCAAACCTTCTGCAAATTGGCTATGTGCTGCTGCTTGGTAGCACCTATGACGATGATATTGTCCAAGTATACAAACGTATGTAGATCCATTTCTAGCCCTATTACCGTATCCAGGCCGTCTAGAATGTGGCGCACGCGGGTTGCAGACCAAATGGCATCACTCGACACTGGAATGGTCCTCGCAATGGCTCCGTGAACGCCGTATACTGCTTACTCTCTTCGCCCATTAGGATCTGCCAATATCCCTGTTTAAGATATGGGATAATACGGCGCATACGATTTTGATAAATGTTTGATATGTTGTAGGCATTGAGTTTCCGCGACTTTTGGTATATGACGCATATCTGGGATACATCGTTTTTGCCAGATATTCCTTGTTTAGTGTACATGTCCTAAAATTTTAGTTTGACGTTCAGAATTTTACGTTTGAAAAATAACCAATGTTGCCAGTGACTTTTTTGATTTAGTCAAACATCTATTCTGTTTGAAATTTGGTGCGACTTTGCTGGCTTTGATTTTAGGTTGTGCCGCAAAACAAAAAATTTACACAAAAAGCTCCAGCTTCTGCCCAACTATTTTTTATTTTTTATTTATAAATTGGAATTAATCATATATTCAATTTAATATCCCTTGTCACAAAATTTTGAAGCTGGATTGTGGTTTCACCCCTAGATCTTTACCTCATGTAATAGTGTTTTTGTTTAATAACAAACAGACACTGAATTTATAGACAAACTATGAGAGATATAAAAAAACTATGTTTGGTAGGGTTATGTCCAATTATTATTTATAATGACGATATGTGAAAAAAGATTAATAAGCCATCGATCTCTCAATTCGTGGCAAACTAGAGGATTCCACGGGTTGTTGGTACGCTAAAACTTATAAAAAACGTGTTAGCACAACCAAATATCAAAATAAATCTTTCAATTCAAAGTTTTGAAGAAAAAAACCTCAGTTTCTGAAATTTAAGTATGTTGTTTCTATGATTTTTTCACAGGCTACATTAATTTGTAGACAATCAAAACTTTTTGTTTTATTGAAACATAATTCAAAAACATAAAAGAAATATTATAACAAAATTTATAAAATATCATATCACAGTAAAATTGAAACATTTTTTTAAAACAACAGGCCGCATTTTTTACGAGTCCAAAGCAGTCTTTCTGCACTATTCGTTTAATATCTCTAAGACCTTCCCCTAGTTAATTAACTGACAGCTCATTTCGTTTGCGCTCGGACTTTCGTGAGCGGCAGAGAATTCGTGTATACGATGGATATTCCCCTATGAAATTCGAACTGGGCATCTCTTCAAATGATATCATATGGCAAGTCAAGATTCTGTTGTCATTGCTCACACTCGACGGTGCCCGTTGATTCATGGCATTGCACCATGTCATCATGTTTCGGACCCCTGTAACTTGTAACTCTGTGGTCCATGCCACCATAGTTCATATGACGCCAACTTAGATGCGCTATCTCCATGGCTCAGATGGTCAGTAGTATTATCCCCCGACGCAACAGGCCTCCACTTCCACCTTCCAGTTGGCAGCTCCTCTTCGGATTTAACTGATAGTAATCAAAGAATATGCCCAAAAATAGTATAAGCTAACATTAATCCCCAAATTATTGTAAATAGTAGTAAATTTTTACAGCTTTCAGCGCAGCACATAACTCAGCTTGGGTATGGTTAATTGTGGGTTAACAGGAGCTACCCCACTTTTTGTCATCAGCAGTTCAGTGTAAAAGTATGTTGCCGATTGGAGCACATAAATATACTGCAACTTGTAAAGTAGTTCTTTGGCCGGGCTAGAAATCTCCGTTTGGACAGGACTGTTTACAAAAATATTTGTAAATTGCTAGGACTCTGGGTAACGTGGAGTATAAATAACTAACAAACAGACACTCTAGAAAAATACCCTACACTACGCTATTATTTAGCTCGACGGCCGGAGGATCCACGTCGGCTCTGATCGTTCGTCTCCAAACGTACACCCCTAGGCAGTGTCGGGCGTGAGCCGCCTACCAGCTCCTGGCAAAAGCCGCGGTACACACTACCCAGCAATGCCGGACAAAAACGACAGACGCACGCCAGTGTTCCAAGCGTTGTCTCCCACGCTACTACTGTAAATATATCGCGTCCATCGTTGCCGTCGGGACAAATATACACAATTCGTTCGTCGTTTAAGGTATCAAACAATTTCGATTTTTATTTGATCGTTTAATCTAATTAAATTATTTTAACCTCGGATATACAACGTTTTCCCAACTATACTCTTACTCCTCACGTACGTTCATCTCTAGTCCCGGCTGTACTCTTCTTAGCCTTCTTCCGTTTTGTGTTTCCCCGTTTATTTTCTTAAATTTTTTTTACAATATTTTTTTTTCTTTAATTCTAACTACGGTCGCTGGGCTATGGCACGCTTTATTCGCCGAGTTACACTCAGCTTTTGCTCTTCGGCTTTCTTTTTTTAATTTTATCTTTTCAAAAGCTACTACGAGGTTATGACGGGGTTAGTTTGTTATACTTATGTTAGTAGTAGACCCTCCGTAAACTTTTGCCAAGTGTCACAACACTTCATGTACCTGTCCGTAGTAACGTTGAACCAATCTCGCGACTGTTTTACATATCCCTTGGTGCCCCGCTGTGGGCGCGTCGTGGCATTCTTGTAGGACCCGTTGCCCATTACCGATACTCAAGCACAACTTCCAGGGCACGTAGCGGTACAGGTGCCCGTTCTCCTGCGAATAATCCGGGAACTTATCAGGGTTTTGGGCGATTTCTCCTCCACTGCTTGTCGGAACGCCTCCAGATGCTGTGTAGACAGCGCCTCGGCCACTACATTTAGCTTTCCTCTGCGTTAGTGCACTTCGAACTGGAACTGCTGCAGACGGGCTCTTGATTGAGTTCAGCCAAAGCGTCAAAGCGGTGGCCTTCCATGTAACATCTCAACTTCCGGATAGACCATACTATAGCCAAACATTCATTTTCCGCCAAGTAATTGTCCTCTGCCTTTAGCAGCTTTCGACTGGCGTGGGAGATGACACGTTCCTGGTTCTCGATGATCTGCGTCAGGATTGCCAAAGGCCGAAATTGCTTGCGTCCGTTCGTAGCGTGAACTTGACTGAAAAGTCGGGACATGCCAGAACCAGGGCGGTCGTCAGATTATCTTTCGGTCAATCGAGAGTCACCTGCTGTTTCGCGCCCCATGACCATTTCCGTCCCTTTATGAAAATGTCAGTCATTGGTTGCCGTAATACGAAAAATTTACGCAAAAAGCTCCAAAGCTCCCTGCTCAACTATTTTTTTTTTTTTATTTGAAATTGGAATTAATCATATATTAAATTGAATATCATTTGTCACAAAATTGTGGAGCTGGAATGTGGTTTCGCCCCTAGATCGTTACCTCGTGTAATGGTGTTTTTGTTTGATAACAAACAAACCTTGAATTTATAGACAAACTATGAGCGATATAAAAAAACTATGTATGGTAGGGTTATTTCCAATTATTATTTTTAATGACGATATGATTAATAAGCCATCGATCCCTCAATTCGTGTCAAACTAGAGGGTTCCATGGGTGTTGGCACGCTAAAACTTTTAAAAAAAAAACGTGTTAGAACAACCAAATATCAAAATAAATCTTTCAATTCAAAGTTTTGAAGAAGAAAACCTCAGTTTCTGAATTTTAAGTATATTGTTTCTATGATTTTTTCACAGGCCCAAAAAATTAAATTAGTGGTCTTTGATACATAAATTTGTAGACAGTCAAAACTTTTTATTTTATTAAAACATAATTCAATAAACATAAGATAAATATTATAACAAAAATTATAAAATATAATATCACAATTAAATTTGAACAGTTTTTTAAAAAAACAGGCCGCTTTTTTGTGACTGTAAATGAGCGTATAAGCAATATTTTACGAGTCCAATACAGTCTTTCTGCACTATTCGTTTAATATCTCTATGACCTTCCCCTAGTTTATTAACTGACATTTCGCTTGCGATCAGACTTTCGTGAACGGCAGTGCGGCAGAGAATTCGTGTATACGATGGATATTCCCCTATGAAATTCGAACTGGGCAGCTCTTCAAATGATATCATATGGCAGGTCAAGATTCTGTTCTCATTGCTTACACTCGACGGTGCTCGTTGATCCATGGCATTGCACCATGTCATCATGTTTCGGACCCCTGTAACTTGTAACTCTGTGGTCCATGCCACCATAGTTCACATGACGCCAACTTAGATGCGCTATCTCCATGGCTCAGATGGTCAGCAGTATTATCCACCGACGCGACAGGCCTCCACTGTTGCCCATTCGAGACTTTCAGAATTTTACTGATGTGGTTTGAAACAAAAACCTTCCAGTTGGCAGCTCCTCTTCGGATTTAACTGATAGTAATCAAAGAATATGCCGAAAAATAGTATAAGCTAACATTAATCCCCAAATTATTGTAAATAGTAGTAAATCTTTACAGCTTTCAGCGCAGCACATAACTCAGCTTGGATATGGTTAGTTGTGGGTTAACGGAGCTACCTCACTTTTTGTCAACAGCAGTTCAGTGTAAAATGTATGTTGCCGATTGGAGCACATAAATATACTGCAACTTGTAAAGTAGTTCTTTGGCCGGGCTAGAAATCTCCGTTTGGACAGGACTGTTTACAAAAATATTTGTAAATTGCTAGGACTCTGGACAAACAGACACTCTAGAAAAATACCCTACACTACGCTATTATTTAGCTCGACGACCGGAGGATCCACGTTGCCTCTGATCGTTTGCCTCCAAACGTACACCGCGGTACACACTACCCAGCAATGCCGGACAAAAACGACAGACGCACGCCAGTGTTCCAAGCGTTGTCTCCCACGCTACTACTGTAAATATAACGCGTCCATCGTTGCCGTCGGGACAAATATACACAATTCGTTCGTCGTTTAAGGTATCAAACAATTTCGATTTTTATTTGATCGTTTAATCTAATTAAATTATTTTTACCTCGGATATACAACGTTTTCCCAACTCTAGTCCCGGCTGTACTCTTCTTAGCCTTCTTCCGTTTTGTGTTTCCCCGTTTATTTTCTAAAATTTTTTTTACAATATTTTTTTTTCTTTAATTCTAACTACGGTTCCTGGGCTATGGCACGCTTTATTCGCCGAGTTACACTCAGCTTTTGCTCTTCGGCTCTCTTTTTTTAATTTTATCTTTTCAAAAGCTACTACGAGGTTATGACGGGGCTAGTTTGTTATACTTATGTTAGTAGTAGACCCTCCGTAAACTTTTGCCAAGTGTCACAACACTTCATGTACCTGTCCGTAGTAACGTTGAACCAATCTCGCGACTGTTTTACATATTACTTGGTACCCCGCTGTGGGCGCGTCGTGGCATTCTTGTAGGACCCGTTGCCCATTACCGATACTCAAGCACCACTTCCAGGGCACGTAATCTTCGTCGTCGGCTCTGCATCCCAAATAGCGGTACAGGTGCCCGTTCTCCTGCGAATAATACGGGAACTTATCAGGGTTTTGGGCGATTTCTCCTCCACTGCTTGTCGGAACGCCTCCAGATTCTGTGTAGACAGCGCGTCGTGCACGTCGAACTGGAACTGCTGCAGACGGGATCTCGATTGAGTTCAGCCAAAGCGTCAAAGTGGTGGCCTTCCATGTAACATCTCAACTTCCGGATAGACCATACTATAGCCAAACATTCATTTTCCGCCAAGTAATTGTCCTCTGCCTTTAGCAGCTTTCGACTGGCGTGGGAGATGACACGTTCCTGGTTCTCGATGATCTGCGTCAGGATTGCCAAAGGCCGAAATTGCTTGCGTCCGTTCGTAGCGTGAACTTGACTGAAAAGTCGGGACATGCCAGAACCAGGGCGGTCGTCAGATTATCTTTCGGTCAATCGAGAGTCACCTGCTGTTTCGCGCCCCATGACCATTTCCGTCCCTTTATGAAAATGTCAGTCATTGGTTGCCGTAATACGAAAAATTTACGCAAAAAGCTCCAAAGCTCCCTGCTCAACTATTTTTTTTTTTTTTTATTTGAAATTGGAATTAATCATATATTAAATTGAATATCATTTGTCACAAAATTGTGGAGCTGGAATGTGGTTTCGCCCCTAGATCGTTACCTCGTGTAATGGTGTTTTTGTTTGATAACAAACAAACCTTGAATTTATAGACAAACTATGAGCGATATAAAAAAACTATGTATGGTAGGGTTATTTCCAATTATTATTTTTAATGACGATATGATTAATAAGCCATCGATCCCTCAATTCGTGTCAAACTAGAGGGTTCCATGGGTGTTGGCACGCTAAAACTTTAAAAAAAAAAACGTGTTAGAACAACCAAATATCAAAATAAATCTTTCAATTCAAAGTTTTGAAGAAGAAAACCTCAGTTTCTGAATTTTAAGTATATTGTTTCTATGATTTTTTCACAGGCCCAAAAAATTAAATTAGTGGTCTTTGATACATAAATTTGTAGACAGTCAAAACTTTTTGTTTTATTAAAACATAATTCAATAAACATAAGATAAATATTATAACAAAAATTATAAAATATAATATCACAATTAAATTTGAACAGTTTTTTAAAAAAACAGGCCGCTTTTTTGTGACTGTAAATGAGCGTATAAGCAATATTTTACGAGTCCAAAACAGTCTTTCTGCACTATTCGTTTAATATCTCTATGACCTTCCCCTAGTTTATTAACTGACATTTCGCTTGCGATCAGACTTTCGTGAACGGCAGTGCGGCAGAGAATTCGTGTATACGATGGATATTCCCCTATGAAATTCGAACTGGGCAGCTCTTCAAATGATATCATATGGCAGGTCAAGATTCTGTTCTCATTGCTTACACTCGACGGTGCTCGTTGATCCATGGCATTGCACCATGTCATCATGTTTCGGACCCCTGTAACTTGTAACTCTGTGGTCCATGCCACCATAGTTCACATGACGCCAACTTAGATGCGCTATCTCCATGGCTCAGATGGTCAGCAGTATTATCCACCGACGCGACAGGCCTCCACTGTTGCCCATTCGAGACTTTCAGAATTTTACTGATGTGGTTTGAAACAAAAACCTTCCAGTTGGCAGCTCCTCTTCGGATTTAACTGATAGTAATCAAAGAATATGCCGAAAAATAGTATAAGCTAACATTAATCCCCAAATTATTGTAAATAGTAGTAAATCTTTACAGCTTTCAGCGCAGCACATAACTCAGCTTGGATATGGTTAGTTGTGGGTTAACGGAGCTACCTCACTTTTTGTCAACAGCAGTTCAGTGTAAAATGTATGTTGCCGATTGGAGCACATAAATATACTGCAACTTGTAAAGTAGTTCTTTGGCCGGGCTAGAAATCTCCGTTTGGACAGGACTGTTTACAAAAATATTTGTAAATTGCTAGGACTCTGGACAAACAGACACTCTAGAAAAATACCCTACACTACGCTATTATTTATCTCGACGACCGGAGGATCCACGTCGCCTCTGATCGTTCGTCTCCAAACGTACACCCCTAGGCGGTGTCGGGCGTGAGCCGCCTAACAACTCCTGGCAAAAGCCGCGGTACACCCTACCCAGCAATGCAGGACAAAAACGACAGACGCACGCCAGTGTTCCAAGCGTTGTCTCCCACGCTACTACTGTAAATATATCGTGTCCATCGTTGCCGTCGGGACAAATATACACAATTCGTTCGTCGTTTAAGGTATCAAACAAATTCGATTTTTATTTGATCGCTTAATCTAATTAAATTATTTTAACCTCGGATATACAACGTTTTCCCAACTATACTCTTAATCCTCACGTACGTTCATATCTAGTCCCGGCTGTACTCTTCTTAGCCTTCTTCCGTTTTGTGTTTCCCCGTTTATTTTCTTAAATTTTTTTTACAAAATTTTTTTTTTCTTTAATTCTAACTACGGTCGCTGGGCTATGGCACGCTTTATTCGCCGAGTTACACTCAGCTTTTGCTCTTCGGCTCACTTTTTTTAATTTTATCTTTTCAAAAGCTAGTACGAGGTTATGACGGGGCTAGTTTGTTATACTTATGTTAGTAGTAGACCCTCCGTAAACTTTTGCCAAGTGTCACAACACTTCATGTACATGTCCGTAGTAACGTTGAACCAATCTCGCGACTGTTTTACATATCCCTTGGTACCCCGCTGTGGGCGCGTCGTGGCATTCTTGTAGGACCCGTTGCCGATTACCGATACTCAAGCACAACTTCCAGGGCACGTAATCTTCGTCGTCGGCTCTGCATCCCAAATAGCGGTACAGGTGCCCGTTCTCCTGCGAATAATACGGGAACTTATCAGGGTTTTGGGCGATTTCTCCTCCACTTCTTGTCGGAACGCCTCCAGATGCTGTGTAGACAGCGCCTCGGCCACTACATTTAGCTTTCCTCTCCGGTAGTGCACGTCGAACTGGAACTGCTGCAGACGGGCTCTCGATTGAGTTCAGCCAAAGCGTCAAAGTGGTGGCCTTCAATGTAACTCAACTTCCGGATAGACCATACTATAGCCAAACATTCATTTTCCGCCAAGTAATTGTCCTCTGCCTTTAGCAGCTTTCGACTGGCGTGGGAGATGACACGTTCCTGGTTCCCGATGATCTGCGTCAGGATTGCGCCTAGGCCGAAATTGCTTGCGTCCGTTCGTAGCGTGAACTTGACTGAAAAGTCGGGACATGCCAGAACGAAGAAGGGCGGTCGTCAGATTGTCTTTCGGTCGATCGAGAGTCACCTGCTGTTTCGCGCCCCATGACCATTTCCGTCCCTTTATGAAAATGTCAGTCATTGGTTGCCGTAATACGAAAAATTTACGCAAAAAGCTCCAAAGCTCCCTGCTCAACTATTTTTTTTTTTTTATTTGAAATTGGAATTAATCATATATTAAATTGAATATCATTTGTCACAAAATTGTGGAGCTGGAATGTGGTTTCGCCCCTAGATCGTTACCTCGTGTAATGGTGTTTTTGTTTGATAACAAACAAACCTTGAATTTATAGACAAACTATGAGCGATATAAAAAAACTATGTATGGTAGGGTTATTTCCAATTATTATTTTTAATGACGATATGATTAATAAGCCATCGATCCCTCAATTCGTGTCAAACTAGAGGGTTCCATTAGTGTTGGTACGCTAAAACTTTAAAAAAAAAAACGTGTTAGAACAACCAAATATCAAAATAAATCTTTCAATTCAAAGTTTTGAAGAAGAAAACCTCAGTTTCTGAATTTTAAGTATATTGTTTCTATGATTTTTTCACAGGCCCAAAAAATTAAATTAGTGGTCTTTGATACATAAATTTGTAGACAGTCAAAACTTTTTGTTTTATTAAAACATAATTCAATAAACATAAGATAAATATTATAACAAAAATTATAAAATATAATATCACAATTAAATTTGAACAGTTTTTTAAAAAAACAGGCCGCTTTTTTGTGACTGTAAATGAGCGTATAAGCAATATTTTACGAGTCCAAAACAGTCATTCTGCACTATTCGTTTAATATCTCTATGACCTTCCCCTAGTTTATTAACTGACATTTCGCTTGCGCTCACTTTCGTGAACGGCAGTGCGGCAGAGAATTCGTGTATACGATGGATATTCCCCTATGAAATTCGAACTGGGCAGCTCTTCAAATGATATCATATGGCAGGTCAAGATTCTGTTCTCATTGCTTACACTCGACGGTGCTCGTTGATCCATGGCATTGCACTATGTCATCATGTTTCGGACCCCTGTAACTTGTAACTCTGTGGTCCATGCCACCATAGTTCACATGACGCCAACTTAGATGCGCTATCTCCATGGCTCAGATGGTCAGCAGTATTATCCACCGACGCGACAGGCCTCCACTGTTGCCCATTCGAGACTTTCAGAATTTTACTGATGTGGTTTGAAACAAAAACCTTCCAGTTGGCAGCTCCTCTTCGGATTTAACTGATAGTAATCAAAGAATATGCCCAAAAATAGTCTTTTTTTAATTTTATCTTTTCAAAAGCTACTACGAGGTTATGACGGGGTTAGTTTGTTATACTTATGTTAGTAGTAGACCCTCCGTAAACTTTTGCCAAGTGTCACAACACTTCATGTACCTGTCCGTAGTAACGTTGAACCAATCTCGCGACTGTTTTACATATCCCTTGGTGCCCCGCTGTGGGCGCGTCGTGGCATTCTTGTAGGACCCGTTGCCCATTACCGATACTCAAGCACAACTTCCAGGGCACGTAGCGGTACAGGTGCCCGTTCTCCTGCGAATAATCCGGGAACTTATCAGGGTTTTGGGCGATTTCTCCTCCACTGCTTGTCGGAACGCCTCCAGATGCTGTGTAGACAGCGTCTCGGCCACTACATTTAGCTTTCCTCTCGCGGTAGTGCACGTCGAACTGGAACTGATGCAGACGGGCTCTCGATTGAGTTCAGCCAAAGCGTCAAAGCGGTGGCCTTCCATGTAACATCTCAACTTCCGGATAGACCATACTATAGCCAAACATTCATTTTCCGCCAAGTAATTGTCCTCTGCCTTTAGCAGCTTTCGACTGGCGTGGGAGATGACACGTTCCTGGTTCTCGATGATCTGCGTCAGGATTGCCAAAGGCCGAAATTGCTTGCGTCCGTTCGTAGCGTGAACTTGACTGAAAAGTCGGGACATGCCAGAACCAGGGCGGTCGTCAGATTGTCTTTCGGTCGATCGAGAGTCACCTGCTGTTTCGCGCCCCTGACCATTTCCGTCCCTTTATGAAAATGTCATTCATTGGTTGCCGTAATACGAAAAATTTACGCAAAAAGCTCCAGTCCCTGCTCAACTATTTATATATTTTTTTATTTGAAATTGGAATTAATCATATATTAAATTGAATACCCTTTGTCACAAAATTGTGGAGCTGGAATGTGGTTTCGCCCCTAGATCGTTACCTCGTGTAATGGTGTTTTTGTTTGATAACAAACAAACCTTGAATTTATAGACAAACTATGAGCGATATAAAAAAACTATGTTTGGTAGGGTTATTTCCAATTATTATTTTTAATGAGCCATCGATCCCTCAATTCGTGTCAAACTAGAGGGTTCCATGGGTGTTAGTACGCTAAAACTTATAAAAAAAAACGTGTTAGAACAACCAAATATCAAAATAAATCTTTCAATTCAAAGTTTTGAAAATGAAAACCTCAGTTTCTGAATTTTAAGTATATTGTTTCTATAATTTTTTCACAGGCCCAAAAAATTAAGCTAGTGTTCTTTGCTACATAAATTTGTAGACAGTCAAAACTTTTTGTTTTATTAAAACATAATTCAATTAATATAAGATAAATATTATAACAAAAATTATAAAATAAAATATTAAATTTAAACAGTTTTAAAAACACGGGCCGTTTTTTTTTGTGACTGTAAATGAGCGTATAAGCATTATTTTACGAGTCCAAAACAGTCTTTCTGCACTATTCGTTTAATATCTCTATGACCTTCCCCTAGTTTATTAACTGACATTTCGCTTGCGCTCAGACTTTCGTGAATGGCAGTGCGGCAGAGAATTTGTGTATACGATGGATATTCCCCTATGAAATTCGAACTGGGCAGCTCTTCAAATGATATCATATGGCATAGTTCACATGACGCCAACTTAGATGGTCAGTATCCCCCGACGCAACAGGCCTCCACTGTTGCCCATTCGAGACTTTCAGAATTTTACTGATGTGGTTTGAAACAAAAACCTTCCAGTTGGCAGCTCCTCTTCGGATTTAACTGATAGTAATCAAAGAATATGCCCAAAAATAGTATAAGCTAACATTAATCCCCAAATTATTGTAAATAGTAGTAAATTTTTACAGCTTTCAGCGCAGCACATAACTCAGCTTGGGTATGGTTAGTTGTGGGTTAACAGGAGCTACCCCACTTTTTGTCAACAGCAGTTCAGTGTAAAATGTATGTTGCCGATTGGAGCACATAAATATACTGCAACTTGTAAAGTAGTTCTTTGGCCGGGCTAGAAATCTCCGTTTGGACAGGACTGTTTACAAATATATTTGTAAATTGCTAGGACTCTGGGTAACGTGGAGTATAAATAACTAACAAACAGACACTCTAGAAAAATACCCTACACTACGCTATTATTTAGCTCGACGGCCGGAGGATCCACGTCGCCTCTGATCGTTCGTCTCCAAACGTACACCCCTAGGCGGTGTCGGGCGTGAGCCGCCTAACAGCTCCTGGCAAAAGCTGCGGTACACTCTACCCAGCAATGCCGGACAAAAACGACAGACGCACGCCAGTGTTCCAAGCGTTGTCTCCCACGCTACTACTGTAAATATATCGCGTCCATCGTTGCCGTCGGGACAAATATTCACAATTCGTTCGTCGTTTAATGTATCAAACAATTTCGATTTTTATTTGATCGTTTAATCTAATTAAATTTATTTAACCTCGGATATACAACTTTTCCCAACTATACTCTTACTCCTCACGTACGTTCATCTCTAGTCCCGACTGTACTCTTCTTAGCCTTCTTCCGTTTTGTGTTTCCCCGTTTATTTTCTTAAATTTTTTTTACAATATTTTTTTTTTTTTAATTCTAACTACGGTCGCTGGGCTATGGCACGCTTTATTCGCCGAGTTACACTCAGCTTTTGCTCTTCGGCTCTCTTTTGTTAATTTTATCTTTTCAAAAGCTACTACGAGGTTATGACGGGGTTAGTTTGTTATACTTATGTTAGTAGTAGACCCTCCGTAAACTTTTGCCAAGTGTCACAACACTTCATGTACCTGTCCGTAGTAACGTTGAACAATCTCGCGACTGTTTTACATATCCCTTGGTGCCCCGCTGTGGGCGCGTCGTGGCATTCTTGTAGGACCCGTTGCCGATTACCGATACTCAAGCACAACTTCCAGGGCACGTAATCTTCGTCGTCGGCTCTGCATCCCAAATAGCGGTACAGGTGCCCGTTCTCCTGCGAATAATCCGGGAACTTATCAGGGTTTTGGGCGATTTCTCCTCCACTGCTCAGCGCCTCGGCCACTACATTTAGCTTTCCTCTGCGGTAGTGCACGTCGAACTGGAACAGATGCAGACGGGCTCTCGATTGAGTTCAGCCAAAGCGTCAAAGCGGTGGCCTTCCATGTAACATCTAAACTTCCGGATAGACCATACTATAGCCAAACATTCATTTTCCGCCAAGTAATTGCGTCCGTTCGTAGCGTGAACTTGACTGAAAAGTCGGGACATGCCAGAACCAGGGCGGTCGTCAGATTGTCTTTCGGTCGATCGAGAGTCACCTGCTGTTTCGCGCCCCATGACCATTTCCGTCCCTTTATGAAAATGTCATTCATTGGTTGCCGTAATACGAAAAATTTACGCAAAAAGCTCCAGTCCCTGCTCAACTATTTATATATTTTTTTATTTGAAATTGGAATTAATCATATATTAAATTGAATACCCTTTGTCACAAAATTGTGGAGCTGGAATGTGGTTTCGCCCCTAGATCGTTACCTCGTGTAATGGTGTTTTTGTTTGATAACAAACAAACCTTGAATTTATAGACAAACTATGAGCGATATAAAAAAACTATGTTTGGTAGGGTTATTTCCAATTATTATTTTTAATGAGCCATCGATCCCTCAATTCGTGTCAAACTAGAGGGTTCCATGGGTGTTAGTACGCTAAAACTTATAAAAAAAAACGTGTTAGAACAACCAAATAACAAAATAAATCTTTCAATTCAAAGTTTTGAAAATGAAAACCTCAGTTTCTGAATTTTAAGTATATTGTTTCTATAATTTTTTCACAGGCCCAAGAAATTAAGTTAGTGTTCTTTGCTACATAAATTTGTAGACAGTCAAAACTTTTTGTTTTATTACAACATAATTCAATTAACATAAGATAAATATTATAACAAAAATTATAAAATAAAATATTAAATTTAAACAGTTTTTAAAAAACACGGGCCGTTTTTTTTTGTGACTGTAAATGAGCGTATAAGCATTATTTTACGAGTCCAAAACAGTCTTTCTGCACTATTCGTTTATTATCTCTATGACCTTCCCCTAGTTTATTAACTGACATTTCGCTTGCGCTCAGACTTTCGTGAATGGCAGTGCGGCAGAGAATTTGTGTATACGATGGATATTCCCCTATGAAATTCGAACTGGGCAGCTCTTCAAATGATATCATATGGCAGGTCAAGATTCTGTTCTCATTGCTCACACTCGACGGTGCTCGTTGATCCATGGCATTGCACTATGTCATCATGTTTCGGACCCCTGTAACTTGTAACTCTGTGGTCCATGCCACCATAGTTCACATGACGCCAACTTAGATGGGCTATCTCCATGGCTCAGATGGTCAGCAGTATTATCCCCCGACGCGACAGGCCTCCACTGTTGCCCATTCGAGACTTTCAGAATTTTATTGAGGTGGTTTGAAACAAAACCCTTCCAGTTGGCAGCTCCTCTTCGGATTTAACTGATAGTAATCAAAGAATATACCCAAAAATAGTATAAGCTAACATTAATCCCAAAATTATTGTAAATAGTAGTACATTTTTACAGCTTTCAGCGCAGCACATAACTCAGCTTGGGTATGGTTAGTTGTGGGTTAACAGGAGCTACCCCACTTTTTGTCAACAGCAGTTCAGTGTAAAATGTATGTTGCCGATTGGAGTACATAAATATACTGCAACTTGTAAAGTAGTTCATTGGCCGGGCTAGAAATCTCCGTTTGGACAGGACTGTTTACAAATATATTTGTAAATTGCTAGGACTCTGGGTAATGTGGAGTATAAATAACTAACAAACAGACACTCTAGAAAAATACCCTGCACTACGCTATTATTTAGCTCGACGGCCGGAGGATCCACGTCGCCTCTGATCGTTCGTCTCCAAACGTACACCCCTAGGCGGTGTCGGGCGTGAGCCGCCTACCAGCTCCTGGCAAAAGCCGCGGTACACACTACCCAGCAATGCCGGACAAAAACGACAGACGCACGCCAGTGTTCCAAGCGTTGTCTCCCACGCTACTACTGTAAATATATCGCGTCCATCGTTGCCGTCGGGACAAATATACACAATTCGTTCGTCGTTTAAATTATCAAGCAATTTCGATTTTTATTTGATCGTTTAATCTAATTAAATTATTTTAACCTCGGATATACAACGTTTTCCCAACTATACTCTTACTCCTCACGTACGTTCATATCTAGTCCCGACTGTACTCTTCTTAGCCTTCTTCCGTTTTGTGTTTCCCCGTTTATTTTCTTAAATTTTTTACAATATTTTTTTTCTTTAATTCTAACTACGGTCGCTGGGCTATGGCACGCTTTATTCGCCGAGTTACACTCAGCTTTTGCTCTTCGGCTCTCTTTTTTTAATTTTATCTTTTTAAAAGCTACTACGAGGTTATGACGGGGTTAGTTTGTTATACTTATGTTAGTAGTAGACCCTCCGTAAACTTTTGCCAAGTGTCACAACACTTCATGTACCTGTCCGTAGTAACGTTGAACCAATCTCGCGACTGTTTTACATATCCCTTGGTACCCCGCTGTGGGCGCGTCGTGGCATTCTTGTAGGACCCGTTGCCGATTACCGATACTCAAGCACAACTTCCAGGGCACGTAATCTTCGTCGTCGGCTCTGCATCCCAAATAGCGGTACAGGTGCCCGTTCTCCTGCGAATAATCCGGGAACTTATCAGGGTTTTGGGCGATTTCTCCTCCACTGCTTGTCGGAACGCCTCCAGATGCTGTGTAGACAGCGCCTCGGCCACTACATTTAGCTTTCCTCTGCGTTAGTGCACTTCGAACTGGAACTGCTGCAGACGGGCTCTTGATTGAGTTCAGCCAAAGCGTCAAAGCGGTGGCCTTCCATGTAACATCTCAACTTCCGGATAGACCATACTATAGCCAAACATTCATTTTCCGCCAAGTAATTGTCCTCTGCCTTTAGCAGCTTTCGACTGGCGTGGAAGATGACGCGTTCCTGGTTCCCGATGATCTGCGTCAGGATTGCCAAAGGCCGAAATTGCTTGCGTCCGTTCGTAGCGTGAACTTGACTGAAAAGTCGGGACATGCCAGAACCAGGGCGGTCGTCAGATTATCTTTCGGTCAATCGAGAGTCACCTGCTGTTTCGCGCCCCATGACCATTTCCGTCCCTTTATGAAAATGTCAGTCATTGGTTGCCGTAATACGAAAAATTTACGCAAAAAGCTCCAGTCCCTGCTCAACTATTTATTTTTTTTTATTTGAAATTGGAATTAATTATATATTAATGGTGTTTTTGTTTGATAACAAACAAACCTTGAATTTATAGACAAACTATGAGCGATATAAAAAAAACTATGTTTGGTAGGGTTATGTCCAATTATTATTTTTAATGACGATATGATTAATAAGCTATCGATCCCTCAATTCGTTTCAAACTAGAGGGTTCCATGGGTGTTGGTACGCTAAAACTTATAAAAAAAAAACGTGTTAGAACAACCAAATATCAAAATAAATCTTTCAATTCAAAGTTTTGAAGAAGAAAACCTCAGTTTCTGAATTTTAAGTATATTGTTTCTATGATTTTTTCACAGGCCCAAAAAATTAAATTAGTGTTCTTTGCTACATAAATTTGTAGACAGTCAAAACTTTTTGTTTTATTAAAACATAATTCAATAAACATAGGATAAATATTATAACAAAAATTATAAAATATAATATCACAATTAAATTTAAACAGTTTTTTAAAAAAACAAGCCGTTTTTTTGTTTTTTTTTGTGACTGTAAATGAGCGTATAAGCATTATTTTACGAGTCCAAAACAGTCTTTCTGCACTATTCGTTTAATATCTCTATGACCTTCCCCTAGTTCATTAACTGACATTTCGCTTGCGCTCAGACTTTCGTGAACGGCAGTGCGGCAGAGAATTCGAGTATATGATATGAAATTCGAACTGGGCAGCTCTTCAAATGATATCATATGGATTCTGTTCTCATTGCTCACACTCGACGGTGCTCGTTGATCCATGGCAATGCACCATGTCATCATGTTTCGGACCCCTGTAACTTGTAACTCTGTGGTCCATGCCACCATAGTTCACATGACGCCAACTTAGATGCGCTATCTCCATGGCTCAGATGGTCAGCAGTATTATCCCCCGACGCGACAGGCCTCCACTGTTGCCCATTCCAGACTTTCAGAATTTTACTGATGTGCTTTGAAACAAAAACCTTCCAGTTGGCAGCTCCTCTTCGGATTTAACTGATAGTTATCAAAGAATATGCCCAAAAATAGTATAAGCTAACATTAATCCCCAAATTATTGTAAATAGTAGTAAATTTTTACAGCCTTCAGCGCAGCACAAACTCAGCTTGGGTATGGTTAGTTGTAGGTTAACAGGAGCTACCCCACTTTTTGTCAACAGCAGTTCAGTGTAAAATGTATGTTGCCGATTGGAGCACATAAATATACTGCAACTTGTAAAGTAGTTCTTTGGCCGGGCTAGAAATCCCCGTTTGGACAGGACTGTTTACAAAAATATTTGTAAATTGCTAGGACGCTGGGTAACGTGAAGTATAGATAACCAACAAACAGACACTCTAGAAAAATACCCTACATTACTCTATTATATAGCTCAACGGCCGGAGGATCCACGTCGCCCCTGATCGTACGTCTCCAAACGTACACCCCTAGGCGGTGTCGGGCGTGAGCCGCCTAACAACTCCTGGCAAAAGCCGCGGTACACACTACCCAGCAATGCCGGACAAAAACGACAGACGCACGCCAGTGTTCCAAGCGTTGTCTCCCACGCTACTACTGTAAATATATCGCGTCCATCGTTGCCGTCGGGACAAATATACACAATTCGTTCGTCGTTTAAGGTATCAAACAATTTCGATTTTTATTTGATCGTTTAATCTAATTAAATTATTTTAACCTCGGATATACAACGTTTTCCCAACTATACTCTTACTCCTCACGTATGTTCATATCTAGTCCCGGCTGTACTCTTCTTAGCCTTCTTCCGTTTTGTGTTTCCCCGTTTATTTTCTTAAATTTTTTTTACAATATTTTTTTTTCTTTAATTCTAACTACGGTCGCTGGGCTATGGCACGCTTTATTCGCCGAGTTACACTCAGCTTTTGCTCTTCGGCTCTCTTTTGTTAATTTTATCTTTTCAAAAGCTACTACGAGGTTATGACGGGGTTAGTTTGTTATACTTATGTTAGTACACTTCATGTACCTGTCCGTAGTAACGTTGAACAATCTCGCGACTGTTTTACATATCCCTTGGTGCCCCGCTGTGGGCGCGTCGTGGCATTCTTGTAGGACCCGTTGCCGATTACCGATACTCAAGCACAACTTCCAGGGCACGTAATCTTCGTCGTCGGCTCTGCATCCCAAATAGCGGTACAGGTGCCCGTTCTCCTGCGAATAATCCGGGAACTTATCAGGGTTTTGGGCGATTTCTCCTCCACTGCTCAGCGCCTCGGGCACTACATTTAGCTTTCCTCTGCGGTAGTGCACGTCGAACTGGAACAGATGCAGACGGGCTCTAGATTGATTTCAGCCAAAGCGTCAAAGCGGTGGCCTTCCATGTAACATCTCAACTTCCGGATAGACCATACTATAGCCAAACATTCATTTCCCGCCAAGTAATTGTCCTCTGCCTTTAGCAGCTTTCGACTGGCGTGGAAGATGACGCGTTCCTGGTTCCCGCTGATCTGCGTCAAGATTGCGCCTAGGCCGAAATTGCTTGCGTCCGTTCGTAGCGTGAACTTGACTGAAAGGTCGGGACATGCCAGAACCAGGGCGGTCGTCAGATTGTCTTTCGGTCGATCGAGAGTCACCTGCTATTTCGCGCCCCATGACCATTTCCGTCCCTTTATGAAAATGTCAGTCATTGGTTGCCGTAATACGAAAAATTTACGCAAAAAGATCCAGTCCCTGCTCAACTATTTATTTTTTTTTTTTTATTTGAAATTGGAATTAATCATTTATTAAATTGAATATCCTTTGTCACAAAAATTGTGGAGCTGGAATGTGGTTTCGCCCCTAGATCGTTACCTCGTGTAATGGTGTTTTTGTTTGATAACAAACAAACCTTGAATTTATAGACAAACTATGAGCGATATAAAAAAACTATGTTTGGTAGGGTTATTTCCAATTATTATTTTTAATGACGATATGATTAATAAGCCATCGATCCCTCAATTCGTGTCAAACTAGAGGGTTCCATGGGTGTTGGTACGCTAAAACTTATAAAAAAAAACGTGTTAGAACAACCAAATATCAAAATAAATCTTTCAATTCAAAGTTTTGAAGAAGAAAACCTCAGTTTCTGAATTTTAAGTATATTGTTTCTAAATTTTTTCACAGGCCCAAAAAATTAAATTAGTGTTCTTTGCTACATAAATTTGTAGACAGTCAAAACTTTTTGTTTTATTAAAACTTAATTCAATAAACATAGGATAAATATTATAACAAAAATATAATATAATATCACAATAAAATTTAAACAGTTTTTAAAAAAAACAGGCCGTTTTTTTGTTTATTTTTTTGTGACTGTAAATGAGCGTATAAGCATTTTTTTACGAGTCCAAAACAGTCTTTCTGCACTATTCGTTTAATATCTCTATGACCTTCCCCTAGTTCATTAACTGACATTTCGCTTGCGCTCAGACTTTCGTGAACGGCAGTGCGGCAGAGAATTCGTGTATACGATGGATATTCCCCTATGAAATTCGAACTGGGCAGCTCTTCAAATGATATCATATGGCAGGTCAAGATTCTGTTCTCATTGCTCACACTCGACGGTGCTCGTTGATCCATGGCATTGCACCATGTCATCATGTTTCGGACCCCTGTAACTTGTAACTCTGTGGTCCATGCCACCATAGTTCACATGACGCCAACTTAGATGGGCTATCTCCATGGCTCAGATGGTCAGCAGTATTATCCCCCGACGCGACAGGCCTCCACTGTTGCCCATTTGAGACTTTCAGAATTTTACTGATGTGCTTTTAAACAAAAACCTTCCAGTTGGCAGCTCTCCTTCGGATTTAACTGATAGTAATCAAAGAATATGCCCAAAAATAGTATAAGCTAACATTAATCCCCAAATTATTGTAAATAGTAGTAAATTTTTACAGCATTCAGCGCAGCACAAACTCAGCTTGGGTATGGTTAGTTGTGGGTTAACAGGAGCTACCCCACTTTTTGTCAACAGCAGTTCAGTGTAAAATGTATGTTGCCGATTGGAGCACATAAATATACTGCAACTTGTAAAGTAGTTCTTTGGCCGGGCTAGAAATCTCCGTTTGGACAGGACTGTTTACAAAAATATTTGTAAATTGCTAGGACTCTGGACAAACAGACACTCTAGAAAAATACCCTACACTACGCTATTATTTATCTCGACGACCGGAGGATCCACGTCGCCTCTGATCGTTCGTCTCCAAACGTACACCCCTAGGCGGTGTCGGGCGTGAGCCGCCTAACAACTCCTGGCAAAAGCCGCGGTACACACTACCCAGCAATGCAGGACAAAAACGACAGACGCACGCCAGTGTTCCAAGCGTTGTCTCCCACGCTACTACTGTAAATATATCGTGTCCATCGTTGCCGTCGGGACAAATATACACAATTCGTTCGTCGTTTAAGGTATCAAACAAATTCGATTTTTATTTGATCGCTTAATCTAATTAAATTATTTTAACCTCGGATATACAACGTTTTCCCAACTATACTCTTAATCCTCACGTACGTTCATATCTAGTCCCGGCTGTACTCTTCTTAGCCTTCTTCCGTTTTGTGTTTCCCCGTTTATTTTCTTAAATTTTTTTTACAAAATTTTTTTTTTCTTTAATTCTAACTACGGTCGCTGGGCTATGGCACGCTTTATTCGCCGAGTTACACTCAGCTTTTGCTCTTCGGCTTTCTTTTTTTAATTTTATCTTTTCAAAAGCTACTACGAGGTTATGACGGGGTTAGTTTGTTATACTTATGTTAGTAGTAGACCCTCCGTAAACTTTTGCCAAGTGTCACAACACTTCATGTACCTGTCCGTAGTAACGTTGAACCAATCTCGCGACTGTTTTACATATCCCTTGGTGCCCCGCTGTGGGCGCGTCGTGGCATTCTTGTAGGACCCGTTGCCCATTACCGATACTCAAGCACAACTTCCAGGGCACGTAGCGGTACAGGTGCCCGTTCTCCTGCGAATAATCCGGGAACTTATCAGGGTTTTGGGCGATTTCTCCTCCACTGCTTGTCGGAACGCCTCCAGATGCTGTGTAGACAGCGTCTCGGCCACTACATTTAGCTTTCCTCTGCGGTAGTGCACGTCGAACTGGAACTGATGCAGACGGGCTCTCGATTGAGTTCAGCCAAAGCGTCAAAGCGGTGGCCTTCCATGTAACATCTCAACTTCCGGATAGACCATACTATAGCCAAACATTCATTTTCCGCCAAGTAATTGTCCTCTGCCTTTAGCAACTTTCGACTGGCGTGGAAGATGACGCGTTCCTGGCTCCCGATGATCTGCGTCAGGATTGCGCCTAGGCCGAAATTGCTTGCGTCCGTTCGTAGCGTGAACTTGACTAAAAAGTCGGGACATGCCAGAACCAGGGCGGTCGTCAGATTGTCTTTCGGTCGATCGAGAGTCACCTGCTATTTCGCGTCCATGACCATTTCCGTCCCTTTATGAAAATGTCAGTCATTGGTTGCCGTAATACGAAAAATTTACGCAAAAAGCTCCAGTCCCTGCTCAGTTATTTATTTTTTTTTATTTGAAATTGGAATTAATCATATATTAAATTGAATATCCTTTGTCACAAAAATTGTGGAGCTGGAATGTGGTTTCGCCCCTAGATCGTTACCTCGTGTAATGGTGTTTTTGTTTGATAACAAACAAACCTTGAATTTATAGACAAACTATGAGCGATATAAAAAAACTATGTTTGGTAGGGTTATTTCCAATTATTATTTTTAATGACGATATGATTAATAAGCCATCGATCCCTCAATTCATGTCAAACTAGAGGGTTCCATGGGTGTTGGTACGCTAAAACTTATAAAAAAAAACGTGTTAGAACAACCAAATATCAAAATAAATCTTTCAATTCAATGTTTTGAAGAAGAAAACCCCAGTTTCTGAATTTTAAGTATATTGTTTCTATATTTTTTTAAAGGCCTAACAAATTAAATTAGTGTTCTTTGCTACATAAATTTGTAGACAGTCAAAACTTTTTGTTTTATTAAAACACAATTCAATAAACATAAGATAAATATTATAACAAAAATTATAAAATATAATATCACAATTAAATTTAAACAGTTTTTTAAAAAAACAGGCCGTTTTTTTGTGACTGTAAATGAGCGTATAAGCAATATTTTACGAGTCCAAAACAGTCTTTCTGCACTATTCGTTTAATATCTCTATGACCTTCCCCTAGTTCATTAACTGACATTTCGCTTGCGCTCAGACTTTCGTGAACGGCAGTGCGGCAGAGAATTCGTGTATATGATGGATATTCCCCTATGAAATTCGAACTGGGCAGCTCTTCAAATGATATCATATGGCAGGTCAAGATTCTGTTCTCATTGCTCACACTCGACGGTGCTCGTTGATCCATGGCATTGCACCATGTCATCATGTTTCGGACCCCTGTAACTTGTAACTCTGTGGTCCATGCCACCATAGTTTACATGACGCTAACTTAGATGCGCTATCTCCATGGCTCAGATGGTCAGCAGTATTATCCTCCGACGCGACAGGCCTCCACTGTTGCCCATTTGAGACTTTCAGAATTTTACTGATGTGGTTTGAAACAAAAACCTTCCAGTTGGCAGCTCCTCTTCGGATTTAACTGATAGTAATCAAAGAATATGCCCAAAAATAGTATAAGTTAACATTAATCCCCAAATTATTGTAAATAGTAGCAAATCTTTACAGCTTTCAGCGCAGCACATAACTCAGCTTGGATATGGTTAGTTGTGGGTTAACAGGAGCTACCCCACTTTTTGTCAACAGCAGTTCAGTGTAAAATGTATGTTGCCGATTGGAGCACATAAATATACTGCAACTTGTAAAGTAGTTCTTTGGCCGGGCTAGAAATCTCCGTTTGGACAGGACTGTTTACAAAAATATTTGTAAATTGCTAGGACTCTGGACAAACAGACACTCTAGAAAAATACCCTACACTACGCTATTATTTAGCTCGACGACCGGAGGATCCACGTCGCCTCTGATCGTTTGCCTCCAAACGTACACCCCTAGGCGGTGTCGGGAGCGAGCCGCCTAACAACTCCTGGCAAAAGCCGCGGTACACACTACCCAGCAATGCCGGACAAAAACGACAGACGCACGCCAGTGTTCCAAGCGTTGTCTCCCACGCTACTACTGTAAATATAACGCGTCCATCGTTGCCGTCGGGACAAATATACACAATTCGTTCGTCGTTTAAGGTATCAAACAAATTCGATTTTTATTTGATCGTTTAATCTAATTAAATTATTTTAACCTCGGATATACAATGTTTTCCCAACTCTAGTCCCGGCTGTACTCTTCTTAGCCTTCTTCCGTTTTGTGTTTCCCCGTTTATTTTCTTAAACTTTTTTTACAATATTTTTTTTTTTTTAATTCTAACTACGGTTGCTGGGCTATGGCACGCTTTATTCGCCGAGTTACACTCAGCTTTTGCTCTTCGGCTCTCTTTTTTTAATTTTATTTTTTCAAAAGCTACTACGAGGTTATGACGGGGCTAGTTTGTTATACTTATGTTAGTAGTAGACCCTCCGTAAACTTTTGCCAAGTGTCACAACACTTCATGTACCTGTCCGTAGTAACGTTGAACCAATCTCGCGACTGTTTTACATATCCCTTGGTGCCCCGCTGTGGGCGCGTCGTGGCATTCTTGTAGGACCCGGTACCGATTACCGATACTCAAGCACAACTTCCAGGGCACGTAATCTTCGTCGTCGGCTCTGCATCCCAAATAGCGGTACAGGTGCCCGTTCTCCTGCGAATAATCCGGGAACTTATCAGGGTTTTGGGCGATTTCTCCTCCACTGCTTGTCGGAACGCCTCCAGATGCTGTGTAGACAGCGTCTCGGCCACTACATTTAGCTTTCCTCTGCGGTAGTGCACGTCGAACTGGAACTGCTGCAGACGGCCTCTCGATTGAGTTCAGCCAAAGCGTCAAAGCGGTGGCCTTCCATGTAACATCTCAACTTCCGGATAAACCATACTATAGCCAAACATTCATTTTCCGCCAAGTAATTATCCTCTGCCTTTAGCAGCTTTCGACTGGCGTGGAAGATGACGCGTTCCTGGTTCCCGATGATCTGCGTCAGGATTGCGCCTAGGCCGAAATTGCTTGCGTCCGTTCGTAGCGTGAACTTGACTGAAAAGTTGGGACATGCCAGAACCAGGGCGCTCGTCAGATTGTCTTTCGGTCGATCGAGAGTCACCTGCTGTTTCGCGCCCCATGACCATTTCCGTCCCTTTATGAAAATGTCAGTCATTGGTTGCACAACCGAAGAAAAATTCGGCACGAAACGACGGTAAAAAAATTCCATCCTCCAAACTTCCTGCAAATTGGCTATGTGCTGCTGCTTGGTCGCACCTATGTCGATGATATCGTCCAGGTATACAAACGTATGTGGCTCCATTTCTCGACACTGGAATGGTCCTCGCAATGGCTCCGGGAACGCCGTACACTGCTTACTCTCTTCGCCCATTAGGATCTGCCAATATGCCTGTTTAAGATTTGGAATATTATTGATTCGGGGGACTGGAAAGGCATTCGGTTGCGAGTGCGCGTTGATTATTATTATTATTATTATTATTATTTGTGAGGGAGTCTCACAACAGGGATTTTAGAGGCTAGGCGACCGGAGGGTGGTCTTTTGTGCCACGAGGCTCCCTATGGGGCAAGTGACGCTCTACCTCCATTTTCATGTCGCGGAATTTCTGATCTGTGCTGAAGTAACTAATTCTCTGCATAAATACTTTTGCCTACTCCAAATCATGGCTGGCAATGTTGTCTCGTCATCCTCTCAGTAGAGTCTACACTCTGTGTCAGGGGATAGACGCATTTTATGGGGGTGATACTTGACTGTGTGTTGTCCCGTGTGATAGGACACCAAGAGCCATAGTTCAGCCCTAGAAAGATTTTTGGTCTTTCTACCTGTATGTGGGCTGACCAGCTCGTTAGCTTGTCGTAACCCAGGTCTCGTTGACATATAAAATCCCCTTTCTTTCTTTGACCATTCCTCTATCAACTCCTTGGAATAGGCCCAGCTTAATCCACAAAAGGGTTCAGGTCCAAGAAGAGGGGTTGCTGAACCAGCCCTAGCTAGCCCGGCCGCAGCTTCGTTGCCGGAAATTCCGGAATGCCCCGAGACCCAACAAAGTGTGACCCGGATTCGATGTGAGACGTGCTGGAAACAATTCCAGCAATCCGCAACCAGTTCATGAGGAAAGAGCTTGAATGGCTGCTTGGGTATCTGAAAAGATATTTATGGTGGCTCCTCTTATACCCTTGTCGAGGATATGTCTGAAGCAGGACTCAATGGCGTGGATCTTAGATTGAAAAACACTGTGCCAGGTACCCATTGCAATCGAGTTTTTGGTGTTCGATCCTGTGATCCCCGAACCAACCCCTTGATTAGTTTTTGATACATCTGGCAGCCTCTGCAGGCTTATGCGATCATTGCAAGGGTTGCCATCATCCCATTCGTTCTGTCGCAGATCCCTAAGCCAGGAATAGTTTTTACTAGACTAAACCTATGTCTGCTGCTAGCAACTCATTTGCGAGTTTAGTCCTCAGAAGGCTCAAAGAAGCTACATTCTTTATGTGCAAATGCAGTGGATTGAGTCCTAAGACTGTGTCCAGTGCTGCAGTAGGACATGTACGCATGGCACCCGTGAGGGATAAGCAGACGAGCAGCTGAAGCTCGCATTTTTTTTAAAACGTAAATGACAACAGGCATAACCATCATACTATATAGCCATCTGATATCTTTGGAGTCTAAATCCCTCATTTTGCCGAAGTGCCGACGACATGCACACGTGGCATGAGTACCTTTGGTAAACGTTTTGTCTAAGTGCGAGTTCTTAAGTCTTTTATCCAGATTTCTACCAAGATATTTGACATCACTGGAGAGCTCGACGGGTATTCCACCGATGTAGAGCTGTCCGACATCGATGCTGTACCGTTTCGTGAAGGGAACGATAATCGCCTTCTGTAGGTTGATATTGAAACCCACATCTGTGGGCCGTGTTGAGTGCCGTTTGCATCGATTTGGTGATGATTAAGCCGAACTTTGTGGAGACTATTAGGTCATCTGCATACCCCTTATCGATGTAGTATCGATGCCTAGCTCCGATAGTTTCACTAGTAGTTCATCTATCACTAGGGACCAAAGAAGGACCGCTCGAATGCGGAAGGTGGTGGCGTCCAGTGAAGATCTAATGCCTCTGTGCATAAGGTAATAGAGAAAGAGTCCAACCCCCTAGATGCTAACGCCCTGATTGTTGACTGATAGCCAGTGTTGTCGAAGGCCCCTTCGACGTCTAGAAAGGAGCACAAAGAAATTTCCTTTGCATCGAATGCCTTTTCAATCTTACTGACTATCTGATGTAGATGGTCGATCTGGCATTTATGTAGGCGAATTGTGAATGCCTGCGCCATTGAAGTGGTATCTTGCAATCCGCACCGGATATGCAAGTCCAACAGGCGTTCTGCGGTCTTAAGCAGAAAGGGGATGCAAGGCTAATTGGTATATACTACTTAGGTTAATCCCAGGAACGGTTCCCATGCGTGGATATAAAGCCCACATTTACCTCCCTCTAAGATAGCGGAATGTACCCCCAAGTGAACCTCGCCCTAAGTAGGCCAATTAGTGCACTAAGTTTATCTTATGTAAGCTGTCTAGCAGCAGGCCCGGGAAAGTCTGGTCGCCCCCGGGACTTTGAAAGGAGCGAATGATTTAATGGCCCCCTGATCTTGTCAGCGTCGAGTATAACACCCGACAAACTGTAACCACGTCTAGCTGGTGGTTCAGTATCTCCATCATTATAAGGATTTTCCAGGCTTATAACAGATTCAGTGAAATGTTATTGAAGCAGTAGCTCTAGCGTTTCCCGCCGATTCTGTGTGTAAGAACCATCTGTTCTTTTTAGGAGCCCCACAACATTTGATGACCCTCTGTCCAATACCTTTTGCAATCTCGCTGCTTTTGAAAGTAACTGCACACTTTCGCATTAGGTGCGCCAGGCGTCTAATGTTATTATTATACTCAATGGGCACCTGTATGCGTTCCAAGAGTCTCTATTTGACATGGCACTGTTGAAGAGCAGTTTGACCTCTTTTCTTTGATATGCCAGGCCTTCGTTCCACCAGGGAACCTCACGTTTAACCTAATGGTCTTAGGGTCTTAGAGCCTCACTTTCATGGTAGGAGGTTAAAAGCACTTATAGAAGTTATCTTCACCCCAATTCTATGTTCCTCGTGGAGTTAAAGCTGGCAGGAATATTGACAAATTTCGAAGCCACTAAGGCTTTATCCAAGTCCCAATTTGTTTTCTTTGGGTTAAAATAATTGGATAGGAGTTCCGCTTGGCCTAGGAGATAAAATCTGATGTGCTGGTGATCTGAAAGAGTGGCCTCATCGGTAACCCGCCAATTTTTAATGAAATCGGACAAACAACTGCTAACCAGAGTGAGGTGTAGTACAAATAATGTTGGTTAGAGGAAAGTGCCATAAAATTGTATTCAGAAGGATAGCTGCGCCAGGCGCTCCACACAATCGGTCATATAACAACTTACATAAGCCGCAACTTAATCCTCTGACATGGCCACCAAGCAAATATGGTTCTTGGAGGAGAGCCAGGTTAATGTTTTGCTTGGAAAAAATCCTGCACATGGTGGCCGAAGCACCTTAATTGTGCCTATTTCTCCTTCGCGGAACAACCGCCTTTGGATTGCCGGGAGTCGTTTCCACGAACTTGGAAACCTTGAACCTCATTGTACCTTGCGCCTTGCTAATTGACAGCCGCAGAAGCTGCGGCGCGGTTTGCTTGCGCTTGAAGTCCGGCCGCGGACCGCTCCCCTAGCGAGACCGGTGCCTCTGCTAGATGAGGCGACTACGACCTGCTTCGATTGCAAAGCTGCCGCACCGGGAATCTGATCACAATTCGAACCATTTGCAGCACCAGCAGCCAAGCTAGTGGAGGGACCAGAGCCAGGTTCCGGGTTTGTTGTTGGGTCAGCAGCAGCCGGCACCGCGACTATTGCTGGAGAGACCCTCGCAGAGGGACCGCCGCTGCTCTTTTCGTTAAGTGCCGTGTTCTTAAGGATAAGTCTGGTCCTCCCAAAGCAGCTCCAAACTTTTCCGCCGCACTTTTTCTACGACTGCAGCGACTCATCATCCACCATGATGGCTAAGTGCAGCAAAGCGCCACTAGTCGTCCGCTGCACTACCCTCCATTGGCTGGTGCTGAAGTCGTGTTTTCACGTATGTGCGCCAGAACCGTCTCGTTGGGCAGCTCCAGGCTGTTGGCAAACAAGGTGCGCCTGGGGGAAGTGGCGAACTGCTGGCCTTGATATGGCTGAAGTTCACCGTCACCCGCTCGACTGCGTTGTTGTCGTAGCAGTCCAGCATGAGCCAATCCGTTCTCGGAACAACACCCTCGAACTTTGGCTTCACACTTGCCTCGCCGCCTTTAGCGTTGCCATTTGCTCCTCTGTCATAGGTGACGATATATCAGTCGCGATGAAGCCGAGCTTGACACCACTAGTCATCCGGATATACGATAGACTCTGTATGAGTATTTTTCGGTTTCTTAGACAAACCGAGCTCCGGAGACTTTTCGTATGAGCGAACCCTTTTGACTTTGAACACATTTGCAGCTTTCAGAGCAGCTGCTCTGGGGAGCCCTTTAGCGATATCTGGCTTGAACTGCTTCTTTTCGCGGCTTGTCATCTTAATAAAGGCGATCTCAGGGTCTAAATAAAGACGTGCTACCGGAGTGCCTACATCTGTCAGACCGGACAAACTTTTTTTCGGCGAGAAAGTGGCACACATAAACTGTTTATCCAAGGAAGTTAGATCCTTTCCTGATCCTCCCCTTTGGCAGCCCTACAGCTGCAGTGACAGTGATAGGCTCAACCGTGCAGGTTGAAGCCTGGCGAGATGCTATTTGAGCCATATGAGACTCATTATTTAATTTAATATTTTAGTTCATTTTAAATCCCACGACTGAACAGGAAAGGGAGATCCCCGCAGCGTAGCACGTCTACAGTGGGAAGTCGAAATAAAACTGCTTCCATGGATCTGCCCAGCCGTCATCTCGAAGAGAGTATAGTCGCGCCACTCGCCCGTCCGATTTACAGACGTTGACCTCAAGCCGGCTTAGCCCACAGCCACATTATAGAAAGGTCGGTTGATTTTAATTCTGGAATTATTAAAAAAAATTTAAGATTTAGTATTAAAATCAATGTATTGGTAAGTTGGTTTGTGTATTGTCTTTTTGTAACTATGTATGTATATGTTAAGTGTTCAGCTCCGTGGCCTTGGGACAATCGTTTCGTAAAATTATGCAAACATTCTTATTCATATTATCAAAAACATACATTGCATTGAAATTCGATTCAACACAACCTCTAAGGCCCAACTTGCAAGTAGGGAATATACATTTTCCACTAAATATGGCAGAAGTAAAGTTTGGGACATTTTTCCTATATATTGGAGATCGGTTGCGCCATGTCTAGAGCCCCAAAATACTCGTAGATATGATGCAGCCTGTGGCGTATTTTTCAACCGAGGCGGCTTTGAGGGTATCAACGAATGTTTTTTATTTTATGGAAATGGAAATGGAATGGAGCGATGTTGTACCTTTTGCAAAGTTTTGCTTAAAGTTTTTTAAACCTAACTAAAATTATAATTACGCAGTTCAAGCTGCACATAAGATGCTTTGTAACTGGCCGCTTGACAACACCATTGTAGTTAGAGTAACAACTGTAACTAAGCCATCTGTTCCCGCATGATCAGAGAGAGAGAGATCTCAGCTTGAGAGTGATTGACGTAATTTATTTTGTACTCCAAAACTTTTATTCATCGTTACATTAATTAACTGCCTTTTTTTTTGCATTTTATCTTATTTTGTGCTTTATTTAAAAATCTTTAATTTTTCTGTGCAAAGTTCTTCCTGTTGTGCATTGTAAGTCTTTATTTATTAAATCAATTTAACTAACACGGCGTCAGTGCTGTGTTGTTGTTAGTGTCTGTTTTGGCTATCTGTTTACATATTTGGCGCTTCTCTGTGCATTGTTTCTGAGTGTGTTTTCTTTTGCATCACGCTCACGCAATTCTTGGTTATTGCTTTTATTCAACACAAGAATTGCTTGCGTAAAAACTTCTTTCGTTTACACGTTTACTTGTTCTACTTTCGTGTGCCGTTGTTCGTCTGCTTTGCGCTCTCGCACCAAGAGTAAATTTCGTTTGGCCACTATAATCAATATGTCGTGCTGCAAAAAAACTTGCACAGTCAACCAGGCTGATAATTCTGCACCACCGCAATTTGGTAATTGCTGAAAATATGATGCATGCGAAATGTGGGTCTCACTGGGCGTGATTTTTAATATGTTATCATTTTGGACGTAGATATACTAACGGCAGTACATTCAAGTGGCCCAACGATACCAAGCAAGGGCTTGTTAACGCGCGGACCCAGGCAAAATGCCACCCACCTCCCGCCCAACTGACCGAAGGGCGCGCCGCATAAAGTGCGTTGTCGAAAATCGCGAGCAATTAGAAAGATGACATAACACCAGAGTTTTTAGACTAGGTTTGGAAGTAGTATTACCTATTATATGGAAAAGATTATTATAGTTTGAACATAAGATCCGAAATGGGTTATAGTTAGCATAGTTACTATTACAGGTTTGAAGATAAAGCGGTAAAAAGTTTCTAGTAATTTTGTTCGGAACTGCAAAACTTATCTGGCTAATCAATTCGGAAGAATCAATTTGCCCGTTAATTAATTTGTGTAAGAAGATTACACCAAGCATGGTTCTACGATCAGAATGAGAAGGAAGATTTATTAGAAAAATTCTACCAAGATAAGAAGGCATGCGAGACCAGACCAGTGATATCCCCGGAGGGCAAAGAGCAGAAATTGTTTTTGTACGAATTTAATTCTATCCAGATGAACTTTGTATTGGGACACCAAATACAAGATCCATACTCAAGAACAAACCCATACTGGCAGGGTGAAATTATAGATCTAGAAAGATGTTGCAGTCTAGAAGTAATTAATTTCTCAAAAATCTTAGGAATAGCAGATAACTTAGAAATACCTCTATAGTTCTGAACATTGGACTTGTTTGCTTTTTTAAGGAGAGGAAATACAGGCTTCACTCTTAGATCACTTAGTAGTGAACTTTCCGTGATCAAAGGTCTAAAAATGAAATTTGAGTCATTTACGTGATAAGGATAAGGCAGACCCAATTGGTAACCTTGAGAACTGTAAGTCGTTTGAAAAAATTTAGCAATTAGATCGGCGATGGCCTGATCTGAGTCTGCTGTCGTTTTTTCGAAAAATACGGTTGATGGTAGTGTTGATGATTTACGTTTCGCATTAACGAAATTATAAAATCGCCTTGGATTCCGCTGGAACTGTAACCTACAACTTTTCAGGTAATCCTTATAACATTGGTTATTTAGGACAGACAAATTGGATCGAGCAATCAAAAATCGAGAGTAATCCAGCTTTCTTGAACTTACTACACATCATTGCCTTTATATTTTTTAAGTTTATTAATTGCCGTGTAAACCACATAGGTTTGTTAGACCTAACTGAATTACAAATAAGTTAGTTTAGCAAAGTCGATTTTCCGAAATTGACGAGCTCGCTCTGGAGGTTTACTGCCTGTGCTTAGCACCCGCGCAGGTAAATCAACACCTCTAAAGTGGGGTCTTCAGGACATGTTATGGGCTCAGTACGGGAAACAGATACGACGGAATGATCAAAAAAAAAAATAATATCAAGCATTTTATGTAGAGAATTTAGGATACCATTGATTTGACACAATGACATCCCAAATAAATAGTCAAGAAAATCATTTTGGGTCGTGGAAGTCAACACACTAGAGTCGGGACTAGAAATCCAACTAGTTCCGGCAATATTGAAATCACCCAGAACAACAAGAAAATCACGATCGGAAAGCATAGAGGAGACAGAATGTATAGCAGAGAAATGCTAAGAATAGACAGAATTATCTGAAGAAGGATGAATATACGAACTAGTAATGAAAATGCAAACACCATGAGTGTACAATTTGACAGCAACAAATTCTATATCTATACCAAAGTCTGTTATTACAACCTCCGAAGAGAAATCAACGTCAACTGCAATAAGCACACCACCGCCACGACGAGGAGTGCGATCTTTTCTATAGATAGAGAATTTGTTAGATCAACTTTCAATATTTAAGATGTCAGGCCTTAACCATGAGAGAAGGCGATGACATGAAAAGGAAAAGACTATTAAGGTATAGATTGCTAAGTATACTACAAAGACATGTTACAGTCTGATAGCCAAGTGAGAGGAAGAATGTTAGTTTTTTGTGCTATCAGAACCACAATAGGTTGATTTAAACCAACATCAGTAGGGGGAAGTGAAATCGGAGGCCGATTTTTCTTTTTTGCAGTATATTCTTTTATGTTTACGTGTTCGGCCGAAACACTTATTTAAAAAAATGAAATTTCCCGAGTATATGCGAATTTCAATTTTTCCACCGTAAGATTTGCTTGAGATTTCTCCAGAATATAGGCCTTGACATCATCAGATGTAGTAGAAGGGGCAAGTCTAGAAACAAAGATTTGTTTTTTTTATGGAACACCTACAAGGGCCATATTAGGAACCACGACAGTAGCTACTGGTGGAGCTATAGCCTTGGTTGATTGACCATTTGATTCGGTCGGTATATTAGCACTGGACTGTTGATCAGTATCAACAGTGCTAGCAATCGCCGAATCAGAACACTTTTCGGGATCAGAAGGAGCAACATCCATGGGTACAATGCTATTTTCGTCACTTTTGTCTTTGATGTGGGGAGACGGGGAAGAAAATTTGATTAATTCAACATTAGGAGCGGATATTGTGGGCAAGTGTGTTGGGACAGAAAGTTCATTAGAGCCAAAAGACAGTCTAAGATTGGCCTTTTAATGCCTTGGAGATTCGTTCAAAACCTTCATTGCTTTGAACTCATTATCCAAAACAGTGAGTCCATCGAACATTTTTTTAAACCGTCCGAATAGATCTCCAATGCCTTTCTTAGTCTGCCTCATGAATCCCATCATGTCCCTCTCAACATCCATACAGGATTCACAAGTCCACTTCAGACCAGATTTGGACTCAATCAGGTAATTCATGCGGCAATTTAGATCAGCGCATTTTTCGTGCAACACATTGTCACACAGACAGACACAAACGTTTACTCGCACCTGGCAATTTTTATTGTAGCAGACATACATAATTATTATTTATTATTTTTGTTTTTGTTAGGGGATAAAAACAAGAAATTTAAACAAACAAAAAATCACTGCATAAACAAACTACAAAAGCAAGGTAAAAAAAAAGATAGTACTTACTTAGAATAGTACTTACAATAACAACGTTAGAAAGATAAAAGCGGCGCGGGCGCGACAACCAAAACAAACACAACGGAATCAAAACAAGAGCAAAATCTAAAAAAAAAAAAAAAGAAGACCACGACCAACACCAACAACAATGTTAGTTAGAGCGCGGGAGAGAGATGAGTAGCGTTGAGAGCGCGAGTAGAGAATAGAAAATATGTACAATGCAATTGTACAGGTCAACCAATATGTATGCGCTGCAGATTGTTGTTGTATTTAAACTCTTTTTAATTAATTTATTTAAGTACTCCCAATTAAAGTCCAACTGTGTGTTTTACACACCCGATGTATCACACAGTCACAACACTAAATATGGCAAAAAATGCGAGGCGCAAGAAAAAAACACGTCTGTTGCGAATGCGATAAATTATCCGCTATTGTCAAAAAGGACTGTGGTGGACTACGCTGGTCATGCCCATTTTGCATTGATGTTAAAATTGATTTCTCCAGAATGTATAATTCTGTGAGAAACCAATTCTTAAAACTTAATAATGGCGCTAAGCAGCTTTCGAGTAACTTTGACTCGGGCATCCAGCTTAGCAGTTATACATTTTAGTATCCCCCTAATCGCCGGTTAGAGTCTCAATTTTTAAGTGATCCCTCACCCTTGCCACCTAAATCTGCCCATCCACCTTCAACAGTTTTCACTACGCCTCAATACTTGGACGTATCCCCAATGTTGTCTTTATCGCCTTCTCCAAGCGATTGCCCGATTACCGCTCTGGTTTCTGAAGAGCTGTCCATTGACCCAATTATTGAGGCGGCTCTGATCAATAAGCCTAATACTGCACTTGCAGTTCCTGGTCGCAGACGTAGACCCTCGCGCAGTTCAGCGCAAGCTTCAAGCAGCAATCATGCTGGCGTTTCTACCCCGCCTGATCCGACTTTAACAGTTGTTCCGCCTCGCAAACAAGTCTTTGTGTCCAGGCTTTTGTTACAAATGGCTACGCTCCGGATCACCGGAAACTGCGGCTTACAAAAAGTCGTTGTTTTTACTGTAATTGCGCAGTGGAGGATGACCTTGGGAATACCCTGAAGCATTTTTTTGTTTTTTTTTTTGCGATTCATGTTTTTTTTCATAAGCCTCAGGTGACTTGTCTGGTTGATATGGCACAAGACAATTGCACCGAGGGTAGTTTTAGATCGCGTCTAGATTGTCGATAAAGCTTAAATCAGGAGAGGGATACAAACACGGTTAGGTGTCTGTCTTTTGTTAGGTAGTGCGTGTGTTTTTCTAATTTGGGTGTCGACGTAGGTACTCTGTTGCGATAATACAATTATTAAGGAGCCATGCGCAGCACCCTACCGATAGGTATCGAGACTGTATTGTTGTTTTTTTGATTGATCGAAATGGATTGGTAGGAGACGTAGGTTGGAACGACGGTTGATTCCGGCAGATAGTGATTATCCCTTACATTGTATGATTGTTGGGAATTACTGTTTTGGTATCGTGATTAGTTATTTGTTATCTATTTATGCATTTAAGTAGGAAAATAGTTTTTTGTTAGCCGAGTTCAAATATAGTTAGTACTATGACCGAAAGGGTCTGTAGCCAGCCATTCCTATCCGCTACGCTCAGGAACAGGTAATATTGCGCAAGAAGATTCTTGAGAGAGGATGGATTCACAGCCACAAGGAGCGTGGGATTGGCGAGAACTCCAGCTAGGCCACCGACGCCACCCCCAGGCGAGTTGAATCCACAACTCATATACTATCATTTGTCGCCAGAAGACCGAAATGTTCCAGCAGAGCCGCGAGCCGCTATAGACTCGGAAATAGCGTCAGCCATTAATGTCGCTCTTTTCCAGGCCCATGAGACCTATAGACAGTCCATGGAATCAGGCATAGCGCAGGCATTTAGGGAGGAGATCAGGTTGGGGTTCCAAGAGATGATGAAGGCCATCAATGATATGGCCAGACCCACTCCACCGCCGGGGAGTCACAGCCAGTTTACTTTGAGACCGTCAGGAAAAACATAGGCCCAAGTCCGCCATCGGGCACTACGCATCAGGGTGCGGTCCTGAAAAGACACCCTAGCGCCACACCAACTCCCAAGCCACCGCCGAAGCCTGAGAGGTCGAATACCTCGAACGGACTGAGTGGAGGACAAGGGTGGTATTGGCGTAATCCAGGGCCGGACAGTAGACTACGTGAAAACAGAAGAGCCAGAGAATTTAGACAAGCGACAAATGGAGGGGAAGATCGCAGAGACGGAAGCCACAGGCGACTAACTCCAGACCACCCTCAAGTTCGCCTTGGGTCAAAGTAGACAAATGGGAAGTGTCCTTTGACGGGTAAACGACCGGGGATCCGTTGAAGATTTTGGCTTCAATTTGGAGTACCTTCAGAGGCAATAACAATGTCCTTGGGACGAGGTCTTGAGGAATTTTCACGTACTGGTAACTGCGCGTGCCAGAGAGTGGTATTGGCTAGTAGGGCTATATTGGATCGGATACAGGAGTTAAGGCAACGACAACAACTCCCTGGAGAGTCTGTTAATGACTTCACCCAGGCGATGACGGCAATGGCATCACGATTAGAAGCTCCACTCCCCGAGTCGAGGTTGATAAATCTTATAAAGAAAGACTTGAGAGACTCTATAGGGCGCTACATCTACTCGATCGTACTGGAGCCGAACGTAGTTGAGGAAATAGAGCACTACATGGAGGAAAAAGATCAGGAATTAGAGGCAGAAGCTTGGGACCTGGACTATTAAGGTATAGATTGCTAAGTTTACTACAAAGACATGCTACAGTCTGATAGCCAAGTGAGGGGGAGAATGTTAGTTTTTTGTGCTATCAGAACCACAATAGGTTGATTTAAACCAACATCTGTAGGGGGAAGTGAAATCGGAGGCCGATTTTTCTTTTTTGCAGTGTATTCTTTTATGTTTAAGTGTTCGGCCGAAACACTTATTTTAAAAAATGAAATTTCCCGAGTATATGCGAATTTCAATTTTCCCACCGTAAGATTTGCTTGAGATTTGGCCAGAATATAGGCCTTGACATCATCAGATGTAGTAAAAGGGGCAAGTCTAGAAACAAAGATTTGTTTTTTTTGATGGAACACCTACAAGGGCCATATTAGGAACCACGACAGTAGCTACTGGCGGAGCTATAGCCTTGGTTGATTGACCATTTGATTCGGTCGGTATATTAGCACTGGAGTGTTGATCAGTATCAACAGTGCTAGCAATCGCCGAATCAGAACACTTTTCGGGATCAGAAGATACAACATCCATGGGTACAATGCTATTTTCGTCACTTTTGTCTTTGATGTGGGGAGACGGGTAAGAAAAATTGATTAATTCAACATTAGGAGCGGATATTGTGGGCAAGTATGTTGGGACAGAAAGTTCATTAGAGGCAATAGACAGTCTAAGATTGGCCTTTTAATGCCTTGGAGATTCGTTCAAAACCTTCATTGCTTTGAACTCATTATCCAAAACGGTGAGTCCATCGAACAGTTTTTTAAACCGTCCGAATAGATCTCCAATGCCTTTCTTAGTCTGCCTCATGAATCCCATCATGTCCCTCTCAACATCCATACAGGATTCACAAGTCCACTTCAGACCAGATTTGGACTCAATCAGGTAATTAATGCGCCAATTTAGGTCAGCGCATTTTTCGTGCGACACATTGTCACACAGACAGCAGCAAACGAAACCCATCTTAACGTTTATTCGCACCTGGCAATTTTTATTGTAGCAGACATACATAATTATTATTTATTTATTTTTGTTTTTGTTAGGGGATAAAAACAATAAATTTAATCAAACAAAAAATCACTGCATAAACAAACTACAAAAGCAAGGTAAAAAAAAAGATAGTACTTACTTAGAATAGTACTTACAATAACAACGTTAGAAAGATAAAAGCGGCGCGGGCGCGACAACCAAAACAAACACAACGGAATCAAAACAAGAGCAAAATCTAAAAAAAAAAAAAAAGAAGACCACGACCAACACCAACAACAATGTTAGTTAGAGCGCGGGAGACAGATGAGTAGCGTTGAGAGCGCGAGTAGAATAGAAAATATGTACAATGCAATTGTACAGGTCAACCAATATGTATGCGCTGCAGATTGTTGTTGTATTTAAACTCTTTTTAAATAATTTATTTAAGTACTGCCAATTAAAGCCCAACTGTGTCACAACACTAAATATGGCAAAAAATTCGAGGAGCAAGAAAAAAACACGTCTGTTGCGAATGCGATAAATTATCCGCTATTGTCAAAGAGGACTGTGGTGGACTACGCTGGTCATGCCCAGTTTGCATTGATGTTCAAATTGATTTCTCCAGAATGTATAATTCTGTGAGAAACCAATTCTTAAAACTTAATAATGGCGCTAAGCAGCTTTCGAGTAACTTTGACTCGGGCATCCAGCTTAGCAGTTATACATTTTAGTATCCCCCTAATCGCCGGTTAGAGTCTCAATTTTTAAGTGATCCCTCACCCTTGCCACCTAAATCTGCCCATCCACCTTCAACAGTTTTCACTACGCCTCAACACTTGGACGTATCCCCAATGTTGTCTTTATCGCCTTCTCCAAGCGATTGTCCGATTACCGCTCTGGTTCCTGAAGAGCTGTCCATTGACCCAATTAATGAGGCGGCTCTGATCAATAAGCCTAATACTGCACTTGCAGTTCCTGGTCGCAGAGGTAGACCCTCGCGCAATTCAGCGCAAGCTTCAAGCAGCAATCATGCTGGCGTTTCTACCCCGCCTGATCCGACTTTAACAGTTGTTCCGCCTCGCAAACAAGTCTTTGTGTCCAGGCTTTTGTTACAAATATGGCGCCCAAACTTTTGAAAAAATCAAACACCGAAACGGTGGTGCCTCGCAGAGCAGATGGCTACTCTCCGGATCACCGGAAAATGCGGCTTACAAAAAGTCGTTGTTTTTATTGTAATTGCGCGGTGGAGGATGACCTTGGGAATACCCTGAAGCATTTTTTTGTTTTTTTTTTGCGATTCATGTTTTTTTTCATAGGCCTCAGGTGACTTGTCTGGTTGATATGGCACAAGACAATTGCACCGAGGGTAGTTTTGGATCGCGTCTAGATTGTCGATAAAGCTTAAATCAGGAGAGGGATACATACACGGATAGGTGTCTGTCTTTTGTTAGGTAGTGCGTGTGTTTCCCTAATTTGGGTGTCGACTTAGGTACTCTGTTGCGATAATACAATTATTAAGGAGCCATGCGCAGCACCCTACCGATAGGTATCGAGACTGTATTGTTGTTTTTTTGATTGATCGAAATGGATTGGTAGGAGACGTAGGTTGGAACGACGGTCGATTCCGGCAGATAGTGATTATCCCTTACATTGTATGATTGTTGGGAATTACTGTTTTGGTATCGTGTTTAGTTATTTGTTATCTATTTATGCATTTAAGTAGGAAAATAGTTTTTTATTAGCCGAGTTAAAATATAGTTAGTACTATGACCGAAAGGGTCTGTAGCCAGCCATTCCTATCCGCTACGCTCAGGAACAGGTAATATTGCGCAAGAAGATGCTTGGGAGAGGATGGAGTCACAGCCACAAGGAGCGTGGGATTGGCGAGAACCCCAGCTAGGCCACCGACGCCATCCCCAGGCGAGTTGAATCCACAACTCATATACTATCATTTGTCGCCAGAAGACCGAAATGTTCCAGCAGAGCCGCGAGCCGCTATGGACTCGGAAATAGCGTCAGCCATTAATGTCGCTCTTTTCCAGGCCCATGAGACCTATACACAGTCCATGGAATCAGGCATAGCGCAGGCATTTAGGGAGGAGATCAGGTTGGGGTTCCAAGAGATGATGAAGGCCATCAATGATATGGCCAGACCCACTCCACCGCTGGGGAGTCACAGCCAGTTTACTTTGAGACCGTCAGGAAAAATATAGGCCCAAGTAAGCCATCGAGCACGGCGCATCAGGGTGCGGTCCTGAAAAGACACCCTAGCGCCACACCAACTCCCAAGCCACCGCCGAAGCCTGAGAGGTCGAATACCTCGAACGGACTGAGTGGAGGACAAGGGTGGGATTGGCGTAATCCAGGGCCGAACAGTAGACTACGTGAAAACAGAAGAGCCAGAGAATTTAGACAAGCGACAAATGGAGGGGAAGATCGCAGAGACGGAAGCCACAGGCGACTAACTCCAGACCACCCTCAAGTTCGCCTTGGGTCAAAGTAGACAAATGGGAAGTGTCCTTTGACGGGTAAACGACCGGGGATCCGTTGAAGATTTTGGCTTCAATTTGGAGTACCTTCAGAGGCAATTACAATGTCCTTGGGACGAGGTCTTGAGGAATTTTCACGTACTGGTAACTGCGCGTGCCAGAGAGTGGTATTGGCTAGTAGGGCTATATTAGGAAGGTTTAGAGGTAGCTGAGATAACGTGGATCGGATACAGGAGTTAAGGCAACGACAACAACTCCCTGGAGAGTCTGTCAATGACTTCATCCAGGCGATGACGGCAATGGCATCACGATTAGAAGCTCCACTCCCCGAGTCGAGGCTGATAAATCTTATAAAGAAAGACTTGAGAGACTCTATAGGGCGCTACATCTACTCGATCGTACTGGAGCCGAACGTAGTTGAGGAAATAGAGCACTACATGGAGGAAAAAAATCAGGAATTAGATGCAGAAGCTTGGGACCTGGACTATTAAGGTATAGATTGCTAAGTTTACTACAAAGACATGCTACAGTCTGATAGCCAAGTGAGAGGGAGAATGTTAGTTTTTTGTGCTATCAGAACCACAATAGGTTGATTTAAACCAACACCAGTAGGGGGAAGTGAAATCGGAGGCCGATTTTTCTTTTTTGCAGTGTATTCTTTTATGTTTACGTGTTCGGCCGAAACACTTATTTAAAAAAATGAAATTTCCCGAGTATATGTGAATTTCAATTTTTCCACCGTAAGATTTGCTTGAGATTTGGCCAGAATAAAGGCCTTGACATCATCAGATGTAGTAGAAGGGGCAAGTCTAGAAACAAAGATTTGTTTTTTTGATGGAACGCCTACAAGGGCCATATTAGGAACCACGACAGTAGCTACTGGCGGAGCTATAGCCTTGGTTGATTGATTCGGTCGGTATATTAGCTGGAGTGTTGATCAGTATCAACAGTGCTAGCAATCGCCGAATCAGAACACTTTTCGGGATCAGAAGATACAACATCCATGGGTACAATGCTATTTTCGTCACTTTTGTCTTTGATGTGGGGAGACGGGGAAGAAAAATTGATTAATTCAACATTAGGAGCGGATATTGTGGGCAAGTGTGTTGGGACATTAGAGCCAATAGACAGTCTAAGATTGGCCTTTTAATGCCTTGGAGATTCGTTCAAAACCTTCATTGCTTTGAACTCATTATCCAAAACGGTGAGTCCATCGAACATTTTTTTAAACCGTCCGAATAGATCTCCAATGCCTTTCTTAGTCTGCCTCATGAATCCCATCATGTCCCTCTCAACATCCATACAGGATTCACAAGTCCAATTTAGGTCAGCGCATTTTTCGTGCGACACATTGTCACACAGACAGCAGCAAACGAAACCCATCTTAACGTTTACTCGCACCTGGTAATTTTTATTGTAGCAGACATACATAATTTTTATTTATTTATTTTTGTTTTTGTTAGGGGATAAAAACAAGAAATTTAATCAAACAAAAAATCACTGCATAAACAAACTACAAAAGCAAGGTAAAAAAAGAGATAGTACTTACTTAGAATAGTACTTACAATAACAACGTTAGAAAGATAAAAGCGGCGCGGGCGCGACAACCAAAACAAACACAACGGAATCAAAACAAGAGCAAAATCCAAAAAAAAAAAAAAAGAAGACCACGACCAACACCAACAACAATGTTAGTTAGAGCGCGGGAGAGAGATGAGTAGCGTTGAGAGCGCGAGTAGAGAATAGAAAATATGTACAATGCAATTGTACAGGTCAACCAATATGTATGCGCTGCAGATTGTTGTTGTATTTAAACTCTTTTTAAATAATTTATTTAAGTACTGCCAATCAAAGTCCAACTGTGTCACAACACTAAATATGGCAAAAAAAATTCGAGGCGCAAGAAAAAAACACGTCTGTTGCGAATGCGATAAATTATCCGCTATTGTCAAAAAGGACTGTGGTGGACTACGCTGGTCATGCCCAGTTTGCATTGATGTTCAAATTGATTTCTCCAGAATGTATAATTCTGTGAGAAACCAATTCTTAAAACTTAATAATGGCGCTAAGCAGCTTTCGAGTAACGTTGACTCGGGCATCCAGCTTAGCAGTTATACATTTTAGTATCCCCCTAATCGCCGGTTAGAGTCTCAATTTTTAAGTGATCCCTCACCCTTGCCACCTAAATCTGCCCATCCACCTTCAACAGTTTTCACTACGCCTCAACACTTGGACGTATCCCCAATGTTGTCTTTATCGCCTTCTCCAAGCGATTGTCCGATTACCGCTCTGGTTCCTGAAGAGCTGTCCATTGACCCAATTAATGAGGCGGCTCTGATCAATAAGCCTAATACTGCACTTGCAGTTCCTGGTCGCAGAGGTAGACCCTCGCGCAATTCAGCGCAAGCTTCAAGCAGCAATCATGCTGGCGTTTCTACCCCGCCTGATCCGACTTTAACAGTTGTTCCGCCTCGCAAACAAGTCTTTGTGTCCAGGCTTTTGTTACAAATATGGCGCCCAAACTTTTGAAAAAATCAAACACCGAAACGGTGGTGCCTCGCAGAGCAGATGGCTACTCTCCGGATCACCGGAAACTGCGGCTTACAAAAAGTCGTTGTTTTTATTGTAATTGCGCGGTGGAGGATGACCTTGGGAATACCCTGAAGCATTTTTTTGTTTTTTTTTTGCGATTCATGTTTTTTTCCATAGGCCTCAGGTGACTTGTCTGGTTGATATGGCACAAGACAATTGCACCGAGGGTAGTTTTGGATCGCGTCTAGATTGTCGATAAAGCTTAAATCAGGAGAGGGATACATACACGGATAGGTGTCTGTCTTTTGTTAGGTAGTGCGTGTGTTTCCCTAATTTGGGCGTCGACATAGGTACTCTGTTGCGATAATACAATTATTAAGGAGCCATGCGCAGCACCCTACCGATAGGTATCGAGACTGTATTGTTGTTTTTTTGATTGATCGAAATGGATTGGTAGGAGACGTAGGTTGGAACGACGGTCGATTCCGGCAGATAGTGATTCTCCCTTACATTGTATGATTGTTGGGAATTACTGTTTTGGTATCGTGTTTAGTTATTTGTTATCTCTTTATGCATTTAAGTAGGAAAATAGTTTTTTGTTAGCCGAGTTCAAATATAGTTAGTACTATGACCGAAAGGGTCTGTAGCCAGCCATTCTTATCCGCTACGCTCAGGAACAGGTAATATTGCGCAAGAAGATTCTTGGGAGAGGATGGAGTCACACCCACAAGGAGCGTGGGATTGGCGAGAACCCCAGCTAGGCCACCGACGCCACCCCCAGGCGAGTTGAATCCACAACTCATATACTATCATTTGTCGCCAGAAGACCGAAATGTTCCAGCAGAGCCGCGAGCCGCTATGGACTCGAAAATAGCGTCAGCCATTAATGTCGCTCTTTTCCAGGCCCATGAGACCTATAGACAGTCCATGGAATCAGGCATAGCGCAGGCATTTAGGGAGGAGATCAGGTTGGGGTTCCAAGAGATGATGAAGGCCATCAATGATATGGCCAGACCCACTCCACCGCCGGGGAGTCACAGCCAGTTTACTTTGAGACCGTCAGGAAAAACATAGGCCCAAGTCCGCCATCGGGCACTACGCATCAGGGTGCGGTCCTGAAAAGACACCCTAGCGCCACACCAACTCCCAAGCCACCGCCGAAGCCTGAGAGGTCGAATACCTCGAACGGACTGAGTGGAGGACAAGGGTGGTATTGGCGTAATCCAGGGCCGGACAGTAGACTACGTGAAAACAGAAGAGCCAGAGAATTTAGACAAGCGACAAATGGAGGGGAAGATCGCAGAGACGGAAGCCACAGGCGACTAACTCTAGACCACCCTCAAGTCCGCCTTGGGTCAAAGTAGACAAATGGGAAGTGTCCTTTGACGGGTCGAACGACCGGGAATCCGTTGAAGATTTTGGCGTCAAATTGGAGTACCTTCAGAGGCAATAACAATGTCCTTGGGACGAGGTCTTGAGGAATTTTCACGTACTGGTAACTGCGCGTGCCAGAGAGTGGTATTGGCTAGTAGGGCTATATTGGATCGGATACAGGAGTTAAGGCAACGACAACAACTCCCTGGAGAGTCTGTTAATGACTTCACCCAGGCGATGACGGCAATGGCATCACGATTAGAAGCTCCACTCCCCGAGTCGAGGTTGATAAATCTTATAAAGAAAGACTTGAGAGACTCTATAGGGCGCTACATCTACTCGATCGTACTGGAGCCGAACGTAGTTGAGGAAATAGAGCACTACATGGAGGAAAAAGATCAGGAATTAGAGGCAGAAGCTTGGGACCTGGGAAGGGAAGAGAAACGTAAACTGGACTCGGTAAAAGAAGAGTTTTTGCCTTTTCAGAAGGTAGGACTGGGAAAGACAGCTGTGGAAATGCATAGGATAGAGCTGATCAAAGGGACGACACCGGTGAAAGACCGCCATTGTGCACTATCTCCGGCGATGGAGGAAGTTGTCTGGGTCGAAGTAGACAAGATGTTGGCCTTGGGAGTCATCAAAGTCAGTGATAGTCCGTGGAGTAACCACACTACAATTGTGCGAAGGCCGGATAAAAATCGTTTCTGCTTAGATGCGCGCAAACTCAACGCTGTTACCGCCTATCCACTTCCATGCATCAAAGAAGTACGCAGTTTTCTGGGAACTGCGGGATGGTACCGCCAGTTGATCAGAAACTTTGCGGAAATAGCAGCACCACTCACGGAGGTACTAAAAGGGAGTCTGAAAGGGAAATTCTATTGAGCCATGAAGCAGCGAAAGGCGTGCGTGAGTTGAAAGATGCGCTTACATCCGCTCCTGTATTGGTTCATGGTGACTTCTCGCGTAGGCTTTATGTGCGGTACTATTCCAAATCGATGCCGAGGGCAATGAAAGGCCAATAGCGTTCTTCTCCGCCAAGGTGGATAAACACCAGGTGAATTACTCGGTGACGGAGAAAGAATGTCTTGCCGCGGTATTGGCTGTCCAAAAGTTCATTCCGTACATCGAAATGAAGCAATTCACAGTTATCACCGATCACGCCATCCTCAAATGGCTAATGTCATTGCGAGATTTGGACGGTCGCTTAACTAGGTGGTCTCTACGCCTGCAGCACTTCGACTTCCAGATCGAGCACAGGAAAGGAGCGGACAATGTTGTCACTGACACCTTGTACATCCTGCTACAGACAGTAGCGTTTGAGTCGGATGAGTATCGAGAGATTTTGGAACAGGTGCGCAAGAATCAGGATCGATTACCAGATTTACAAGTACATCATGGACTTTTGTACAAACGGACTGGGGTCGGAAAGCTGGAGGATGAAGTCGAGGGTACACTATGGAAGCTATGGGTGCCAAAGTCGCTAAGTTCGACGCTGATAGAACAGGCTCACGTAGACGCGAAGGCATCTCATGGAGGCGTGGCAAAAACGCTCCATTTGTTGAGAAGGCAATTCTACTGGCCCAACATGGCAGATCATTCGCGATAATATGTAGGTAGACGCGAGGTATGCAAGGAGACGAAAGCGCCGAACCACCGGATGCAAGTTTCCATAGGGCATGAGGTGAAGACGGAACGGCCCTTCCAGAAAATATATATTGATTTTCCGGGAAAGTATCCGCAATCGAAGAGGGGTCACGCCTGGATATTCGTAGTCGTCGATCATTTTTCGAAATTCACGTTTCTGAAGGCCATGAAAGATGCCACGGCAGACAACGTAGTCGAATTTCTGGAGCACGAGATCTTTTTCAAATTCGGTGTCCCTGAGACGATCCACTCAGATAAAGGCCAACAGCTCGTGTCAAAGAAGTTAGAGAATATGATCGACGCCTTTGGAATCTCTCACACGAAAACAGCCATATATTCTCCCCAGAGCAATGCAGCTGTGCGCGTCAATCGTACAGTGTTGGCGGCGATCCGTTCATATTTGGAACAATACCATCGGAAATAGGATGCATATGTACCTCAATGGGGCTAGCTACAAACTTGCACGGAAGTTACGGTCCCTGGGCGAACACTCAATCTTAGATTTGGGGGTGCAGAATAAAATCCGGCTAGTGCAGGAACAGGTGAAGCAGCACCTGCAAAGCATTCGAACGCAGTACGATTAGCGTGCGCGCAAGTTTAACGCGGTGCCAGGCCAAGAAGTGTACAGGCGAAACTTCGTACTGAGTGACTTCGGCAAAGCTTTCAATGCCAAATAGGCCCGGAAGTTTCGCAAATGTCGGGTCGTCCGAGCCGTCAGAAACAATGCCTATGAGGTTGAAGATGGAGCCGGAAGATCGTTGGGTGTTGTCCATGCGAAGGATCTGAGGGTTTAGAGAGGAGGTCAGACGGGTGTGGTCTACGTTGGCCGTGCAACCAGGCAAACGGAGTCAACAAATGTGCACGGCAATTTTAACCGTTCACCGTTTTTCAGCATATCTCGGATACTATAAGAGCTAGAGCAATACAATTTGCTCGTTAAGGATAGGCAGATCACAAATATTTTGAACTTTGGATACCTACCCCCATTCGCCCCCCCCCCCCCCCCCCCATATCAAAAAAACGCAAATCAAATACTACAGACTTGCGCTTTGTTTTGTACATAGATTTGGATGCTCTTATTAAGCAAAACAATTTCATAACGATCATACTCTTAGTTTGGAAGTTATTAAAGAATTAATTTTCCTTAGTGCGGCCAAGCGCAGCCGATCTGTAAAGTGCTCAGTTTGCTTCATGCGTTTTTATGTGTGTGTATGTGTGACTTTGTGAATGTTTGTATGAATGCAAAGAGCTTTAAATGTATGGGTTCAGGGTATCTTCTAGTCGGGGACACCCGAATAGAGCCATCTTACTTGTTTTTATCTGACATTATCGCTTGTTTTAGAAACTTGGTTAAATTCTACCATATGTGACTGCGAAGTGTTTTCAAATAATTGTACTGTTTATAGACAAGATATACCGACTCGTCGAGGTGGTGGGGTATTAATTGCAGTTAAAACCTCACTCCAGTCGGAACTTTTACATTTTACTGCGCCTACTGATGCAGAGATTGTTTCTGTAGAAGTAACCCTCCCATCTTGTGCTTTATTTATCACTTTCCCATATATCCCTCCTTCCTCCGCCTAATATGCCGAACTGTAGAGTATTTGTGCATTCCCCTTTGATCACATTTGTTTTCGCAGATGGTGGTAAAGTACCGCTACTTGCAGTACAAATAGATAGGCGAAGCTGGCGAAGTACAGCGTGATATGTGAGCGCTTCAGTTTGGCTGCGGATACCGGCACCATTTATTTTATAGCTCTCGCTTTAAGCTCTCGTCTTTAAGCTCTCCTTTAAACTCGCTTAAACCTGTTCTTATTAGCAAGCTGATAGATGGTCTTCCGCTCGCGCCGGGCTCAACATTCTATAAAACAAATCTTAAGCAATCTCAGGTGCGTCAGCTACCACCAGTCAAAGATAAGTTGGAGCCACTCATCGAATAAACACTTGGCGTGCGTAACATTTACTCAACCATGGAACCATGTGAACTGAAGGACAACATGAACAACCCAACGCTCTTACAAAAGCTAGTGGACAAGCTGCCTACACAACTGATGCTGCAATGGGCTATGCACCCCAAAGATGACCAAAAACCATCAGTGCATATGTTCAGTGAATCAGTGTTCGGTATCGGAGAGGCTGCCAGCCAAGTTGCTCTACAACACAAAGACGGCAATCCTTCATTACCACGCCGAGGACAAGGAAACTCGTACCAGCGTCACCAAGCGCCACGCATGTAACGAATCCGGACATAAACTACAAAACTGTGCGGAGTTCAAGGCCATGTCTTTGGAGAAAAAATTACAGGTCATACGCTCAGTGAAGCTATGCCGTAATTGCCTGAACCGTCATCACAAACAGTGTTACCTCAAAAGCGTTTGCGGCATCTACGGCTGTATTGATACTGCTACAACATTGCCTGACAGTTATCCAAGCGCACTTAAACGCCTTATGTGTCTGTATCGAAAGTTCTCCAAACAACCTGAGCTGAGAGGACAAATTCAAAAGGAAGTGGACCACTTTCTTCAAAATAACTACGCACGCAAACTAACATCAGAGGCATTGGGTACTCCAAACAAGCGGGTGTGATACCTACCCACTTTCATCACTGTCAATCCAAACAAGCCAGAAAGAGTACGTCTGGTATGGGACGCCGACGCACAATCAGGCGGAAGTGCCTTAAATGACTTTATACTGCGAGGGCCTGATTTGCTCAAGCCTCTCTTCGACTTGTTAATCTCATTTAGAGTCGACAGAGTTGCCGTTTGCGGGGAGATAGCTGAGTCCACCAGATCTGAGTAAAGCTCTGAATGAAGCTCTAACAATTGGAATCAATTGTGCTCCATTCATTGCGCATTTTATCAGAGATAAAAATGCCGATCAATTAGAAAGCCTGTATCCGATGGCAGCACAGGTCATAAAGGACTACCACTACGTTGACGATTTCATCTACAGCGGCCAAGACGAAGAACAGGTGGCAGCCACCGCTACGCAGGTGAAGATCATCCACGCGGCGGGCGGTTTCATCATGCGCAACTGGTCATCTAATTTAAAAAGGGTGCTGTGCGAACTGGAGATGGCCGCAACCCCACGGGAGGAGGTTGAACTCGCAGCCGCCGAAAAGGTGCTCGGGTTATATGGGTGGCCAGCACCGAACGAATTTGTGTTCCTACTCAAATTTTCGCGGCTAAAGCGCAATGTGCTCGGCGAGGATGAGCCGCCAACGAAACGTGAGCTGTTACAGGTGCATGGTCTATGTACGACCCCCTTGGATTAATTTCATGCTTCACGATCGATCTCAAGATCCTTCTACAGGAGGTGTGGCGGAGTTCGATTGAGTGGGACCGTAGGTTGTCCGACAACCTTAGCCCCAAATGGACGCGATGGAAACAAGCCCTACCAGCAATCGTCGCTGTTAAAATACCAAGATGCTATTTTAAAACAGGCGAACATACAAGCAGCGTTCAGTTACACACTTTTGTGGACGCCAGTGAAGTGGCATTCGCAACCGTTTCATATCTACGAGTATGCCAAGGAGGCACCACATATCTAAGTCGCGTATCTTCGAAGGCCAAAGTGGCTCCGCTAAGCCCGGTGTCGATCCCCAGGATGGAGCTCCAAGCATTTTTTGAGCCGTTATTGGAGCAGGGCTGGGCAAGCAAATCCTCAGTAACTCACGGCTGCCAATCAACTCGAGCTGGTACTGGTCTGACTCAAAAACGGTCTTGAATTGGCTACGCATGGATCCATGCAAATTTCAGCAGTATATAATGCATCGAGTAGGCGAAGTACTGGAGCACACCAACGTTGATCAATGGCACTGGGTGTCAACCAACCTTAATACGGCGGATCTGGTGACGAAGGTATCCGGCTTCAACAGCACCAGTAAATGGCTCAACGGTCAGGAATACCCACAGCTTGAGTGGACTCACTGCGACTATCTGGGCCCACCAACGAAAACATAAATGCGTCACAGCGTATTTTTTATACAAAATTCATCTCTGCAGCCCCTGCATAACGCTGAATACTTCTCTGACTGGCGGAGGCTATACCGCGCACTAGCGACATACATATTATACATTGAGCGACTTCGCGCAAAGGTGCGAAAGACACCACTGCCACACAAAGTATCACATGACATGGTGCAACGCGCTCAAACAATTTTGTGGCGCTGCACACAATCATCTCAGTTTCGAACAGACATTCTCAGTCTGGCTCGAGGTAAATGCATAGACACAAAATCAAAACTAATATGTTTAAATGTCTTCCTAGATGACAACAAGCTGCTGCGAATTCGCGGACGACCAGAACATCTCAACAGCCAACAACAAATTGTTGTTAACGCACGGCCAAGAACATTTGTGTCTCTGGAGACCAAAGTCGACGAAGCCATCGACACAACACACACTGTGCGTCATATGTGGCAATCCACACAACTGTTTGCCGACCAATTCTGGCGATGCTGGGCACGCGAAGTGGTTCGTTAAACGACCACCTATCTCCGTCGGCGATGTCATCCTGATAATGGACGAGAATATGCCTCGAAATAGCTGGCCCAAAGGCATCATCGAACAAACTATTCTGGCAAAGGACAACCAGGTGAGACGAGTGATCATCAGGACATCTACTGGGATGCTTCAACGACCCGTTGCAAAAGTCACTGTGCTAGACATCGGCAGAATAGGAGATAAACACGCTACCGTAGAGAAGCAGCTTACTGGGGGGAGAATGTTGCCGCCGAAAGCTGACATGTATTGCGAAGAGAGGTCGGTCGCTAAAGCCGCGTAATATGCCGAACTGCAGAGTATTAGTGCATTCCCCTTTTATCACATTTGCTACTTACGGTATAAATAGATAAGCGAAGCTGGCGAAGTATGGCTTGATATGTGAACGTTTCAGTTTGGCTGCGGACACCGGCACGATTTGTTTTATAACTCTAGTCTTTAAGCTTTGGCTTAAGCTCTACTTTAAGCTCTCGCCTTAAACCTCTACGTGTAATAATTAGAGTTAATAAATGAACATTGAGATCAAAAGAGTTACGTGTTCTTATTAGCAAGCTGATAGATGGTCGTCCGCCCGCGCCGGGCTCAACAGCCTTGCTTAATAAACTTATTTATGCAACCGATTGGTCTATTCTTTATGACGCGGTTGATATAAATAATAATACTAAGATCTTTTATAATATTATAAATTCACTTCTAGATGTCTGCATTCCTAATTGCATCCCTCGCCTTGATTCGACAAAACCTCCCTGGCTTACTCCCAGACTAGCAAACTTAAAAAACATTAAATATAAATGTTTTAAAAAGTTTAAAAAGTCTGCTTCAAATTGTGACTTGTCGAAGTATTCCATAGCCAAGTCAATCGTTTTTATTCATAATTCGCAGTGCTATGCAAATTATATTACCCGTTGCAAAAGGCAATTTACTCAAGACCCCAAGCATTTTTACAGTAAATTCGAAGCGCAAATCAGCATGTTTTCCTTCGTCATTTTTTCTAGAAATAGAAGAAGCAAGCAATGATTCTGTTGCAATTGATCTCTATGCTAACTTCTTTTAGTCAACCTCTGTCTCCTCTGTTAATATGTCTTATCCTTACCACATTGTTCCTTCTAATTCTATCTTTATGCCTATCGTTACCCATACCTCCCCTCTTTCTGCTTTTAAATCTTTAAAAACTTCTTACTCTTCAGGGCCCAACAACATTCCTAGTGGTCTACTCAAAGAGTGTAATGCTTCCCTTCTTCGCCCATTGCTGAAGCTTTGTAATCTATCCTTTGAATCTGCTGTTTTTCCATCTCTTTGGAAAGAATCGTATATCATTCTTCTCCAGAAAAAAGGTTGTAGGTCTGATATAACTAACTATAGGGTCATTGCAAACCTGTCAGCTATACATAAATTATTTAAAAATAGAATTACTTCCACTTTGCAGCAACTCTGCAAATCACTTCTATCCCCTGCTCAGCATGGTTTTATTAAGAACCGGTCAACTATGACCAACTTGCTTGAATTTACCTCGCTGGTAAATGATGCTTTTCTGGAAAAAAAGCAAACTGATGTCATTTACACCGACTTTAGTAAAGCATTTGACTCTGTACACCATGAACTTTTACTGCTAAAACTCGACCGAATTGGTTTTCCCTCCTCTCTTCTGTCTTGGATTTTATCTTATCTAGAGGGAACTCAAAGAGTCTCTCTTAGATCTAAAATTTATAAACTGATTAATGTTACGTCAGTTGTACCTCAAGGTAGTCATCTTGGACCTTTACTATTTACTCTTTTCATAAATGACCTCCCCTCTATAATATCACATGCTCTCATACTTTTGTATGCAGATGATGTGAAACTTATTTACTCGCACGCCGATTTCCTACAACACACTAGTTTACAGGATGATTTAAACTCTATGTGACTTTGGTGTTCGGGCAATAAGTTGCACCTAAATTATTCAAAGTGCATGTTTATGACTTTTAGTCATTTTAAGTCACATTCAGTTAGATATACAATTGACAATGTTCCACTGCAACGTATAATAACAGTTAAAGACGTTGGAGTTCTCTTTGATTCAAAGCTGAGCTTCAATTTTCACATATCCTAAATGTGTTCTTGGGTTTATTAAACGTTGGTCGAAGGAGTTCAACGATCCCTTCACAACAAAACTTCTCAACATTTCACTTGTTCGCCCAATCCTGGAATATTGCTCGTGTATCTGGTGTCCGCAGTATAAAATCCAACAGGATCGTATTGAGTCCGTCCAGAAGTAATTTCTTCTCTTTGCTTTTCGGGATCCCAATCTTCGCGTGCCATCGTACTCTAGCAGACTTTTACTCCTTAATCTTCAGTCTCTAACCAACCGTAGGACAATCCTTGGTGTTGTTTTCCTACATAAGTTGATTATTGGTGACATTGATTCCTCGTTTCTTTTAGGTCGCTTGAACTTCTTCGTTCCCTTTAGACCTACTAGAAACAATAACCCCTTATTTCTGCCTACGTGCCAGACAGACTATGCTTTGCACAATTCTATTCGTGTATTAGGCCTGCAATATAATAGCCTATAACACGTGTTCTCCTCAGAACTATCCCTTCCACTATTAAAATATTTGCTTTCAGGATACCTTAGGGAAATCACTGACCACCCTCAGCTGGGAGCAGGGGCATAGTTTGCCGGACAGGCTAAAAAATACCCCCATTGGGTGAGTGCTTTTCCATCTCTGTCTCTTTCCTTTCTTCATTCTTTTCCTGAATATGTTGTATGTAATTTAAATTAAATTTACATTTAAATTTATATTTCTACTACTAGCGCCGTCCTATTTAGCTGTAGGTTCTAATAACGTCACTGCCAATAATTAGCTGTGATTAACGACATAGCTGCTCGGACTGGCAAATAACCGTGTCGGTGATGTTGTTAGAAATCTTTGTGACTCGTTAGGCTTTTATTTATTAATATTTATATGTATATATTTATATTTTATGTACCTAAACATTTTTGTTGACACTCGCTTTGTCGGCTGTTTATAATCAATAAATAAATAAATAAAATAAGTGTGTATGACTCGACCCAAAATATCATTATTTTTAATTATTTGACAATTTTAGGCAGTACGTTGCCTTTTTTTTATGTTTGGTGATGAAGACGATACTAACTGCCCTGCAATGTCGGGCAAAAGACACCGACGACCGCTGCCGAACAATGCCGGGCAAAAGCTGCAGACACAAACTACCTCACAGTGCCGCGCAAAAGCCTCAGGCGTAAGCTACTTCACAATATCGGGCAAAAGCCGCAGGTTCGAGCTACCTACTAAAATTTGCCGCAAGTGTTGTCTCCCACGCAACTATGATTAATATATCGCGTCCATCGCGTCCGGCGGGACAAAGAAACAGCTCGCTCGTCACTGGTGACGGTATCGAACAATTTCGATTTTTATTTGATCGTTTAATCTAAATTAATTAAATTATTTCAACCTCGTATGCTGTCAGCTACTTGTGTGCAAAGGGACTAACGTGACTTGAATAATACGCGCCGTATTATTCACACACTGTTAGAAATGTTTTATTTTTCGACCACCTGCAATAGACGGGCTATGCTGCGAGCGATATCCCCTTCCTGTTCACTCGTGGGATTCGAAATGAACCAAAATATTAATAAAAATATTGAGTCTGATGCGGCTCAAATAGCATCACCCTAAGTTTCAACCTGCACAATTGAGCCTATTTCTGGCACCCCAGCTGTGTGGCTGCCGGCCTCCACCCTCCCAAGCGGTGATGTTGGTCACCAAGACGGAAAGACCACTTACTTCCTTGGATAAAGAGTTGGAGTGTGCCACTTTCTCGTCTAGAAAAAGTTTATCCGATAGAGGCATTGGCCTCTGCATCGGACGTCATCTCACCGATCTCGACGACGCATCCAGCGAGATCTCTCAGAGATCCGGTCTGACGGATGCACGCCCTCAGGTAGCACGTCTACATTTAGACCCTGAGATCGCCTTTGTTAAAATGACAAATCGCGAAAAGAAGCTGTTCAAGGCAGCTATTGCCAAAGGGCTCCCCAGAGCAGCTGCTCTGAAAGCTGCAAGGTCAAAAGGGGTCGCTCAGACGAAAAGTCTCCGGAGCTCGGTTTGTCAAAGAAACTGAAAAATACTCAGAGTCGACAGCGCCATCGTACAGTCGGATGGCGAGCGGTGTCAAGCTCGGTTTCATCGCGACTGATAGATCATCAAGTCTGCCAGCGGAGCAAATGGCAACACTAAAGGCGGCGATCTTATCGTCCACCCTGACGTGTGTGACGCCAGGTGTGAAGCCAAAGTTTGAGGGTGTTATTCCGAGAACGGATTGGTTCATGCTCGTCTGCTACGACAACAACGGAGCCGAGTGGGTGAGGGCGAACTTCAGCCATGTCAAGGCCTGCAGTTCGCTCGAAGTTGAGCTGTTGGACGAAAACCAGTTCCCCCGGGCGCACCTCATTCGAGGTTACTTCGCCAACGGCCTGGAGCTGCCCAACGAGACGGTTCTGGCACACATAGGTGCCCAGAACGACTTCAGCACTAGCCAATGGAGAGTAGTGCAGCGGACCACTAGTGGCGCCATGCAGCACTTGGCCATCATGGTGGATGACGCGTCGTTGCAGTCACTGATTAAGTGCGGCGGGAAAGTCTGATGCTGTTTTGGCAAGACCAGACTTATCCTCAAGAACACGGCACTTAAGGAAAGCAGCAGCGACGATCACAGTCGCAGTGCCGGCTGCTGCCCCAACAACTAACCGGGAACCTGGCTCGGGTCCCTCCACTAGCTTGGCTGCTGGGCCTGCTAATGGTTCGACCTGTGATCAGGTTCCCGGTACGGCAGCTTTGCAATCAAGGCAGGTTGTGGTCGCCTCATCTAGCAGAGGCGCTCGCTAGGGGAGCGGTCCGCGGCCGGACTTCGAGCGCAAGCAAACCGGGGCCGCAGCAGCTACCGAAGGGTGTTCGTGGGAACGACTCGCGACAAGGCAAAAGCGGTTGCCTTATCCAACACTCCGCGAAGGAGAAATGAGCACAATCAAGGTGCTTCAGGCGAATCTGCACCACGGTAGAGGAGCGTCGGCCACCTTGTGCAGGATCTTCGCCGAGAAAAACATCAACCTAGCTTTTCTCCAAGAGCCATGGTTGATTGGTGGCCAAGTCCGAGGATTAAGTTGCGGCCCATGTAAGTTGTTAATGAGCGATTGGGTGGAGCGCCTCGCGCAGCTATCCATCTGGAAGATATACTTAGTCCACTAATTGGTCTACTTAGGGCGAGCTTTACTTGGGGGTACATTTCGCTATCTCGGAGGGATGTAAATGTGGATTTTATTCCCAAGCAAGGGAACCGTCCCTTGGATCAACCTGTCATATAGACCAATTAGCCTTACATCTTGTCTGCTTAAGACCGCAGAACGTCTGTTGGACTTGCATATCCGGTGCAGATTGTAAGATACCCCTGCACCATACACAATTCGCCTACATCAAAGGCATTTCGACACAGGTAACTCTACATCAGATAGTCAGTAAGATTGAAAAAGCATTCGAGGCGAAGGAAATTGCTTTGTGCTCATTCCTAGACGTCGAAGGGGTCTTCGCAACACTGGCAATCAGTCAATAACTAGGGCGTTAGCATCTACGGGGGTTGACTCATTCTCTATTACCTGAATAGAGAGAATGCTTATGCACAGAGACATCACATCTTCACTGGACGCCACCACCAACGTCCTGTCTCCCCCTCTTTGGTCCCTAGTGATAGATGAACTACTGGTGAAACTATCGGAGCTAGGCATCGATGCAGATATAGATGACCCGGAAAAAATAGTCTCCGGAAAGTTCAACTTAACCATCACCGAATTGATGCAAACGGCAATCAACACGGCCCTAAAATGATGCACAGATGTGGGTCTCAATATCAGCCCACAGATGGCGATTATCGTTCCCTTCACGAAACGGTACAACATCGATGTCGATTAGCTCCACATCGGTGGGACACCCGTCGAGCTCTCCAGTGAACTCAAATATCCCGGTTTTAATCTGGATAAGAGACTTAACTGAAAAAAACGTTGACCAAAGGTACTCATGCCATGTAGGGATGTCGTCGGCTCTTCGGTAAAACGTGGGATTTAGACATCAGATGGCTGTATAGTATGATGGTTATGCCTGTTGTCACTTACGCTGCCCTCATCTGGTGGCCAAAGGTCCAGCAGGCTACCGCCATAAAAAAATGCAGCAAAATTCAGCGGCTCGTATGGCTATCCCTCACGAGTGTCATGCGTACATGTCCTACTGCAGCACTGGATACAGTCTTAGGACGCAATCCACTGCATTTGCACATAAAGAAGGTAGCTTCTTTGAGCCTTCTGAGTAAAGTCACAAATCGGTTGCTAGCAGCAGACATAGGTCATGCTGGTCTAGGAAAAACTATTCCTGGCTTAGGGATCTGCTACAGAACGGATCTTAAGACCAAGGAACTTTTCTTTGAAGCGAAATTTAGGACTCTTATTCCAGACCGAAGAGAATAGGATGATGAAAGCCTTTACAATGATCGCATGAGCCTGCAGTGGTTCACAGACGGATCAAAAACTAATCAAGGGGTTGGTGCGGGGATCTCAGGACCCAACACCAAATCTCGATTGCAATGAGTACCTGGCCCAGTTTCAATCTGAGATCCACGCCATTGAGTCCTGCTCCAGACATATCCTTGACAAGGGGATAAGAGGAGCCAACATAAATATCTCTTCAGATAGCCAAGCAGCCATTCAAGCTATTTCCTCATGGAGGATTACCTCGAGACTGTTTGCGGATTGCTGGAATTGTCTCCAGCACCTCTCACATCGAAACCGGGTCACACTTTGTTGGGTCCCTGGGCAGTCCGGAATTTCCGGCAACGAAGTTACGGCCGGGCTAGCTAGGGCTGGTTCCGCAACCCCTCTGGGCCTCTGCCAAAGATTTGATAGAGGAATGGTCAAAGAAGGAGAGGTAAATCTACAGGTCAACGATACCCTGGTTACGACAAGCGAAAGAGCCGATCAGCCCACATACAGGTGGAACGACCATAAATCTTTCAAGGGCGGAACTACGGGTCTTGGTGTCCTATCTCACGGGACACCACACAGTCAAGTATCACCTCCATAAAATGCGCCTGTCCCCTGTCTCAGAGTGTAGGCTCTACAGAGAGGATAACGAGACAAGAAAGCACATTTTATGTGAATGCCCAGAGAATTTGTTACTACAGCACAGATCAGAAATTCCTCGACAAGGGATCTGCTCTCCTTCATAAGGGAGGCAGAGCGTCTCTTATCCCCATAGGGAGCCCCTTGGCACAAAAGACCGCAATTTGGTCGCTGTGCCACTAAAATCTTTGTTGTGAGACTCCTTTGCAAATAATAATATTAATAATAAACCTTGCATTTTGCCAACTGTACTCGTACTCCTCACGTACGTTCTCATTTAGTACTGGCTGTACTCTTCTTTTTCCACTGTTTTGCTTCTCCCAGTTTCTTTTCTAATATTTTTTTTTTATTTTTATGCGCCTTCTCCTGTGGTCGCTGGGAAACACTTGCTGATCCTGGCGGCGGCAGGCGGCGCTCCCTTGCCTGCTTTATAACCTCTATAACCCCGAACCTGCTCAATATCCTTTACCTGAACGCAGTCTGCAAGTGTGCAGTTGTGGCCTTTCTGATGAGGATCAGCTCCAGCCACTTGGAGAACGTCATGGAAGACCAACAACATGGTGTTCCCGTGCTTGAAACGCGGCAGTGTGTCAACAAAATCCGCACATAACACGACACACGATTGTGACACCAGTCGAGTGAGCATGCGGCTTGCTTAAACTGCTGCACCTTAAACTTTTTCGTCGTTGCCGATTATCGGTACTCACGCACAACTTCCAGGGCACGTAATCTTCGTCGTCGGCTCTGCATCGCAAATAGCGGTACATGATCCCGTTCTCCTGTGGATAATAGAGGAACTTCTCAGGGTTTTAGATGATTTCTCCTCCACTGTGTGTCGAAACGCCTCCAAATGCTTTCCTCTGCGGTAAACATTTTAGAAAAAAAAAGCTAACTTCGAAATCGCATAAAAAGAGAATTGAGTGTGTAATAAACAATAACACGAAAGCGAAAACACACTTCAGCTTATTGGTTGAGAAGTTAAAAAAAGTTAAAATAATCGAGGAACATAAGAGTAATTATTTATTTTTTCATCAACTTTATAAAAATATCTAAAAAGTCTTCGTGTTTCCAAGAATCAAAATGCAACTCTAAAAGCTAATAGCTAGTTACACAAACTTATTTAAAATCGTCTATAATTTGAATGTTGCGGGTAACTTCCTTTCTGTGACTGTTGATTATGAGAATGCCTTGATCCATTATAATTATTACGTTGTTGATAATTTGAATCGTAGTATCTTTGATGATATGGTCTCTGATTGTTTTGATTTGGATAGTACCCTGAAATGTAAAAAAAAAATTTATTTTAGAAATATTATAATTAACAATAAAATAATTTGATAATTATTCATTGTTATGACGTATTTAGAGAAAATATCAATAATTATTTCTGGTTATAAGTATGAAAAGGGAAACCATTGCTTAACATTTAAAAATATGATAAACAAGTAAGGGTGCTCTAGTTCGGAAGTGCCCAAGCAGGAGATATCTTTTGCACCTATATCTACATACACCGCTATTACATCCGGTGTACAGCGGTTGTTTAGAGTTGTTGATTTCACAATTTTTATTCTGCTGATTCAATTTGCTGTTGGTAATCCATTGTGTTAAGTGCTCTGAGACTTGATGAGCATTCAAATGGATATATTGTTCGGCCACGTTTTATACTGCTGTTTTCGATACACAGTGACAAATTTAGAATTTATGAGTGAACAAAATACAAATTTCTTCATCGCGACAACCCTGCTTGTCAATGCCGGACTAAAAAATTGGTCTCATTTCCCCGCTTATGGTAAAAAAAAAATCAGTATAAAATTCAATTTATGTAGACTAAACCACCAACTGGTGGCAACATTATGATGTCCCCAAGTTCGCGTCCCCTCGCAATAATAAAACTACTTTGTAGGATAAAAAAAGAGTATCGGGACAAAACAAACCGCAAACAAGTGAACACTGTAGCCAAAATCAGCCCAAATGATGAATTATCAACACTAAAAATACCCAGACCGAAGTTTCTGACCATTACGAGAACCGACTCCAATGAAAACTTTATTAACATTTCCCCATTTCAGCTACCCCTTTGCATTTATTCAGACACTTTATGGGCACTTTACATAGCGGCTGCGCTTGGAAAATGTATTAATTAACTTCTAAACTAACTTCATATTACACAATCGTTAACAGCACAAAACAAATTATAATTCTTCCCACGCAAATGTATGTATGTATGGATGCGTGCACATGCACATGCACATGCACTGCTTTAACCGATTTTGATAACACTTTTTGCAATAGATTCTATTAGATGTAGCAATATGTAGTAATTAATCATGAACCAATTTTGGTGTTCATAAATCTCAAATTATTGGAAATCGGCTTAACAAACTTGAGCTTACAGATTTTTTTCGTTATAAGGACAACGGTAAGAGTTATCATTTGAAACAAATTTATCCCCGCGTGGCATGAACGAGTCTATATTTGAAAAGTTGAAGTCTCTAACTCTTATGGTTTCCGTAGTCGACGCGTTCATACAGACGAATGAACGGACAGATGGACAGCCAGACGGACATAGCTGGATCGAGTCGGCTTTTGATCATGATCAAGAATATATATACTTATGGGAAGGGAGATGCATCCTTCTGTTTGTTACAAATCTTTGCACATAACTATTTTTAATGGGTTCAGCGTATAAAAAATAAAAACGGAACTATACTTATCAAAACAAAATAACATACATCGATTACAACATTAACATAAGAGTCTCTATCCATTTATCACTCAACTATTCAAACTGAGGTACGGAAGACAATGAAATTATAGAAGAACTAGCTCGCCAGAACGTCTACGAATTCAATAAAATACTTAAAACTAGTAAGATGGCTCTAGTCGGTAGGGTCCGACTAGGAGACACCCTGAACCCTGTGGCGATCTGTCGGGGGGTATGTGAAGGGAGATATAAGAACGTTGAAGTTAGTTGTTTTTGAGTCGCCTTACATACGCATCGAAATTCACTGCGCTAATTTCGCCATGAATGGGATTTTTAACGGAATTTTTAAAAAGCTTCTTTGGGATTTTTTTTTTAATTTTGTCTGTTTATGATTTTTTTATTAAAATGGTTTGAAATATAGTGTCCGCGTCCGGTTAGTAGAGCGTTCGGTTATTGGAATGATATTTCTATGGAAAAATTAATGAAATAGCTGTGTGAAATTTTCCCGGCAATTGGAGCTGTTCGGTTATAAGGACTGGGTAATTTCACTGTACTTAAATTTTTTTTTATTTATGGGTCGAATGGGAGAGATAATCAAAATCCGAAATATTTATGATCTACGTCTACTTCACGAAAACATAATAAACAATTTTTGGTGGCTAAACAATTTTTAGGTCTCTAGCTTTTGTAGTTTCCCAGATCGCTGCGCTCATACAGAGGGACAGACGGACATGGCTAAATCTACTCAGCTCGTCGTCCTGATCAAGAATATATATTTATACTTTATGGGGTCGGATTTGCTTCCTTCTGCCGGTTACATACATTTACACAAACCACTATACCCTATTTATCCATTTTTAATGGGTTTAAGGTATAAAAGGAAAACGGTTACTTGAAAGAAACAGGTCTAATCATAATACCCTTCAACGTCCTCACCCTACCTACCTTGTGAATGGTTATGAGAGGACAATAATCATAAATCTACCGAAAAACGTGAAAGAACCAAGCGTTGCATCAATTGCACAGAACAGCACATATTGTCTTCATCCAGCAACAAGAGCTCCAAGCCATCATTACAACGATGTGCGACAACAAGACGTCCTATTCCCTCCAGATACCAAAACACTACACCCAGTCCTCATGCAACAAAAAAATATTTTAAAAATAATGTCAAAATTCATTTAACCAATGTTTTTTTAAAGTAAATTTATGTAGTTCATATTTCGACATGATCGTCCGCATCAAGACCTAACTGAAAACTGTGAGTTTGCCTACTTCTTTTTTCTAAGCCCGAAATTCTCAGAAAGGCAACGCGTCTTGCAAATTTGTAGCGACAGTGATTTAACTAATAATACGTTAGGCGCGTGCCACACAGATGCCGATGAATGTACATATGTATGGCATATGTAGTGTGTTAGTGTTGATGTGCATCAGATTTACCAATAATTTTGTGTCACTTTGTATCTTCTTCAGAAAAAAATAGAAAATATTCCAAGAAAAAAATATAATAGCAGACAGAATTTATGTACATACATATGTACATATGTATGAACATATTCGTGTGCATATTTACGTATTATTTATGCTCTTAGCACGTATAAGTAAATAATATAAAAAATGTATAAAGTAACAATCAAGTAACAAGTAACAAAAGTAACAATCTAAGAGAAAAATATTTTTCAAATTAAATACAAATTTATGAACCGAACCATTTTTAAATAAATGATGGTTCGGTTCGGGTTCAGGTTCGGCTGAAATTTTTCACACTGGTTCGGTTTAGGGTTCGGTTCAAAATTTCAAAATAATGGAGGTTCCGGGTTCGAATTGTTTCGGTTCAACCCGGTTTGCAGCCTTGATTCTACATTTATCTGGGTGACATCTGGGGTTCCCGAGGGTAGTTCGTTCAGCGAGCTGTCGTTACATACATTTAATTAAATCCCTCTGCATTCGTACACATGACAGCACAGCCGCACTTTGTAAAATAAAATACAAATAAATAACATAAATTAATGCTTGCGCTTTAATATTCGCTTTTAATATTTGCAGACAAAATTTACTATGCCGTAGTTGTGAAATCTCGCAAAATTTTCACAAAATATAGCTACATCTTTCAAATGTTGGTTGCAGTTGATCTGCGAAAGCTTGAGAGTGTGCATGCCAAATACCAAATACCAATTACCAACACCAACACAGCGAGATTCGAACTCGCGCCTGATAGCCCGCCGAGCAACACCTCTCCCACCGAGCTACAGCAGTATTATAATTGTCTCTGTCAAAATTTGAGCTTAGAAAATAGAGCACAGGCACAAACCGCATTCAAATTCGAAAAAAATTCGGGGATTAAATACAATCGAGCTTGGGTTCAAGTTCTGCAAGTAAAGCGCTACGCTTAATAATTGCTGCCGATTAATATATACTTAATAATATGTTACATTAGGACCATAATCTAACCCGATCGAGGACTAGATATGCTTTAACAGTTGAATCACAAGAACCAATAGAACAAGAACAAAAAGCCGGCATATTAGACAAAAAATTTGTATACTCGATCACGAAGTGAATTTTGCAATGACTTGAAATTTGGAATATATACTAGTGTATACACGCGTCAGTTAAAGTGTTAAGGGATTTAAGGTTCGCCCACTTTGGGCGTGGCAATTCGATTAAATCTATATATCGACCTCACTATTGAAGCAAGATGCATAAAATGTATACTGACAGATTGCTGATGACCTCCTCTAAATATCGCATCCAAAGTTGTTTGGCTACGCCCACTACCGCGCCCACAATGTCCAAAACTCGATATGTGCACAACATCAATGATGTCAGTGCAACATTGCTAGCGATATCTATTGCATATTTTGGTGCTTATTATTTGGTTTCATTAGAATAGTTTTGGATAACTGTTCAGTTAGTTTGTCAAATGGGAAATTAAGTGGCCAGTGATCACTGGTCGGTAGATGGCGCTTAGATGGTGGACTTTTTCGTATTCTTAGAATTTGTGTGCGGCTGTTTGCGATTGTGCACTTGTCATATAACTTGAGTTGAGTTTTGTCACAACTTGATCAACGGATAATGTGATGGTGCAGTTAAATAATTATTTAAGTAATTATTTAATTATTTAATTAATTAATTATTTATTCAATTATCTGTAAACACTCTTTGACAAAAAGTCATATGCTGATAATCTCCTCTAAAAATCGCCCACTACCGCGATCACAATGTCCGAAATTCGATATGTGCACAACATCAATGATGCCAGTACAACATATCGCGCCATCTATTGCATTTAGTAATTATTATTTGGTTTCATTAGAATAGTGTTGGATAACTGTTCAATTAGTTTGTCACATTAAGTGGTCACTGATCACTGGTCGGTAAGTGGCGTAAGTTGCCACTTTATAGATTGCCAGATGATTATATGGAAAAAATGTAATTATTTTCTTTTTTATCAAGCAAATGATTACCTAAGAAATTTCAGAAAAAAGCTAATTTCTTAGCATTTATGTTGAATTTTGTCACACCAAAAACAAGTGATCGATAGTGTTCAATTCCCGTTCTTGATGCAAATGCTGGTCTTGATTCTTTTAATAATTCAACCTTTTCCAGTTCATAACAATTTCTTAAAATTATATTCTATTTGCTTTCTGTTAGAATTTTTCATATAATTCTTATTAAATACTTTAACTTGAATTTCGTCACACTTGAGGTTGAATGGTTGGTGGCGTTGGTGTCTAACGCGGGGTTTACGTGTTAATTGTGCGGTAGGCCGGGTTCGAGGCCGATGCTAAATAAATACACAAAAGAAAACTGCGAGCTGTCGTTACATACATTTCAACCACATTACATTCAAATATGAAACTGACTGCCAAATTTTGTGATTCTAGCTCTAAAATTGTGGGCGTTATGGATTTTCTTCCGCCCTTAACATATTACCGCCTATTTTACCTGCTTGGGTACAAAAAAATTGATCATGTTTGCATAGCTGTATTTCCAAACAGATAAATAAATTTTTCAATTCTGATACGTAGTTTTATCATGCACAATGTGCTCAATAGAGACATGTAGGCAGAGTAGACACAACTTAAAACGGTAAATATGCCACGCATAATTTTTGTCCTTTGAGCATATCAGTGTGCATTTGACTGTAGATGAAGCATGTCGATCGGTAAAATATAAAACAAATTTGGCAGAGTTTAATAAAAATAAATTTGCTTTTAATGGGTTAAGATTTATTAATTTTCTCAATCTCCCACGCACACATTCGGTATATTCAAAAAAATTTAGAGGAGGTTATAAGTAATCTGTCTGATTGTGAGTGAGATATATCGCTTTTATCGCATTGACACGCACCCAGTCGGCGTAGCCGGAAGATATTACCACTTTTCTGACTCGTGGGTATACAAGTATATTTTCCAAATTACCAGTCTCTAGCTTCGATACCACCCCCACAATCTCCAAGCTACCATTTTATTTACGTATGTGCATTTTTTTTTCTTTTTAAAAATTTTTTTGTTTTTTTTTAACATTTTATTTAATTTGTTTTCATAAAGCAAGTTATTGCATGCACCGATAGTGTCGGCTTAAACAAAAATTTTCGTTATTCGAATTTATTTTCAGTTTTTGACGGTTAACTCTTGTTGGATAACTTAAGTTGAATTTAGTGCGAATATTAATTAGCGATTAATATCGAATTATCACGCCGCCTGTGGGCGTGGCCAGGAAATTTTTTGTAACGATCTTTAAGGGGAGTGACCAGTAATTTACCTTCAAAATTAAGGGATTCTAGCTCTAAAACTATGAGAGAAATAGGATGTAATCTGGCTCTAAAACTATGGGAAATATAGGCTTTCGTGATTCTTGGGGGCGAGGTGGCTGAGAGATCATCAGCAATACACATACCATTTGGTGACTAGAAAATATTCACCTTTTATCGATTTGCGATTTAAAGTGTATCGACATGTTATCGCTTTGCCAGGCTCCCAGTGGACGTGATACGAAAATCTTAACACTTTGTCTAAAGCAGATAACTTCAAGTATTGATTCCAAGTGTCTAGCTTCAATAGCGCTTTTCACTTCACTGTGTCCGGTTAGTAGAGCGTTCAGTTATTGGATTGATATTTCTATGGAAAAATTAATGAAATAGCTGTGTGAAATTTTCCCGGCTATTGGAGCTGTCCGGTTATAAGGACTGGGGAATTTCACTGTACTTAAATTTTTTTTTATTTATGGGTCGAATGGGTGAGATATCAAAAATCCGAAATATTTATGATCTACGTCTACTTCACGAAAACATAATTAACAATTTTTGGTGGCTCGAAAGTTTAGGTCTTTAGCTTTTGTAGTTTCCCAGATCGCTGCGCTCATACAGAGGGACAGACGGACATGGCTAAATCTACTCAGCTCGTCGTCCTGATCAAGAATATATATTTATACTTTATGGGGTCGGATTTGCTTCCTTCTGCCGGTTACATACATTTACACAAACCACTATACCCTATTTATCCATTTTTAATGGGTTTAAGGTATAAAAGGAAAACGGTTACTTGAAAGAAACAGGTCTAATCATAATACCCTTCAACGTCCTCACCCTACCTACCTTGTGAATGGTTATGAGAGGACAATAATCATAAATCTACCGAGAAACGTGAAAGAACCAAGCGTTGCATCAATTGCACAGAACAGCACATATTGTCTTCATCCAGCAACAAGAGCTCCAAGCCATCATTACAACGATGTGCGACAACAAGACGTCCTATTCCCTCCAAATACCAAAACACTACACCCAGTCCTCATGCAACAAAAGGAGACAACCAAAACTCAGTAACACAACAATAAATCTCAATGAACAGACGCTCGAAGCCAACAACGGAAACCACATGAAGACTAGCACGCTCAATAATGTAAATTACTTAAAACATTTCCCTAATAATAAACTACCCGTCAAAACTTCCAAACGCAGAGTAGCTTTCATAAAGCCGTATACAAAATAATTTAAAGGCCTCCGAAACAATTATAGTGAGTTGCAAATTCTCATCAAAGAGCACAAGTCCCATATAATTGCCTTACTAAAAATCAGGGCTGCAAATCTCAAAAAAATGTCGTGATTCGGTTCGGTTAGTTCGGCGGCCATATTATAAATTTTAAAAATAATGTCAAAATTCATTTAATCAATGTTTTTTTAGAGTAAATTTATGTAGTTCATATTTCGAAATGATCGTCCGCATCAAGATCTAACTGAAAACTGCGAGTTTACCTACTTCTTTTTTTTAAGCCCGAAGTTCTCAGAAAGGCAGCGCGTCTTGCGAATTTGTAGCGACAGTGATTTATCTAATACGTTAGGCGCGTGCCACACAGATGCCGATGAATGTACGTGCATATGTAGTGTGTTAGTGCTGATGTGCATCAGATTTACCAATAATTTTGTGTCACTTTGTATCTTCAGAAAAAAATAGAAAATATTCCAAGAAAAAAATATAATAGCAGACAGAATTTATTTACATACATATGTACATATGTATGAACATATTCGTGTGCATATTTACGTATTATTTATGCTCTTAGCACGTATAAGTTAATAATATAAAAAATGTATAAAGTAACAATCAAGTAACAATTAACAAAAGTAACAATCTAAGAGAAAAATATTTTTCAAATTAAATACAAATTTATGAACCGAACCATTTTTAAATAAATGATGGTTCGGTTCGGGTTCAGGTTCGGCTGAAATTTTTCACACTGGTTCGGTTTAGGGTTCGGTTCAAAATTTCAAAATAATGGAGGTTCCGGGTTCGAATTGTTTCGGTTCAAACCCGGTTTGCAGCCTTGATTCTAAATTTATCTGGGTGACATCTGGGGTTCCCGAGGGAAGTTCGTTCAGCGAGCTGTCGTTACATACATTTAATTAAATCCCTCCGCATTCGTACACACGACAGCACAGCCGCACTTTGTAAAATAAAATACAAATAAATAATATAAATTATTGCTTGCGCTTTAATATTCGCTTTTAATATTTGCAGACAAAATTTACTATGCCGTAGTTGTGAAATCTCGCAAAATTTTCACAAAATATAGCTACATCTTTCAAATGTTGGTTGCAGTTGATCTGCGAAAGCTTGAGAGTGTGCATGCCAAATACCAAATACCAATTACCAACACCAACACAGCGAGATTCGAACTCGCGCCTGATAGCCCGCCGGGCAACACCTCTCCCACCGAGCTACAGCAGTATTATAATTGTCTCTGTCAAAATTTGAGCTTAGAAAATAGAGCACAGGCACAAACCGCATTCAAATTCGAAAAAAATTCGGGGATTAAATACAACCGAGCTTGGGTTCAAGTTCTGCAAGTAAAGCGCTACGCTTAATAATTGCTGCCGATTAATATATACTTAATAATATGTTACATTAGGACCATAATCTAACCCGATCGAGGACTAGATATGCTTTAACAGTTGAATCACAAGAACCAATAGAACAAGAACAAAAAGGCGGCATATTAGACAAAAAATTTCTATTCTCGTTCACGAAGTAAATTGTGCAATGACTTGAAATTTTGAATATATACAGTATAGTGTATACACGCGTCAGTTAAAGTGTTAAGGGTTTTAGGGTGCGCCCACTTTGGGCGTGGCAATTCGATTAAATCTATATATCGACCTCACTATTGAAGCAAGATGCATAAAATGTATACTGACAGATTGCTGATGACCTCCTCTAAATATCGCATCCAAAGTTGTTTGGCTACGCCCACTACCGCGCCCACAATGTCCAAAACTCGATATGTGCACAACATCAATGATGTCAGTGCAACATTGCTAGCGATATCTATTGCATATTTTGGTGCTTATTATTTGGTTTCATTAGAATAGTTTTGGATAACTGTTCAGTTAGTTTGTCACATGAGAAATTAAGTGGTCAGTGATTACTGGTCGGTAGATTAGATGGTAGACTTTTTCGTATTCTTAGAATTTGTGTGCGGCTGTGTGCGATTGTGCACTTGTCATATAACTTGAGTTGAGTTTTGTCACAACTTGATCAACGGATAATGTGATGGTGCAGTTAATTAATTATTTAATTAATTAATTATTTAATTATATGTAAACACTCTTTGACAAAGTCATATGCTGATAATCTCCTCTAAAAATCGCACCAAAACTTATTTGGCTACGCCCACTACCGCGATCACAATGGCCGAAATTCTAGATGTGCACAACATCAATGATGCCAGTACAACATATCGCGCCATCTATTGCATTTGGTAATTATTATTTGGTTTCATTAGAATAGTGTTGGATAACTGTTCAATTAGTTTGTCACATTAAGTGGTCACTGATCACTGGTCGGTAAATGGCGTAAGTTGCCAGACTTTATAGATTGCCAGATGATTATAGGGAAAAAATTTTATGATTTTCTTTTTTATCAAGCAAATGATTACCTAAGAAATTTCAGTAAAAAGCTAATTTCTTAGCATTTATGTTGAATTTCATCACACCAAAAACAAGCGATCGAAAGTGTTCAATTCCCGTTCTTGATGCAAAGGCTGGTCTTGATTCTTTTAATAATTCAACCTTTTCCAGTTCATAACAATTTCTTAAAATTATATTCTATTTGCTTTCTGTTAGAATTTTTCATATAATTCTTATTAAATACTTTAACTTGAATTTCGTCACACTTGAGGTTGAATGGTTGGTGGCGTTGGTGTCTAACGCGGGGTTTACGTGTTAATTGTGCGGTAGGCCGGGTTCGAGGCCGATGCTAAATAAATACACAAAAGAAAACTGCGAGCTGTCGTTACATACATTTCAACCACATTACATTCAAATATGAAACTGACTGCCAAATTTGGTGATTCTAGCTCTAAAATTGTGGGCGTTATGGATTTTCTTCCGCCCTTAACATATTACCGCCTATTTTACCTGCTTGGGTACAAAAAAATTGATCATTTTTGCATAGCTGTATTTCCAAACAGATAAATAAATTTTTCAATTCTGATACGTAGTTTTATCATGCACAATGTGCTCAATAGAGACATGTAGGCAGAGTAGTCACAACTTAAAACGGTAAATATGCCACGCATAATTTTTGTCCTTTGAGCATATCAGTGTGCATTTGACTGTAGATGAAGCATGTCGATCGGTAAAATATAAAACAAATTTGGCAAAGTTTAATAAAAATAAATTTGCTTTTAATGGGTTAAGATTTATTAATTTTCTCAATCTCCCACGCACACATTCGGTATATTCAAAAAAATTTAGAGGAGGTTATAAGTAATCTGTCTGATTGTGAGTGAGATATATCGCTTTTATCGCATTGACACGCACCCAGTCGGCGTAGCCGGAAGATATTACCACTTTTCTGACTCGTGGGTATACAAGTATATTTTCCAAATTACCAGTCTCTAGCTTCGATACCACCCCCACAATCTCCAAGCTACCATTTTATTTACGTATGTGCATTTTTTTTTCTTTTTAAAATTTTTTTTGTTTTTTTTTAACATTTTATTTAATTTGTTTTTATAAAGCAAGTTATTGCATGCACCGATAGTGTCGGCTTAAACAAAAATTTTCGTTATTCGAATTTATTTTCAGTTTTTGACGGTTAACTCTTGTTGGATAACTTAAGTTGAATTTAGTGCGAATATTAATTAGCGATTAATATCGAATTATCACGCCGCCTGTGGGCGTGGCCAGGAAATTTTTTGTAACGATCTTTAAGGGGAGTGACCAGTAATTTACCTTCAAAATTAAGGGATTCTAGCTCTAAAACTATGAGAGAAATAGGATGTAATCTGGCTCTAAAACTATGGGAAATATAGGCTTTCGTGATTCTTGGGGGCGAGGTGGCTGAGAGATCATCAGCAATACACATACCATTTGGTGACTCTAGAAAATATTCACCTTTTATCAAACGCTATGTCAGCCGAGTGACTTTTATATGTTTTGTATGTGTGAACATGGGCGTAGTCACTATACTGCTAAAACTATTAAAATATTAAAATAATTATTTTTAAATATTAAAATCCGATTATTGAAAATATTATTAATGAAATACCTATGTTACATTAGGACCATAATCTAACCCGATCGAGGACTAGATATGTTTTAACAGTTGAATCACAAGAACCAATGGAACCAATAGAACAAGAACAATAAGGCGGCATATTAGACAAAAAATTTCTATACTCGTTCACGAAGTGAATTGTGCAATGACTTGAAATTTGGAATATATACTAGTGTATCCACGCGTCAGTTAAAGTGTTAAGGGTTTTAGGATGCGCCCACTTTGGGCGTGGCAATTCGATTAAATCTATATATCGACCTCACTATTGAAGCAAGATGCATAAAATGTATACTGACAGATTGCTGATGACCTCCTCTAAATATCGCATCCAAAGTTGTTTGGCTACGCCCACTACCGCGCCCACAATGTCCAAAACTCGATATGTGCACAACATCAATGATGTCAGTGCAACATTGCTAGCGATATCTATTGCATATTTTGGTGCTTATTATTTGGTTTCATTAGAATAGTTTTGGTTAACTGTTCAGTTAGTTTGTCACATGGGAAATTAAGTGGCCAGTGATCACTGGTCGGTAGATGGCGCTTAGATGGTGGACTTTTTCGTATTCTTAGAATTGGTGTGCGGCTGTTTGCGATTGTGCACTTGTCATATAACTTGAGTTGAGTTTTGTCACAACTTGATCAACGGATAATGTGATGGTGCAGTTAATTAATTATTAAATTAAATAATTAATTAATTATTCAATTATCTGTAAACACTCTTTGACAAAGTCATATGCTGATAATCTCCTCTAAAAATCGCACCAAAACTTATTTGGCTACGCCCACTACCGCGATCACAATGTCCTAAATTCGATATGTGCACAACATCAATGATGCCAGTACCACATATCGCGCCATCTATTGAATTTGGTAATTATTATTTGGTTTCATTAGAAAAGTGTTGGATAACTGTTCAATTAGTTTGTCACATTAAGTGGTTACTGATCACTGGTCGGTAAATGGCGTAAGTTGCCAGACTTTATAATAAATACACAAAAGAAAACTGCCAGCTGTCGTTACATACATTTCAACCACATTACATTCAAATATGAAACTGACTGCCAAATTTTGTGATTCTAGCTCTAAAATTGTGGGCGTTATGGATTTTCTTCCGCCCTTAACACATTACCGCCTATTTTACCTGCTTGGGTACAAAAAAATTGATCATGTTTGCATAGCTGTATTTCCAAACAGATAAATAAATTTTTCAATTCTGATACGTAGTTTTATCATGCACAATGTGCTCAATAGAGACATGTAGGCAGAGTAGACACAACTTAAAACGGTAAATATGCCACGCATAATTTTTGTGCTTTGAGCATATCAGTGTGCATTTGACTGTAGATGAAGCATGTCGATCGGTAAAATATAAACAGTTCACTTGATTTGGATATTTTCAAATTTGGCAGAGTTTAATAAAAAAAAATCTCCCACGCACACATTCGGTATATTCAAAAAAGTTTAGAGGAGGTTATAAGTAATCTGTCTAATTGTGAGTGAGATATATCGCTTTTATCGCATTGACACGCACCCAGTCGGCGTAGCCGGAAGATATTACCACTTTTTCTGACTCGTGGGTATACAAGTATATTTTCCAAATTACCAGTCTCTAGCTTCGATACCACCCCCACAATCTCCAAGCTACCATTTTATTTACGTATGTGCATTATTTTTTCTTTTTATTAATTTTTTTGTTTTGCTTACATTTTATTTAATTTGTTTTCATAAAGCAAGTTATTGCATGCACCGATAGTGTCGGCTTAAACAAAAATTTTCGTTATTCGAATTTATTTGCAGTTTTTGACGGTTAACTCTTGTTGGATAACTTAAGTTGAATTTAGTGCGAATATTAATTAGCGATTAATATCGAATTATCTTGCCGCCTGTGGGCGTGGCCAGGAAATTTTTTGTAACGATCTTTAAGGGGAGTGACCAGTAATTTACCTTCAAAATTAAGGGATTCTAGCTCTAAAACTATGAGAGAAATAGGATGTAATCTGGCTCTAAAACTATTTGAAATATAGGCTTTCGTGATTCTTGGGGGCGAGGTGGCTGAGAGATCATCAGCAATACACATACCATTTGGTGACTCTAGAAAATATTCACCCTTTATCGATTTGCGATTTAAAGTGTATCGACATGTTATCGACTTGCCAGGCTCCCAATGGACGTGATACGAAAATCTTATCACTTTGTCTGAAGCAGATAACTTCAAGTATTGATTCCAAGTGTCTAGCTTCAATAGAGCTTTTCACTTCGTAAACAAGTATAAAAAAAACGTAATGGTTTGCGTCGAAACAAGGGAATCAGTATCATCAGGGGCTTTAAGCACGCTGTTTTAAGCTAGACAACAGCAGCTTGACTTTACTACAAAAGCCATGGTAAGTTAGCTTTAGACAATATCAATTCTAAGATAAGTAAATTTTTAGCGTGGCTTTTTTAGTGGGTTTTTACTCATCAAACGCTATGGCAGCCGAGTGACTTTTATATGTTTTGTATGTGTGAACATGGGCGTAGTCACTATACTGCTAAAACTATTAAAATATTAAAATAATTATTTTTAAATATTATAATCCGCTTATTGAAAATACCTCGGTGAAAAAATTCGTAAGTATGAAAACAAAATTCGTTTTTCACCAGTCAGTGGTGGGTGGTGCGCTTGGCGCAACTAATCTTTTCAATAAAACGGTATGTCAGTTCTCCCTACTTAAATTCATTGCCAGAGACTTAGCTTCGTCTGTCGTTAAAGTGGCAATGGCAGACGGTATAATAAAGATAGCAGTTGTGGTGGCTTATTACCTTGAACATGGAAACAATGTCCCAGACAGACCTCCAAACAGTTGTTGACTATTCCACTACGCTCGTCATTGAGCGCGCACAATCGCATCGCCAGCTTTTAGGATCGACGCGTTCATACATACGGACGGACAGACAGACAAACATAGCTAGATCGACTCGGCGGTTGATCCCGATCAATTATATATATACTTTATGGGGCCGGAGATGCTTTCTTCTGCCTGTTACATACTTTTGCACAAAATCATTATACCATTCATAGCCAACATCCGTCCGTGTGTCTGTATGAACGCGTCGATTTCAGAGACTACAAGGGCTAGAGAGATGAGCTTGGACTTTTTAGATTCGTATATACCATACGCAGATCAAGTTTATTTCAAATGATCGATAACTTGTCCCGTTTTCTTAGAATCCGTGTTATCGGTTTTTTTACCTGATTTTTTGAGCATATCTCTAAAACTATAAGAGCTAAAGCCACCAATCTTGGTTTAACATGTGCTCGTAAAGGAGACGCAGAGTATGAATATTTCGGATTTTGGATACCGACCCCCTTATCAGAAAACCAACAAAAGTACTACAGACTTGGGCTTCGGTTTGTACACAGATTTCAATGCTCTTGTTACGTCCTGAAAATTTATAACGATCCTATTCTTAGTTTAGAAGTTATTTAAGAATTAACTTTTCATAGTGGAGGCCAAGCGCAGCTGCTTGAGCATATCTCAGAAACTATAGGAGCCAGAGCCACCAAATTTGGTTCAGGCTGCTATATAAATGTACTATAGAACAATAAGAATGCATTAATATATATTCCATCCAAATCGGTTCAGAAACAAGGAAGTAATTAAAGAAAATGTATTTGTATATTGGCAAACCACGTGGTGGCAAGCGCCAAGCGCAGACGTTTTCTGCATTTAGACGTTTCTGGATATAGTTTCCTATTTTGTGAAAATGTTGCGAGAAATTTCACAATTTTGGCATACTAGCTTTTGCCTGCAAATAAAAGCTAGCGCGATCATTAATTTTTATTATTTTTTTAATTTTTTTTATTTTATTTTTTTTTACTAAGTGCGGCTGTGGTGTCGTGTGTATGAATACAGAGAGGTTTAATTAAATGCATGTAATCAGAGCTCGCCGCTGGGTTCAGTGTATCTCCTAGTCGGGCACTCCCGACTAGAGCCAGCTTACTTGTTTATAGATGATTATTATATATTGGTCAGACACAACCGGTCTTTTTTATACCGCCCATCGACGGTCAGAATACCTTATATATTAACAGAAGTCACTGTGGTCAGTTGGTCTGTCTTCTATTGGAGAAGGTTCCAGCCACACATTTAACTCCTCTTTATCCTACTCTCATACATTCCACCAATCTCCATGCAAGGCATTTTAAATATTTTTAATATTGTATCAGAAAATTGATTGTACAATCTTTTTTTCAAAATACAGAGCTGCGGGGAATTCTAGAGCGGTTACTGCTTGAAGCTTACTGCAATTATGTGTATATGTGTGTTTTTGTTTAGTATATATACTAATATATTATATCTTAAGTCCAATTTAAGCCAAGTCTCCAGCCAACCCATTAACTCCTCTTTACCCCAATCTCAAACCTTCCATTAGCCACATTAAAAGGCATTTTGGGATATTTGTCTGTCGGTCTGTTCTAATAAGCGCAATTTTTCTTGCCATTATTGCAGATAGAGACCTACAATTTGGAATATATTCTCGTGTATACCCGCATCAGATAAAGGGTAAAGATTTTTGCAAAATCGATTTAATCTATATATCTTCCTCAGTAATAAAACTAGATACGTAACATTTTTTTAGACAAAACCCTCGAACTTTATCCTCCACGCGGGTGCCGGCCGTGCAATTACCTTAGTGTAAACGGGTAATACCTAGTGCGATTTGCGCGTCTACAACGCACGTTGTGAAGTGTCTAGCTAAGGTACGATAATAGTAGAGCCATGTTATTTGTTTTGTGTAGTTAATGGTATTTTCGTCCCCCTCCCCCCTTTAGTCCTTTTTCTGTCTAAATCACGTGCGTTTTTTGAATCAAGTTTTTTAAATACGGCCCACGTGGTATTGAAGTGCCGAGGACTGTACTAAAATTACAGCCTACAGATCTAGCTTTACCACAAACCGCTCTTCTGAGAGAGTTCTCGAGACCAGCGTCCTCGCAAGGCAATATCTCGACCGTAGTAGGGGAGAACAGCAGCGGAGAGCATCGCAGCTGCACAGACCAGCAGCCGAGAACAACAGCAAACAGCATCGCAGCAGCACAAATTCGATAACAGCAGAAAACAGCAGCAACAAGCAGCGCAGCAACAGAGAAGAGCAGAAGGCGAACCGATATTGGCAGAATGCAGCGCTACAGAAAGTCCAGCTAAATTCTTGATATCAATAGACAGACAACAGATTCTGATATCCTTGACAAGGATCGTGGATGCGAAATAAATACTATCCCTCGATATACAACACCTCAAGAGTTACCAACGCGCTTCGGACCAGTGCAGACGACTTTGCAATGCGACATCAAACGGTCCGGGTTGCAATCCTCTATAAGGATAACAAGTGTTTGACTCGCATATACGGTAACGGACAACATAAGTGTAAGATGGATCCAGCAAGGACGAGGTGCAAGGGCTAGTAGACGAGCTTGGACTGAAACCGACCGGTTCGGTCGAATAGTTACGGAGCAGGTTGTCGGCAATAAAAACTCGGTTGGACGGGTTGAAGTCTACATATGGAACCGTTCCGCTCCACAAGGATAGCCGGTCTCCACCCACATCCCCCGGACCCAAAAGCCGAGAGAAGAGGAGCGACCCCAAACTGAGCCGCCAATTGCACCAAGAGGAGCCTTGGGGTCACCACGGTACTATTGTGACACTTTGACGCATAGGGCTTCCAGAAACTGACGGCAGGCGAATTCGTGCTCTGTTTAATGGCCGCTTGGACCTCTTGATTTTCTGGAACGATAAGAAACGCGACTGACGCTGTCCCGGGTAAATTTCGACCAGTTGCCAAGGGCCATATCCAGACGGCTCTCGGAACGAGCAGAGTGTCGGTTCCGAATGTTCCGAATGCAGGACGCATCATGCGAAGGTTTCCAAAGGGAGTCCCGCTTCTTCTTTCTGTCGCCCCGATATTTCCAACGACTGGAGAATACCATTCGGACTTGTTACCAACGCCCTGCAGAGGCGTTCTAGGATTACTTGATCGGAGCGGAGAGCGCAGTATTGATCACCAGTTTCGAGATCGGTAGAGGACGGAACCCCTGACGATGTGCTCTTGTGCCACAGCCCTACTATGGGACCACGAACGGTAAGTAGACGTAAAGAGGGCGTCGGAACTGCGGACACTTTTCTAAAGAATGTCGCTATCCACATTTGCTATTTTGCTGGAACTGTGACCGCCGTGGTACACGTTCTATCGCGTGCTGTCGCCAACCTAAGTCGCGAAAAGGTCAGCGTTTCCGTCCGACAAAAGACCGGGCGACCACTAACACCACGAGTCCCCGGAAGTAGTCCATCTATTTGACCTCGCCCTTGTGACCATAGAGGGTATGCGACTCTCGGCCACTCTGGGCATCGAGGTCATTTGTTACCGAACGAAAGAAATAACGAAAGCAGTAATGGCACCGGTATGTCTGGATCAATTGAGAACATTCATGCCCTTTTTGTCCTTCCGAAAATACACCAAAGGCATCGAAGACAACAACAACGAAGACAAAGGCTCTATAGACAACGATACCAAAATCAACGACATCGAAGACGACGACATCAGAGGCAACGACATCGATAACAACGACACCATCTCTGACCCGCTGCATAACGATCCGTGCCACACTGAGCCCGCCGACTTCGTAGAAACCGTGCAGGCCAGTACCAACAAATAGCCCGCTTTTGTAGAGACCATGCAGGACAGTAACAACACTAAGCCCTCCGCCTTCGGAGAGACCGAGCAAGCCAGTAATTCATAATCAACAAAGACTCTGGACACCGAACGCAAGGACTCATTTCGACCATATGCACGGTTCACCCTGAAGCCACTAGAAGACGCCGCAACCGCTAAAAAAAATAATCCTTTTCGGAAGGCGGCTCGGACTCGGAAAAGACTTGGACTGACCGACGTAGAACTACAATCTTCGCAGACGAAAATGGTGACACACCCTCGGCTCGATGGTCCTCCTATGCCAACAAACCCTTATTCAAGGCGGTTAACGGCTTTGCGGGGAATCTGGCACCTAAGTACGAGGTCATATAGGGCAGTGAAATTCATCTCCTCCAAAACCGTGAACCTGAAGACACCGCGGGACCGTACTCGAAACAGAAAGAGGAAAATGTTTGACGAGATGTCTAGATGACCCCAGAAACAGATGAGTAGCGAGACAACAGAGTTCTCGGGGGCCACTTATGAACCCTAAAATTAAGTATATAATGCTAAATACCCTTCAGGAATTAATTAAGCAAACAATTTTCCCCGGACAGTTAGGATAGCACTGGGATTACTAGGAATGACTAGAGAGACACGGTTGGGGTCCCGGATGCTGGGGAACAAATTCAATGAGGTGACCGTCTCTTTCCGGCCCGGATGTAAGGAGAGAGTTTGAGTTTATAGTTATAATCTGATAAAATGTATAGTGAGTAGTATGTTGAATCTAGCAGTCTTTACATACTTTTAAGTAAAACCAGTTCTTTAACTAACAGAGCATTTGATAAGAGAATGATGGGACATAGATAAAGTAGGTAAATATCTTACACTTTTGCACTCAAAGCTCTGCAGCACCAGCAACGGCTTATGGCAGTGTTCAGAGAACACGCACTCAAAAGCTCAGCAGTGTGAGGAGAACACGCACTCAAAGGCTCAGCGATAGTAGACTGCGCGCAGAACACCCACACAGACATAAGCGATTGAGCCAGCAGGCACCAAACATACATAAGCATTCCAAAGCTCGCCGTTATCAGCTGCCATTCCCCTCCCCGCCCTGAGTGAAAACACGTGGACGACAGCAACAACGAAGGAACGAGGAAAAAAGAGGAAAACACAAAAACCAACGGCAACAGAGAATAGACACGTGTTACTGCGCAGCCAAGGAGGAAACTTCCTGGTGCTTTTCGTGGCGGAGAAGGGCTTTAAGGTAAGCGGTGCTACTGAACTCGAGCAAGTAGGGAGAGGACAACTGTGCGGTTAGGGATCTAAGTTCTCTTTTTCTTGCTTTCCATTATTTTTATAAAACAAAAAGAGCTAATAAAATAAAACATAGAAATTAATAGTAACGTGTTTTTAAATCCTTTTTTTTTTTTATTCCGTGTTTTGTTTGCTCACCCCCTCTCCTCCGGTGACGCAGTGGCTGGTGGGGAGTTCCGGCAAGTGCTACGAACGTCTCTGCACTCCCGTCGCTCCATTCTGGTCCTTTCGGCCACCTGGAGGTGTCCTATAGGGTGCACGGATGTCGTCAGCACCCCTTGTACACTATTCCCATCTCATCCGGTGGCTCAGCGGCTGCTGGGGTGTTCCGGCGAGGGTTCAAAGCATCTCTGCAGTAGCGTCTCTGCACATTCGGGGCGCCCTTCTAGTGCTTTCGACCGCATGGAGGTGTCCCATAGGGTGCTCCTAGTGTCCTCAGCATCCCTTGTGGCTCCTCCTGATACCCCATTCCATTCCATACAAGGGATACATTGATTTAACCCACAGTCCATCTCCAAAGCAGATGGACGAAGATGGAAATACAACGGCACCAACCGAGGAACTTAAGAAACTGGTCGCTGAGGCAAGCTTGAGGAAGCAGCAGCTCATTGTTGGAACGGAAGTGTTGGGTAGTCCGGACATTAACGACAAAAGTGAGTCTGTCTTAACCCACTTCATCAAACATTGTAGATTTAACACTCGCAGCAGGGATCTGTATACAAGTATCGGAATAAATGCAAAGCACGATAGCAACAACTCACTAATTTCCTGCTAGAGCTACCAAGACGAGACTGCAGAGTATTGGTAGGAGACTGGTCATTGCTTGGCAGCAGCTCATGCTAAGAAACCGGGCATAACAACAGATAAAGGCTGCCGCAAACAGTCATTATTATTTATAATTAATAATTATAATAAATATTTAATAATAATATAATAATAATTAATAATGTTTTCGACTGTTTTAAGCTGCTTTTAAACTGTGGACGAGTATTGGGCAGCCGGTTACACTTAACCGCAATGTTCTTTCTTGTTTAATATTGTATAAAGTATAGTATTGTATAAAGTTCTAAAGTATAGAACAGTGGAAAGTTGTAGTGCTGTCACTGCATCATTGCGGACTGTAGTCTGCGCTATGGGCGAAGTACGACGTAGTGTGCAAAAGCGGCTAGCAATATATACTCAAACTTTTGAAGTTTTGCTACGATAGTCCGATCAGATCGAGTGATATACCGATCGTATCATTTGAACTAGAAGAAAAACATACAACATGTACTAACTCGCATATAAATATACAGTCACTCAATAAAGTATGCAGGCTCCGGCTCCGATTTGGCTGTGCCTTTCATATTCTCCAGTTGAAGCTCAGAATTGACCGTGCGCTATACTCGTCCATCAGATCCGTGAATATTATATTTGGATTCATCGGAAAAAAGTATCAGCTCATCAGCTCTTTCGTACGGTTTTGCGAATAAAACTCGTTTCTTTCTTTCGACCATAGTATCCTGCAGTGTGCGGAACCTGGCGAATTGTTTCAGTATTGCAGCTATTCCAACATCATTTTCAATCTCTGATTGTATCTTCAAGGCAGATTTTTTGGGATTTTCCTGAACTTTGCGAACAATTAAACGTTTTAAGGCAGGTGTAAATATGGTAGGGGTTCCTGAACCTGGCTTAGTTTTAGTGTTACCATCATTTTTGTACTTTTTGATGATCTTTTGTACTGTTGCATGACTTTTTCCAACATGTTCAGCCATTTTCCGCTGAGTATTGTTCTCTTTATACAGTTTAACTATAAAATCTTTTAAGTCCTGAAACAATTCCTTTCCCCGCGGTGCCATTGTAATTTAGAAACTATTTGAATACTATTTTTGCTAAATTTTTATTAAAAACTGATTAACTTAACTTGAATCTAAGGTACCAATTAATTGTTCCTGCACGCTGCATGCAATGTTCTTTGTGTTTTGCAAACAAACTTTTTGAACTAAATTTGAGCACTTTTCTTAGATAACATACTAATAAATCTAACGGTGAATTGGAAGTGTTGATTTGACCTTAAATCGATAGTTGGTATCGTAAGGAATATGACATAAAAGAAAATATATCATTTGTTACCCCGTAAGTGTGGAAAACTTGAGATCAAAGTTGGATCCACCGATACATATACATATATAACTATACAAATTTACTTTTCGAATAAGCGTCGAATGGTTACTTCACTTATTCAAATCAGAAAACTCGTTCAATAGATATTACAAATTAAATTTGTTGTCTTTCCGAAAATGAGAGGTTACAAAATTTTTTTGTGTCAATTTTTTTTTGAATTTGAGGGAGATAGCTTGCTGAAATTTTGTGGACTTTTGTTTTACGACTTTTGAAAAATATCCGCTTAAAATGACAACCCAACAGATTCCAAACCACAGAAGATACATATATATATATTGTTTTTTTTAAGAGTTTTTAGGATTCCCTTCACATTTTTAAGAACGCAGGTAAAAAGCTATATGTGAAAACAGTTTTCAATTGCATATTGTGATCATTAAAAGCTCCACCGATTTGATAGCCGATTTCGATGCCCATCTATATTTTACAATTTGGAATTGCTCATATAATAAGTTTAATATAATTCGTTACAAAATTTAATATTTGGGGCTTGAATATGTTTTCGCGATTGGATTGTTACCTCGAGTAGAGGTGTTTTTGTTTGATATGGTTATTCTCCGCACTGTCTGTCCGTCCGTCTGTCTGTATGAACGCATCGTTCATAGAGATTTGAAGAGTTTGAGAGTTGAATTTTGGATTTTTAAGTTCATGTATGCCAAATGCACATCAAATTTATTTCAAATTATCGATAATCCACCTCATTTTCTTATCGATATTTATCGTGTTTTCCCCGCTTTATTGAGCATATCTCAAATCCGCTTTATTGAGCATATCTCAGAAATTATAAGATTAAACCACCATAATTAAAATTATAAGCCACCAAGTATGGTCTAATAAGTTCTCGGAAAGCATACACAGATCAAGAATATTTCATTTTGGATATAGCCCTGAAAATCTCATAATGATCATACCTTTAGTTTTGAAGAAATAAGTTTAGTAGGGGCCAAGCGCAGCCGCTAAGTAAAGTGCGCAGCATGCGGCGTATGTTTTTGTGTGTATGTGATTTTGTGTATATATGTATGAATGCAAGGATGTTGTTGTGTGACAATGTATGTAATGACAACTCGCAGCTGGGTTCAGGGTATATGATAATCGGGCAGCCAGAGCACACTAGAGCACAACAGTTTATAATTGTAAAAGTTTTTTTAAATTAATGACATGCGCAATTTATTAAGCAGACCCAAATTATTTTTGTTATTTACCTTGCCGTGGATGATAGTTATAATTTACACAATTCCTTCCATTATTTTGGTATCCCAAACTTTGTTCATTGTCGATTCTTTGTGATCGTATGCTGGAAGATACTAATCGTTGAGCGCCGGGGGGGAGGTAAGCCCTTTGGGACTGGCTTCCAAAACCTAAAACACAAATAATAATAAATCATATAAATGGCAATATCACATAAGTATCACAAGTTCAAGAGTATTGAAAATATTTCAACCAGTAAAAATATTGCAGTCGGGTGAAACCGACAGCGCAATACCCTCTGTAAGGAACTCAGTAAGCGATGTCTCAGCAAGAACACCCAGTCTACTAGTGGGTCGGCTGTGCTCAGGGAAAGTGGCGTGGGTCTTGTGTTACGGCATGGGCGGGTGTGCTGTGTTACGACATGGGCACGTGTGCGGTGTTACGGCATGGGCGTGGTTCTGCACCTGCATATAGCTTGTGGCGCACACGTCTAAGGCACCCGCGAAATGCGCGGCCACCGGTGTGGTGCAGGCGCTCGCAGTTGCGGAGATTAACCGGGGATCGTCGTTATCCCAATGGATTGTTTCTGCGCACAAAGTCTTGCCACAGCCGGCACCACCGAACACGCTCACAACCTTGGCTATGTGGTTATAAAAATTTGGACTTCGTCCAACGAAACGAATATTGTTCGTAGAGGACAAAAGAAGTCGATCCGAGCCAGAGAAAATCAATTATGAGAACGGATGCTAATAAAGGGATAAGATAAATATTCTTTTCTCCCTAGGCGACTTTACTAATAATTACCTAATGGCGACCTTCAGCAGAGCTTTCTATTGAGTAGAACGCATGCGCAGAGCGGAAGTCTAACTAGGCGAGAAAAAGCAAGCATTTTACAGAGAAAAAGCTTTCTTAAGCTGCATTAGCTGCGCAACTGCAGTAACTACCCACTCGCTCAGCTTCGATAAAAGCTTTACAGGCACGTCCCTAAAATTATGCAAACCTTTTAAACCACATGTACTGCAAGAATTATTCGCACCCTCACACCACAGGTTTAGTCTTTGGCTACCAGCCGAAGATTAGATCTGAAAAAAAAACAAAGGAATGCGAATGTCAATTACCATATGTCCTTCGCATGAAAATTACCTAACTCCTTACCATTCAAATCCTCAAGAAAATATATCGATTGACCCAGCTTTTTTTTAATGCGAGCCTTAGTGCCAATCGGAGCTAGCTTAGCATTAAAGTAAGCAGCAGCCTTGTGTAAGGAGAAATTTCTTTTGACCACCTCTTGGGAAATTTCAAAGGAACGTGACTTCGACCGCAAATCGTATGTGTGCTGATTTTTCCTTTGCCTGTCAATGGTAGACCGTATCCTTTGAAATTCATCCGCCCTAGTCAAACTGGCTTCGCCTTCACTAAGTAAATTCAGGGTTCGCAGCAACTTAAAATCTTGACCACGTACCAGCATGTGTTGCCCAAAAACCACGAATATGGGGGACACACCAATTGACTGGTGTATGGAATTTCTCAGAGAACAGTTAATGCTGCTAAGAAAAACATCCCACTCACACTGATCCGTGCGAACATATGCTCTTAAAGCGGCGTTAATCGAACGATTAACCCTTTCTGCCGCGTTCGATTGTCTTCCTTCAGGAAATCCATTACTACATTTGAAATAATTTTTTTACTGCCTTTAAAAATGAAAATTTTAAAAAATGATCTAAAATAATAAATATTTCAATGTTACCAATGTGACAATTTACGGGGAAAAGGACCAATAAAATCTACATACAAGCGTTGAAACGGTCTTTCTCTGGTTACTCGAGCGCCCATCAGAGGCTTCAACGAACGAGTGGGATATTTGGTGGTCTGACATATTCCACAGTTACCGATGTAATCGCGGACGTTAACAACCATCTTTGGCCAGTAAAATCTACGACGAATTCGCTCTAACCATTTTGCGATTCTACAATGCGCCGAAGATGGTTGGTCATGAGCAGCACTAATCACGCTCTCTCGCAACGGTAGAGGTACTAATAGTTTCCAGCAATCATCAGCTCGAGTAAAATCGTTGCCTGCCAAACATGAGCAGTGATAAATGGCTTGGCTAATTTAAACTTTTCTCGCATCGTGCAATATTCGACTGACTGAAATGCCTTGGAATTCAAATGGATTTTGGGAACAACCTCGCAATCCAATGCTTCTATTTCATCGACGCTCTCAAACGATCGAGATAGAGCATCAGCAGTGTAATCACAACCAAAACATGTAAACTAGCATTTTTGGTACATATAAAATATATTAATAATAAAAAAAAAACGTTGCAGTCGAGTGTGACCAACTGCGCAATCACGTTCACCGTATAATACCAGCTTGAAACAGAAAAAAGCTATCTTAATTATTATTATTTTGAAAAAATATCGATTTTGGTAATTTGTTGAGGCTGGAGTGGGAAAATTTTTGAGCAGAAATTCAAATTCAACTCGATCTTTATAGTAGGTCATCAAAAAACTGCCTACGGAGTTTCGCGATTTAATCGTTTAATCGATTTGCCACGCCCACAGTGGGCCTATCCAAAACATTAATGTGAGCTCTTTTCATCAGTCCTCTGACGGATAGACGGACGGACAGCAAGACGGACATTGCACAAACCAAATGTGCTCTCTTTACGTCCTGAACTTCGTGATGTTACGAAAATATCAATTTTTGTAATTTGTAATGGAGAAAGTATGTGGCACACTGTGTGTTGACAAAAAAACTTGTTGTGCCATAAAAATGGGTACAGTATAATTTGCTAAGGTGTCCCGAATCTTAGCTGCATCGGCAAAAAAAAGTTGATTTTGTATGAAAATAATTACGTTTAATGCATCCAAGATCATTAAATTTGGGTGCGCACTCTATGAACAAATTTTGCAAATTAAGAGTCTCTTTTTATTCAGTGAGAATAGCAATGTATACCTTTTTTTATATAGATCGGACACCTCTAAGATAATTAATTGTGAAATTAGAAAAATGGATAACAATTAGTGAAAAGCAGGAAATTATTGCAGCAGTAATTCACAAAGTCGACAAAAGTGTGCTATGCTCTAACTACACGGGTGGCAACCGCGTTTTTAACAAGTAAGATAACTCTAGTCGGGAGGCCCGACTAGGAGATACCCTGAACTAAGCTCACACACAAACACACGCCACATGCTGCACATTTTACTCTTGAATAAATTCTTGAACAACTTTTAAGCTAAAAGTTTTATCGTTATGACATTTTCAGGACTTCAAGAAAGTATTTTAATCTATGAGGAAACAAAAGTGCAAGCCTGCAGTGCTTGAATTGTGCTTTTTTCGTTTTTGTGACGATGGGGTGTGGTGCTTATCGAGAACAGATTAAATTACATTTGGTGGCTCTAACGGATGTAGTGACGGAGATATGCTCAAAAATTCGTAAAGTGAAGTCTCTTATAGTTTCCGAAATCGACGCGTTCATACAGACAGATAGACGGACGGTCAGAGGGAAAGACTGACGGACATGGCTAAATCTCTGATAGTAGTGCTGACCAGATATATATATACTTTATGCGGTCGGAGATGCCTCATTCTGCCTGCTACATACATTTGATTCACAAGGTCGGCGATTAGCAATCTTCGGAAATAAAGGATTTAAAAAGTTTTCCAGGTTGGTATACATTTATGAAAACTCTTTTTACACTTTTTATACAGATATACATACCTGCCTGGTCACAACAACATTAGCAAAACTTAGTTTTCGCGCAGGAAAACATCGAAAATATCATACAAAAAAACTTCAAAAATAAATAACCAATTAAGTATGTCCATGGATTTTACGTTAAGCACTTTTTAGCCTGTGTAAATTTACTAATATTTTGATAAAATGTGAATCGGCAAACTTCGGCAGCCAATTTTTTCCCCAACCTCTTCAGAATTAAATGCATAATCTTTACTTATATGAAACTATGGTGGAACTCGTTAAAAGTTTGAAAATACTGTAAACAAAAAAAAAAATTTGCCAAATCATAAAAATATAATTTTGAATAGCACAAAAGACAAATTTCAACAAAAAACTAGTAATATGGCCTAGTTCTTAAATAACAAAAGCAAGTCTGTAGTACTTGATTTGCGGATCTTATGATTTTTTTGATATGGGGGCAAATGGGGGGAGGTATCCAAAGTCCGAAATATTTATAATCCACGTATCGTTCACGGAAAATTTTAAAACAAATTTGGTAGATTTTATAGTTTTTTGAGATATGCTGAACAAACCGTGTCAAAAAAACGATAAACACTGATTTTAAGAAAACTGGAGAAGTTATCGATCATTTGAAATTAACTTGATCTGCGTATGGTATAGACGAATCTAAAAAGTCCAAGTTTAGCTCTCTAGCCCTTGTAGTCTCTGAAATCGACGCGTTCATACAGACAGACAGACGATCGGACAGACGGACGGACAGACAGACGGACATGACTAGATAGACTCGGCTAATGATGGTGATCAAGAATATATAAGTTAACATAACAGTACGGCCGGGTCCCCGACTCCAACACAGATGCTGACTCAGCAGCTCTGGGTCGGATGTCGTTGCTTTAACGTAACGTTGCGGCCGGGTCTTCGACTCCAGCACAGACGCTAACTCAGCTCTGGGCCGGATGTCGTTGCATAGCAGGCAATGCACGAGATGCAAGCTAAGCATTTCTGTGGCCGCTATGATTTCACTTTTTTTATTTTTGTTAACCTTAAGTGAATAATGTCTTAACTTTTAGTTCTAATTTGATTTACGCTGCGACCAGTTGTCCAGCGAGTTTTGAGCTCACTCACGCTTCAAACGAAGACGTGTTTTATTATATCATGATCAATAAATGAATCAATTTAAAATATAACACAATCTTATTAATTGGCGCCCAACCTAACCAGACTCGCGAGCTCGTAACCAAGTCGCGTAGCCGGAAGTGCAAAAACGATCTAATTGATCTTGTGTTTAAAAAAAAAAAAAAATTAAAACAAACAAAGTCGCCCATCAAACGTTGAGGCACACTCTATAAACAAATTTGTGCTGTGTTTTTTAAACAAAAAACTTTGTCTCATGTGGCAATGAAACCTGCGCTGAACGAAACACAATTTACACATAATTTTCGCCCAGTGCAGTGGTTGCTGACCTACGTCAACTTGGTCAGTGCGTGTGTGTTGAAGCACACGAATTACTTCTTTTGTACACCGAAGCCGCTGGAGCTCTTCGGGCAGCGGAGTGTCACCAGTACAGCAAACAAGCTAATCTGGGCAGCGTTGAGAACTCTTTTACCGACTGCAGCGAGTGAAACAGCATCGCTGGCGGAATTTATTTACATAAGGCTAGAACTACCTAGTCCTTAAGATCATGTAAGTGGGTTGCTCAGCAACGAAAATTTTAAGTCTTGTGGAAAAAAGATAATTTAAAAATAAATGAGCTCCATATTTTGAACACCTTATACTGTTTTGTGTATCATCTTGTTTTGCAAATCCGGTCAAGTTTCTGTGAAATATAAGAAACGTTTGGCGCTTTCGACCATCGTTTCAGTAAATAATAAATTTATAAAAAAAATTATTTTTATTTTCTCTCTACTATTTGATGATCTGATTCTGTAACTAGTTGACTTTTGTCACTTATCATAGCAACTCATGAATAGGGCATTCCTAAAATATAGAGACCCCACTTCAAAAGACTGTGATTCAGAAAGCTCTGATAGTGACGATAGAGTAAAACCAGACATAGGAGACTTAGAAGACTGTTTGCCAAAACCGACTCCCTCAACCAAGACAAATATGGATCCCCAACAAATTAGAATGTTGGTCGACTCAGCGGTTGCAGCTGCGCTAGCAACGCAAGCGCAGGCATTTAATGCAAGGGATGCCGCTCTAAACAGACAAATAGCTGAATTGACACAAACGGTAACAGAAATGAAAGTCCCAGCACCCCCAATCAAAACGTTTGAGGAAATACAAATCGTCGACGACATTCGTTGTGATGAACTTTTAGATGCGATTAAATGCCTGCCCGAGTTTACAAGGTCCCAAGCAGCTTATGTTTCATGGCGACAAGCGGCAACGGCAGCATACAAAATATTTAGGCGGTATAACGGCAGCTCTCGCCATTATCAAGCTGTCATTATAATCAGAAGCAAGATAAGGGATTCAGCCGACACAGTTTTGGCTTCATTTGCAACAAAATTGAATTTTGATGCCATCATTGACCGTTTAGATTTCACGTACAGTGACAAGAGACCACTCCATGTCATTGAACAAGAAATGGGCACTCTCAGGCAAGGGTAACTTACCCTGCCTCAATATTATGACGAAGTTGAGAAAAAGCTCACTTTGCTCATAAGTCAATATGACGTACGACCCAGAACTAGCGAGAGGTATGTGCGAGAAGTTTAGGGGTGACGCTTTGCGCGTATTCATCTCTGGTCTTAGGCGCAGTCTCACCGATGTTCTCTTTGCGGCACACCCGCCTGATCTTCCTTCAGCGTTAGCGCTCGCACAGGAAATAGAGGCCAATCACGAAAGATACACTTTTGCGGCGAACTATGCCAAAAGTGTTGAGGAGAAGGCTCGGAGACCCGACCAAAGACCTCAGGCTCAGCAACGGCAAAAAGGCTCAGATGCAACAGAGGCACAGCCTGGCTTTGCAAAAAGCCCACACTACACGCGGCAACAAAAGCCCCAACAGACCGACCAGCGTAGTGGTAGACAACGTAACGGCTGCGATGATCAACAACCAATGGATGTTGACCCTTCAATGTCTAAAGTCTTGATGCCATCGCCAAAGTATGTCAACTCAAGTAACCCACAAGCTTACAAAAGAACTAGCACCTCTGACCGAACAACGGGTCAGAGGCGCCAAAGGGTAAATCACACTACTCAGAGCCAAGAATGTGGGTCTGAGGAATACGTAGCGGCAGCAAGAAGTGCTGAGGCACAAATAACTGACGACTCGGATGGTGATTCTGACGCTCTCAATTTTTAAGGGGTAGGTCCCTGCTGCCCTTCATCAGGCGGGAAATAGCGGGGACCCAGATGAAGTTCCTTATCGACACAGGTGCGGCGAAGAATTACATTCGTCCGCACCATGGGCTAAAAGGAGTCCGCCCAGTCGATAATCCGTTTACCACTCACTCCATCCATGGCACTACCAAAATCTCAGAGAAATGCTATGTATCAATGTTTGGAAAAAAGGCTACCTTTTTTCTACTCTCAGAACTTTCCACCTTTGATGGGATTATAGGCCTCGACCTGTTAACACAAGTCGGAGCAGAGCTTTGCCTAAGCTCCAGCCAACTCAAGTTTGGCAATACTTCAGAACCAATTGTATACCATAAATGTGTGGATGTCAATTTCACTAACGTAGATTGCGCAGACGCACCTCCCCTGATACGAGACAAATTTTTGAAAATGTTGATGAATAGGAAGAAAGCTTTCGCAGACGCTAACGAAGCACTGCCATATAACACTTCCGTTGTGGCCACAATTAGGACTGTTGCCTATCTATGCTAAGCTATACCCATATCCTATGGGTGCAGCCGAATTCGTCAACAAAGAAATTCAGGATCTCTTAAAAAATGGTATAATCCAGAAATCCGTTTCACCCTATAAAAACCCAATTTGGGTGGTTGACAAAAAGGGCACGGATGAAATGGGTAACCGAAAAATGCGCCTCGTGATGGATTTTCGGAAACTCAATGAAAGAACCATACCAGACAGGTACCCCATGCCCAATATCTCTATGATTCTGGGAAATTTAGGTAAAGCCAAGTACTTTTCGACCCTGGATCTTAAGTCTGGCTTGGTGGTAGCCAACGCTTGCAGAGCGTGATCGCGAAAAAACCTCTTTTTCGGTAAATGGAGGGAAGTATGAGTTTTGTCGGCTTCCTTTCGGCTTGAGAAACGCCGCTAGCATTTTCCAGAGGACAATTGATGACATACTGCGAGAGCAGATCGGCAAGTCATGTTATGTCTACATCGATGACGTCATCGTCTTCTCAAAAGATGAAGAATCACATGTCAGACATGTTGACTGGGTGTTAAAAAGCTTGCAGGAGGCAAATCTGAGGGTATCTGAGGAGAAATCGCGCTTTTTTAAGAAAAGTGTAAATTTCCTTGGATTTGTTGTCACTAGTGATTGTGCCACAACAGACCCAGAGAAAATTAAGGCCATTCAGGGGTTCCCGGAGCCCAAGACAGTTTTTGAAGTCAGATCATTCTTGGGACTTGCTAGCTATTATAGATGCTTCATTAAAGATTTTGCATCGATAGCGAAACCCATTTCCGACATCCTAAAGGGGGAAAATGGTTCAGTCAGTAAACATAGATCACGAAAAATTCCGGTCGAATTTTCTGATCAACAACGCAGCGCTTTTCAGAAGCTGCGGAACATATTGGCATCCGAGGATGTCATGCTTCGATACCCTGACTTTAAAAAGCCGTTCGATCTAACGACTGACGCTTCAGGACACGGTATTGGAGCAGTACTTTCACAGGAAAATCGCCCAATCACAATGATCTCTAGGACATTGAGAAGCCCAGAGGTTAACTATGCAACAAATGAGAGTTAGCTTGTAGCCATCGTTGCTCTTGGCAAGTTGCGCCATTATTTATACGGTGTAAAAGACATCAACATATTCACAGACCACCAGCCACTGGCATTCGCCGTATCTGAATCCAACCCAAACGCTAAAATGAAGCGATGGAAGGCACGCATTGAGGAGTCCAATGCGCACATTTTCTACAAACCAGGAAAAGAAAATCTAGTTGCTGATGCTCTGTCCAGACAGCAGCTCAATGCATTGAGCCAGCAAGATGCTGGTTCCTGGATCGCGACAGCTCATAGCGAGCTCTCCTTGACATACACCATTGAATCAACTGACAAGTCCTTGAACTGCTTCCAGAACCAGATAATTCTTGAAGAGGCACGTTTTCCACTAAAGCGTAGCTTCATCCTGTTTGGAAACAAAAGGCCACACACCCTAAGTTTCGTCTGCAGAGATTCACTTCTCGAAGAATTATGGGAAGTAATCAAGCCTAATGTGGTAAATGCGCTGCACTGCGATTTACACACTTTGGCACTAGTGCAGGATGATTTGGTTCGGAAATTTCCGACTACAAAGTTCTGGCACTGCAGTAATCGGGTCGTAGACATTTTTAGTGTTAGCGAAAGAAGAGAAATTCTCATCACGGAACACAACAGAGCACACAGGGCAGCGCAAGAAAACGTTAAGCAGGTCCTCTCAGAGTATTACTTCCCAAAAATGACAAAGATAGCCAATGAAATTGTACAGAACTGCAAGACCTGCGCTAGGGATAAATACGATAGACACCCCAAAAAACAGGAAATTGGCGAGACGCCAATCCCTTTGCGTGCAGGGGAAATGTTGCATGTGGACATTTTTTCCACGGACAACAAATTTTTCCTGACTTGCATTGATAAGTTCTCGAAATTCGCTGTAGTTCAGCCAATCCCATCTAGGACAATAGAGGATCTGAAGGTGCCGCTGTTACAGCTCATGAATTTCTTCCCGAGGGTTAAGACGATCTATTGCGACAATGAGCCAGCTTTAAACTCCCAAACTATCATCTCACTGCTGATGAACAATTATGGAGTCAGCATTGCAAACGCGCCGCCCCTGCATAGCGTTTCTAACGGACAGGTCGAGCGATTTCATAGTACCTTGTTAGAACTCGCCAGATGTCTGAAGATCGATAAAAACGAGCGATGCCGTGGAAATAATTTTGTTGTCCTCGGTGGAATACAATAAGACAATCCACTCTGTCACTGATGGACGACCAGTCGATGTTGTCCGTTCCCTCCCAGACGCATCACAATTGAAAATTCAGAACAAGCTCAAGAAGGCACAAGACACGCTAAGAGCTAGGGAAAATGACTCTCGACAGAATAGAGTCTTTGAAGTTGGGGAAAAGGTGTTGGTGAAGTCTAATCGCAGGCTTGGAAACAAACTCACACCTTTGTGTGAAGAGCGAGCCGTGGAAGCTGACCTGGGAACCACAGTTCTCATTAAGGGGAGGGTGGTCCACAAGGACAACTTGAGGTAGTTTTTCCAGTTTTCCTTTTTATCATTAAAATTCAAACAATAGACAGGTAGAAATAAACACTAGAGTACAGGATCAGATCAATCAACTTACCTACACGGTAAACCAAATTTTGAAGGTCACAAAGGATAGGCAAATTGATTCTGGCCATTTATACGAAACACTTTTGGCCAGGAACAGAATGTTACTGATGGAATTGCAAAACATAATGCTCGCAATTACTCTCGCTAAAGCCAACATTGTTAGTCCAAACATCCTAGACCACGCAGACTTAAAATCCGTTTGGCATGAGGAGCCCACAGATACCCCCATTGCCGACCTAATGTCCGTTGCGCCCGTAAAAGTGCTACAATCCACAAACATTATTTATTTTATAACAATAGTTGAAAAGCTAAAAGGAAATCATGAAGAGCCTTCTGTTCCGGTAAAGAGAAGGTCACAAAAACCTCAAAAAGATGGACATAAAGCAGCAGTGAAGCGATATGCGCTCTTGTGGTTGTGGAATCTATCCAGCCATGCTACAGATGACCCACTGTTTAAAGTATGTCTTAGGCATGGCTATGTGACTGTGGCCCTGAGGACCGCACGAGTAGTGTTGTTGCCTAAAGCAGGCAATTGCAGTGTCCAAAGACAGAAAAATCACGTGCAGCAAAAAGACTATAACCAGTAAGCTTCACCATATAAAGGAAAGTGCGTGGAGCCAAATCAGCCAACAATGTGTCGACGGAAGCAGTAATACGAAGTGAGCTACAGCATTCCACTCAGCAATAGATCTGGGGATACACAATATGTTGAGCTGCAGAACACGGGTAGCACACAGAGGCACTACGCAGGGCGGAGTATTATCTCCCCTGCTATGGTACCTAGTGATGTACGAATTATTAAAGTAATCTTATTCGCTTACGCTTAAGAACATTTTAAGATGGGCTACAGGAGCTTTAGAATCAATTTCTCTTCACTAAGAGATACAAAGTTCGCCGTGGTGCCCGCTTAAGATGAATGATGTACCACTAGCAGCAACGAAATATATAAAATAACTCAGACTGGTTCTGGACAGTATACTGACATGGAGACTTGATGTGGAAGAAAGAAAATCACAATCGGGGGGCATTTCGCCATGACTGATGCATTGGATATACACCTTAGTGGTACGACGGATCATACTCTACAGCGTTTAAGTAAGCCCCTGAGAATGCCATACCTTAAGCTGAAGGAAAGAACAGTAGGCACTTGCCTGTATCATTGGGGCGTTAGTGTACACTGCAAGTAAAGCATAGAAACACTAAACCACGCAGACCTAAAATCCGTTTGGCATGAGGAGCCCACAGATACCCCAATTGCCGACCTAATGTCCGTTGCGTCCGTAAAAGTGCTACAATCCACAAACATTATTTATTTTATAATTTCATTTCCAAAAATTAAGTACACCTGTAGGAAAATTACGCTATTCCCGGTCTCGCACAAGAGTCACATACTGCGAATGGATAACAACATCGTTGCCGAGTGCCAAGACCAAATTTATACGCTAAAAAATTGCACAGCCGCAGCGAGAACAACCTTCTGTCAATTATCAACAGTCCGCTCGTGCGCCAAAGAGCTCCATACCGGCGGCGTAGCTCATTGCGAAATCCAACCAAGCAATCTGAATGCGGTCACAAGGGCTGACGACGGAATCATTATCATCAACGACGAAGCGGCGTTGGTCTGCATTGACAACGGCACTGAGACCTGGGTGCGTGGTACTCAATTAATCACGTTCAACAATTGGATCACGGTCAACGGAACAAAATACATCAATCGTAACAACGTTCCGAACCGGTTCCCAGGCATCGCAGCTTCCCCCCTGTTGAACGTCACGGGTCATCAAGACATTCTTAGTCTCCCCTACCTTCATCGACTGAACGAACGTAACCTGGAGACAATACAGGAAGTCAGAGACGATATAGGCAATATCAACACAACTATAATATTGCTTCTTTCGGGTGTGGCCTGTGGCATGGTTATCTGCATCGGTTTTACCTATTGGCGAATCACCAGGAAGAGGATCGCAGCTAGGAGAATGAACGAGGTGATCGCTGAAATAGGATCGGCCGAGAGCGGCCTTAACTTGAGGGGGGAGTAGTTAACATAACAGTACGGCGTACGGTCCCCGACTCCAACACAGATGCTGACTCAGGTCTGGGTCGGATGTCGTTGCTTTAACGTAACGTTGCGGCCGGGTCTTTGACTCCAGCACAGACGCTAACTCTGCTCTGGGCCGGATGTCGTTGCATAGCAGGCAATGCACGAGATGCAAGCTAAGCATTTCTGTGGCCGCTATGATTTCACTTTTTATATTTTTGTTAACCTTAAGTGAATAATAATGTCTTAACTTTTAGTTCTAATTTGATTTACGCTGCGACCAGTCGTCCAGCGAGTTTTGAGCTCACTCACGCTTCAAATGAAGACGTGTTTTATTATATCATGATCAATAAATGAATCAATTTAAAATATAACACATAATCTTATTAATTTATATACTTTATGGGGTCGGAGATGCCTCCTTCTGCCTGTTACATACATTTGCACAAAACCATTATACCCTTTATATCTGGGCCGAACGTATCCAAAATCCGAAATATTCCTTTTTAAATCTTATATGCTACGAAAATCAAGTAATCAAACGGGCAAGATATCGAAAAATAAATGGTTTAGGAAAATCTATAGTCGAAAAGTTGAGGTCCGTTCAGGTGCTTCAGTAGTTTCCGAGATCGCTGCTAAATCGACTAGGATCGTAGTCCTGATCAAGAATGGGTTCAGGGTATAAAGCGAATATGTTTGGAATCTGGGAAAATTCTCTAGGAAGATGTATTTTATATTTTTTATCTCATAGATCGCAATCCAACTATATGTTATTTGGTTAGTGCCAATGCATATCACGCATCATAGGCTCATAAACTCTTCAAGGTCGCCAAGCAAGCGAACGAAGAGATGTTATGGAACGAACCCAAATTCAACTCAATTTCAAGAAAGAGGTTTGAAAAAGCTAAACGGAAATCATGGAGAGCCTTCTGTTCCGGTAAAGAGAAGGTCACAAAAACCTCAAAAAGATGGACATAAAGCAGCAGTGAAGCGATATGCGCTCTTGTGGTTGTGGAATCTATCCAGCCATGCTACAGATGACCCACTGTTTAAAGTATGTCTTAGGCATGGCTATGTGCCTGTGGCCCTGAGGACCGCACGAGTAGTGTTGTTACCTAAAGCAGGCAATTGCAGTGTCCAAAGACAGAAAAATCACGTGCAGCAAAAAGACTATAACCAGTAAGCTTCACCATATAAAGGAAAGTGCGTGGAGCCAAATCAAATCGGAAGCAGTAATACGAAGTGAGCTACAGCATTCCACTCAGCAATAGATCTGGGGATACACAATATGTTGAGCTGCAGAACACGGGTAGCACACAGAGGCACTACGCAGGGCGGAGTATTATCTCCCCTGCTATGGTACCTAGTGATGTACGAACTATTAAAGTAATCTTATTCGCTTACGCTTAAGAACATATTAAGATGGGCTACAAGAGCTTTAGAATTAATTTCTCTTCACTAAGAGATACAAAGTTCGCCGTGGTGCCCGCTTAAGATGAATGATGTACCACTAGCAGCAACGAAATATATAAAATAACTCAGACTGGTTCTGGACAGCATACTGACATGGAGACTTGATGTGGAAGAAAGAAAACCACAATCGGGGGGCATTTCACCATGACTGATGTATTGGATATACACCTTAGTGGTACGACGAATCATACTCTACAGCGTTTGAGTAAGCCCCTGAGAATGCCATACCTTAAGTTGAACGAAAGAACAGTAGGCACTTGCCTGTATCATTGGGGCGTTAGGGTCCACTGCAAGTAAAGCATAGAAACACTAATGTGCTTCATCCCCTTGGATACCCAGGCCCGGCTTCTTGCACAGAAGACAGCTCAACGTATCTGTTTATCTGGAAATATGACGCTTTAACTTTGAGCACAATTCGGTTGGTAGGGAAATGCAAAGTAGCGCAGACTACATACCCCGAAATGACTTAAAAGGTACAACAACGTCGATGGGACCAGACGACTGGTGTTCATGACTGGACCAGCAACCATTACACACATTTAGGGACGGCACGGCAACGGAAAAGAGCAGCGACGGTCCCTCTTCGAGAGACGCTCCAGCAACAGTCGCAGTGCCGGCTGCTGCTGCCCCAACAACAAATTCGGAACCTGGCTCCGGTCTCTTCAATAGCTTGGCTGCTGGGCCTGCTAATGGTTCGACCTGTGATCAGGTTCCTGGTGCTGCAGTTTCGCAATCAAGGAAGGTCGTGGTTATATGATCGATTGTGTGGAGCGCCTCGCGCAGCTATCCTTGAGCAACGGCTAACCGGCTTAACCTAACCATACCTATTTATTTTTTTTATCGTAAAACATGCGGAAATCCAGCTTTTGTAGCTTATAAATATTGTTGAACCATTCCAGTTGGGTTTAATCTTGACAACGGCTAGTAACTTTAAATATAATACTACGCAAGCGACAGAAATGTTTACAAGGAGTTGCCTGGATCTGGAAAATGTAGATTGTAGATTGTATATTAAAGTAGATGTGATTGTAGAACAGTTAAATATGTATTGCCATTATTTGTTTTTTTTTCCAATTTTAAGTTAACATAGCCTTTCAATGACCTTTCTGACTCTTTCGATTTTATAACCTCCCATTTAATTTTGGAAACTCGATATTAGTTTGTGAAAAAATAAATCCAGTACTTGTACCTTCACTTCGAAGGGTTCGAGGGTTGTTCAATTGATGTCAAATTTTTCAATGATTTGTTACTATTTTAATGCTAGTTTAAAAATTCCTCTCATAGAAGCTTTGGTCCTTGCAGGTATAAAACAAGTAAGAACGTTGCAGTCGGGGATTTTAATTATTATTCTTATTTTTGAAGAATGTAGATTTTTTTAATTTATGGCGGCGGAAGTCAGCGCATCCGAGTGAGTGTATCCGGTATTTTATTAGCTCTGTATTTAGTGGAGGTAAAAATTGATATATATGATATATATGAATATATGAATTTTCGCGGCTTACCGGCCCCAAGATATAAGGAATTTATCGATTGCTACGCCCCCAGTGGGCGTATCCAAAACATTTATAGATCTTTGAAATTTTAGAGGTCATTAGCAATCTGTCTGAAAAAAATGTACGTCTCTAGCTATAAAACTGAAGATTCATCGATTTTAACGCAATTTTTTAAGAATCTTTGTAAAGGGGCGACCAGAAATCTACCTTTCAAATTTGGGGTCTCCAGCTCTACAACTGCGGGATATAGAATTTACCGATTTGAAGGCCCGGGAATGGGCGTAGCTGAATGTAGTTTAACTGATCTTTAAAGGGGGTAACCAGAAATCTGTCATTCAAATTTGACTCTAGTTCTAAACTGTGGAAAATATAGGATAGGGAGCGGGGTAGCTGGGGTGCGTTCTAGTAGCCGTGGCCGGGATATCAAGCTCTCAATTTTTGGGAGGGACACCAGTAATCTATATATTAAATTTGGTGGCTCTAGCTTTACAATTGTGGAAAGCATACACGTGTTATCAATTTGTGCTTTCAGGTATATCGATGTCTAAGATTACGGGAGCGGGAGGGGGCGCGGCCGAAAAATATTTTTTTGTGATGTTTGGGGGAGCTTTCCAGTAATATATATTCCAAATATGATGACTTTAGCTCAAAAACTGTGAGAGATATAGGCATTTCCGTTTTTTTGAGGCGGATGCGCTGGGGGGCGTTTTAGTGAGCGTGGCCGGGATGTCAAGGTCGCAATTTTCGGGGGAGGTCACCAGCAATCCACATAGCAAAAAAAGTTGCGTTCATCCAGACAGACGGACGGACATGGAACATACTCAATATACTAGTTCAGTTCGTGAACGAGTATAACAAGTAAGATGGCTCTAGTCGGGGCACCCGATACCCTGAACCCAGCGGCGAGCTGTTGTTACATACATTTAAAGCTCTTTGCATTCATACACCGATTCACAATGTCACACATACCAGCAATGGAAAATGAATTCTTGAATAACTTCTAAACTACGAGTATGATCGTTATGAAATTTTCAGTGCTTGATGAGAGCATCTAAATCTATGTACAAACCAAAGCGCACGTCTGTAGTATTTGATTTGCGGTATCCAAAATCCGAAATATTCATAATCTGCGTATCCTTTACGAGCACATAATAAACTAAATTTGATGGCTCTAGCTCCTATAGTCTTCGAGATATGCCAATAAAACCAAGTCTTAAAATCGACTTTTATCGATAATAATAAAACGGAGCAAGATATCGAAAAAAATGATAAACTTGTACTGAGTATGGATTAGGAGAATCTATAGTCGTTTAGTTTAGGTTACTAGGTTTTGTAGTTTCCGAGATCGCTGCGTTCATACAGACGGACAGACGGACGGACAGACGGACATGGCTAAATCGACCCGGCTCGTAGTCCTGGTCAAGAATATATATACTTTATGGGGTCGGAGATGCTTCTTTCTGCCTGTTACATACATTTGCACAATACCATTATACCCTTTTTACCCATTTTCAATGGGTTCATGGTATAAAAAGGGTCACGTATGACCATAAAACGATTGAAATCCCCACCTTTCTTTTAAAAAATGGGGCACAATAAAATGTGGCAATCGGCTCCCTTATCCCGCCCTCCAAACGAAGGCGGGTCATAAAACTTAATGAGGGGTCAAATGTAATAATAGTGATTTATCACCCCCTAAAATTAAATTAAATTTGATAGTAACAGAGAAAACACTTTCAATTAAAAATATACATAAATTAATTCAAGCGTTACCGATAATAGGCCCATTTTTGTCATTATCCGATTGTATAACTTGGGGAGGGTCCACAGCATTAGGCAGTCGTTTAGCAAGAAATATGAAGTTCTCATCATACTTTGGGTCCTTAAACACAGTTGTTGTTACTTGATTATTTAAAACGTCAGATAAGCCAGATATTGGAGACTTCAAATGACTAGAATGAAAAACAACATTTTGTATGTATTTAAAATGTGGTATTATATATTATGTAGCAAAGTAAAGTGATATTTAACAAGTAAGATGGTTCTAGTCTGGTATGCTCGACTAGAAGATACCCTGAACCCAACAGGGAGCTTGTACATACATTTATACCTGTTTGCATTTGTTCGCAGAAGAATGTCAATTAATCAATGGCGCATTAGCATCAACTCAAAGTTAAAACTTCTACGTTATCATGTCACTATAAAATAATTTAAAATATTCTTAAGACTTCCATATCAAAATTTCCATGAAAACATGTACACATTACTTCGCGACTCTTCGCTATGCACAGCAGCAGAAATTACACGCACTTAAACTTAAACTTTCGGGTTTTAAATATTCTAATTAAAGGCCGAAGTGGGGTGCAAAGCAGCATCTCCTCGAAACATTGGTGACCCTGACGTGATGTCTATTGTTTAATTATCATTCGTTTTCCTTTTTATACCCTAAACCCATTGAAAATGGGTAAAAAGGGTATAATGGTTTTGTGCAAATGTATGTAACAGTCAGAAGGAAGCATCTCCGACCCCATAAAGAACATATATTCTTGATCAGCATCACTAGCAGAGTCGATTAAGCCCTGTCCGTCTGTATGTCCGTCCGTCCGTCCGTCTGTATGAACGCAGCGATCTCGGAAACTACAAAAGTTAGAAACCTAAACTAAACGACTATAGATTTTCCTAATCTATACGCAGCACAAGTTTATCGTTTTTATTCGATATCTTGCTCCGTTTCATTATTATCGGTACAAATCGATTTGTATAGTTAGTTTTCTTGTCATATCTCGGAGACTATAAGAGCTAGACCCATCAAATTTAGTTTAATATGTGCTCGTAAGCAATACACAGATTATGAATGCCTGCCTTTGGATGCCTGCCCATATTAGCCCCCCATATGAAAAAAACGTAAATCAAATACTATTGATGTGTGCACATGTGTATGTGCGACGGGTCGGTATGTGTATGTATATAGTCGGGAGCACCCGACTAGAGCCATCTTAATTGTTTCTATAAGGTTGATCACGCTCTATTTCGTTATTAGCCATTTATCAACGCTTCTTCATTCTCGGTGCTATTACAAGATTTTCGTGGCTTCTTCGTTGTCGCAGATTATTGCAAGTAACTTACTACTGACTAATAACCAAGCTGTTTAGTGCAGATCAGTGCTAAACACAACTTCTCGCATATACGAAAAAGCCCCAAAATCAAGTGCACAAATTGCAGATCAGTGAGATTGATCTCGATATACATACATACAAACATACATAAGTGCATACAAGTTACGGTAATCTACAAAATATAACTTCGCGCGCATTTTGACAATTTTGGTGGCAAAGCTAATTACTGTGAACACTCGGTACAATGACCCAACCTACCAAAAGTGCGCCTTCTATAGGCCAAAGTGAAATGGCAACAAACTCGAAAAACTTGACCTGTTGGAATTGGCAAAAGACGTGCGTGCGGAATTTGCTCGACTGTACTGGAAGGTTAAATCCAAGCTTGCTCGTCAATTTAGCGCTGTGAACAAGGCACGGATGATTTGCTCTAATTCTACAGCCATCCCTCGATACATTGACGAGCAAAGCTCATCGTCTCAATCAGTTTGCCCTAAGTCTCACTTACCCGAGTTGCATCTACCCAAGTTCAGCGGTACCTACGAGGATTGGCCTGACTTCTACGCCATGTACAACACCGTTATCGGCAACAATGAGGATCTGAGTAAGATTGAAAAGCTACAACATTTACGCTCTTGCTTAGATAGTGCTGCTATCGACACAATAAAATCATTGAAGTCTACCGACGCCAATTATGACAAGTCGTTGTAATTACTTATTAAGCGGTTTGATAATAAATTGTTACACTTTTAGGGCCACGTACGGGCTATCTTTGGGCTACGTGAGCTGAGCGACAAAATCAACTCACATCTTCAAGCGCTCAGCACCATGGCATCTACTGACGAACTTGCTGACGGATTGCTCATCCATATTATTGGCCGCAAGCTCGAAAAAACACTCAAGAGAGATGTGAAGATGCACTTTCAACGGATAGACTGCCAACGTGGGCGGACATGTCAGAATTCCTGGAAAAGAGATGTCGCATGGAAATCTTAAAAAGCGCTACGGTACACACACCTAGCCCGCAGGTGGGCAGAAACTCATCCAAAGCATCAAATCGTAACACACTCATTGCTGCATCTAATAATAACCAGCAGTTTTCTAATTGTTGCGAATCAAAGGAGCATTACTTCGTTAAATGTTCGAGATTTCTTAAATTAACGCCCAATTTGCGTTATAGAGAAGCTAAACGTATGCAACTTTGTCTCAACTGTTAATGTCATAGTTTGCAGCAGTGCCGATCAGGTGCACTGTCAATACAAGCATCACTCATTGCTACACATGACGCCAAACTCTATTAACTCGTCTGCGCAGTGCGCACAGCAGCCTGATATCGACAAGCCATCTCATATCTCGTCCACGCTGTCTGAAATGTCGTCAGCTCGCATCTCAACTACCTCTGACCTCTCTCTCGCACCTGAAAGCCTGATAAACAAGCTGATTACGTGTTTCTCCCCTCCGCCATCATATACACCAAGAGCCGTTCTGGGGCATACAACCATTTCGAGCCTTGCTCGATTCTGCTTCTCAACTCAATTTTATAACCAGCCGACTCGCCAAACAGCTTCAATTGACAACTCAAAGGTCGAACATCTCGATTTCTGGCATCGGTGAAGCAACCCTAACCTCAAACAAGTCTACTGATATTTCTGCTCAGTCGCTTGACAAAAAATACAACACAGCATTCTCTGCCGTCGTAACACGTTCTATCACAGATTATCAACTACACTTTGGAATCGACTTTGCCGGTTGGAATTCCCCTCAAAACATAAAGCCCGCACACCCATCGTTTTTCAAATCGCAGCGAATCGATTTACTGTTAGGAGCTGATCTATTTTTCGATCTCATTTTTGTTGGGCAGATTCGCATGGCGAACAACTTGCCAAGGCTCCAAAAGACAAAACCTAGGTGGATTGTCTGTGGTGGACTTTCTCGCAAATCCAACAAACACTCATCCTTAGCTACCTTGTCCAAGAATCCGGATCTAAATCCAACAGAAGATTCGCTATACCACATTGTTAAGAAGTTTTGGGAGGTCGATAATTGCTGCGGCTCTGAACCCATTCTCACCGATAAAGATAGTCTCTGTGAGCAGGTATTCTTGCAAGGATACACACGACTCAGCTCAGGACAATATTCCGTTTGTCTTCCCGCTAAATCCAACTTCAATGCTCTGGGCGATTTATACCACCGGTACACATATCATTGGTCGCATCACTGCGTGGAGAAGCCGGATAGCACGTCTACAAAATTCCGAGTTATTTTTGACGGATCCGCTAAGCCCACATCAATTGCATCCTCAAACGATCTGTTGCTAGCCGGCCCATCAATAAAGCCAGAGATATTTAATATTATGGTTCGATTTCGCTCATACAGTCGAAGTCAGGTCATCTTCAAGGCCCTTTATCTCTGGATGAAATAAAGCAGTAACCTACATCTACTCATCAAGGGCATTCAGACTATACATTTTGCTGAGGACTACAAATCACTGCGTTTAAATAACCCACTGTCTCATAAAAGCGATCCTAGATCCTAAAGGGCTCATACGCGTTTCCAATCTGGAGTTCGAAGCCAAGCATCCGATATTATTGCCGAAACAGCACCCAGTTACCCGTTCAATAATTATGCACTATCCCTGCAACAACGATATTGGCCCTTTGAAGGACTCAAGGTCATCTCCAGCGTTGTTAATAAATGCATTCGTTGCTTCCGCATGCGACATAAAATACTGCAACAAATCATGGCTCCACTACCAGCTGACCGCGTAGAACTCAGTCCTACGTTCGCTGGCAGCACATTTGTCACATGCAGCAGACCGTTTGGAAAAAATGAAGCATTTCATATCTCTCCCTGCTGCAAGAGTGCGCCCCAACCAAATCTTCAACCTGGTGAAATCGTATTTCTTAGGGAGGACAATATTACCCCGCTACGATGGCCTCTCGGCCGAGTCGAAAGCGCAATTTCTGGGGACGTCGGCGTTGTACGAGTAGCCATCGTTTGTACAGCAAGCGGCCTAGTTATCACGACTGTGTCGACAAGTCGATGACATTGTAGTACCACCTTCTGTAAAAGAAGAATTTAAGAAAATTATACTTAAGGGAATTAAGGCGTTTTCGGCCGCTAACGTGGCACTGCCCTTTAACCCCTCAATAGTGGCCACAATTCGTACAGATAGCAATGATCCAATATATTCGAATCTGTATGGGAGAGGCAGACTTCGTAAACAGCTGCTGAAAGATGGAATTATTAGGCTATCAAGGTCCCCTTACAACAGCCCAACATTGATAGAAAAAAAAAGTGACCGACGCCAGCGGCAACAAAAACAAACGGTTGATAATCGACCTTAGGAACCTAACGAGCCAACTATTGCCGATCGATACCCTATGCCAAGGATTCCTCTGATTCTAGCGTATTTGGGAAAGGCCAAATTTTTCACCACCTAGACTTAAAGTCAGGGTACCACCAGATCGAACTGGCAGATCTAGACCAAGAGAAAACATAATTTTTCAGTAAATGGCGGAATGTATAAGGTCTGTCCTTTGCCTTTCGTTTTAAAGATTACAGGAAGCATATTTCAGATGGCAATCGACGACGTCTTACGAAACCAAATTGGTACAATATGTTACGTTTGAGCAGATGACGTTACAATATTTTCCGAAAATGAAACCGACCATGACACGGTACTCCAACGCCTGTTCGGCGCTAACATGAAAGGGTCGAAAACTTAGGTTTCATTTTAACCAGGGGCGAGCAAAAATAGACCCTAAGAAAGTCATCTCTACACAAGAGTACATTGAGCCCAAGGATCTATTTGGCCATTAGATCATTCCTCGGCCTCGCCAAATACAATCAAGATTTTTTCAAACCATGCTTTCTTGAAGCATAAAACAGTGGTAAACGTAATACATTGTGGTTTAACAACTCTCGCTAGTTTTCAACACGCCTTAGTGTTGAATTTCCACACAACCAAATTTCGGCACTTTACAAAATTCGTGTCAGATATCACTGACAGAAACAAGCAGTTATGGCCGCCTAGGCAAATATTAAAGAACTTATTCGTGACTATAATTTTCCAAAAATTTCTTAACTGGCTAACGAAGTAGTTTTAAATAGTAGTGTGCACTAAAGCGAAGAACGACAGGCACAATGTTGGCGAAGTGCTATATATCGAAATTTCTCCATTGACAAGAAGAGTTTTCTAACTTGCATCGACAAATTCTCAAAATTCGCCGTCGTGCAACCACTGGCGTCGCGGACGATAGTGGATGTAAAAGCACCTATTAAAAAGAAAATATATGGCAATAACGAGGCTCCAATTAATTCCGAAACCATCAGATCACTGCTAAAAAACCATTATGACATAGACGTTGTGAATTCACCCCCACCCTCAGCAGGTCGAATGTACAGGTAGAACAATAGATATCGCGAGATGTATCAATATTGAAATTTGACTATACAATCGAACTTATCATGCTAGCAACAGTAGAATCGATGCGGACAGTAATCTGCCTTAGGGGCGAAGCACAACGTAGTGTGCAAAAGCGGCTAGCAACAAATACGCGAACTTTTGAAGTTTTGCCACGATAGTCCGATTAGATCGAGTGTTATACTGATCGAAGGGTAATGTTTAAACTAGAAGAAAAACATAGCACAACATTTGATCTGGTTCATGAAATATAGCGCTGTAAACGATTTGGAAAATATTTGCATTTTTGGAGCTGGCCCCATCAGTTGGGGGCTTTCAGAAATGCGTTCAGGTATTTACAAATTTGTGTTTCGAATACGCGACAAATGATACCTCACTTATTTAAATCTGATAACTCATTCAATTGTTATTAAGAAAATACATTTTTGTGTGTTTCCGAAAAGTTGGTGTGTTTTTTGGTATAAGTTTTCGCGTATGTTAGCGTTGAGATGGCTTAATGGAACTTTGTGGTCGTGTTTATTATCATGAACCAAGAAACTTTTGTTCTACGACCTTTGGAAAAACCCGCTATTTTTGCGAGAAACCCCTATAATCCGCTAAAATTGACACAACCACAGTTTCCAAACCATAGAAGATAGAAGTATGTTCTGTATTCAGGTATGTATTGTCAGGTATTGCAAGAGCTTTTAGGCGTACCTTGGCGTTTTTGTTCTTAAATACTCAGGTAAAAGGTTAGAGGTGAAAAAGTTTCCAATTGCACATTTTGATAATTTAAACGAAAACGGCGCCTACAGATATTCCTTGTTTAGTGTACATATCCTAAAATCTCAAATTTGACATTCAAATGTTTACGTTGTAAAAACAACCAGTGTTGCCAGTAAGTTTTATTTTTTTTATATTTATTTTTTGACACTGCGGCCAATAATTAGTTTAAATGAATTGATGTGTTTCTTTGTTTGCGATAACTGATTTGGATTCACTTTAAAAAAAATTTAAATCGTCAAATATCTATTGTGTTGGAAAATTTGGAGCGAACAGTTGACTTTGATTTGAGGTTGTGCCGCAAAACGTAAACAAACATTCCGATGGTTATTTTACAAATAAAATTTAAAATTTATATGAAAAATGTCAAAATAAAGTTACAAATTTTCTTTGCTGTATATTTTACAATATTTATTATACATATCAAATCAACCCCGGATCTGATTTCACTTTGAATATCTGTGTTGCCAGATAACTTTCTGATAGCCGACTGGTCACCTGCCGCTTTGTTTTGATTTTGTATGTAACAGCTGATTGTGTGTGTTTACCAAAAGTTGAATCAAATAAAAATTTAATCAAAATCGGTTGGCGGAATTATAAATTATACATTCTTAGTGAAAAATACATATTATAGTACGTGCCTTACCATATCAATCTTTAATTGAGAATGGCGTCTTCTCAAATAAAATGATAATCGATATAAAATGTGAATGCTGAATCTTTTCTTTATTTTCTTATACTTGTTTCAAGTTTCATCCCCAAAATATTTGACCGATAGTTTTCGGAGAAATGTATGGAAGGAGCGAATGTCAGGCAGCGTTCAGCTAAGATTAGGTGTCGAGACTATATGCTCTGGTTTTTTATAAGCCACATAATATGGGATCGACTCTTGATCATAGTAATGGGCTATATTAATATCAAAACTAAACACCTTTTGACAAAGTAAACCTGAAGTGCCCGACTAGAAGATACCCTGAATTAAACCCCTCTGCATTCATACACACAAATACAGGCAAATTGTAGTATGCCGTAGTTCTGAAATTTCTCGCAATATTTTCACAAAATAAGAAACTGTATCTTTCAAATGTTGGTTTCAGTTGATCTGCGAAAGCTTTTTTAGAGTGTGCATGCCAAATATCAAATTTTCCCCATTTTATTGCTCCAGAATAATTCAAATTCGGTGTAATTATTATTGTTATTTTGGAAAAATTTAGATTCTTTAATTTGTGAGCTCTATATTTAGAGGAGGTCATCAGAAAACTGCTTACTAAATTTGGTGACTCTAACTCTAAAATTGTGAGAGATATGGATTTTCCCGGCTTACCCGCCCCAAAATATATGGATTTTATCGAGTTGCCACGTCGCTAGTGAGCGTATCCAAAACATTTGTTGTGCGATCTATAGAGGAGGTTATAAGTAATCTGTCTCTACCTTTAAAACTGAGGGAAATATATCAATTTTATCGATCTATCACGCCCCCTGTGGACGTAACCAAAACATTTTTTGTGCGATCTTTGAAAGAAATACTTTGGGAGAGATCATCAATCTAAATACAAAATTTGGTGTCTCTTATTTTTAAAATTGTAGGAAATATACACGTGTTACCGTAGATCGACTACGAAGGGCCGGAACATTGTTTCTGTGATATTTGAGGGAGCTTTTCTGTAATATATATTCCAAATATGTTAACTCTAGCTTTAAAATTGTGGGAAATATTCACCTTTTACAGGTTCGCGAGTTGAGGTGTAGCGACATGTTATCGATTTGCCAGCACTATGAGGCTTACCACAAAAATCTTCGTTTGAAGCAGATAACTACAAGTATATATTCACGTTTCAAGCTTCAATAGCGGCGAAAAAAGTTGCGTTTATCCGGACAGACGGACGGACAGCATGACGGAAATTGCACAAAATCAATATATTAGTTTCACTTCGTAAGCAAGTATAAAAAACTGACTTGCAGCATTGGTTATTTTTGCAACGCAAAACATAGGAAGGTCTAATGAAAGAGTATGTACACTAAACAAGGGATATCATGCAAAAACAAACTATCCCAGGTATGTGGCATATACCAAAAATTTACAAATTCAATGCCTACAACATATTAATCGTTTATCAAAATCGTTGGAGCCGTTTTCTTTTAAATTTTCAAAACGTGCAATTTAAATCTGTCTTTTACCTGTATCTTTTTACCTGTGTTTCTACCCATCATTTCCAAAAGTCGCAGATTAAAAGTTTCTTGGCTCATGATAGGGATAAAGCCCACAAAGTTCCATAAAGCAATCTCAACGCTAGCATACGCGAAAAATAAACCGAAAATAATATCTAATTTTCGGAAGTAAACCAAAAATTTAGTTACTTTATAACTAACTTCGAAACACACGAGTTATATGCCTGCACAAATATCTGAAAGCCCCCAACAGCCCATCAGCTCCAAAAATTTAATTACAGCTCTTAAAAGCCCTTTATATATTTATACATACACACAGAAAATCACACATACACCCAAACAAACACACCCCGCAACTGCGCTTGGAAAATGTATTCTTGAATAACTTCTAAACTAACAATATATTGCACGATCGCAAACCGCACAAAAAAATTTAAGTCTTCAAACGTAAATGAGTGTATGTATGTATGCACTGTATGCGGTTGCACTGCTTGCTTAGATTATTCTAGTGCAACAGTATATTTAAATACCTATTTGTACAAATTTTGGTGTCCAAGCCCTCATATTACATATGAGAAATAGGCTAAAAAAAATTGAGGTTTCCACAAAAATATTACAATATTCGCTTAGTATTAGTACTTACCCATTTAAAGCTGTGTTAAGCTCGGATATTGAAATTGTCCCGCACATTCCATCAAATGATATAGGGCAGTCCTCAAATTGGGAATTGCCGACTGTCTCATACAGTTTATGAATACTCTTAAAATGGGGACTTAATTTACTTATATATAAATTATTTTCCCCTTTTTTGTTACGCTTTACTGAAAGTATATTAAAATAGTTTATAAAAGATAACGAAAAATAAGTTTGAAAAGAACTGTTTATTTGCTGGGACCATTCTTGCCCATTTCAGGAGCAGAACGATTGTTTACGCCTCACTCAACGAAACAGATTCAACATTTTTAAAAAAGTAAGTAAGGCGAAATATCTTAAATCGTTATGCCGATTTTATTGAAATATATTTTTGATAAATTATTAAATTCTAAATAAAGCACATGAGTTTAGGGTCTCTAATACACGTATATGTTCATGAATTATTACTTTGACAAAAACATTACAAACAAGAACGTTGCAGTCGGGTGTAACCGACAGCGGAATACTAATACTAATACTAACAACTAAAAAACTGCACAAATCATATAATAATCGAGAATAAAAAAACAAAAAAAAATTTTGGTCCGTGCGGTCGCGAACTTGGGGCTACTGAACAATTAAGACCTACACCGCGCGTTAGACATCAGCGCCACTAACCACTCAATTTTCAATGTGACGAAATTTAAGTTAAGTTATATAATAAGAATCATACAAAATATTATATTAAAAAAGTGTTTTTTTTTTTTTAAATTAAGAACTGGAAATTATTAGAAAAATCTAGACCCTTGCGTCAGGAGTGGGAATCAAACCTGACACTCATACAGCTAAAGAACGCATTAGACAGCAGCGCCACCGACCACTTTTTGTCAGGTGTGACGAAATTAAACTTAAATTTTGCAACAAGAATTTTAGACAATCGTTTAAAAACAGAAAAAATAAAAAATTTCTATGCGTCGCGTCTGGAACCGACCGACAGTTGAACTTGAGAAAACAAAACATCGTTTATGTCATCAGCATCGTCAACAAATTAATTCCCATGTCACTAAATTCAACGTATGCAGCAGGATGTGATGTGGATTTTTGCTGCGCCTCAGTGGCTTATTAATATTAAGAAATTTAGTTTGAAAGTATTTTCTTGTAATTATAGGTTATTATTAGTACCGAGAAATGAAGCTTGAAAGTAAAGTCAAGTCCCGATAATTCGAAAGTGCAAGGGAACAGCATTTTTTACGAATAAGAGGGTCTTTGGAATTACCGAGGTTTCGATTCACCGAAGTTAACATAAAACAAGTAAGAACGTTGCAGTCAGGTGTAACCGACAGCGGAATACTCGTTCACGGTGTAATAACAACGAAAACATGTAACCTCGCATTATGGGTGCACAACAAAAAAAACGAGTAAAAAAAATAAAAAAGGAATTTGCCTCCGCGCTGCCTCGAACCCGGGCCTAACCGCAGCATTAACACGCAGACCCCGCATTAGACACCAACGCCACCAACCATTCAACCTTAAGTGTGACAAAACTCAAGTTAAAGAATTTTAAGAAATTATTATAAACTGGAAATAGTTTGAATTATTAGATGAATCCAGACCAGCCTTTGCATCAAGAGCGGGAATTGAACCCGAGCACCATCGATCACTTGTTTTTGGTGTGACGAAATTCAATATAAATTAGTTTTTTTTTCTGAAATTTCTTAGGTAATCGTTTGTTTGATAATAAAGAAAATAAATAAATTTTATTCCTTTAATCATCAGTCATATTACTTTGTCCAAGAGAGTTTACAGATAAAATAGAATAATTAATTAGAAATAATAATTTTAGCTGCATTTTATACTACAACTTGTGATAAAACTCAACTCAAATTATAAGACAAGGGCATAATCGAAAAGCCACACACAAATTCTAGAATACGAAAAAGCCATCTATAACCAGTTAATTTCCCATGTGTCAAAATTTAACAGTTATCCAGCACCATTTTAATGAAGCTAAATGATAAGCACTGGTATTATTGATGTTGCGCCCATATCGAGTTCTGGACATTGTGGGCGCGGTAGCCAAAAAAGTTTGGTTACGATTTTTAGAAGAGGTCATCAGCCATCTGTCGGTATTTATTTTATGCATCTAGCTTTAAAAATGAGGGAGATATATTGATTTGATCGAATTGCCACGCCCATCATGGGCGCAACATAGCATTGGCAAAAATCAGAGCTTTTTCGGTTAATAATTGGGCGCCAATAAGAATTGCCGGCATGGTGTCAGTTTACAAATTCGAAAATGGATAAACCGTTCCTCCACATCCAGGACAACAATGTTTCAGAATTAGATAAAACCGCAATCTTTGTAATTGGACGAGTCATTTCTCCAGTTGCTGTCTTAAGTTTAACAGCTCGCACTAATCCATCAGGTCCAGGGTATGTCTCGCGCTAATATCCAGCTGCTGGTGGAGTTTGTGAATCCTTGACCAGCAAAGTATTTCCAGAAACAAGATTCAAAGACTTTGTAGTCCATTTAGATCGATGCTACAGCGAAGTCAAATATTCTTGATGTCATATTTTCCAGAAGCTTTGCACCATAGCTTGAGATTGCCGGCAATACTTTAACCGATTTTGTGGCACTTGGCTAAGATCGCTTTATGGGACTAAGGAGTATGGTCGACCTGTAAGTAAATGTGCAGCCGACAGTTATTCTAGATCCGTGTAGGGTGTTGTGAACAAAGGACGGGAATTGACCACCACTTCTATCTGAGCCAATAGCGGTAGATCCGCCATTAGTTGCTGGTTGGTGTGCTGCCGCTGCCTGAAACACCTTAAGCAACCATAAGTAAGTTTTCAAATGCGATTTCGTGCACCGAAAATCCAATAGCTTAGGGTGTTTGACATAGTAGGGTAATTCTGAGTTGCTTAGACGTCCACCGACGCGCAGAAACCCGACTTAGTCTATGAGGGGAGAGAGTGTGAGTAGATTTGAGCTAGCTGCCATTGGGGATTTCGCAAGGAGCCGTTGGCGATGCTTTTCAGAAGTTTCCTGAGCGTGTCGTAGGCATAATGAGCGCGTCTCATTATTATCATCAAATGTTAATGATATTGAGCCGGTGCCAGATTGCCAGCGTTTTACGCGTCGTATGAATCACACGACATACGCCACGTTTAATTGGGTCGGTCGTGGTGGAGTTTGCAGGGCTGATTTGGGCCAGCGCTGCCAGCGCGGTCTTCTTTACTTCTTCTTGTATTTGTAAGCGTGATGCCATGAATTTCTTCGAATTCTGTAGAATTTCGGCAGTGCGATTACCGACAAATGTTTTTAATTTGGATGGAACGTGCGAAAGCCATGCCAAGACAATTGTGGCATCGCACATGGCGTAGACTGTAGTGTCCAGATGTTGCAGAGCGCTCTTGATGGATGCAACGAGTCCACTTAACAACAGCACGCCGTAGAGTTCTAATCGAGGAAGGGATTGTTGCTTAAGTGGAGCAACGCGGGTCTTTGCAGCCAGTACTGTAACCTCTATAGTTCCGTCAGGATGAGATATTCGATTGTAAACATCAGCGGCATAAGCTTATATTGAAGCATTTGAGAATGCATGCAGCTCCATGGTGCTCGAAGTATAGCCAATATGTTTTGGCAAATTAACTTGTTTCAAAGAAATTATGTCGTTACGGTACCTTTGCCATTTCTTCGTCAGTTGAAGTGGAAATTGAGAATGCCAACTTAACTCAAGAAGCCAAAGTTCTTGGAACAATATTTAAAATTGTACATTTACTGGTGCTAAACGACACAGTGGATCGAATATGCGGGATACGTCCAATAGTAACTTACGTTTGGTACTATCAGCATGTATGTGCAGCGCAGCATTGTATGCTAGCGTGTCATCCGTTGCTTGCGAAAGAATTCCAAGAACTGTGTCTCTTGATCTATAATGCGTGAACTTTTTGACACCCTTAACATAAGTTGAACAAAAACAACCATAGTTGAAACAGCTCCTCTTCCGAGTTTGCCTCTGTTAGAACATCGTCAACATAAAAATCCTCTAACAGAATCCTTGCCGCGCGTGTGAATTCTTCCTGATAATCAGTCGCAAGTTGTTCCAACACGCGAACAGCTAAAAATGGCGCGCAGGCCATAACGTAATTGACAGTTGGTGATGTTTTAGCATCTCAGATGGTTGTGGCCGCCATACAATCCGTTGATAGCTGTGATTATTCTCGGCGACCCAAATGTGACGAAACATTTTGACTAAGTCTGCCGGAACAAGTAAGATGGCTCTAGTCGGGTGTCCCCGACTAGAAGATACCCTGAACCCAGCGGCGAGCTGTCGTTATATACATTTAAAGCTCTTTGTATTCATACACACATTCACAAAGTCACACATACACACGCACACAAACGTACGCAGCAAGGTGCGCACTTTGCATATTTGCTGCGCGTGGCCCCACTAGGGAAAATTAATTCTTGAATAACTTCTAAACTAAGAGTATGATAGTTGTGAAATGTTCAGTGCTTAATAAGAGCATCCACTCCAAAGCGCAAGTCTGTAGTATTTGTTTTGCGTTTTCTTAATATGGGGGGCGAATGGAGGAGGTATCCAAAATCCGAAATATTTATAATCTGCGTATCCTTTATGTTGTGTCGTACCTGTAATTGTACATATAAAGTGATATCCGGCTCGATCGACTAATTTTGATGTTCGCTGGACACCGCTATGAATGTGAGTGAACGACCCTAAGCATGTATCAATGTTTCAATGTTCAATATTAACCGTTCATCGGTCGTTGTCACATCGGCTTAACAAAAAATATTAACATATGCAGACTTTCAGTGTATGCATATTTACTTATATATATATATATCGATATTTATCGGATTTATTTAAATTTAAATGTAAACAATTCACAACACTTTACGAGCACATATTAAACTTAATTTGATGGCTCTAGCTCTTATAGTCTCCTAGATATGCCAAGAAAACCAAGTCTTAAGATAGATTTTTATCGATAATAATGAAACGGAGCAAGATAACGAAAAAAATGATAAACTTGTACTGCGTATGGATTAGGAGAATCTATAGTCGTTTAGTTTAGGTTTCTAGGCCTTGTAGTTTCCGAGATTGCTGCGTTCATACAGACGGACAGACGGACATGGCTATATCGACTCGGCTCGTCTGATCAATATATATATATATACTCTTTATGGGGTCAGCATGTTACATACATTTGCACAAAACCATTATACTCTTTTTACCCATTTTCAATGGGTTCAGGGTATAAAAACAAACTTATGAATTCGAAAGCGTTAGTATACAGCAAAAAGCACATCAGAGACGTATCAGTTGGTCGCTCTGATATATCGATTGATGTGATTGTTCCGATATGTAGGATGGCTCTGATCCCGTATCCAATAACACTCGATAAGCTGTGTACGTTCCTTGTGCATTGAGTACATATACCAATGCTGTAAGCAGTGTGCTCTTTCATCCACCTAGTCCAACGAAGCAGGTTGTTTCGTCTAGCGATAGTGACACATGACTATTTGTGACTGCGGGTAGAATCTGATGCATTTGACCATCCACAATTGGATTGCCAGCTGGTTGGTTTTGGTTTTCTCTCGTCGGCAACGATGAAACTTGCAAATGAATTAGCGAGTGGTGCCGGCTGCGACAGGACTGTTGACAGGTGACCGTGCTTGAGACAATTAAAGCACAGAGAATAACCTTTGACAAAGGCACGGCGTTGCTCGACAGATAAGTCAAGAAACTGCGAGCAGGCGAATAACAAATGTTCAGTCGAACCGCATTTCGGACAGTTATTTCTTTCAGCTGCCACTAAAGTACGGGTCAACTTCCTTGGTTTGTCGATTGCTGTAGCCATGATCTCTCGATAGCGCAGCTCAAATTTCTCGCATCGTGCGTCGAGAAATTTAAAGAAGTCTTCAATTGATGGAGAAATAGTAGCACGGCTTGTGTCCACCCATTTGCGTCGTGACTCTGGATCTACTTTGGCTACAAGCAAATAAATCTGCCAGCAGTCGCGTCCCGTCTGCCCAATTGCATCCAATCCTCGAACGATCTCATTCGCTTTATCTGTAACCTTGCGAAGGACTGATACAATAGTAAAAGAATTAGAAGTAGACAACTCTTTAAATGTGGACGACATGACGTGGTCGATTATATCGTTCAATTAAGCGTGCCCATGCACTTTCATACGCTGCTTCAGTGATCGGCAAATGACGTATTAAGCCGGCTGCTTCATTTGTAAGGAACGATTTTAAATAATAAAACTTCTGAACATTTCCGAATTGTTGTTTATTGTGAATTGTACTCTCATACAATTCCTTGAATGCAGGCCATTACCTTACGGTTTGATGTTCAATTTTGGTAATTCTGCATCTCTTACTGGCGTTGCAACTGCAACTTGTGTTGTTATTCCTTCTGTGTTGACAGCAAAACGTTCAAAAAATTCTTGTTGTTGTTGTGCCAAATGCGAAATTCGTCGTCGTTTGCAATTGCTTTTCTTTCCGCAATTTTCAAGGTTGTTGCGGGGGTTGGTTCCGCTGATTGCTTTAATGCTAGAAGAAGCTCTAGGGCTTTCATGTATTTGCCTTCATAAACTGCATGGTCAGCTGCAGGGTCAACGTACCCTTCAACTTCATCCAACATGCAGATACTATCTCCAGTCCGTTCGAAGACGATCCAAACGTCTTTGAGCCTGGTTAGCATTGCCTCTATGACGTCTATGTTTCATAGAGGTGGCGGCTGCTCCGCATATTGAAGCAATCGTGTAAGAATTGCCTTCAATCTGCCCCTGATCTTGATGAGTTGTTTAAATTGCTCCATGCTGTCAAAATAACCCACTACTTTACTACATATCCGGCTCGAAGGACCAAAACATATTTGATGAATAATAGATGCGAGTATCTAAGTATTTCTTCATATGTGAATGCTTATATATTTAATGAACTGCCATTGGCAGGTTCAAACAACTCTGTTGGTAAAGTAGAACTAAAGTTTACATACGTGCAGATCCCGCGTGGTTAAGCGGATTCGCCTCTGTTAAAGGGAATTTCACAATTTTGCATAGAATGGCATCAAATGATGTTTATGTGTTAGTATAAAACGCTTATATGTGTTAGTATAAAACGCTTATATATATAAAATGCAGCGAATTGAAAGAACTTCCAACTTATTAAATTATTATCGAGTGAGTCGTTAGATTTCAAATTCGAATTTGGACGAAACCGTTCCTCAATACTAACATAATAAATAGTTTTTTTTTAGAATTCAAGTGAGTGTTCACGGTGCGATTTCAAATTTTTTCGCTATCTCAATTCATTTGCTACACTGTTAATTGCTGCAATTATGCCTTGTTTTTCAGTAATTGATAATGTTTAAAGTGATGAAGGCAACGAAATTGTCTACAAAAGCTAATGGTAGTTCAGCTGAAAATGTATTTTTTTTTTGCCTTACGAATTCTATGAGGATTTTAAAAATGAATTACGGTTTATAAGAGGTTTTATATTCATTAAATGGCAAAAAAAAAAATAGAAAAAAAATCATGGGGACCTAAATGAATGTAAATTTTACGAATTAACGAAGTTTTTTCAATTATCGACATTCGACTGTATTATTTTTATACCCTGAAACCATTGAAAATGGGTAAAAAGAGTATAATTGTTTTTTGCACATGTATGTAACAGCAGAAGGCAGTATCTGCCCATAAAGTATATATATTTTTGTCCGTCCGTCCGTCCATGCGTATGCATGAGCACGTTGATCTAGGAAATTATAAGAGCTAGAGAACTTTTCGAATCAATCAAGTTTATTTCAAATGATCGATAACATACACAGATTATCTAAAATCTATAAAAATCAACCTCACAGTTTTTTAAGCTTATTTCGCGTATTTTAAGCTAGATACACAAGATTTGGTTGATATGAATATTTGAACATACTATATCACTAAGAAAAAAATCTGTTTTAAATAATAAGATAAGAAACACAGAAGTTATTAAAGAAAAAGTGAGGAAAAATTTTACAAATCTGAGAATTCTATTGACAGAAAGCACTTAATAAGAGTTAGAGAGTTAAAGTTTTTTTTTAAGTTCGTGTATACCATACGTAAGTTTATTTCAAATTATCGATAGCCCGTCCAGTTTTCCTACTATCGATATTTATCGGTTTTTATACTCGTTCACGAAGTGAAACTAGTATATTGGGTTTGTGCTATGTCCGTCATGCTGTCCGTCCGTCTGTCCGTATGAACGCAATTTTTTTCGCCGCTAGAGACTTGAAATTTTAAATATATACACGTGTATACCCTCATCAGATAAAGTGATAGGGGGTTCGGGTTGCGCCCATGGTGGGCGTTGCAATTCGATTAAATCAATATATCTCCCTCATTTTTAAAGCTAGATGCATAAAATAAATAACGACAGATGGCTGATGACCTCCTTTAAAGATCGTATCCAAACTTTTTTGGCTACGCCTACTACCGCGCCCACAATGTCCAAAACTCGATATGTGCACAACATCAATGATGTCAGTGCAACATTGCTAGCGATATCTATTGCATATTTTGGTGCTTATTATTTGATTTTATTAGAATAGTTTTGGATAACTGTTCATTTAGTTTGTCACATGAGAAATTAAGTGGCCAGTGATCACTGGTCGGTAGATGGCGCTTAGATGGTGGACTTTTTCGTATTCTTAGAATTGGTGTGCGGCTGTTTGCGATTGTGCACTTGTCATATAACTTGAGTTGAGTTTTGTCACAACTTGATCAACGGATAATGTGATGGTGCAGTTAATTAATTATTTAATTAATTAATTATTTAATTATATGTAAACACTCTTTGACAAAGTCATATGCTGATAATCTCCTCTAAAAATCGCACCAAAACTTATTTGGCTACGCCCACTACCGCGATCACAATGTCCGAAATTCTATATGTGCACAACATCAATGATGCCAGTACAACATATCGCGCCATCTATTGCATTTAGTAATTATTATTTGGTTTCATTAGAATAGTGTTGGATAACTGTTCAATTAGTTTGTCACATTAAGTGGTCACTGATCACTGGTCGGTAAATGGCGTAAGTTGCCAGACTTTATAGATTGCCAGATGATTATAGGGATAAAATTTTATGATTTTCTTTTTTATCAAGCAAATGATTACCTAAGAAATTTCAGTAAAAAGCTAATTTCTTAGCATTTATGTTGAATTTCATCACACCAAAAACAAGTGATCGAAAGTGTTCAATTCCCGTTCTTGATGCAAAGGCTGGTCTTGATTCTTTTAATAATTCAACCTTTTCCAGTTCATAACAATTTCTTAAAATTATATTCTATTTGCTTTCTGTTAGAATTTTTCATATAATTCTTATTAAATACTTTAACTTGAATTTCGTCACACTTGAGGTTGAATGGTTGGTGGCGTTGGTGTCTAACGCGGGGTTTACGTGTTAATTGTGCGGTAGGCCGGGTTTGAGGCCGATGCTAAATAAATACACAAAAGAAAACTGCGAGCTGTCGTTACATACATTTCAACCACATTACATTCAAATATGAAACTGACTGCCAAATTTGGTGATTCTAGCTCTAAAATTGTGGGCGTTATGGATTTTCTTCCGCCCTTAACACATTACCGCCTATTTTACCTGCTTGGGTACAAATAAAATTGATCATGTTTGCATAGCTGTATTTCCAAACAGATAAATACATTTTTCAATTCTGATACGTAGTTTTATCATGCACAATGTGCTCAATAGAGACATGTAGGCAGAGTAGACACAACTTAAAACGGTAAATATGCCACGCATAATTTTTGTGCTTTGAGCATATCAGTGTGCATTTGACTGTAGATGAAGCATGTCGATCGGTAAAATATAAACAGTTCACTTGATTTGGATATTTTCAAATTTGGCAGTTTAATAAAAAAAATTGATTTTAATGGGTTAAGATTTATTAATTTTCTCAATCTCCCACGCACACATTCGGTATATTCAAAAAAGTTTAGAGTAGGTTATAAGTAATCTGTCTGATTGTGAGTGAGATATATCGCTTTTATCGCATTGACACGCACCCAGTCGGCGTAGCCAGAAGATATTACCACTTTTTCTGACTCGTGGGTATACAAGTATATTTTCCAAATTACCAGTCTTTAGCTTCGATACCACCCCCACAATCTCCAAGCTACCATTTTATTTACGTATGTGCATTATTTTTTCTTTTTATAATTTTTTTTGTTTTTTTTAACATTTTATTTAATTTGTTTTCATAAAGCAAGTTATTGCATGCACCGATAGTGTCGGCTTAAACAAAAATTTTCGTTATTCGAATTTATTTGCAGTTTTTGACGGTTAACTCTTGTTGGATAACTTAAGTTGAATTTAGTGCGAATATTAATTAGCGATTAATATCGAATTATCACGCCGCCTGTGGGCGTGGCCAGGAAATTTTTTGTAACGATCTTTAAGGGGAGTGACCAGTAATTTACCTTCAAAATTAAGGGATTCTAGCTCTAAAACTATGAGAGAAATAGGATGTAATCTGGCTCTAAAACTATGGGAAATATAGGCTTTCGTGATTCTTGGGGGCGAGGCTGAGAGATCATCAGCAATGCACATACCATTTGGTGACTCTAGAAAATATTCACGTTTTATCAAACGCTATGTCAGCCGAGTGACTTTTATATGTTTTGTATGTGTGAACATGGGCGTAGTCACTATACTGCTAAAACTATTAAAATATTAAAATAATTATTTTTAAATATTAAAATCCGATTATTGAAAATATTATTAATGAAATACCTATGTTACATTAGGACCATAATCTAACCCGATCGAGGACTAGATATGTTTTAACAGTTGAATCACAAGAACCAATGGAACCAATAGAACAAGAACAATAAGGCGGCATATTAGACAAAAAATTTCTATACTCGTGCACGAAGTGAATTGTGCAATGACTTGAAATTTGGAATATATACTAGTGTATCCACGCGTCAGTTAAAGTGTTAAGGGTTTTAGGGTGCGCCCACTTTGGGCGTGGCAATTCGATTAAATCTATATATCGACCTCACTATTGAAGCAAGATGCATAAAATGTATACTGACAGATTGCTGATGACCTCCTCTAAATATCGCATCCAAAGTTGTTTGGCTACGCCCACTACCGCGCCCACAATGTCCAAAACTCGATATGTGCACAATATCAATGATGTCAGTGCAACATTGCTAGCGATATCTATTGCATATTTTGGTGCTTATTATTTGGTTTCATTAGAATAGTTTTGGTTAACTGTTCAGTTAGTTTGTCAAATGGGAAATTAAGTGGCCAGTGATCACTGGTCGGTAGATGGCGCTTAGATGGTGGACTTTTTCGTATTCTTAGAATTTGTGTGCGGCTGTTTGCGATTGTGCACTTGTCATATAACTTGAGTTGAGTTTTATCACAAGTTGTAGTATAAAATGCAGCTAAAATTATTATTTCTAATTAATTTTTTTATTATATCTGTAAACTCTCTTGGACAAAGTAGTATGACAGATGATTATGGAAATAAAATTAAACTATTTTCTTTTTTATCAAACAGATTACATAAGAAATTTCAGAAAAAAAACTAATTTCTTAGCATTTATATTGAATTTCGTCACACCAAAAACAAGTGATCGATGGTGCTCGGGTTCCATTCCCGCTCTTGATGCAAAGGCTAGTTTTGATTCTTCAAATAATTCAAACTTTTACAAGTTCATAACAATTTCTTAAAAGATTCTTTTTGCTTTCTATTCGAATTTTTCACATAATTCTTATTAAATACTTTACACCCGACTGCAACGTTCTTACTTGTTTAGTTTTCGTTAAGCCGATGTGGAAACGACCGATAAACGGTTAATATTTCAAGAGAAAAAGAGTCGAAGTTGAGTCAAAATTGGTCGATCGAGCCGGATATTTCTTTATATGCACAATTACAGGTACGACACAACATTAATAGTCGATCGAGCCGGATATTACTTTATATGCACAATTACAGGTACGACACAACATTAATGGTCCTTCGAAGCCTAACCGGCGTAACCGACAGCGCAATACTCATTCACGTTCTTACATTTAGAGGTCATCAGAAAACTGCGTACTAAATTTAGTGACTTTAAGATATATGGATTTTATCGATATGCCACGGCACCAGTGAGCGTACGCAAAAAAAAATTAGTGCGATCTTGAGGTCAAAGTATTCTCCCTGAAAAAAATGTATGTCTTTAGCTTTAAAACTGAGGGAGAAATATCGAGTTTATCGAGTTTAGTTAATGCCACGCCCCAAGTTAGCGTAGGCGCAAATTTTTTTAAAGTTCTTTAAAGGGGGTGACCAGTAATCTACCATCTAAATTTGCGACTCTAGCTGTAAAACTGTTGAAGATATAGGCTTTCTCGATTCATGGGGGTGGGGTGGCTGGGGTGCGTTCTAGTGGGTGTGGCCGGAATATTAAGGTCTCAATTCTCAATCTATATATCAAATTTCCCGGCTCCAGCTTTACAAATGTGGGAAGCATACACGTGTTACCAATTTGTGCTTTCAGGTATATCGATGTTTAAGATAATGGGGGAGGGAGGGGGCGCGACCGAAAAACATTTTTTTGTGATGTTTGGGAGAGCTTTCAGATACATATATTCCACTATGGTGACTCTAGGTCAAAAACTAACTTACGCGTTAGTCTGGTTGGAACCGAGAAATTTAATTGGCTTATCAACTCAGATAAATCGATTACGCCAGAAATTAAATTATGGACAAAGATTACGCCAAGCATAGTTCTCCAATAGGAGCCTCTTGGGTATGATGGCAACTGAGCATCAGTATCCCAATTTAGGCCACGAGAGGCAAATAGTAAAAATTTCTTTTGTACCTACTCAGTTCGGTTCTGATGTACTGCATGACCCAAATTCGAGAATGGGACGGACAAGATATATGAAAAATTACTTTGTCGTGTAAGGGTCATCAAACTCCTTGGACCATCTCTTGATGAAACCAAGAAAAGTCATAGCCTTGTTGACTATGGTCGTAAGAGTGTCAATTTTAAGTTTGTGATCAAAAACGACGCCTAGGTTATTAATAACTTTATCGATATTATTTACCCGTTCAAGCAGTATGCTACCTAGCTTGTACGGAAACATTTGAGGAGAGCTTCAATAAAAAGTTATTACTGTGCACTTAGAGCAATTAAGATTTATTAGGTTATCTTTACACCAAGACTCAAAGGCGTAAAGATCGCCTTGTAAGAGATTACTCGAAGCCATATTCTTATATTTAATGCACAATTTCACAACGTCGTTAATGAAAAGTGTAAAGAGAAGCGGACCAAGATGACTACAGGTATATATTCGAAGTTTCAAGTCTCTAGCATCAATAGCGCCGAAAAAAGTTGAGTTCATCCGGACAGCATGACGGGACAGTCGAGAACGAGTATAAAAATATCTGATATCAAACAAAAACACCTCTACACGAGAAAACAATCTAGAGGCGACAGCACATTCAAGCCCCAAAATTTCTTATATAAACAAGGGAGAACGGTGCACCGACAGCGGAATTCTCGTTCACGGTGTAATAACAACGAAAACATGTAATCTAGCATTATGGGTGCACAACAAAAATAATAAACGAGCATAAAAAACAAAATAAAAATTTGCTTCCGCTTCCGCACGGTCTTGAACCCAGGCCTACCGCACAATTAACACATAAGTCCGGGTTAGACACCACCGCCACCAACCATTTAATCTCGAGTGTGACGAAATTCAAGTATTTAATAAGAATTATATGAAATATTCTAACAGAAAGCAAAAAGAATAGAGGTTTAAGAAATTGTTATGATCTAGAAAAATTTTGAATTATTAGATGAATCAAGACCAGCTTTTGCATCAGAAATGAAAATCGAACCCGAGCACCCTCGATCACTTGTTTTTGGTGTGATATAAATGCTAAAAAATTTTTTTTCTGAAATTTCTTAGATAATCACATGTTTGATAAAAAAGAAAAGAATTAAATTTTATTATTAGGTTTGGCAAAACTCAACTCAAATTATAAGACAAGGTCATAATCGACAAAAGCCCCACACAAATTCTAGAATACGAAAAAGCCATCTATAACCAGTTAATTTCCCAGTGTCAAAATTTAACAGTTATCCAGCACCATTCTAATGAAACCAAATGACAAGTACCAAAGTGTGCAATAGATGACGCCAGCAATATTACACGGGCATCATTGATGTTGTGCACATATCGAAATTGGACATTGTGGGCGCGGTAGTGGGCGTAGCCAAAAAATCGCATCTTTAGAGGAGGTCATCAGCAATCTGTCGGTATACATTTTATGCATATAGGCTTAAAAGTGAGCGAGATATATATAGATTTAATCGAATCGCCACCTGTAAACTTGTAACACTTTATCTGACGAGGGTATACACGATTATACATTTCAAATTTCAACTCTCTAGCTTCAATAGTGGCGAAAAAAATGCGTTCATACGGACAGACGGACGGACAGCATGACGGACATTGCACAAACCCAATATACTAGTTTCCCTTCGTGAACGGGTATAAAATTGTGACAAAGAATATCCAATTCCAAATCAAAAAAAAAAAAATACATATATATCGGCATTCGGCACTTTACTCAAAAAGCACCAGCTTTTGTGTACCAAAAAATAACTTTTCCGATGTGCCGAATGCCCAACTATTTCTATACCCAATTTCAATGGATTCAATTCAATTTCAATTTTATTTCAGTTATATTTATAAGTTAAATAAGCTGTTTGAGTGTTTGCATACGTTTGCGGCACATCCTCAACTCAACGTCAGCTGTTTGCGACAAATTGATGAATAGATGTTCGACGAAATCAAAATGCATTCCAACTGATTAAAATTTTCTTAAAGTGAATCAAAATCAGTTTACGCAATCCCTAAATACAGTTATGCACAAAGAAACAGCTCAATTTATTTTAAATAATTATTGCCCGCATTGTCAAAAAACATATACAAACAAGTAAGAATGTTGCAGACCGTCAGCTAACTGGTGTACAAGGGGACTAATGTGTAAATATTACTTGAATAATACGCGCCGTTTCTGCACACACTGTTAGAAGTGCGACTGCACTCGCTTCGTGAGGGCGGCTGGAAGCAGATCCTTGGCATGTTCAAGTCTTTGCCAAGGGTACTGACTATGGTAGTCGGGCAAAGAGAACATAAGTCTTCAGAAAATTGCCCCAATCCAAGGTGCAACAGCATATGCTGAAGGATTCATGACCGAGGGGGTGCTCGGCCGTTAGTATGCGGACTCTTGTTGCCCTCCAGTTTTATTTTTCGACCTCCCGCGGTAGACGGGCTATGCTGCGAGCGATATCGCCTACATGTTCACTCGTGGGATTCGAAATGAACCAAAATATTAATAAAAATATTGAGTCTGATGCGGCTCAAATAGCATCACCCCAAGTTTTAACCTGCACAGTTGAGCCTATTTCTGGCACCCCAGCTGTATAGCTGCCGGCCTCCACTCATAAAATAAATAACGACAGATGGCTGAAGACCTCCTCTAAAGATCGTATCCAAACTTTTTTGGCTACGCCTACTACCGCGTCCACAATGGCCAAAACTCGATATGTGCACAACATCAATGATGCCAGTCCAACATAACAAGCGTCGTCTATTGCATACTTTGGTAATTTTTATTTGGTTTCATTAGAATAGAGTTGGATAACTGTTCAATTAGTTTGTCACATCAAGTGGTCAGTGATCAATGGTCGGTAGATGGCGTTAATTGCCACAATTTTTCGTATTCTTAGAATTTGTGTGCGGCTGTTTGCGATTGTGCACTTGTCATATAACTTGAGTTGAGTTTTATCACAAGTTGTAGTATAAAATGCAGCTAAAATTATTATTTCTAATTAATTTTTTTATTATATCTGTAAACTCTCTTGGACAAAGTAATATGACAGATGATTATGGGAATAAAATTAAACTATTTTCTTTTTTATCAAACAGATTACATAAGAAATTTCAGAAAAAAAACTAATTTCTTAGCATTTATATTGAATTTCGTCACACCAAAAACAACTGATCGATGGTGATCGGGTTCAATCGATCGGTTGGTCGATCGAGCCGGATATTTCTTTATATGCACAATTACAGGTACGACACAACATTAATAGTCGATCGAGCCGGATATTACTTTATATGCACAATTACAGGTACGACACAACATTAAAGTTCTTCGAAGCCTAACCGGCGTAACCGACAGCGCAATACTCGTTCACGGTCTTACATTTAGAGGTCATCAGAAAACTGTGTACTAAATTTAGTGACTCTTAGATATATGGATTTTATCGATATGCCACGGCCCCAGTGGGCGTACGCAAAAAAAATTAGAGCGATCTTGAGGTGAAAGTATTCTCCCTGAAAAAAATGTATGTCTTTAGCTTTAAAACTGAGTGAGAAATATCGAGTTTAGTTAATGCCACGCCCCAAGTTAGCGTGGGCGCAAATTTAAAGTTCTTTAAAGGGGTGACCAATAATCTACCATCCAAATTTGGCGACTCTAGCTCTAAAACTGTTGAAGATATAGGCTTTCTCGATTCATGGGGGTGGGGTGGCTGGGGCTCTAGCTTTACAAATGTGGGAAGCATACACGTGTTACCAATTTGTGCTTTCAGGTATATCGATGTTTAAGACAAAAAACCTTTTTTTGTGATGTTTGGGGGAGCTTTCAGATACATATATCTATGGTGACTCAAGGTCAAAAACTAACTTACGCGTTAGTCTGGTTAGAACCGAGAAATTTAATTGGCTTTTCAACTCAGATAAATCGATTACGCCAGAAATTAAATTATGGACAAAGATTACGCCAAGCATAGTTCTCCAATAGGAGCCTCTTGGGTATGATGGCAACCGAGCATCAGTATCCCAATTTAGGCCACGAGAGGCAAATAGTAAAAATTTCTTTTGTACCTACTCAGTTCGGTTCTGATGTACTGCATGACCCAAACTCGAGAATGGGACGGACAAGATAAATGAAAAGTTGCTTTGTCGTGTAAGGGTCATCAAACTCCTTGGACCATCTCTTGATGAAACCAAGAATAGTCATAGCCTTGTTGACTATGGTCGTAAGAGTGTCAATTTCAAGTTTGTGATCAAAAACGACGCCTAGGTTATTAATAACTTTATCGATATTATTTACCCGTTCAAGCAGTATGCTACCTAGCTTGTACGGAAACATTTGAGGAGAGCTTCGATAAAAAGTTATTACCGTGCACTTAGAGCAATTAAGATTTATTAGGTTATCTTTACACCAAGACTCAAAGGCGTAAAGATCGCCTTGTAAGAGATTACTCGAATCCATATTCTTATATTTAATGCACAATTTCACAACGTCGTTAATGAAAAGAGTAAAGAGAAGCGGACCAAGATGACTACAGGTATATATTCGAAGTTTCAAGTCGCTAGCTTCAATAGCGCCGAAAAAAGTTGAGTTCATCCGGACAGCATGACGGGACAGTCGAGAACGAGTATAAAAATATCTGATATCAAACAAAAACACCTCTACACGAGAAAACAATCTAGAGGCGACAGCACATTCAAGCCCCAACATTTCTTATATAAACAAGGGAGAACGTTGTACCGACAGCGGAATTTTCGTTCACGGTGTATTAACAACGAAAACATGTAATCTAGCATTATGGGTGCACAACAAAAATAATAAACGAGCATAAAAAACAAAATAAAAATTTGCCTCCGCACGGTCTCGAACCCAGGCCTACCGCACAATTAACACGAAAGCCCGTGTAAGACACCACCGCCACCAACCATTTAATCTCGAGTGTGACGAAATTCAAGTATTTAATAAGAATTATATGAAATATTCTAACAGAAAGCAAAAAGAATAGAGGTTTAAGAAATTGTTATGATCTAGAAAAATTTTGAATTATTAGATGAATCAAGACCAGCTTTTGCATCAGAAACGAAAATCGAACCCGTGCACCCTCGATCAGTTGTTTTTGGTGTGACAAAATTCAATATAAATGCTAAGAAATTTTTTTTTCTGAAATTTCTTAGGTAATCACATGTTTGATAAAAAAGAAAAGAATTAAATTTTATTATTAGGTGTGGCAAAACTCAACTCAAATTATAAGACAAGGGCATAATCGACAAAAGCCACACACAAATTCTAGAATTCGAAAACAGCCATCTATAACCAGTTAATTTCCCAGTGTCAAAATTTAACAGTTATCCAGCACCATTCTAATGAAACCAAATGATAAGTACCAAAGTGTGCAATAGATGACGCCAGCAATATTACACGGGCATCATTGATGTTTTGCACATATCGAAATTGGACATTGTGGGCGCGGTAGTGGGCGTAGCCAAAAAATCGCATCTTTAGAGGAGGTCATCAGCAATCTGTCGGTATACATTGTATGCATATAGGCTTAAAAGTGAGCGAGATATATATAGATTTAATCGAATCGCCACCTGTAAACTTGTAACACTTTATCTGACGAGGGTATACACGATTATACATTTCAAATTTCAACTCTCTAGCTTCAATAGCGGCGAAAAAAATGCGTTCATACGGACAGACGGACGGACAGCATGACGGACATTGCACAAACCCAATATACTAGTTTCCCTTCGTGAACGGGTATAAAATTGTGACAAAGAATATCCAATTCCAAATCAAAAAAAAATATATATATATATATCGGCATTCGGCACTTTACTCAAAAAGCACCAGCTTTTGTGTACCAAAAAATAACTTTTCCGATGTGCCGAATGCCCAAATATTTCTATACCCAATTTCAATGGATTCAATTCAATTTCAATTTTATTTCAGTTAAACTTATAAGTTAAATAAGCTGTTTGAGTGTTTGCATACGTTTGCGGCACATCCTCCACTCAACGTCAGCTGTTTGCGACAAATTGATGAATAGATGTTCGACGAAATCAAAATGCATTCCAACTGATTCAAATTTTCTTAAAGTGAATCAAAATCAGTTTACGCAATCCCTAAAAGAAACAGCTCAATTCATTTTAAATAATTATTGCCCGCATTGTCAAAAAACATATACAAACAAGTAAGAATGTTGCAGACCGTCAGCTAACTGGTGTACAAGGGGACTAATGTGTAAATATTACTTGAATAATACGCGCCGTTTCTGCACACACTGTTAGAAGTGCGACTGCAATCTCTTCGTGAGGGCGGCTGGAAGCAGATCCTTGGCATGTTCAAGTCTTTGCCAAGGGTACTGACTATGGTAGTCGGGCAAAGAGAAGACAAGTCTTCAGAAAATTGCCCCAATCCAAGGTGCAACAGCATATGCTGAAGGATTCATGACCGAGGGGGTGCTCGGCCGTTAGTATGCGGACTCTTGTCGCCCTCCAGTTTTATTTTTCGACCTCCCGCGGTAGACGGGCTATGCTGCGAGCGATATCGCCTTCATGTTCACTCGTGGGATTCGAAATGAACCAAAATATTAATAAAAATATTGAGTCTGATGCGGCTCAAATAGCATCAGTCCAAATTTTAACCTGCACAGTTGAGCCTATTTCTGGCACCCCAGCTGTATGGCTACCGGCCTCCACTCATAAAATAAATAACGACAGATGGCTGATGACCTCCTCTAAAGATCGTATCCAAACTATTTTGGCTACGCCTACTACTGCGTCCACAATGTCCAAAACTCGATATGTGCACAACATCAATGATGCCAGTCCAACATAACAAGCGCCGTCTATTGCATACTTTGGTAATTTTTATTTGGTTTCATTAGAATAGTGTTGGATAACTGTTCAATTAGTTTGTCACATCAAGTGGTCAGTGATCAATGGTCGGTAGATGGCGTTAGTTGCCACAATTTTTCGTATTCTTAGAATTTGTGTGCGGCTGTTTGCGATTGTGCACTTGTCATATAACTTGAGTTGAGTTTTATCACAATTTGTAGTATAAAATGCAGCTAAAATTATTATTTCTAATTAATTTTTTTATTATATCTGTAAACTCTCTTGGACAAAGTAGTATGACAGATGATTATGGAAATAAAATTAAACTATTTTCTTTTTTATCAAACAGATTACATAAGAAATTTCAGAAAAAAAACTAATTTCTTAGCATTTATATTGAATTTCGTCACACCAAAAACAACTGATCGATGGTGATCGGGTTCAATTCCCGCTCTTGATGCAAAGGCTAGTCTTGATTCTTTTAATAATTCAAACTTTTTCCAGTTCATAACAATTTCTTAAAAGATTCTTTTTGCTTTCTATTCGAATTTTTTATACAATTCTTATTAAATACTTTACACCCGACTGCAACGTTCTTACTTGTTTAGTAAATTTTTGTTAAGCCGATGTGGAAACGACCGATGAACGGTTAATATTTGAAGAGGAGAAAAAGAGTCGAAGTTGAGTCAAAATTGGTCGATCGAGCCGGATATTTCTTGATATGCACAATTACATGTACGACACAACATTAATAGTCGATCGAGCCGGATATTACTTTATATGCACAATTACAGGTACGACACAACATTAATGGTCCTTCGAAGCCTAACCGGCGTAACCGACAGCGCAATACTCGTTCACGGTCTTACATTTAGAGGTCATCAGAAAACTGCGTACTAAATTTAGTGACTCTTAGATATATGGATTTTATCGATATGCCACGGCCCCAGTGGGCTTACGCAAAAAAAATTAGAGCGATCTTGAGGTGAAAGTATTCTCCCTGAAAAAAATGTATGTCTTTAGCTTTAAAACTGAGTGAGAAATATCGAGTTTAGTTAATGCCACGCCCCAAGTTAGCGTGGGCGCAAATTTAAAGTTCTTTAAAGGGGGTGACCAGTAATCTACCATCCAAATTTGGCGACTCTAGCTGTAAAACTGTTGAAGATATAGGCTTTCTCGATTCATGGGGGTGGGGTGGCTGGGGTGCGTTCTAGTGGGTGTGGCCGGAATATTAATGTCTCAATTCTCAATCTATATATCAAATTTCCCGGCTCTAGCTTTACAAATGTGGGAAGCATACACGTGTTACCAATTTGTGCTTTCAGGTATATCGATGTTTAAGACAAAAAACATTTTTTTGTGATGTTTGGGGGAGCTTTCAGATACATATATGGTGACTCAAGGTCAAAAACTAACTTACGCGTTAGTCTGGTTAGAACCGAGAAATTTAATTGGCTTTTCAACTCAGATAAATCGATTACGCCAGAAATTAAATTATGGACAAAGATTACGCCAAGCATAGTTCTCCAATAGGAGCCTCTTGGGTATGATGGCAACCGAGCATCAGTATCCCAATTTAGGCCACGAGAGGCAAATAGTAAAAATTTCTTTTGTACCTACTCAGTTCGGTTCTGATGTACTGCATGACCCAAACTCGAGAATGGGACGGACAAGATAAATGAAAAGTTGCTTTGTCGTGTAAGGGTCATCAAACTCCTTGGACCATCTCTTGATGAAACCAAGAATAGTCATAGCCTTGTTGACTATGGTCGTAAGAGTGTCAATTTCAAGTTTGTGATCAAAAACGACGCCTAGGTTATTAATAACTTTATCGATATTATTTACCCGTTCAAGCAGTATGCTACCTAGCTTGTACGGAAACATTTGAGGAGAGCTTCGATAAAAAGTTATTACCGTGCACTTAGAGCAATTAAGATTTATTAGGTTATCTTTACACCAAGACTCAAAGGCGTAAAGATCGCCTTGTAAGAGATTACTCGAATCCATATTCTTATATTTAATGCACAATTTCACAACGTCGTTAATGAAAAGAGTAAAGAGAAGCGGACCAAGATGACTACAGGTATATATTCGAAGTTTCAAGTCGCTAGCTTCAATAGCGCCGAAAAAAGTTGAGTTCATCCGGACAGCATGACGGGACAGACATTGCACAAACACAATATACTAGTTTCCCTTCGAGAACGAGTATACAAATATCTGATATCAAACAAAAACACCTCTACACGAGAAAACAATCTAGAGGCGACAGCACATTCAAGCCCCAAAATTTCTTATATAAACAAGGGAGAACGTTGTACCGACAGCGGAATTTTCGTTCACGGTGTATTAACAACGAAAACATGTAATCTAGCATTATGGGTGCACAACAAAAATAATAAACGAGCATAAAAAACAAAATAAAAATTTGCCTCCGCACGGTCTCGAACCCAGGCCTACCGCACAATTAACACGAAAGCCCGTGTTAGACACCACCGCCACCAACCATTTAATCTCGAGTGTGACGAAATTCAAGTATTTAATAAGAATTATATGAAATATTCTAACAGAAAGCAAAAAGAATAGAGGTTTAAGAAATTGTTATGATCTAGAACAATTTTGAATTATTAGATGAATCAAGACCAGCTTTTGCATCAGAAACGAAAATCGAACCCGTGCACCCTCGATCAGTTGTTTTTGGTGTGACAAAATTCAATATAAATGCTAAGAAATTTTTTTTTCTGAAATTTCTTAGGTAATCACATGTTTGATAAAAAAGAAAAGAATTAAATTTTATTATTAGGTGTGGCAAAACTCAACTCAAATTATAAGACAAGGGCATAATCGACAAAAGCCACACACAAATTCTAGAATACGAAAACAGCCACCTATAACCAGTTAATTTCCCAGTGTCAAAATTTAACAGTTATCCAGCACCATTCTAATGAAACCAAATGATAAGTACCAAAGTGTGCAATAGATGACGCCAGCAATATTACACGGGCATCATTGATGTTTTGCACATATCGAAATTGGACATTGTGGGCGCGGTAGTGGGCGTAGCCGAAAAATCGCATCTTTAGAGGAGGTCATCAGCAATCTGTCGGTATACATTTTATGCATATAGGCTTAAAAGTGAGCGAGATATTTATAGATTTAATCGAATCGCCACCTGTTAACTTGTAACACTTTATCTGACGAGGGTATACACGATGATACATTTCAAATTTCAACTCTCTAGCTTCAATAGCGGCGAAAAAAATGCGTTCATACGGACAGACGGACGGACAGCATGACGGACATTGCACAAACCCAATATACTAGTTTCCCTTCGTGAACGGGTATAAAATTGTGACAAAGAATATCCAATTCCAAATCAAAAAACAAAAAAAATGTATATATATATATCGTACCAAAAAATAACTTTTCCGATGTGCCGAATGCCCAACTATTTCTATACCCAATTTTAATGGATTCAATTCAATTTCAATTTTATTTCAGTTATATTTATAAGTTAAATAAGCTGTTTGAGTGTTTGCATACGTTTGCGGCACATCCTCCACTCAACGTCAGCTGTTTGCGACAAATTGATGAATAGATGTTCGACGAAATCAAAATGCATTCCAACTGATTCAAATTTTCTTAAAGTGAATCAAAATCAGTTTACGCAATCCCTAAAAGAAACAGCTCAATTCATTTTAAATAATTATTGCCCGCATTGTCAAAAAACATATACAAACAAGTAAGAATGTTGCAGACCGTCAGCTAACTGGTGTACAAGGGGACTAATGTGTAAATATTACTTGAATAATACGCGCCGTTTCTGCACACACTGGCGGCTGGAAGCAGATCCTTGGCATGTTCAAGTCTTCGCCAAGAATACTGACTATGGTAGTCGGGCAAAGAGAAGACAAGTCTTCAGCAAATTGCCCCAATTCAAGGTGCAACAGCATATGCTGAAGAATTCATGACCGAGGGGGTGCTTGGCCGTTAGTATGCGGACTCTTGTCGCCCTCCAGTTTTATTTTTCGACCTCCCGCGGTAGACGGGCTATGCTGCGAGCGATATCGCCTTCATGTTCACTCGTGGGATTCGAAATGAACCAAAATATTAATAAAAATATTGAGTCTGATGCGGCTCAAATAGCATTACCCCAAGTCTTAACCTGCACAGTTGAGCCTATTTCTGGCACCCCAGCTGTATGGCTGCCGGCCTCCACCCTCCCAAGCGGTGATGTTGGTCACCAAGGGGAGGGTCCGGAAAGACCACTTACTTCCTTGGATAAAGAGTTGGAGTGTGCCACTTTCTCGTCAAGAAAAAGTTTATCCCGGCAGGGTCCGATAGAGGCATTGACGCCACACTCACCGATCTCGACGACGCATCCAGCGAGATCTCTGAGATCCGGTCTGACGAATGCAGGCCCTCAGGTAGCATGTCTACATTTAGACCCTGAGATCGCCTTTTGTTAAAATGAAAGCTGCAAAGGTGCCCCCCGCTGACGCCAAGGTCAAAAGGGGTACTCAGACGAAAAGTCTCCGGAGCTCGGTTTGTCAAAGAAACTGAAAAATACTCAGTCAGAGTCGACAGCGCCATCGTACAGTCGGATGGCGAGCGGTGTCAAGTCTGTCGATCATCAAGTCTGCCAGCGGAGCAAATGGCAACACTAAAGGCGGCGATCTTATCGTCCACCCTGACGTGTGTGACGCCAGGTGTGAAGCCAAAGTTTGAGGGTGTTGTTCCGAGAACGGATTGGCTCATGCTCGTCTGCTACGTCAACAACGGAGCCGAGTGGGTGAGGGCGAACTTCAGCCATGTCAAGGCCTGCAGTTCGCTCGAAGTTGAGCTGTTGGACGAAAACCAGTTCCCCCGGGCGCACCTCATCCGAGGTTACTTCGCCAACAGCCTGGAACTACCATACGAGACGATTCTGGCGCATATAGGTGCCTAGAACGACTTCAGCACCAGCCAATGGAGGGTAGTGCAGCGGACTACTAGTGGCGCCATGCTACACTTAGCCAGCATGGTGGATGACGCGTCGTTGCAGTCACTGATTAAGTGCGGCGGAAAAGTCTGATGCTGTTTTGGCAGGACCAGACTTATCCTCAAGAACACGGCACTTAAGGAAAACAGCAGCGACGGTCTCTCTACGAGAGCAACAGTCGCAGTGCCGGCTGCTGCTGCCCCAACAACAAACCGGGAACCTGACTCTAGTCCCTCCACTAGCTTGGCTGCTGGGCTTGCTAATGGTTCGACCTGTGATCAGGTTTCCGGTGCGGCACCTTTGCAATCAAGGCAGCTCGTGGTCGCCTCATCTAGCAGAGGCGCTGGTCTCGCTAGGGGAGCGGTCCGCGGCCGGACTTCGAGCGCAAGCAAACCGGGGCCGCAGCAGCTACCGAAGGGTGTTCGTGAGAACGACTCCCAACAAGGAAAAAGCGATTAACTTGTCCAACGCTCGGCGAAGGAGTAATAAGCACAATCCTGGAGCTGCAGTCAAATCCGCACCACGGTAGAGGAGCCATGGCCACCATGTACAGGATTTTCGCCGAAAAAAACATCAACCTGGCTCTCCTCCAAGAACCATTATTGATTGGTGGCCAGGTCCGCTGATTAAATTCGGCAGAAGGAGCGAAGGAAATTGTAGTTGCGTCGGAATATTTTCATGGAGGTTCAGCGACTCGGCAACTTCTCACTCTAGTTAGCAGTTCTTTGTCCGATTTCATTAAAAATTGGCAGGTTACCCATGAGGCCACTCTTTCAGATCACCAGTACATCAGATTTGATCTCCCAGGCCAAATGGAACTCCTTTTATATTATTTTTAACCCAAAGAAAACAAATTGGGACAAAGCCTTGGTGGCTTCAAAAGCTGACCAACTTCATGCCAGCTTGGCGTCAAGATAACTGCAAGATGTGCTTTTAACTCTCATGATAATGCGGCCGTAAGATTCATCCGGCGAAACGTGAGACCATGGTGGAGCGAAGGCCTGGCAAATCAAATGAAGGTCAGACGACTTTTCAACAGGGCCAAGTCAAATAGAGACTCGTGGGACACATACTTAAGCGCGCTCAATAAGAGTAACAACATTAGATGCCACCCACTACGAACATGTGGAGTCATTTCTAGAAGCAGCGACATTGTATAGGTATTGGTCATTTCCCTCGTTCTATTGGAAGCCCGAAAATACCTATAATGATGGGGATACCACCGGTAGACGTGATTTCAGTCTGTTGAGAGATATCTTCGACGCTGACAAGGTCAGGTGGGCCATTTAATCATTGGCTCCCTTCAAAGCCCCGGGGGCGACCAGATGTTCCCGGTCCTGCTGCAATATAGCCTAGAAGATATACTTAGTCCACTTAATGGCCTACTTAGTGCGAGCTTCACTTGACGGGGTACAGTCCGATATCTTGGAGGGAGGTTAATGTGGTTTTAATATCCAAGCAAGGGAACAGTCCCTTGGCTCAAGCTAAGTAGTATAGACCAAGTAGCCTTACATCCTTTTTGCTTAAGAACGCAGAACGCCGCTTGGACTTGCATATCTGGTGCAGATTGCAAGATACCAATCCCCTGCACCATTTACAATTCGCCTACATCAAATGCTCGACAGAAGTCACTCTACATCAGATAGTCAGCAAGATTGAGATATCCAGGGCGATAGCGTCTGGGGGTTGGATACAGAGAATATGCACAGACATAAGATCACAGATGTGGGTCACAATATCAACCTAAATAAGGCGATTATCGTTCCTCATGGAAGATTAACTCGAGACTGGTTGCGGATTGTTGGAATTGTCTCCAGCAACCACATAGAAACCGGGTCAAACTGTGATTGAGACAAAAAATCACATTTTATTTGATTGCCCAGCCATTATTTGGAGTAGGAGGAAGCATCTATGCAGAGAATTTGTTACTCCAGCACAGAGCAGAAAAACCTCGACAAGAGATCTGCTGTCCCTTATAAGGGAGGTAGAGCGTCTCTTGTCCCCATGGCTCAAAAGACCGTACCTCTGTGCTCTGTGCCTCTAAAATCTCTGTTAAGAGATTCCCTCACAAGTAATAATAATAAGCAAGTAAGAACGTTGCAGTCAGGCGACTGTGCAATACTCGTTCACGATCTTAATTATTATTGTTCTCTTGGAAAAATGTAGATTTTTTTTTGGGGAGAAAGTGTGTAGCCGCAATTTTTCGGTTTAGAGGAAGTCATCAGAAAAACGTTTACTGAATTTGTTGACGCTATCTCTGAAACTGTCAATAAAGTCATGTGACTTAAGAGGCAACAGAAATGGTTAATCCATATGAAATGATCAAGCTACATCGGGAAGATTAAAATCGATAAGAACAACCAAGAGGCCCCTATCAGATAGTTGAATAAAAATTGATTGGATGGCGGAAAGGTGGTGTAAATAAATAGCCATATCGAACACTGGGAGAATGTTACTATTACAATTATGTTCAAATCAAAAGAAGCGTTGTCTAATTAGAGATTAGTGAGTTTAGATTTAAGACATCTAACGTTTTGACAGGCAAACTCGATGGAGGTTATTAGTTTTTTGACGCTGCAACCGAGGTTGTAGTGCCGATGGAAGGTGGTGGTAACAAAATCGGAATCCGATTTTGCTTTTTGGCTTTGTACTCTTTTACAATTAAGTGCTCAGGCTACAACTGATTACAACAAATGTTGGTAAACAATTAACGCTGAGCACTTATTTTAGAGGATGATATATTCCTTGAATAGGTAAATTTAAACTTGTCCACTTTTTGCCTTGAATTTTAGCAAGTAACATCAGGCTTTATGCCCTAACATCATCAGGTGAGAAATGAGGGGCAAGCCTAGAAACAAAAACGTGTTTTTTGGTGGAACACCAACGAGAAGATTAGGTGCCACATGTGCGACAGTTGGGCAACTATCGTCAGGAGCAACTATTACGGCCTGTGGGCTGGATGATACATTTTCTGTCAGTTGTTGAATAACAAGGGATATTTTATTGGATTCTTTGGTGGGAGCGGTACACCGTTTACTTTTGGCGGGTCCCACTGCTCTTTGTGAAGAGAATGAGGTTCGTCTTATCCACATTGATGCTAATTTCGGTTTAGGGGCTTTTTTCGTGATTTCTTCAATAGTCCGTCCACCAAAAGGTTCTATAACAGGGGAGACAGTATTCTGCCTTGAGGCAAGCCTCTGTGTGCTGCCCTTGTTATGAAAGTCGCTCCCCACTTAGCAGTGACAGAAATACTTCCATGTCATATTCTTTGTGGTGGAGTGCTTTCTCAATGGTTGCTATTAAGGAATGGAGCGCTGTTCATTGAACCTGACCAATCATATATATATACATATATATATACTTTATTGGGTCGGAAATAGCTCTGACTGCCTGTTACATACATTTGCACAAAACCGTTACTCCCATTATTAAACGGTTTAGGGTACACAAAATAACACTAGGAAACAACATTTGTTGTATTAGTTAGCAAACCTACTTTTTCTGATTCATATGGGGCCCCATATGACAAAAAGCACTTTCAAAAATGTTCAACTCTTAGAATTTTTTATTTTTAATTAATTAAAATTTATTATTATTCGAGAATTTTATAACTAAATTTAAAAAGCTTTACGCTTTTGGAAAGCCTACGAATATATTTATTAACAAGTCTACACACTTGCAAATTTAAATCAATAGTTTGCAACGATATAATTTTGAATTAAGAAAATATGATTTCTTTTGGAGGTACTTTTAGGATTTTTTAACTACAAAATTCGAACCAAACATTCAAAAGCTGTTGGGAAATGACGAACTTTACTCTATTTTCACATCATGTAAATTATGTAAAAACTTGAAGTACATATGCCACTAAAAATCCATTTCCTGCATTCCTTCTTGGACTTTTTATGACCTGAACCCATTGAAAATAAATTTATTTAAATAAATTTAAATCAATAAAGGGTATAATGGTTTTGTGCAGAAAGAACGCCTCCTAGCCAACCCACCCTCACGAAGCGCAATTAAATAGATTACTAGTCACTCCCTTTAATGATCGTGAAAAATTTCCTTCCTCTCCCACTGGGGGCATGGCAATTCGATAAATTCGATATATCTCTTAGTTTTTAAGCTTTTTAATTTTTCAAACCGATTACCAATGACTTCATCAGAATATCGTAAATGTATACGCCCACTGGGGACGTGGCAAATCGATAAAAATCCTTATATCTTGTGGCGGGTAAGAATTTTAGAGCTAGTGTCACCAAATTGGTAAACAGTTTTCTGATCACCTCCTCTAAGTAACGAGTCGAGAAATTCCGGCTACGCCCACTCTCGCACTCATGATTTAGAATCGATATTTTTCGAAAGTACCAAAAATAAATTAAACCGTTTTCTTCTGTTTTAAGCTGTTATTATACGGTGAACGGGCGTTGTGCAGAATGCAACATATTTTTTCTTTTTTTTTTCTTTTTTGATATTTATGTTTTTTTCTAGCAAATTGGTTATGATGTTCAGATTTTTTCAAAATTCTGCAAACTGTATCATTTGTATAAAAATAACCTTTCTTGGCAGTCATTTTCGGGTTTTAGCGCCCTTACTGGACGACTTGATTTTTTGTTTTTCTTTTCGCTTCCATGATTTCGATCACATACATATATCACATATATTCAATTGCATCGACAACAGCTGTCAAATATTTCCAAAAACACAGAAAAGTCTAAGGAAATTAACGGTAATCGCATATTCGCTTAAAGAACGCAGTATCTTGTGTTTCTACACAGACTTTTTATGATACACTTTCTTAAACGTTCGAATTAAAAATTATCTTAAAATGTAAACATTGATAGTAAAATTATGAAAAATATATTTCGATAAAATATGTTAAGTAAAGGTTATAATTAAACATTTTTTCAAAGTGTAATCCTAATATCTTAAAAGAAAAAAAGTTTTTCCATACAAAATCTTATTGTTTAACCCATTTCTATGAAAGCTGTATAATATTTACTTCCTGAATACAATATATATATCGACTCGATTGTTGACTGACTGGTGGCGCTCAAAAAGAAAATATATAATTTTTTTATAAATCCCCAACTGAACCCAGTTTTCAGTTTTCTGTGAACACAGGAAGGATCCGGCTAAGTTCGCTCTGCGACGAAACTGTGTTAGCACCCTTCAATGGTGTCAAAGCCCCAAAAGGACTCGAGTATCCTATGCCAACGCTACCAAGGTAGCCATAATTGCAGAGGACTACCCGAGGAGACAACTGTCTAATGAATAGCTTACCGCGACTGAGGGTGCGATGATTGACGAAATGCGGAAGTGCTGGACCACTAGCCTAAAGTTCAACAACATTCGCTTTAGACCAGGCCTAATCATCGTGGAGTACAAGGACGAGAATGTTAAGATATGGCAGGAACAGATCAACCCAAAGATCCCCATCAAGGATGGAGTGTTGAAGGTGTGTGACCAGATCCCGGTGCTGGACATCGCTGGCGAGGAGGAAGCGAGAGAACAGAACAGAGACCTGCTTCCAGAGACGTGGACGGTGATGAGATGCAGCGAAACGAAGGGAGGGAAGCTCCTCACCCTTGGAGTTGAGCAGCCAACTCTGCAGCTCCTCAAAGCGAACGGTATGCTAGTTAGCTACCGCTTCGGGTAGCTCGAATGCTAACTGCACGGTAAGAAGAGTGCAGAGAAAGAAGAAGCGACGCCAGACAAGGTTGGGAACAACCGAAGCGGAAGCTGAGGCTTTGGCGTTAATGGAGTCGGAGGTGGACAACACGTTACTAGCGGGCGCTCTCAGGGTGTGTAGTGACGGCGAGCGCGCTGGCGAAGAAGAGCCGAATGACGCGCAGACGCTCACCAACGAGGTGTCAGAGGAAGATCTGACGCTTTCGGGGGTGAGCCAGAAATCTGAGATGTGCACCAGCGTGGAACAAATTAACCTGCACCACGCGAGGGCGGCTTCGGCTGTCATCGGCAGGTTGGTTACCACGCTGGGCCTGGGGCTGGTGCTCATTCAAGAGCCATGGACCGTCAGAGGGAAGATCTGGGGTCTGCGTCATGAGAACGTGCAGGAAATTGCAGATGTCCGAGAGACCAAACCGAGAGCTTGTATCTTGATTAGGAAAAATATAAATTTTCTGTCTTTCCAGTTTTCTTAGCAAAGATCTGGTAGCAGTGCTCATCACTGCCGACACAGGCCTCTGCAAACAGCTGGTGCTCACATCAGCGTACTTTCCGGGAGAACCCACTTTCATAACTAAGAATAGGGCCGTGCTAGACGTAACCTTCGGCAATGGGGGATCTTCTAGCTTGGTACAAAACTGGAGGGTCTCCTCTGAAACCTCAATGTCGGACCATAGGATCATGCTATTCGACATTAAAGAAGGCACAACGTTCAGCAAAAGAATCAGGAATCCCAAAAGAGCAGACTGGCAACTCTATCAGTCCACTCTAGGATTAAATCTGAGCAGGCTAGACGAACTGAAGAAAGTAAGATCAACCGTAGGAGTTGAACTTCTAATGGAAGGTCTTAACGAAACCATAACAGACGCCTACCACGCATGCCGTCAAGAGAGCGAGATAACCTCCAAAAAAAGACAACCCGTGGTGGAGCAAGAAACTAGACAGACTTAGAGTAGAAGTCACACGACTGTTTAATGCAGCAAAGAAAAGCAGTGTAGAATGGGATCAATACACTGCTAAACTTATAGAGTACAACACAGACATACGGAAACCAAACGATCCCATTTCCATAATTTTTGTAGCAGCATGGAGCAGACACCACCTGCAACCAGAATCTTTAAAACTACTTCTAGAGACAGGGTCATCTCAGAACTCAGTCCTAAAAAAACAGAAAATGAGGAGGAGAAGGTGGTACTTCAACTACAAACACATTTTCCCATGTGCAGAACTATAGGTGTGTCCGGAAGCATACAAGGTGATATACAGACGGATCGCTCACAGAAGATGGTGCCGGAGCTGGGGTCTGTGGTCCCAGGGTCCGTTACCACGAATCGCTAGGGAAATTCGCAAGTATTTTCCAGGCAGAGATACACGCCATAGAGAGGTGTGCCTCTTTCAACCTTGAGAGAGGGTACACCCACAAAGACATAGCAACTTTCTCGGACAGCCAAGCAGTAATAAAAGGGCTAGCTGCTTATAACTTGGTATCTGAGCTTGTCTGGCAATACATAGGGTCCCTAAATAAGCTAGGCGAGACCAACAGGGTGACCATTTACTAGGTTCCAGGCCACGCTGGGATTCCAGGGAACGAGGTAGCAGATGAACTAGCCAGAAAGGGGCAAACTCCCGCTTATGGAGGCCAGAACCTTTTTGTGGAATAGGACCAAGTATACTGAAGCAAAGCATTCGTCCAGAGACACGATGTAATTGAGAAAGATACTGGCAAACGTCTTAGGGTGCTAGACAAAGTAAGAAACTGTTAGGCAGCTATAACAAGACACGAACCGATGAATGTCTGAATTTGAGCAAAAACTCATTTCGCATTATCACGGGCTTTCTGACAGGACACTGCAGTCTACGCAAACACCTACACAAGCTAAGGATTGTGGAGAACGGTACTTGTAGACTGTGTCTGGAGGGTGACGAAACACCGGAACATATCCTAGAGGACTGTCCAGCACCATTCAGGTCAAGACTGTTTCAGCTGGGGGGCGAGACTCTTAGCACAAGAGAAATTAGATTTCTTAAGCCAGGGAAAATCATTGCACTTTTGCAAGAGTTAGGAATGAATAAAGAGATATAATTCACTAGTGAGAGGCACAATAGACTTAGGAGGTCGCAGTGCACCAGACTCTATCAATAATAATAATAATACGGTTAATCGGTTAAGAAACACAGAAGTTAATAAAGAAAACGTGCGGTAAACTTTGACCAATTTGACAATCCAATTGGCAGCAAGTGCTGCAATAAGAGCTAGGGATTAAAGATTAGTTTTTTAGGCTCGTGCATATCATACACATATTAAGGCTATTTAAAATGATCGATAACTCGCCCCGTTTTTATCGATATTTATCGGCTTTTTGATCCAGTTTTTTGAGCATATCTCAGAAACTATAAGAGCTCGAGCCACCAAATTTGGTTTAATGTGTGCTCGTTACGGATACGCAGGTTAAAAGTATTTAGAAATTTGCTTCCTCGCGGTCTCGAACCCGGCATACCGCAGAATTAACACGCAGACCCCGCGTTAGACACCAACGCCACCAACCATTCAACCTCAAGTGTGACGAAATTCACGTTAAAGTAAATACTTTAACTTATATACTTTATTTAATAAGAATTATATGAAAAATTCGAACAGAAAGCAAAAAGAATATAATTTTAAGAAATTGTTATGAACTGGAAAAAGTTTGAATTATTAGAAGAATTAAGACCATCCTTTGCATCAAGGGCGGGAATTGAACCCGAGCACCAAAGTTATATGACAAGTACACAATCGCAAACATCCTCACATCCGACCAGTGATCAATGACCACTTAATGTGACAAACTAATTGAACAGTTATCCAACACTATTCTAATGAAACCAAAGAATAATTACCAAAGTATGCAATAGATGGCGCTTGAGACGTTGCACTGGCATCAGTGATGTGCACATATCGAGCTTTGGACATTGTGGGCGCGGTAGTGGGCGTAGCCAAATAAGTTTTGGTGCGATCTTTAGAGGAGATTATCAGCATATTAAATAATAAACTATTTAATTAATTTAGTAAATTTAAATATTTGATAATTTTAATCGATTTAATTAATTAACTGCACCATCACAGTACCCGTTGATCAAGTTGTAACAAAACTCAACTCAAGTTATATGACAAGTGCACAATCGCAAATAGCAGCACACAAATTCTAAGAATACGAAAAAGTTTGGCAACTAAACGCCATCGACCGACCAGTGATCAGTGACCACTTAATGTGACAAACTAATTGAACAGTTATCCAACACTGTTCTAATGAAACAAAATAATAATTACCAAAGTATGCAATAGATGGCGCTTGAGACGTTGCACTGGCATCAGTGATGTTGTGCACATATCGAGCTTTGGACATTGTGGGCGCGGTAGTGGGCGTAGCCAAATAAGTTTTGGTGCGATCTTTAGAGGAGATTATCAGCATATTAAATAATAAACTATTTAATTAATTTAGTAAATTTAAATATTTGATTAATTTAATCGATTTAATTAATTAACTGCACCATCACAGTACCCGTTGATCAAGTTGTAACAAAACTCAACTCAAGTTATATGACAAGTGCACAGTCGCAAATAGCCACACACAAATTCTAAGAATACGAAAAAGTCTACCATCTAAGCGCCTTCTACCGACCAGTGGTCACTGACCACTTCATTTCCCATGTGACAAACTAATTGAACAGTTATCCAACACTATTCTAATGAAACCAAATAATAAGTACCAAAAAGTATGCAATAGATGGCGCTTGATTTGTTGCACTGGCTTAATTGATGTTGTGCACATATCGAGTTTTGGACATAGGCGTAGCCAAAAAAGTTTGGATGTGATCTTTAGAAGAGGTCATAAGCAATCCGTCGGTATACATTTTATAAATCTAGCTTGAAAAGTGAGGGAGATATATAGATTTAATCGAATTGCCACGCTCAGCTTGGGCGCAACCCGAAACCCTTAACACTTTATCTGACGAGGGTATACACTAGTATATATTTTGAATTTCAAGTCTCTAGCTTCAATAGCGGCTAAAAAATTGCGTTCGTACGGACGGACATCATGACGGACATTGCACAAAACCAATATACTAGTTTCACTTCGTGAACGAGTATAAAAAACAGAATTTGTCACAAAATCTGGCAGACAATTTTCGGATGACCTTTTTTAAGGATCGAGCAGAAAAATTTCGGCCATTTCCACCCCCACAAATTACAATAATCGATATTTTTTCAAAATAATAATAATTAAGACCCTTTTCGAGGGTTTTAAGCTCTTATTATACCGTGAACGAGAATTGCGTAGTCTGTTACACCTTCACAATTGGGAATAACAAAAGTCTACTAGTTTTCTGATATGTACGCTACTGAAGAAAATTATGGAAATTTGGAGAATATACTCCTATATATTCGCTCCAGATAACGATGTTTTGGATTTCTGATGACCTCTAAGGATAGAATTAAAAATTTTCGGATTTGCCCATTTTTCCGAATTAACAAGCCATGACTTTATGACCGCGTCGATCTCAGAGATTATAAGTATAAGCTAAAGACACCAAATTTGTCTAACACGAACAAAGTAAATTCTTAAGCACTTAAGAAACACAGAAGTTATTAAGGTTAACTTGTGGTAACATTAAACAACTCAACTGCAACGCTCTTACTTTTTTTTTTTTTATTAATATTCATCATTATATTTGATTTACTAAGTGCTACTTCATTTTTGATTCGTTGAAAATTAGATTTTCTTTCAAATCTTAAAAGAAACTTACCTTCTTCGTCAGTTAAATGGGAATGAAGAGGTATTAGTGCCTTGAATAGCCTTTTTTCATCTACAAATGGTAACAAGGCAACTCCTTGCCAAGCAAACTTTTTCCCATTAAGATCAATCTTAAAATCCACAGGATAAAAATCAATAATGGTTGAGTCCTGGAAATCGAATAACAAAAAGTACAGATTTGTTCATGAAAATATAAGTTTGGACTTAAACTATTAATATATCTATATTACTGAAAAAATAGGATAGAGTTATCACTGTGCAAAAGCGGCTAGCAATATACACGTGGTCCTTTGAAGTTTTGCTACGATAGTCCGATCAGATCGACTTATACACAGTCGGGCGCAACCGACTGCGCAATACTCTTTCACGGTATAATAACAACTAAAATATGTACCCTAGCACTATGTGTGTTGATAATAATAATAATATACAAGTATAAAATACCAAAAAAAAAAATTTTGCTTTTGCGCGATCACAACTGTCACCCAAACAGCGTGTTAGACATCATCGACACCAACCATTTCGTGTTTGACGAAATGCACTTTCAGTTATCTAATAACCAAACCTATCTAATAAGAAACAACATAGAATTCCAATTGAAACTGAACGAGTATAACAGAAGTCTGTGGCTTGGGTGAATTTGAGGTGTATACTAGATGCATAAATGTATACAGATTGCTGATGACCTCCTCTAAAGACCGCATCCAAATTTTTTTAGGCTACGCCCACTACCCCACCCACAATGTCCAAAACTCGATATGGGCACAATATCAATGATGCCAGTGTAACATTGCTATTTTCGGTAATTATCTTTCTTTGGTTCTGATTGTTTATTGCTAATTGATTTTGCACTTGTCACAACTTGATAAACTAGAAGTGTGGCAAAAATTCTTATTTTTAATTATTCTCATTACCTGTCAAGTATATATATACATACACACATAAATATACATATAGGTAATACTTAGTCTTAACATTAACAATTTAAACTGTTAACCTAGGTCAGTTTTTGTCAAACTTAAAACTAACATAACAGAAAAAACATTTATGTTAACATAAGTAGTGTTAATCATATGCACCAACCGTATTTAGAAACCTCAAATTCTCTAAAATATTTTTAAGAACATAAAAAGTCTAAGGAAGTTAATGGTAATCGCATATTCGCCCAAATGAACACAGAATCTTGTGTCTTACGCAGACTTTTGATGGTACACGTTAGAATTAAAAATGATTTTAAAATGTAAATATTGATGGTAAATTATGGAGAATATGCAAAGTTTTGAAAAATATGTTATGTACTAAAGAAACTAGTAAGATGGCTCTAGTCGGGATTGCCCGACTAGGAGATACCCTGAACACAGCGGCGATCTGTCGTTACATATATTTAATTAAACGCCTCTGTATTCATACTTATTTTGCATAGTAAAATAAAATAAGAATAAATAATTTAAAAAAATGCTCGCGCTGCGCGCTCGCTAATATTTACAGAAAAATTTAAATATGCCGTAGTTGGGAATTTTCTCGCAAAATTTTCACAAAATACCTTGGTGTCCTATCTCACGGGACACCACACAGTCAGAGAATTTCTTACTCCAGTACAGATCTCTTGTCCCCATAGGGAGCCCCATGGCACAAAAGACCGCCCTTCGGTCGCTGTGCCTCTAAAATCTCTGTTTTGATACTAATAATAATAATCACTGCAGGTGGGGCCGTTAGGGGCTTTCAGAAATTCGTTCAGGCATTTATATTTGTGTTTCGAATACGCGTCGAATGGTACCTCATTTATTCAATTCCGATAACTCGTTAAATTGTTAAAAAATCGAATTTTTTTGTTTCCGAAAAATGTATGTCAATTTCGGTATAAATTTGCGCGTATGATAGCGTTGAGATGGCTTTATGGAACTTTGTGGGCTTGTTCCCTATCATGAACTAAGAAACTTTTGTTCTACAAAACATAAAAGAGATAGGTGTGTTCAATATACTGTTTGAAAGGTATTTTAAGAACTTTGTATGCATACCTTACGTTTTTGTTCTTAAATACGCAGGTAAAAAGTTACAAATGAAAAAAGTTTTCAATTGAACATTTTGGTATTTTAAAAGAAAACGGCGCCTACGATTTCGATAAATGTTTCATATGTTGCAGACATTGAGTTTCCAAAACTTTTGTTCGTTTTCACAAGATATTTCTTGTTTAGTGTACATATCCTAAAATCTTAAATTAGACATTCAAACGTTTACGTTGGAAAAATAGCCAGTGTTGCCGTCACTTTTTTGTGTATTTGTTTTTTGACACAGCGGGCAATAATTAGTTGAAATGCATGCGTGTTTCTTTGTGCATAACTGTATTTACGGATTGCGTTAACTGGTTTTGAATCACTTAAAAAAAAATTGAGATCACTTGACGGATTGGATTTTGCTCTCGTCAAAAATCTATTCTGTTTGAAATTTGGCGCGAACAGCTGACTTTGATTTGAGGTTGTGCCGCAAAACGTAAACAAACATTGCAATTTACTAATACAAATTTTAATTATATATGAAAAATGTCAAAATAAAATTTAAAAAATTCTTTGCTGTATTTTTTATAATTTTTATTATATATATATCAAATTGTATTTTTGTACACTTGTTCCAAGTTCCATCCTCAATATATTTGAACGATAGTTTTCGGAAAAATGTATAGAAGAAGCGGATGTCAGGCAGCGATTAGCTAAGATTAGAGTTCGGGACTATGTGCTCTGATTTTGTTATTAGCCAAGTAATATGGGATCGACTCTGATATTCAAATATATCAAAACTAAACACATTTTGACAAAGTAAAACTGTCAAAAGTAATCCAAAAAATTTCTGATATCAACCAAAAACACCTCTACACGAGGTAACAAACTGGGGGCGAACGCACATTCCAGTCCCAAAATTTCTGATATAAAATTTCATTGCTCTTTTGGGCAGAATCCTGCTCCTCTGCGCCGAACAACGAAAGTTCCCAGCGAAGCAAATCTCGAGCGCAATGCTATTTTTGAGCAGCACCCGCCTAAGGCAGTTTTGGTTTGGCAAAAGGCCACATGTAAGCCCTAAAGAGGGCACCACAGAAGAGAGATTCTTTCCCCCAACATATCCCAAAACAGATTTCTAGCACTGGAATGCGGAAACACTGCACAATGGACACTGTGGATGGGTTAGTCGCACTAAACAGCCTTGATGACGATTTCGGCGACATCACGCCTTCAACTTTGCACGCACCGTACCGTATGGTGACGAGGAACATTCATCAGGTTTGTTAAGCTGAAAAAGGCTGACAACAACCTCGTAAAAAATATAAGCGTCGTCTGCAGACACAAGATCTCCTGGGAGAAACCCCGTAAAAACAATGACCCCGTCCAGTGCAATAGGTGTCAGGAGTATGGGCATACTAAATCTTACTGCACCACACATTATGTCTGTCCCACATCGAACGTGAGAGTGCCAATTAACTTAAGAAGATGAAAGTTTGCTGCTACCACTGTGGCGAATTTCAAGGGCCGCAAAAAATATCTGCATTACGCCTTCCAGCAAAAATACTAGCACTCGGCCAAAACTAACGCTACATCCCTCTCAACGAAGCGCCGTCACCAAGATGTACCTGGTGTACATCATTCCAATACTGGCCACCAATCCTTTGCTAGTACTGTTCGTGATAGCCAGCCCGCGACCACCGAGCCCGAAAGAGGGAGAGGGAAATCGACTGGTCAATGAGACCTTGGTGTCCTATCTCACGGGACACCACACAGTCAGAGAATTTCTTACTCCAGTACAGATCTCTTGTCCCCATAGGGAGCCCCATGGCACAAAAGACCGCCCTTCGGTCGCTGTGCCTCTAAAATCTCTGTTTTGATACTAATAATAATAATCACTGCAGGTGGGGCCGTTAGGGGCTTTCAGAAATTCGTTCAGGCATTTATATTTGTGTTTCGAATACGCGTCGAATGGTACCTCATTTATTCAATTCCGATAACTCGTTAAATTGTTAAAAAATCGAATTTTTTTGTGTTTCCGAAAAATGTATGTCAATTTTTTTATGGAACTTTGTGGGCTTGTTCCCTATCATGAACTAAGAAACTTTTGTTCTACGAATTTTGAAAAACCCGCTAGTTTGGCGGGAAATCTCTAAAATCCGGTCAAATTGACACCCCACAGTATCCAAAACATAAAAGAGATAGGTGTGTTCAATATACTGTTTGAAAGGTATTTTAAGAACTTTGTATGCATACCTTACGTTTTTGTTCTTAAATACGCAGGTAAAAAGTTACAGATGAAAAAAGTTTTCAATTGAACATTTTGGTAATTTAAAAGAAAACGGCGCCTACGATTTCGATAAATGTTTCATATGTTGCAGACATTGAGTTTCCAAAACTTTTGTTCGTTTTCGCAAGATATTTCTTGTTTAGTGTACATATCCTAAAATCTTAAATTAGACATTCAAACCTTTACGTTGGAAAAATAGCCAGTGTTGCCAGTCATTTTTTTGTGTATTTGTTTTTTGACACAGCGGGCAATAATTAGTTGAAATGCATGCGTGTTTCTTTGTGCATAACTGTATTTACGGATTGCGTTAACTGGTTTTGAATCACTTAAAAAAAAATTGAGATCACTTGACGGATTGGATTTTGCTTTCGTCAAAAATCTATTCTGTTTGAAATTTGGCGCGAACAGCTGACTTTGATTTGAGGTTGTGCCGCAAAACGTAAACAAACATTGCAATTTACTATACTAAAATTTTAATTATATATGAAAAATGTCAAAATAAAATTTAAAAAATTCTTTGCTGTATTTTTTATAATTTTTATTATATATATATCAAATTGTATTTTTGTACACTTGTTCCAAGTTCCATCCTCAATATATTTGAACGATAGTTTTCGGAAAAATGTATAGAAGAAGCGGATGTCAGGCAGTGATTAGCTAAGATTAGAGTTCGGGACTATGTGCTCTGATTTTGTTATTAGCCAAGTAATATGGGATCGACTCTGATATTCAAATATATCAAAACTAAACACATTTTGACAAAGTAAAACTGTCAAAAGTAATCCAAAAAATTTCTGATATCAACCAAAAACACCTCTACACGAGGTAACAAACTAGGGGCGAACGCACATTCCAGTCCCAAAATTTCTGATATAAAATTGCATTGCTCTTTTGGGCAGAATCCTGCTCCTCTGCGCCGAACAACGAAAGTTCCCAGCGAATCAAATCTCGAGCGCAATGCTATTTTTGAGCAGCACCCGCCTAAAGCAGTTTTGGTTTGGCAAAAGGCCACATGTAAGCCCTAAGGAGGGGCACCACAGAAGAGAGATTCTTTCCCCCAACATATCCCAAAACAGATTTCTAGCACTGGAATGCGGAAACACTGCACAATGGACACTGTGGATGGGTTAGTCGCACTAAACAGCCTTGATGACGATTTCGGCGACATCACGCCTTCAACTTTGCACGCACCGTACCGTATGGTGACGAGGAACATTCATCAGGTTTGTTAAGCTGAAAAAGGCTGACAACAACCTCGTAAAAAATATAAGCGTCGTCTGCAGACACAAGATCTCCTGGGAGAAACCCCGTAAAAACAATGACCCCGTCCAGTGCAATAGGTGTCAGGAGTATGGGCATACTAAATCTTACTGCACGACACATTATGTCTGCCCCACATCGAACGTGAGAGTGCCAATTAACTTAAGAAGATGAAAGTTGCTGCTACCACTGTGTCGAATCATATGCGGCTAATTTCAAGGGCCGCAAAAAATATCTGCATTACGCCTTCCAGCAAAAATACTAGCACTCGGCCAAAACTAACGCTACATCCCTCTCAACGAAGCGCCGTCACCAAGATGTACCTGGTGTACATCATTCCAATACTGGCCACCAATCCTTTGCTAGTACTGTTCGTGATAGCCAGCCCGCGACCACCGAGCCCGAAAGAGGGAGAGGGAAATCGACTGGTCAATGAGACCTTGGTGTCCTATCTCACGGGACACCACACAGTCAGAGAATTTCTTACTCCAGTACAGATCTCTTGTCCCCATAGGGAGCCCCATGGCACAAAAGACCGCCCTTCGGTCGCTGTGCCTCTAAAATCTCTGTTTTGATACTAATAATAATAATCACTGCAGGTGGGGCCGTTAGGGGCTTTCAGAAATTCGTTCAGGCATTTATATTTGTGTTTCGAATACGCGTCGAATGGTACCTCATTTATTCAATTCCGATAACTCGTTAAATTGTTAAAAAATCGAATTTTTTTGTGTTTCCGAAAAATGTATGTCAATTTCGGTATAAATTTGCGCGTATGATAGCGTTGAGATGGCTTTATGGAACTTTGTGGGCTTGTTCCCTATCATGAACTAAGAAACTTTTGTTCTACGAATTTTGAAAAACCCGCTAGTTTGGCGGGAAATCTCTAAAATCCGGTCAAATTGACACCCCACAGTATCCAAAACATAAAAGAGATAGGTGTGTTCAATATACTGTTTGAAAGGTATTTTAAGAACTTTGTATGCATACCTTACGTTTTTGTTCTTAAATACGCAGGTAAAAAGTTACAGATGAAAAAAGTTTTCAATTGAACATTTTGGTAATTTAAAAGAAAACGGCGCCTACGATTTCGATAAATGTTTCATATGTTGCAGACATTGAGTTTCCAAAACTTTTGTTCGTTTTCGCAAGATATTTCTTGTTTAGTGTACATATCCTAAAATCTTAAATTAGACATTCAAACCTTTACGTTGGAAAAATAGCCAGTGTTGCCAGTCATTTTTTTGTGTATTTGTTTTTTGACACAGCGGGCAATAATTAGTTGAAATGCATGCGTGTTTCTTTGTGCATAACTGTATTTACGGATTGCGTTAACTGGTTTTGAATCACTTAAAAAAAAATTGAGATCACTTGACGGATTGGATTTTGCTTTCGTCAAAAATCTATTCTGTTTGAAATTTGGCGCGAACAGCTGACTTTGATTTGAGGTTGTGCCGCAAAACGTAAACAAACATTGCAATTTACTATACTAAAATTTTAATTATATATGAAAAATGTCAAAATAAAATTTAAAAAATTCTTTGCTGTATTTTTTATAATTTTTATTATATATATATCAAATTGTATTTTTGTACACTTGTTCCAAGTTCCATCCTCAATATATTTGAACGATAGTTTTCGGAAAAATGTATAGAAGAAGCGGATGTCAGGCAGCGATTAGCTAAGATTAGAGTTCGGGACTATGTGCTCTGATTTTGTTATTAGCCAAGTAATATGGGATCGACTCTGATATTCAAATATATCAAAACTAAACACATTTTGACAAAGTAAAACTGTCAAAAGTAATCCAAAAAATTTCTGATATCAACCAAAAACACCTCTACACGAGGTAACAAACTAGGGGCGAACGCACATTCCAGTCCCAAAATTTCTGATATAAAATTGCATTGCTCTTTTGGGCAGAATCCTGCTCCTCTGCGCCGAACAACGAAAGTTCCCAGCGAATCAAATCTCGAGCGCAATGCTATTTTTGAGCAGCACCCGCCTAAAGCAGTTTTGGTTTGGCAAAAGGCCACATGTAAGCCCTAAGGAGGGGCACCACAGAAGAGAGATTCTTTCCCCCAACATATCCCAAAACAGATTTCTAGCACTGGAATGCGGAAACACTGCACAATGGATACTGTGGATGGGTTAGTCGCACTAAACAGCCTTGATGACGATTTCGGCGACATCACGCCTTCAACTTTGCACGCACCGTACCGTATGGTGACGAGGAACATTCATCAGGTTTGTTAAGCTGAAAAAGGCTGACAACAACCTCGTAAAAAATATAAGCGTCGTCTGCAGACACAAGATCTCCTGGGAGAAACCCCGTAAAAACAATGACCCCGTCCAGTGCAATAGGTGTCAGGAGTATGGGCATACTAAATCTTACTGCACGACACATTATGTCTGCCCCACATCGAACGTGAGAGTGCCAATTAACTTAAGAAGATGAAAGTTGCTGCTACCACTGTGTCGAATCATATGCGGCTAATTTCAAGGGCCGCAAAAAATATCTGCATTACGCCTTCCAGCAAAAATACTAGCACTCGGCCAAAACTAACGCTACATCCCTCTCAACGAAGCGCCGTCACCAAGATGTACCTGGTGTACATCATTCCAATACTGGCCACCAATCCTTTGCTAGTACTGTTCGTGATAGCCAGCCCGCGACCACCGAGCCCGAAAGAGGGAGAGGGAAATCGACTGGTCAATGAGACCTTGGTGTCCTATCTCACGGGACACCACACAGTCAGAGAATTTCTTACTCCAGTACAGATCTCTTGTCCCCATAGGGAGCCCCATGGCACAAAAGACCGCCCTTCGGTCGCTGTGCCTCTAAAATCTCTGTTTTGATACTAATAATAATAATCACTGCAGGTGGGGCCGTTAGGGGCTTTCAGAAATTCGTTCAGGCATTTATATTTGTGTTTCGAATACGCGTCGAATGGTACCTCATTTATTCAATTCCGATAACTCGTTAAATTGTTAAAAAATCGAATTTTTTTGTGTTTCCGAAAAATGTATGTCAATTTCGGTATAAATTTGCGCGTATGATAGCGTTGAGATGGCTTTATGGAACTTTGTGGGCTTGTTCCCTATCATGAACTAAGAAACTTTTGTTCTACGAATTTTGAAAAACCCGCTAGTTTGGCGGGAAATCTCTAAAATCCGGTCAAATTGACACCCCACAGTATCCAAAACATAAAAGAGATAGGTGTGTTCAATATACTGTTTGAAAGGTATTTTAAGAACTTTGTATGCATACCTTACGTTTTTGTTCTTAAATACGCAGGTAAAAAGTTACAGATGAAAAAAGTTTTCAATTGAACATTTTGGTAATTTAAAAGAAAACGGCGCCTACGATTTCGATAAATGTTTCATATGTTGCAGACATTGAGTTTCCAAAACTTTTGTTCGTTTTCGCAAGATATTTCTTGTTTAGTGTACATATCCTAAAATCTTAAATTAGACATTCAAACGTTTACGTTGGAAAAATAGCCAGTGTTGCCAGTCATTTTTTTGTGTATTTGTTTTTTGACACAGCGGGCAATAATTAGTTGAAATGCATGCGTGTTTCTTTGTGCATAACTGTATTTACGGATTGCGTTAACTGGTTTTGAATCACTTAAAAAAAAATTGAGATCACTTGACGGATTGGATTTTGCTTTCGTCAAAAATCTATTCTGTTTGAAATTTGGCGCGAACAGCTGACTTTGATTTGAGGTTGTGCCGCAAAACGTAAACAAACATTGCAATTTACTAATACAAATTTTAATTATATATGAAAAATGTCAAAATAAAATTTAAAAAATTCTTTGCTGTATTTTTTATAATTTTTATTATATATATATCAAATTGTATTTTTGTACACTTGTTCCAAGTTCCATCCTCAATATATTTGAACGATAGTTTTCGGAAAAATGTATAGAAGAAGCGGATGTCAGGCAGCGATTAGCTAAAATTTGAGTTCGGGACTATGTGCTCTGATTTTGTTATTAGCCAAGTAATATGGGATCGACTCTGATATTCAAATATATCAAAACTAAACACATTTTGACAAAGTAAAACTGTCAAAAGTAATCCAAAAAATTTCTGATATCAACCAAAAACACCTCTACACGAGGTAACAAACTAGGGGCGAACGCACATTCCAGTCCCAAAATTTCTGATATAAAATTTCATTGCTCTTTTGGGCAGAATCCTGCTCCTCTGCGCCGAACAACGAAAGTTCCCAGCGAATCAAATCTCGAGCGCAATGCTATTTTTGAGCAGCACCCGCCTAAAGCAGTTTTGGTTTGGCAAAAGGCCACATGTAAGCCCTAAGGAGGGGCACCACAGAAGAGAGATTCTTTCCCCCAACATATCCCAAAACAGATTTCTAGCACTGGAATGCGGAAACACTGCACAATGGACACTGTGGATGGGTTAGTCGCACTAAACAGCCTTGATGACGATTTCGGCGACATCACGCCTTCAACTTTGCACGCACCGTACCGTATGGTGACGAGGAACATTCATCAGGTTTGTTAAGCTGAAAAAGGCTGACAACAACCTCGTAAAAAATATAAGCGTCGTCTGCAGACACAAGATCTCCTGGGAGAAACCCCGTAAAAACAATGACCCCGTCCAGTGCAATAGGTGTCAGGAGTATGGGCATAATTCCTTCTCTCGGAAACTGTCTTTCAAACTAACTTGGGTCGCGGTCTCGCTGCTGGTGGGGAAACTACAGAATGTACAGCAGAGGGAAAGTCCTCTTCTCCTGCCTGCTTGACCTCGCATCGGACCACCTTCCCCTGCTTATCGAACTAGATGAATCGCTATCTTGGGTCACCAGACTTCGCAAAATGTTTACCGCGCTCCAGTCCCAAGACCACCGCAGCGGCCTGCCGGGCTGCTTTATAAGATAGTCCACAGGCACCTATGCACTTCCTCCTCAGCCAACAAGCCAGAAATCTTCTTGCAAATAAAAGGCGTATCAGAAGGCAGTACATTCGCAATTCCCTTAAAGCTGACAAGGGCAGCGTCTCCAATCGGTCGTCTACTGCCCACTACAGATGGCTCTCCCGATCCGAAGCATATTTACCCTGATTCTTCAAACGGCGGTCTACGTGCAAAAGTATTTACATTGGAGGATATAAACAAGTGAGAACGTTGCAGTTGGGTGAAACCGTCAGCGGATTACTCGTTCACTGTGTAATACCAACTAAAACATGTACCCTAGCACTATGTATTAATAATAATAATAATATACAAGTATAAAATACAAAAATACAAAAAGTTTGACTCTGCGCGGTCACAACTGTCACATAAACAGCGTGTTAGACATCATCGACACCAACCATTTCGTTTTTGACGAAATGCACGTTCAGTTATCTAAGAACCTAACCAATCCAACAAGAATCAACATATAATTCCAATTGAAAGTGAACTTAGCTTAGCTGACTGTTTCTAACTTCGGCCGCTATAGTTCTAGCGCCGAAAAGTGCAAACAGAGACCGCTGCGGTTGTGCATATGATTAGGATAACAGTTCAAATTGTGTTAATGTTAATGACTTTAAGTATGAAATATAAGTATATGTGTATGTATTGTATACTTGACATAGAATGCGAATAATTAAAATTAATAACGACCGAGGGGCGCGCCGCATAACGTGCGGTGACGAAAATCGCGAACAATTAGAAAGTTGACATAACAATCAGAGTTTTTAAACTAGATATGGAAGTAGTATTACGTATTATATGGAAAAGATTATTATATTTGGAACATAAGATCCGAAATGGGTTATGGTTAGCATAGGTACTATTACAGTTTTGAAGAAAAAGCGGTAAAAAGTTTCTAGTAATTCTGCTCGGAACTGAAAAGCTAACCTAGCTGATAAATTCAGAAGAATCAATTTGCCCATTAATTAATTTGTGTAAGAAGATAACACCAAGCATCGAGCTATGATCAGAAAGAGAAGGAAGATTTATTAGTAAAAGTCTACCAAGATAAGAGGGCATGCGAGAATTAGGATTCCAGTTATAACCCCGGAGGAAAAAAGATCAGAAATTTTTTTTGTACGGATTCATCCTGATGAAACTTGTATTGGGGACACCAAATTCAAGATCCATACTCAAGAATTGGACGGACAAGTGAAGTATATTGAGTTTTAGTAACGTAGGGATCGTAAAATTTTTTCGACCAGCGCTTAATGAAACAAAGAAAGAAAGAAATATGCTTGTCAAACTTAAGCTTGGGATCTAAAATGATACCCAAATAATCAACCGATTCAATACGATCAAGTTGATTACTATTAATAAAATAATTATTCAAGAAGGCCGTTCGCCTATAAAAAGACATTAATTTACATTTACTGCAATTAAGATTTAAAAAATATACTTGACACCAGGTTTGAAAACTCAAGATCGGATTGCTACCTTTGACCAGATACATCGGCATACATCAGCACCCGAGAGTGACTTACACCAGCAGGGAGGTTTTTAATGAACAATGTGAATAACAACGGACCAAGATGACTTCCTTGTGGTATTCCGGAAGTGACATTTACAGACTTAGTGACGAAGCCTTTAAAATAAACTTTTTGACTCTTCTTGACCCTTAGATTACTTAGTAGTGATCTTTCTGTGATCAAAGGTTTAGAAATATAGTTTGAGTCATTTACGAGATAAGGATAAGGCAGACCCAATTGATAACCTTGAGAACTGTAAGTCGTTTGAAAAAATTTAGCAAATAGATCGGCGATGGCCTGATCTTAGTCGGCTGTTGTTTTTTCGAAAAATACGTTTGCTGATAGTGTTGATGATTTACGTTTCGCATTATTGAAATTATAAAACCGACTTGGATGCTGCTAGAACTGTAACCTACAACTTTTCAGGTAATCTTTATAACATTGGTTATTTAGGACAGAGAAATTCGATCGAGCAATCGGATATCGAGAGTTATTAAAAAAGAGACAGTTTTCTTGAACTTTCTATACTTTCTTGACTTTATATGATATAAGTTTATTAATTCTCGTGTAAATCACATAGGTTTGTTAGACCTAAGTGAATTATAAACCGGGACACATATCAAAAAAAAAAAACAAATAAAAAAATTGAAGTGGAATAAAAAGTCGTAATGGCACTATCGATGTCTCTACACATGTAAAGCCGAGACCAGTCAGTTTGGCATAAGAGATAAGTTAGATTAGCAAAGTCGGTTTTCCGAAATTGACGAGCTCGCTCTGGAGGTTTACTGCCTGTGCTTAGCACCCGCGCAGGTAAATCAATCAACACCTCTAAAGTGGGGTGATAAGGATCTTCAGGACATGATATGGGCTCAATACGGGAAACAGATACGAAGGAATGATCCAAAAAAAAGAATATCAAGCATTTTATGTAGAGAATTTGGGATACCATTGATTTGACACAATGACATCCCAAATAAATTGTCAAGAATATCATTGTGGGTCGTGGAAGTCAACACACTAGAATCGGGAATAAAAATCCAACTAGTTCCGGCAATATTGAAATCACCCAGAACAACAAGAAAATCACGATCGGAAAGCATAGAGGAGACAGAATTTATAGCAGAAAAATGCAAAGAAGAGACGGAATTATATGAAGAAGGAGGAATATACAAACAAGTAATGAAAATGCAAACACCATGAGTCCACAATTTGACAGCAACAAATTCTATATCTATACAAAAGTCTGTTATTACAATCTCCAAAGAAAAATCAACGTCAACTGCAAGCACACCACCACCACGACGAGGAGTGCGATCTTTTCTATAAATAGAGAATTTGTTAGATAAAATTTCCGAATTTAGGATATCAGACCTTAACCATGTTTCAGAGAGGGCGATGACATGAAAAGGAAAAGATAGACTATTAAGGTTAGATTACTAAGTTTTTTACAAAGACCTCTTACATTCTGATAGCCAAGTGAGAGGGAGAATGTTAGTTTTTTGTGCAATCAGAGATCACAATCGGTTGATATAAACTAGCACCAGAAGGGGGAAGTGAAATCGGAGGCCGATTTTTCTTTTTTGCAGTGTATTCTTATATAATTACGTGATCCGGCCAGAACTCTTTACAACAAATAACAACAAAATGTTCGGCCGAAACACTTATTTTAAAAGATGAAATTTCCCGAGTATATGCGAATTTTAATTTTTCCACCGTAAGATGTGCTTGAGATTTGGCCAGAATAAAGGCCTCGACAAAATCAGATGTAGTAGAAGAGGCAAGCATAGAAACCAAGATTTGTTTTTTTGGTGTAACACCTATAAGGGTCATATTAGGAACCACGACATTAACTACTGGTGGAGCTATATCCTTGGTTGATTGACCATTTGATTCGGTCGGTATATTAGCACTGGAGAGTGTTGATCAGTGTCAACAGAGCTAGCAATCGCCGAATCAGAACACTTTTCGGGGTCAGATTGAACAACATCCATGAGTACAATGTTATTTTCGTCACTTCTGTCTTTGATGTGGGGAGACGGGGAAGAAAGATGAATTAATTCAACATTAGAAGCGTATGTTGTGGACAAGTGTGTTGGGACAGAAAGTTCATTAGGGCCAATAGATAGCCTAAGATTGGCCCTTTTACGCCGTGGAGATTCGTTCAAAAGCTTCATTGCTTTGAACTCATTATCCAAAACGGAAAATCCATCGAACAGTTTTTTAAACCATCCGAATAGATCTCCAAAGCCTTTCTTAATCTGCCTCATGAATCCCATCATGTCCCCGTCAACATCCATACAGGAATCACAAGTCCACTTCAGACCAGATTTGGACTTAATCAGGTCGATAATGCGGCAATTTAGGTCAGTACAGTTTTCGTGCGACACACTGTCACACAGCCAGCAGCAAACGAAACCCATCTTAACGTTTGCTCGCACCTGAAAATTTTTATTATAGCAGACATACATAATTATTATTTATTTATGATATTGTTTGTTGTTTTTTCTATTTTTCATTTGTTTGGTTTAACTGGCTCGAGGTCAGGCGTCTTCATCTAATTAAAACAATAATGTCTTAATTTTGAGCCAATATATTTCGACTACTCTCCGGTAGTCTTCTTCAGGGCTCACTACAATAAATGTTTTTTACATATAATTTTTAACAAACAACACATTTTTTCCTTACGATTATTTACACATCCGCTCTGTACGACGTGGAGTTCAAAACTGAATGTTTATGTGTCAGTAGGTGTCTGTATATGTGTGCACAATTGTCAGTTTCCGTTTTGTAGTTTAGTCTCTTGTTTGTTGGAGTGTTTATTATGTGTAGCATTTCTAGTGTGTAACGTTTGCTGTAATATTGTATCCTCGAAGTTTGGTGTGTGTCCACTTTCCATGCAATGCGATGCAAGAGCTGTTTTCTGTACGTTGAGAGTGTGCATGCCAGATAGCTATTTTTCCCCATTTTGTTGCTCCAGAATATTTCAAATCACCGATGTCCCAGCATTAAGTTACACTTGGACCAAAAAGTGTGTTAAGTTTAAAAATAAAATTTAAATAAACAGTAAAAAAAAAACTCAGTTGACCCAAGCCAGGTTCGAAACCGCGTTAGAAAGCGCGCCGGGCAACATCTCTACCACCGAGCCACAGTTGCATTTCAATCGCCTCCGTCAAAATCTGAGATTAGACACACACGTACAACCAATCGCTTGAGAATTCGAAAAAGAATATACATATGTACACAGGGTACACAGACATGCAAAAAACGTCTGCGCTTGGCGCTTGCCACCACGTGGTTTGCCAATATACAAATACCTTTTCTTTAATTACTTTTTTGTTTCTGAACCGATTTGGATGGAATTCGTTTTAATGCATTCTTATTGTTCTATAGTAAATTCATATAGCAGCCTGAACTAAATTTGGTGGCTCTGGCTCTTATAGTTTCCGAGATATGCTCAAGCAGCTGCGCTTGGCCTCCAATTTGGAAAGGTAATTCTTAAATAACTTGTAAACTAAGAATAGGATCGTTATGACGTAACAAGAGCACTAAAATCTGTGTACAAACCAAAGCTCAAGTCTGTAGTACTTGATTTGCTATTCTTTTTTGTTTTTTTGATATGGGGTTCGAATGGGGGCGAAATATTCATAATCTGCGTATCCTTTACGAGCACATATTAAACCAAATTTGGTGGCTCTCGCTCTAATAGTTTTTGAGATATGCTCAAAAAACCAGGTCAACAAAACCGATAAACGTTGATTATAAGAAAACGAGACAAATTATCGATCATTTGAAATAAACTTGATCTGCGTATGGTATATACGAATCTAAAAAGTCCAAGCTCAGCTCTGTAGCCCTTGTAGTCTGAGGTGCTTCGTTCTGCCTGTTACATACATTTGCACAAAACCATTATACCCTTTTTACCCATTTTCAATGGGTTCAGGGTTTAAAAAAAGATAGGCACACTAGGGTTAAAATAATTTGAGATGCTGATTTGTACTTACAACAACAATGTTAGACAGATATAAACGGCGCAAGCGCGACAGCCGAAACAAGCACAACGGCATCAAAACAAGAGCAGAAACCAAAAAAAAGACCACGACCAACACCAACAACAATATTAGTTTAAGTGCGGGAGAGAGATAAGTATTAGTAGCGTTGAAAGCGCGGGTAGAAAACAGAAAATATGACCAGATCGAAAATGCAAAAACAAAATAGGCAAGCAACAATGCAATTGTTCAAAACCGATTTTCACGATAATAGTGAAACGAAGCAAGATATCGAAAAATGATAAACTTGTACTGCGTATAGATTAGGAGAATCTATAGTCGTTTAGTTTAGGTTTCTAGGCTTTGTAGTTTCCGATATCGCTGCGTTCATACAGACGGACGGACGGACGGACAGACGGGCATGACTAAATCGACTCAGCTTGTCGTCCTGATCAAGAATATATATACTTTATGGGGTCGGAGATGCTTCCTTCTGTCTGTTACATACATGTGCACAAAACCATTATACCCTTTTTAACCATTTTCAATGTGTTCAGGGTATAAGGATTGCGTTCATACGGACAGATGGGCGGACATCATGACGTACATTGCACCAACCCAATATTCTAGTTTCACTTCGTAATCGAGAATAAAAACCGGTTGATTTTTGTAAGGAATTGTGTTTTGTGAAAACTAAAACTAAAACCAAAATATTATTTTTAACTTTATGAACAGACGAGAACAACCGCATAAAATAGCAAATAAAACACAAAAAAACGCAACGATGCTATAAAAACAAGTATGAACGTTGCAGTCGGGTGTAACCGACAGCGGAATACTCGTTCACGGTGTAAAAACAACGAAATCTAGCATTGTGGGTGCACCAAAAAATTAATAAACGAGCATAAAAAAAAAACAAAAAAGGAATTTGCCTCCGCGCGGTCTCGAACCTCGGCCTATCGCACAATTAATACGAAGACCCCTCGTTAGACACCAACCATTCTACCTCAAGTGTGACGAAATTCAACTTAAAGTATTTAAAAAAATTATATGAAAAATTCTAACAGAACGCAAAAAGAATATAATTTTAAGAAATTGTTATGAACTGGAAAAAGTTTGAATTATTAAAAGAATCAAGACCAGCCTCTGCATAAAGAGCGACCAGTGATCAGTGACCACTTAATGCACTATTCTAATGAAACCAAATAATAATTACCAAAGTATGCAATAGATGGCGCTTGATACGTTGCACTGGCATCATTGATGTTGTGCACAAAACGAGGTTAAGACATTGTGGGCGCGGTAATGGGCGTAGCCAAAACAGTTTTGGTGCGATCTTTAGAGGAGATTATCAGCATATTAATTAATTAATTATTTTTAGTAAATTAAATTAAATTAATTAATTAATTAATTAATTTAAAATTTTTGATAAATTTCATCAATTTAATTAATTAATTAACTGCACCATCACACTACCCGTTGATCAAGTTGTGACAAAACTCAACTCAAGTTATATGACAAGTGCACAATCGCAAACAGCCGCACACAAATTCCAAGAGTACGAAAAAGTCTAGCATCTAAGCGCCATCTACCGACCAGTGATCACTGACCACTCAATTTCCCATGTGACAAACTAATTGAACAGTTATCCAACACTATTTTAATGAAACCAAATAATAAGTACCGAAAAGTATGCAATAGATGGTGGTTGATATGTTGCACTGGCTTAATTGATGTTGTGCACATAACGAGTTTTGGACATTGTGCGGTAGTGGGCGAAGCCAAAGCCGATCTTTAGAGGAGATTAGCAATCTGTCGGTGTACATTTTATACATCTAGCTTTAAAAGTGAGGGAGATATATTGATTTAATCGAATTGCCACGCCCACCGTGGGCCCAACCCGAAACCCTTAACATTTTATCTGACGAGGGTATACACGAGTATATATTTAAAATTTCAATTCTCTAGCGAGTATAATAAAGTCTTACTAAGAAGATTAATACTTACGGGTTTGGACATTAGCTGTGCCCACGGTTCTGGAACATGGGAACTGCTAGCTGCTGGGAAAACACCCATCAGCTGCTCCAATGGATTGAACTAAAATAAAAAAATTGTATTTGTATAATGCGTACATAAAAAGTATTACCTAGCGGAAAAAGGTATAGTGGCAAGAGATCAGAAACCTTACACAAATAAAAATGTATAATGAATCTTAATTTGTAAATTGTTATTGATCCCTTGCCTTGCCTTGTTTATATATTCTATGACAGTGCTTCCCAAAATGTATTTTCTTTTCTTTTTAATTTAGATCAACTTGACCATCGATTTTTCAATATTTTTATACTTTTCCAATAATAAAATATTATTTTATGCAACGTTTGGGGATCACTGGTATAAACTCAGAATGTCTTTTTTTTTTTTTTAAGTTTTTAATAAATTTTACAGATTTTGCGCTAAGAATATAGTTTTTCCGTTCAGTATAATGAATTTTGCTATAGATCAGTAAGCCGTAACTTACCGGTTTAGTTCCTTTCTCGAATATAGTGGACAGGCCTTGTATATTTACAAAATCTGATGCAAACGGAGCATAATGGTAGGGAAAATACCAGTTCCAAGAAGCACAGCCTTGATAGTAATATTTTAGAACCCAGCAGAGTCCCCTAACATACTGAAGTGCAACAGCATAACGAAATTGAAGATTATCGTGAGATACATCAAATTTAGATTCGTAATATCTGTTTTTGAATCCTTCTTCCCATAGTCGCACTTCATCATTGTCCTCTTCATCAGTACCATCTAAGTTTGCAGTTGTACTAGAACGTTTGGTGGCTCCATGTGGCCCCATTCTTACAGCAGTTGCTTCTTGTTTATAGTTCGATATAATTTGACCTTTAGCATTATTTGGTCCAACAGCCGTCGGCCCAAAGATAGATTGATCCAAAGCCTTAAAATTATTATTTTCTCTTTTCTGCCTTGCCTTATATTGCTGCTCCCTTCTTTGCCTATCCTTAAATATTTGATCCTCTACATTTCCTAAGTCTGTCATGATTAGTTGAACTCTATCTAAATTCACGTCTCCTGAGTCCGTTAAATATCCTTTTGTTTTGTAAACACATTTTTTGTACAACTCAACTAATCGATCAACTGCACCTTCTCGGATTTCTAAACTAGGTAGATGAGGTAAGAAATCATTTCCCACAAAAAAACACATGAACACCCAGTCGTCCAAGACTCTTTCAAAATTATAGCTGAACGGTAAATTGGGCATTTGAAGTGTTTTTTTTAGATACTCCCGCAATACACTTAATCGAACAAATATGAATTTCACTTCTGCTCCAATTGGAACATTTGGTGCAAAACTAGTATTACTTGAACCAGTTGCACTTAGCCCAACACACTTATCCATTTCATGACCAAACTGATTACAAATATCACATGGTCGCGGTTTATTTGGAAGAAATTCTTCACGAATTATAGTAAAATTGGGCTCATGAGTGGCAAGCCCCAGCATTATCAGATCTGCGTCAGCCCCACAAAGAACATGGTGTGTGTTAGGATTATGATCAGGTTGTGCACGTTGCTTCCGTATATAATCCATTATTTTGTGTTCTCCTTCTCCGGGTACGTTTGCGTCGGATAAAATAACTTGAATTCCCTTCCATGCCGGATTATTATTAAGGCGATCATGTATGTAGTAATGTAAGCATTTACTTAATCTATCCATAAAAGGTGTTCCTGGAGTTATGCAGTTCGAGTCAAAATGTTCGCCTGTTTCTTTTTCCGGCGGAAGTTTGCAGCCTAAAAAAAACGTTGAAAGCATTAAAACTAAACAACGAAATTAAACAAGGCACCTTGATTTTCGCAAAATTGAGAACCAAAACGAGTTCGGTACCCTTGCGCTCTCACAACAAGAAGAGCGTAAAATGATTAACATAGACCGCGCACGGCTCGGTCGTTTTATATTAACATGCATATGCTCTCTTTACAGAGGTATTGAATGCAATATTTAAAAATAATTATTTCAGCCGTCCCCCCCTGCCCTATTGTGGCTACGCCTAAGTTCAGACACACAAAGCTCGCTCGCCGAGCGCTTTTCTACAGCATACACCGGCACCGATCAGCTTTGCCGAAGTCAGCCAGGCGACTGATTTCGGTGCGCAATGCGCAATATACGCGTTACTCAGCATAGTATTTATATTGTCTTTGCCTGCCAAGACTTTGCCGTACAAGATATCGTCAGATACATCTCAACCCCCTTGCATTCATTCATACACACACAAACGAACTCAGCAAGCTGTGCTTGCGCTTGGCCCCCACTATGGAAACTAAATTATTGAATAACTTATAAACAAAAAGTATAATCCTTATGAAATTCAGGACTTAACAAGACCAAATTTATGTACAAACCAAAGCGCAGTACCATTTGAATTGCATTTTTTTTATGTTTGGGGAGAGTGGAGGGAGGTATCCGAAATATTCTTGATCTGCATATGCTTTACGAGAGCATTGTTGTGACAAAAACCAACTCTTATGTTTTTGTACTATATTAATCGTTTATTAGTGATATTTGTTTCAAATTAGTTTTGTTTTTTAATTTTAATCAATTTTTGAAACTGGTAGCCGTAGTATGGTGCCCGCCGTTTGTATTTCGGCAGATCGAATCTGCTTGTCCTTTGCGTCATGAACTTTTACAACTTGAACACGGCTTCGATGTGTTGAGTGTCGATGATTATGACCAAGTCTCCTATCTTGCTGCGCTCAGTGACGTCGAGCCACTTCGGTCGACGAACTAATTGAGGTAGGTATTCAGTAACCCATCGCTTCCATATCCGATCCTTCAAAGCCTGTGCAATTCGCTATTGCTTAGCATTCGCTATTGCTTTTAGCTAGCAAGTTTTTGATGATACGAATAAGGCGTTCCCAACAGCAACCTGCATCAGGATTTGCAGGGCAAATATATATCCATGTAATTCCCTCATCAGAAACTCGTACATCGAATAGCTCTGCATTATTGTGTAATTCCTTTTTGGCACATATGAAGTTTGTGCCATTGTTGCTCCTGATTTCAGAAGAAGTGCCGCGCCGGTTGATTGAATTACGTAGACAAATGATAAATGCGTCTGATGAATCAGCTATCTCCAGATGGGTCGCTCGTACAGTCAGGCACGTAAATATGACGGCCCATCTTTTTTCTTGACGGCGGCCCACGGTCACCGCGATTGATCCAAAAATATCTACACCAGTAGTCGAACATAGGGTGTCAAACTTCTTTTGCCTTTTTTGTATCCAACATTTTTGGCGACACTCGTTGATTATGACTGCGTTGTTTTGATGATGATGCTTCTCATGAAAATGCAGCATGACCAGGTTAGATAATCGGTGTTGTGGTGGTAATAGAATCGGTCTGCGAGCATCAAATGGCAATGGACAGCTCGGACGATGTGCCCAGCTAGTCGTACCAGTCCCTCATCATATATCTTTGGTAACAATTTGTAGATGGTGCTTCCTTTATGAACTTTATTAACTGCTCTCCGATAAAGTAATTTCATCCCCATACATTTCTAGGTGTACCATTCGGCAAATCGCCTTTTCAGCTTCTTGTATATCAGCAGCTGTGAGTCGACCCGTTGCTACTTCTATTTGTTTTCTGACAGTGCTTTTGAACCACGCGTTCTCTGCGCGAAGGACCCACGCCATTACTCTCTTAAGCCTATGAAAACATGAAAACTTAGTAAAGTCAATGATCTGTATACTCAACTGACACTTTAAAATTTGATGATTGTGAATTTCCTCCTCCAGTGCTTCAGTTGCTGTCGTTGACTGTGATGATCAATTCTCGGCATATTTTGTGTTCTGTGTTGTGTTCTGTAGCCATCGCCATTGATTATGTTTTGTAGCAGCCAGTATATCGGCTATTCGGTGACTCACAAAAGGTTTGAAACGGAGCGACGTTGAATTTACCCACTGTAATACCGTTATGGAGTCACTCCAGAATGTGGTTTCGCTCAACTTGAGATAATGATGTTCGTCTATCAAGGCGCTACGACGAACCCCGAGTACTGCGGCTTGAAGATCTAAACGTGGAATTGACAGCAATTTCTTTGGAGCCAGGCGTGTTTAACCCATGACAAAGGCTACCTTAGCTTCCAGAGACTCTTCATCTTTTACACGTAAGTATGCTGCGGCTGCAAATGCATTTTGACTTGCGTCGACCAGTATATGCAACTGCAAATCGTTTTGCAACTTCACTTTTTTAGAGTACCAACGGGGCACCTTAAAGAGTTGCATATTCTGTAATTCAGACCACCAATAAATCCATGCTTTATGTAGTTCTGTTGGTAACTTATCGTCCCAGTTGATTTGACAATGCCATGTCAAGTGTATAAAAACTTTAGCAAATACATGGAAGTCAGCTATCAGTCCAAATGGATAAAATAAATCCATTACAATTCCTAGCAGTTCTCTTTTTGTCGGAACACGTCCAGACTCTCCATATTGACTGTACTTTCGACATGTGGTATCATGTTCATTGCAGATTGTATCGCAAGGGAATTCGATACAAATTTGCGCAACTCGAATCCACCTTGCCTGTGAATATAAACTATTTGCTTGCAGGTCCGAATTGCGCTTTCCTCTGAACTAAAGCTCATCACTAAGTCGTCTACATAGTGACTATTGACAATTGCCTCAACTGCATCATCGAAATTCAGTGGCATCTGTGTTTTTGATGTATTCAGCGCAGTACGGAGAGCAAGTTGATCCAAATGATCCGATGTCATTACAAACTGTTCTATCGGCTGTGTTGGGTCTCTTCGCCACGCTGAGCAGATTGGTCTTCTGGTCGAATCTGAATTTGTGAGTACATTTCTTTGATGTCAGCTGCTACTCCGAATTTGTTCAGACGAAAACAGAGTAACAGTGAAATCAATGGTTTTGCTTGATCTGCAGCTGCATTGAAAACTTTCCATAGTTTGTCAGGCTTGTGTACAGTTTGCACTGCAAAATGAGGCATATACCATACAATTTTTAATCCATTTTTTATTTCAGTATCTGACAGTTTTCTGGCATATTCGTTCTTTATGTACTTTTCCATTTCTGTTCGATACCTTTGTGCAAATTCTGAATTCATTTTCCTTTCGATGCCTAACAAACGCTTTTCAGCCATGGCATAGCTCTTCGGTAATTGCGCATTCTCTTTCTAAATGACCTATTTCAAATCGTTTGTCTACTCGTTTTGTAGTTTGAAGGGCTATTACTTTGGGTCGTTCCACATCAGTTGGTTCCATAAGAGTTAAATTATTAATTCCAAAATTTTCCGCGACGACATACTGCTTTATTAGTTCAAGTAATTCGTCCTGTTTAAAGTTGTTCATTAACAACATTACTGGACTCGACATTGCTGAATTACTGGACGGCCCATATGCAATCCAACCCAATTTGGTCTTGATGCCCACTGGGTGCCTATATCCATTTTCAGTCATTTTCATTGGCAACCCCAAATATAAATTATCTAGACCTATCAGAACTACTGGCTTGGCATACGTATTAATTTCAAGCGGTAAGTTCTTTAAATGTTTATACTGTTCTCATTTGAAAGATTGTGTTGGTAAGTTAAGATTCTTTACATTATTTATCCCTTTTAACTCAAATCTAATATTTTGTTTGCAATCAAAAATATTACAATTAACCTTCATTGACATTTCAGTAGCAACTGTGTTGTCGAACCATTGGAGTGTTAATAGGATTTTCTGTCCTTTTAGACCCAATTGTATTGCTACACCTTCATCGATCATGGTTATAGCACTACCTTCGGCGAACAGTGCAAAGGCCTCAAATTTACCATTTGGTCCATGTAGTACAATTGGTATCATTTTGAACAAGTAATTATTATTTTTGTCTTTACAATTTAATATAGTTTGTGTGTCTACAGACTGTTCAGATCCTGGTTGTTGGTTGTCGTCGGATGGTGATGTGGAATCGGTCACTCTTGGATTAATTTATTATTTGACCCCTGTTGATGCAGACTACGGTGGTGTATTCGGGTACATCCCTTAACTCTGCAGCTTTCTTTCTGTTGACACATCTGTATGGAGTGGCCTTTGCTGACCATTGCGTTTGGCTATATTCCAACGCTCATCGATGCTCGTATCTTCCTTCTATATTTTGCATTGCCTCACTAGGTGATCTCTTTGGCATAAGACGCATTTCGAATCATTCGCTGCCATGTTAGTACATAACATTAGCTTAAGGTTTTTGGATGCTGGCTGTTTTGACATTTCAATAACCATTGGTAATCGACCCACCATTATAGCTAACGTTGATAGCCATTCTAGACAGAAATGCGACAACTCCTTTAACCTTTGTTGACAGACATAATTTGTTCAGGTTTATTATAAGCAATTCGAGGAAATGCTTTTATTTTGTTCAGCTGTGTATGAAAAAGTATTTCTGGTCGTCCAAATCGAATCCAGCTCCTCCAAAATATGAGGCACGTCATCCGGATAGATCATCATAGGTGTAACAGCCTCCTTAGCTTCGCCGGTTAGACATTTGTGTAAGCGTATCAGGTTCTGGCGATTATCGTATGGGAAAGCATTTGTCGTGTCCTTGAAGTTTGCTATAAATAAAGGTCAATCTTCAGCTAATCCTGAATAGTCTGGCCAATCTTGCAATCTTGTACAATTCTGCCCTGCTGTGTAAACTGCCTATTGCATCCTCCTTTCGATCGCCGCCTGTGGTTCTCTTAACTCAGGCGTATGCGCAGTCCATGGCAATGACGATTCATGAATTGGCTCAACGCTGTTTTGCTGTAATTGTTCGGTGTTTACTGTGTTAGACACTGTCTGCTGCATTAGCGCAATGTCCGCTGTATTTTTTGGAACTATTGTTTTAATTTCTTGCATAACTGCCAACTCTTTTTTAATTTCCTGCATACTCAATAAATCTTTGAAGTCGTCCATGTCAATTTTCTCCTTTTGGCATACTGTTTTATTAAAGTTCTCTTCCTCATCTTCAGAACTCATTTTGGCGCTTCTTAGACTATACAGTTTGTCAAACAATTGTTTGCAAAATGAAAAAACACACATAATTTCAACTTTAATGTCATATTTTGTATGAAAAAATATAATTTTCATAACTTTTTTTTAAATTATATTATTAACACAAGTATTGTTTATAGCAACGCACAAAAATAATAGTTTAAATTTAATTTTAACTGCGGAAAAAATCAAGAAAACCAAACATATATTATTTTTGCACTGCCAAGTAATTGTTTGCAAAATGCAAACACAACATCAAAAGGGAACGCAAAAGGAGTACCGCAACTAAATTCTTGGAAATATGTTATGCTGAGCATTTGCCTATTGATTTATCCGAAATTTACCGTTTTAGTAATGTTTTGTTAGCATAAACTACCATTTAAAGTACGCCTGGAAAGCGAGTCAACGACAATCTGTTACTTTGGGTTTTTTTCAACTATTATAAAGGAAAATCTGCCAAATAGTTGGCCAAACTATTTTCCTTCAGATTAAGGACAGCCTATATTATCTTAAATCGCGAAAATATTGAAAATCGGTTAGAGTTAAACCATTTTGGAGGCATATTGGCTAAGCTAAGCAGAAGAGATAAGTCCAAAATACATACAAGTGTGAACAAAAACCCTCAAATCATCTCAAAACAATTGCATATTACTGTAAAAATTGATTGCACTCAGCAGATGTCACACAAGGCCCTCCGACAAGGCATAATGTTACAGCCGAAATCTTTGGATTTTTAGTCACTGCAGCTACTACAATCCGCTCTTGGCGTGGGGTAAATTTTTTTGCTTGCCCAGATCGGCTTTCATGCTGTGTTGTGACAAAAACCAACTCTTATGTTTTTGTACTATATTAATCATTAGTGATATCTGTTTCAAATTAGTTTTGTCTCTTGCGTCCGTTCGCTCTGACTTTCCTTTCAGTGTGACCAAGTAATATGTACCGTAAAAATAAATTAATAACATATTTAAGGTTGCAAATAACATAGAAATTAGTAAATGAAATTTTATCGAAGTCGATATTAAAATTAAAAACTTGTCATATGTAATCAAGTTAAATATCTTAACAAACATATTAAACCAAATTGGTGGCTCTAGCTCTTATAGTTTCTGACATTTGTTCAAAAACCCGGTAAATATCGATAGTAAGAAAATGGGGAGGGTTATCAATCATTTAAAATAAACTTGATATGGTTTGAAAGAAACGCGTATGTTATACAGGAACTTAAAAAGTCAAAGTGCAGCTCTCTAGCTCTTTCTTGTAGTCTCTGAGATCGACGCGTTCATACATACGGACGGTCAGACAGGCGGACATGAGTAGATCAACTCGGCTGGTGATGCTGACTAAGAATATATATACTTTATGGGTTTCGAAATACCTGTTTCTGCCTGTTACATACATTTGCACAAATCCATATTATAGACATAGGGGAATACACGCAATGCACTACCAGCTTTGGCAAGCGGAAAAGTTTTTAAAATTTTTAATTATAAATACAGTTTTCTAAAATGAGAACGTTGCATTCGGATCTAACCGACAGCGCCATATTCGCTCACAGTGCTCAATAATAATTGTACCCTAGCAAAAAAAAAGTTTGGCTCGGCGCTGTCAAAATTGACACCTAAACGGCGTGTTAGACATCATCATTTAGTTTTTGCCGATTTTCAAGTTAAGTGATTTAATAACCTAACCTATCTTATAAGAATTAACGCAATATTCCAATTAAAACCAACAAATATTTGTGACTTAGGTGTTTGTTTCTAAATTAGGCCGCTACTTGGTGAAAAGTGCATATAAAAACCGTTGCGCTTGGCTGGTTTCTAAATTATGCCGCTGGGCGGCGATATATATTGAGGCATATGAATTAATAGAATTGCATCGCGCCCAGTGCGCTTAGCCGAAAAATCTTAACACTTTATATGACGCGGGTATACACAAGTATATATAAGTTTCAAGATGAGGATGCTTAATTAGCCCCAGACAAATGCATATGTTCAGCATTTACCTGTGTTCGCACCCAAAAACTTAACTTTCCTATCGAAGATTTTTATCAAATTGTCATGTTTGGGCAGGATATCTTAAAACTCAAGAAGGATTGTTGAAATGAGAGCTATGCAATACTGTTCCGATATTCGTAATATTAAATACATATTAAAAAACCACTTGGATTATATTGACAATATTTTAGAGACATTATAATGGAATAAGATTTTGCGGATTTGTTAGGAGCTTCTTAACGCTTTCAATGGCAATGTTTTTGCAGGATATCTTAAACAACAAAAATGTATTGCATAAAGACAGACAGATTTATTATTATAAACTAAATTCAAGTTTTATGCAAGTATATTTAACAGTCAGTAGGCAAAGTATTCTTGATCAAAACGACTAGATGAGTCGATTAAGCTATGTCTATCTGCCTGTACGTAATCAAAAAGTTACAGGTGAAAAAAATGTTCAATTGAACATTTTAATAATTTAAAAGAAGACGGCTTCACCGATGTTGATAAAGGTTTAATATATAGTAGTCATTGAAATTTCGATATTTATAATTTGGAATTGTTCATATATTAAATTGAATATCTTTTATCACAAAATTTGATATAACAAATTTTGGGGCTTGAATCTGCTTTCACCATTGTTTGATAGGTAGATAGTGTAGAAGTGTTTTTATTTAATTTAAATATGACAATATGTTAATTTAGATACAGATTTTATACCGACTCAATTTCATTAAGTAATATACAGCTGCGAAAAAAACAAGTAAGATGGCTCTAGTCGAGAGTTCCCGCTGACATCGACGCGTTCATACAGACCAAGAATATATATACTTTATGGGGTCGGACACGCCACTTTCAATTGGTTCAGGGTATAAAAACCAAGACATTCATCAAGTTTACTACTTCCCATACCATTGGATTCAATTTAAGTGCATACGTCAGTACACTATGGGTACACTATTGCAAATGAAGAATATGCATAGTATTCATTTGGCATGTGTACAGAAAAATGTTTTACAGTTCTGTTTTTCGCTTTTAGTGTACCCATTGCAAAGAGAACAGTGTGCAGTGAATGCGGGTACATTATTCACTGTACAAACCGCAGACGAAAATATGAATGTATCCATGCAGGCCTCTAGTATGTTTGTAATACATATAATACATATGTATGCACACCTTCTTAAATCGAATATCAAATGTGCGTTTTACATACATATCAGACATTAAAATTTTTTTAACAAGTTTCCTCCGAAAATATCCTGGCAAGCAGGGAGGCACTAGATGACCTAAGCACTGATAGAACAGTGTACATCTATTGGGTTCCCAGCCAGCGGGGCATTGCTGGTAACGAAATGGCAGACCGCCTAGCTGAGGAAGCTGTCGGACAATCTCACGTAAACTCAGCAAATATTGAAATCGCACTAAAGTCCCTATATAGCGATCTGGAAAAGACCGGGTGGCAGCTAATACAAAGTGGAAAACCACAACTAGCTGCGAAATCTCCAAAATGATTTGGAAAACGCGGAATCGAAAACTCACTCACTTCCTACTGCAGCTTACAAGACGAGAATGCAGACTAATAGTAGGAGAACTGACTGGTCATTACCTGGCAACAGTTCACTCCAAGAAACTGGGCATTACAATAGATAAAGGCTGCCGCAAATATAAAGAACCAGGAGTTGATGAAACACTAGAACATCTCATTTGCGCCTGCTCGGTACTCACTCGGCACAGAGCCGCATACCTCAATGCACACTGGCTTGCATCGCTATAAGATGCCGCCAAACAGACTCCAAATGCGTTATTGGCATTTGCCAAACGCATACACATACGACCACGGGTATCCGGCATCTATGTATCTATGTGCAAACACTGTACTGGTTAGCCGGTTCAACCTAACCAAACCTAAAATATATATATATATATAAGAATACATATATATTTGAATATTGTTTACTTCATTCTAATAATTTTATTATAATCAAAATACGTAATATATATATATGTAATAAACATACATAAGCTGGCCACACATTTTCATTCACATTATATACTGTGTAACAAACGATCTACTCATAGTGTTATTGTACACTTAACAGCAGCCAGCCAATAACATAAGCTTGCATACATACACAAAATCACACGCACACCACTTGCAGCGCATTCTACTCTCAGCAGCTGCGCTTGGCTCCCACTATTGAAAATCAATTCTTAAATAGCTTCTAAACTAGGACTATGATCTATGCAACTTCCAGGACTCATTAAGAGTATTCAAATCTATGTGCAACCCAAAGCGCAAGTCCGTAGTTCGTGAATTGCGTATATACGGGGCGAGTGGGGGAAGGTATCCGAAATATTCCTGATCTGCGTCTAATTTACGAGAAGATAAACTTGTCTGCGCATGGTTCAGGAACATCTATAGTCGAAAAGTTTAGGTCTCTATCTTTTGTTGTTTCCGAGATTGTTGCGTTCATACAGACGGACGGACATGGCTAAATTGACTCAGCTCGTCCTCCTGATCAAAAATATATATGGTTTATGGGGTTGGAGATGCTTTAGTCTGTCTGTTACATACATTTGCACAAAACCATATAACCTTTCTAGCCATTTTCAATGGGTTCGGGGTTAATAATGCATTAAATTATTTTAACCATAACCTGCCCAATACCAATTGCATTAGGTTGCCGCACAACTTTCAAATGTTATTGAATATTGATTCGTTTTCAGTAGAAAACATTTTACGGACGAACAAAGAGCCAATAGTTGAAATTTTAAAGCTATTTAAAAAAAACAACGAAATCGTTTTACAATACAATAATATTCATTTGATCAAGTGACAGATATTGATTATACTGCAATGTTCTGGGCTGAGGCTATAAGTTATCAGGACTCAGCAGATAATAAACCATTTTTAGATCTAGCTAAATTTGCCGTTAATATTCTGTCATTGTCGTTGTCAAATGCGGAAGTTGAGCATGTATTCAGCCAAGTTATTTTGGTGAACACATTTTGTCTATAAGGTAATATTATGGTGTTACATAAAAAAAATGATGATAACAATTTACTAGATTTGGATTACAACGGAACAGCGCATGCTGCAGCACATATGACGTGCCGGAAAAATATTTAAATATGATTGGTACTAATGTCTACTACAGCAGCACCGTAGATAAAAAGGATAGCGACATAAGGAGGCAATAAAACTAATATAAAAACAAGTAAGAACGTTGTAGTCGGATGTAACCGACTGCGCAATACTTGTTCACGGTCTTAACTATTATTATTTTGGAAAAATTTAGATTTTTTAATTTGTGGGGGAGGAAGTGGGCTTTGCCGAAATTTGTCGGCTCTATATTTAGAGGAAGTCATCAGAAAACTGCTTACTAAATTTGCTGACTCTAGCTCTAAAATTGTGGGAAATATGGATTTTCGTTGCTTACCCGCCCCAAGATATATGGATTTTATCGTATCCCAAGTATTTGTTGATTTTTAAAGGTCATTAGTCATTTGATGACTCTAGCGTTTAAATTGTGGGAAATATTCACCTTTTATCGATTTGCGATTTTAGGTGTATCGACATTTTATCGATTTGCTAGCCTCCTAGGGGGCGTGGCACAAAGATCTTAACAATTTGTCTGAAGCAGATAACTACAAGTATATATTTAAAGCAGCAAAAGATTGCGTTTATCCGGACAGACTGACGGACAAACCCAATATACTAGTTTCACTTCGTGAACGATCACAATTTATATGTACACTCCCGAGAACTGAATGAGTTCAACATTTTTAATAAAGTATGGCCATATCTCTTAAGCTGATTTGCCAATGAACTTTTTTTTTTTTTTTTTTTAGAATATTCAGTTCTAAATAAAATACATGAGTTTGAGGTCTGTAATACACATAAGTATATTAATTATAACTTTTACAAAAACATTAAATTTCTTATGGCTCAACTGAATAGGTTCAAGGAATATAACCTTCGTTGGTGACATACGGGGAATATGTAACGATTGCAATTCATTTGTTTTATTTAAATGACAGTAATTACTGCTCTTATTTTTAAAAATTAAATTTTGGATATGTCGAATCTGGCACAAAAATTAAAAAATTGAATGAAGCCAAAAAGTAGTTGGTAATTTTGTTCGAAATGAATCCAATTATGGAAATAATACATTTTATCAGAAGTGCTTCAGATTCCCAACGGTTTGTTGCCAACAGCAGGAAAAATTCAGGGTTAATACAAATCTGGCAACTGCAAAATTAATTATTTTAAGTGACAAACATTGGAAGAGACTAAAAATAAACACCAAACAAATAAACCTGAGCCCATTAAAAATGGGTAAGTAGGGTATAATAGTTATGTGCAAATGAATAACAGGCAAAAGGAGGTATCTTTCAACACATCAAGTATATATATTCTTGGTCCGATACTCTGTATGAACCCGTAGATCTCCGAAACTATCAGAGCTAGAGACATCAACTGTTCGAATATAGACTCGTGTATGGCACATGCAGATCAAGCTTTCTTCAAATGATCTACTGAAATTTCCAAAACCAAAAAAAATTTGTAAAGCTTATTTAATTTATTATGAAAGCTAGACAAACGAATTTTGTTCAAATGAATAAGTATTTAAATATACTATAGCACTTAAGCATATATTGCAAAAAATGAAAAAAAAAATAAATAAATAAATAAAAAAAAAATTAAAAATGAAGGTGGTGAAGAAACATAAGTTGCTGAAGGAAAAATGTGGTAAAATTTGACAAGTCAATTGGCAGCAAGCACATGCAATTTTTGTGTTGCTTGCGTGTTGTAGACTTTTTCTTAGAATTTGTTTGAGCTGTTTGCTATTGTGTATTAGTATTAGTGATAGTTTCGAAGTTATTCAAGAATTCATGTTCCATAATTGGGGCGCAGCCGTTAAGCAAAGTGAGCAGTTTGCGACTTGTGGTTTTGTACGTAATGTACAACAACAGCTTACAGCTGTGTTTAGGGTATCTCCTAGTCGGGTACTCCAGACTAGAGCTGGGGGCGTTCTAGTGGGCGTAGCCGGGATATTAAGGTCTCAATTTTTGGGGGAGGTCACCAGCAATCTGCGTTCCAAATTTAGTGGTTCTAGTTTCTGAACGAGTATAAGTTTCAGGTTTAAACGCTAAGTTGCAGATATACAGCACCATGCGAAGGATTAAAGTTGTTTGAAGTTTTTACCTAAGCAAAACATGAATGGAACTATATTTGTTTTAAAAATAAAAAAAAAATAAAAAAATTTAAAAATATGTGATAAAAATGTTGCCTTAATTAGAAAAAAGTTTTGGTTTATACTAAGTTACGGAGCATTAAATATAAAAGTTTGGATGTCAGATTATTATTTTTTACTATACATTCATTTGTATGTATGTACATACATACATGCATATTTAAAAGCATGGCAGGATCTTTTTGTAAATAAACCGAGCTTGGCGGAGTAGGCGATTCATGTTTATAAGTGTACATTAATTCTTACCTCGTTCTAACAGTTCGTTTCGAATGCGTTGAATTTCTAATCTTTTTTCAATTGTTTCCTTCGCCGCGCGGAACCGTCGGGATCTTTGCTGATTCATTTTTGCTCTGGGAGCGACTCCATCGATGGCCATATATAATAATTTTCTGGGCCGTACAATACCAAAAAGTCGGTCAATGCAGTCAAAAATAGCAACCATCATTTCTTCTTCGTTTTTAGGGGCTGGTTTGTCTTCAGGATGGGTGCAAGGGTGTATTATGCCGTTCATATCAAGATACAAGTTATCAAACTCGACGCCATTGGGATTAGGTAAAGTAGAGTCTTCGAAGATGGTCTTGCCCGTTTCCGGATCTACTTGCTGAATTTTTGCGTTACAAAGAATCATATGACAGCTGTATCACAACTTTACCTTATTTTCACTACATTCTATTATTACACATGGATATTTCCTGCTTAACCACCGAAAAAAAGCGGGTACTCCCATTTTAAGGTGAAGTAATATAGAAATTTATTTAACAATGCTAAGTTTTCAATCAATGTATATAAACATGAAAATCGGAATAGTTAGACTGTTAGTTTTACTTAAATAATAAAAGTAATAGCCAGCAATTCACGGAAGAGCAAGGAAACATTCAATGCAGGGATGCATGATATTCATCGATTTTCAATAACCGATATTCTTCATTTGAACAGCATAAATGAATAGCGTCATTGTATGGCTGAGCGTAATAGCCCAATTCCACTAACACAACTTACACATTCATATTTTAAATTTGCGGTTCCATTAGCAAGTGTGAGCTGCTGGTAACACGTGAGTGACAAAATTTACACTTAATTTGTTAATACATATCGACGCAATATTTTCCATCCACAAGTTAAATAAGTCCTCCATTAAGGTGACTACTTTCGAGATTTGCTCATCTTAAAAATTACAAATTGTAAGATGAGTAGAATGTCTAAGTTTATTTTAAAATGCTTTCTACGTTCGCTTCTATATCAGTTGTCTGTGCTACGATACTTACATTCTTTGAATTAAATCGATAAGAAATGTTGAATGTATGTTGAACATGTGAGATATTTGGTTTATTATATGAAAACGCACAATCAACTTATTTTACATATGCGACATTTGCAAAAAAATATATTAATGTTGATAGTGTAATTGGGCTATAAGTTTTTTTAAAACTGACCATTTAAACTCTTTTGAACTAGAAACGACGTTTTCATTGGTGCTGAGTAATAGGGTTTTTACACCGAACTTAAGAGAGTCTGTTTAAGTCGCAACTGAAAAACTTGTTTACACCAGCCGCTACCGCAATTGCAATCTGTGAACAGCTGATCGCCATTAACGCTGCGTGTCCGCAAAAATTAAAATTATATAAAAAATTCAAAAGTATTATTAAAGTGGAAGATCAAATCGTGAATCTGCTTTCTGCCGTCCGACATCGAGGATAACGGGGCACTGCTGTGAGAATGCATCTCGCTCAGCTGCATCTTGTCACAGCGATGCCAAACACTTTAATTGCGTTGTTGTTGGCTGTTGCTATTAGAGAGGTGTAGCATTATCTGAGGAAATAAAATAACATACTGAGTTAATCAAAATAACACGTCTATTTAAAAGAACGCTTTGGTCAGGGAGAAGATAACTTTCGAAAGGACGGGATTTCTTCGAATACTTCACTATGCTGTATCTATATACATATATATAAATTATATATATATAAATTAATAAGATTATGTGTTATGTTTGAAACTGATTTATTTATTGATTATGATGTAATTAAACACGTCTTCGTTTGAAGCGTGAGTGAGCTCAAAACTCGCTGGACGACTGGTCGCAGCGTAAATCAAATTAGAACTAAAAGCTAAGACATTATTATTCACTTAAAGTTAACAAAAATATAAAAAGTGAAATCATAGCGGCCACAGAAATGCTTAGCTTGCATCTCGTGCGTTGCCTGCTATGCAACGATGTCCGGCCCAGAGCTGAGTTAGCGTCTGTGCTGGAGTCAAAGACCCGGCCGCAACGTTACGTTAAAGCAACGACATCCGACCCAGAGCTGAGTCAGCATCTGTGTTGGAGTCGGGGACCGTACGCCGTACTGTTATGTTAACTACTCCCCCCTCAACTTAAGGCCGCCCTCGGCCGATCCTATTTCAGCGATCACCTCGTTCATTCTCCTAGCTGCGATCCTCTTCCTGGTGATTCGCCAATAGGTAAAACCGATGCAGATAACCATGCCGCAGGCCACACCCGAAAGAAGCAATATTAAAGTTGTGTTGATATTGCCTATATCGTCTCTGACTTCCTGTATTGTCTCCAGGTTACGTTCGTTCAGTCGATGAATGTAGGGGAGACTAAGAATGTCTTGATGACCCGTGACGTTCAACAGGGGGGAAGCTGCGATGTCTGGGAACCGGTTCGGAACGTTGTTGCGATTGATGTATTTTGTTCCGTTTACCGTGACCAATTGTTAAACGTGATTAATTGAGTTGATAATTGACAGAAGGTTGTTCTCGCTGCGGCTGTGCAATTTTTTAGCGCATAAATTTGGTCTTGACACTCGGCAACGATGTTGTTATCCATTCGCAGTATGTGACTCTTGTGCGAGACCGGAAAGAGCGTAATTTTCCTACAGGTGTACTTAATTTTTGGAAATGAAATTATAAAATAAATAATGTTTGTGGATTGTAGCACTTTTACGGATGCAACGGACATTAGGTCGGCAATGGGGGTATCTGTGGGCTCCTCATGCCAAAAGTGTTTCGTGGCCAGAATCGATTTGCCTATCCTTGGTGACCTTCAAAATTTGGTTTACCGTGTAGGTAAGTTGATTGATCTGATCCTGTACTCTAGTATTTATTTCTACCTGTCTATTGTTTGAATTGCCGTCGTGAGAAGGAACAGTGTCAGAAGCCAAAACCTGTGAAGTGGAAATTACTCTTTTTTTTCCCTTTTTTTTTTTTAACATTGAACGACCCATCACCAAAACTTATCTAAAATGAGGTGCCAAGTGGTGTAAAATCTTATATCCTATTAGCTTAACATAAGACAAAAATGCCTAATGGTGCGATAAGGGAAAAAATTTTAATGATAAAAAGGAAAACTGGAAAAACTCTACCTCAAGTTGTCCTTGTGGACCACCCTCCCTTTAATGAGAACTGTGGTTCCCAGGTCAGCTTCCACGGCTCGCTCTTCACACAAAGGTGTGAGTTTGTTTCCAAGCCTGCGATTAGACTTCACCAACACCTTTTCCCCCACTTCAAAGACCCTATTCTGTCGAGAGTCATTTTCCCTAGCTCTTAGCGTGTCTTGTGCCTTCTTGAGCTTGTTCTTAATTTTCAATTGCGATTCTTCTGGGAGGGAACGGACAACATCGACTGGTCGTTCATCAGTGACAGAGTGGATTGTCTTATTGTATTCCACCGTGGACAACAAAATGATTTCCACGGTATCGCTCATGTTTTTATCGATCTTTAGACATCTGGCGAGTTCTAACAAGGTACTATGAAATCGCTCGACCTGTCCATTAGAAACGCTATGCAGGGGCGGCGCGTTTGCAATGCTGACTCCATAATTGTTCATCAGCAGTGAGATGATAGTTTGGGAGTTTAAAGCTGGCTCATTGTCGCAATAGATTGTCTTAACCCTCGGGAAGAAATTCATGAGCTGTAACAGCGGCACCTTCAGATCCTCTATTGTCCTAGATGGGATTGGCTGAACTACAGCGAATTTCGAGAACTTATCAATGCAAGTCAGGAAAAATTGGTTGTCCGTGGAAAAAATGTCCACATGCAACATTTCCCCTGCACGCAAAGGGATTGGCGTCTCGCCAATTTCCTGTTTTTTGGGGTGTCTATCGTATTTATCCCTAGCGCAGGTCTTGCAGTTCTGTACAATTTCATTGGCTATCTTTGTCATTTTTGGGAAGTAATACTCTGAGAGGACCTGCTTAACGTTTTCTTGCGCTGCCCTGTGTGCTCTGTTGTGTTCCGTGATGAGAATTTCTCTTCTTTCGCTAACACTAAAAATGTCTACGACCCGATTACTGCAGTGCCAGAACTTTGTAGTCGGAAATTTCCGAACCAAAGCATCCTGCACTAGTGCCAAAGTGTGTAAATCGCAGTGCAGCGCATTTACCACATTAGGCTTGATTACTTCCCATAATTCTTCGAGAAGTGAATCTCTGCAGACGAAACTTAGGGAGTGTCGCCTTTTGTTTCCAAACAGGATGAAGCTACGCTTTAGTGGAAAACGTGCCTCTTCAAGAATTATCTGGTTCTGGAAGCAGTTCAAGGGCTTGTCAGTTGATTCAATGGTGTATGTCAAGGAGAGCTCGCTATGAGCTGTCGCGATGCAGGAACCAGCATCTTGCTGGCTCAATGCATTGAGCTGCTGTCTGGACAGAGCATCAGCAACTAGATTTTCTTTTCCTGGTTTGTAGAAAATGTGCGCATTGGACTCCTCAATGCGTGCCTTCCATCGCTTCATTTTAGCGTTTGGGTTGGATTCAGATACGGCGAATGCCAGTGGCTGGTGGTCTGTGAATATGTTGATGTCTTTTACACCGTATAAATAATGGCGCAACTTGCCAAGAGCCCAAACGATGGCTAGAAGCTCTCTCTCATTTGTTGCATAGTTAACCTCTGGGCTTCTCAATGTCCTAGAGATCGTTGTGATTGGGCGATTTTCCTGTGAAAGTACTGCTCCAATACCGTGTCCTGAAGCGTCAGTCGTTAGATCGAACGGCTTTTTAAAGTCAGGGTATCGAAGCATGACATCCTCGGATGCCAATATGTTCAGCAGCTTCTGAAAAGCCCTGCGTTGTTGATCAGAAAATTATTATTATTATTATTATTATTATTATTATTATTATTATTATTATTATTATTATTATTATTATTATTATTATTATTATTATTATTGTTATTATTATTATTATTAATATTTGTTGAAATTATGTATATTAACACCGCTATATGTCTCTCTATCATTTTCCTTTACTTTACTTGAAGTGCATATGTATGCACGCATATAAGAATAACGGACCTTCTTCTCTATTGTGCTTTGTATTGAGTTCGGCTGCCTGCGACGCAGCTGCATAACTTTTTAGTCTCAAATAAACTTATTAATATTTTTATTATTATAAGTGTTATTTTTATAATTATTATTATTATTATTATTATTTTTAATTTTATTATTATTATTATTATTATTATAATTAATTTTATTATTATTATTATTATTATCATTATTATTATTATTATTATTATTATCATTATTATTATTATTATTATTATCTCTATTATGCTTATTATTATTATTATTATTAATATTATTAATATTATTATTGTTATTATTATTATTATTATTATTATTGTACTTATTTTTATTTTTTTTGCGGGCAGCGCAAACACTCGCTATAAATATTATTTGTACATATTCTTGGCGGCAAAAATAACGGCAAATATTTTTCAACACTTGGCTTATTGCCGCTGCCAGCGTCGCCAGTTGGCTGAATTTGCTTTTGTTGTGTATTTTTTTTTATACATTTTTATTATTATTATTATTTTTTTTCTGAGCTTGTTTGTAATTTAAGTCGAATGCATTTTTGGTCGTTGTTGCTGTGCTGACGTCACTGTGCGTTGTTCTCGTTGCTTATGCATTTTTCACAAGCGCTTTTCACATGCTTTACGTGGGTACTCAAAGCTTGTGATGCAGTTTGCAACGCAGTCTTTATGAATATTATAATATTATTATTATTATTATTATTATTATTATTATTATTATTATTATTATTATAATTATTATTATTATTATTATTATTATTATTATTATTATTATTATTATTATTATTATTATTATTATTATTATTATTATTATTATTATTATTATTATTATTATTATTATTATTATTATTATTATTATTATTATTATTATTATTATTATAATTATTATTATTATTATGATTATTGTTATTATTTTTTGTTGAATTAATGTATATTAGCATTTTCCTTTTGTTTACTTGAAGTACATATGTATAATAATAATAATAATTATAATAATAATTTTTTCGTTATCTATGTTTACTGACTGAACCATTTTCCCCCTTTAGGATGTCGGAAATGGGTTTCGCTATCGATGCAAAATCTTTAATGAAGCATCTATAATAGCTAGCAAGTCCCAAGAATGATCTGACTCCGAAAACTGTCTTGGGCTCTGGGAACTCCTGAATGGCCTTAACTTTCTCTGGGTCTGTTGTGGCACCATCACTAGTGACAACAAATCCAAGGAAACTTACATTTTTCTTAAAAAAGCCCGATTTCTCCTCAGATACCCTCATATTTGCCTCCTGCAAGCTTTTTAACACCCAGTCGACATGTCTGACATGGGATTCTTCATCTTTTGAGAAGACGATGACGTCATCGATAAAGACATAACATGACTTGCCGATCTGCTCTCGCAGTATGTCATCAATAGTCCTCTGGAAAATGCTAGCGGCGTTTCTCAAGCCGAAAGGAAGCCGACAAAACTCGTACTTCCCTCCAATACCGAAAAAGAGGTTTTTTCGCGATCACGCTCTGCAAGCGTGATTTGGTGGTAGCCAGACTTAAGATCCAGGGTCGAAAAGTACTTGGCTTTACCTAAATTTCCCAGAATCATAGAGATATTGGGCATGGGGTACCTGTCTGGTATGGTTCTTTCATTGAGTTTCCGAAAATCCATCACGAGGCGCATTTTTCGGTTACCCATTTCATCCGTGCCCTTTTTGTCAACCACCCAAATTGGGTTGTTATAGGGTGAAACGGATTTCTGGATTATCCCATTTTTTAAGAGATCCTGAATTTCTTTGTTGACAAATTCGGCTGCACCCATAGGATATGGGTATAGTTTAGCATAGATAGGCTGATCATCAACAGTCCTAATTGTGGCCACAACGGAAGTGTAATATGGCAGTGTTTCGTTAGCGTCTGCGAAAGCTTTCTTCCTATTCATCAACATTTTCAAAAATTTGTCTCGTATCAGGGGAGGTGCGTCTGCGCAATCTACGTTAGTGAAATTGACATCGACACATTTATGGTACAAAATTGGTTCTGAAGTATTGCCAAACTTGAGTTGGCTGGAGCTTAGGCAAAGCTCTGCTCCGACTTGTGTTAACAGGTCGAGGCCTATAATCCCATCAAAGGTGGAAAGTACTGAGAGTAGAAAAAAGGTAGCCTTTTTTCAAAACATTGATACATAGCATTTCTCTTCGATTTGGGTCGTGCCATGGATGGAGTGAGTGGTAAACGGATTATCGACTGGGCGGACTCCTTTTAGCCCATGGTGCGGACGAATGTAATTCTTCGCCACACCTGTGTCGATAAGGAACTTCATCTGGGTCCCCGCTATTTCCCGCCTGATGAAGGGCAGCAGGGACCTACACCTAAAAAATTGAGAGCGTCAGAATCCCCATCCGAGTCGTCAGCTATTTGTGCCTCAGCACTTCTTGCTGCCGCTGCGTATTCCTCAGACCCACATTCTTGGCTCTGAGTAGTGTGATTTACCCTTTGGCGCCTCTGACCCGTTGTTCGGTCAGATGTGCTAGTTCTTTTGTAAGCTTGTGGGTTACTAAAGTTGACATACACTGGCGCTTGCGATGGCATCAGGACTTTAGACATTGAAGGGTCAACCTCCATTGGTTGCTGATCATCGCAGCCGCTGCGTTGTCTACCACTACGCTGGTCGGTCTGTTTGGGCTGTTGGGGCTGTTGTTGCCGCGTGTAGTGTGGGCTTTTTGCAAAGCCAGGCTGTGCCTCTGTTGCATCTGAGCCTTTTTGCCGTTGCTGAGCCTGAGGTCTTTGGTCGGGTCTTCGAGTAGTTCGCCGCAAAAGTGTATCTTTCGTGATTGGCCTCTATTTCCTGTGCGAACGCTAACGCTGAAGGAAGATCAGGCGGGTGTGCCGCAAAGAGGACATCGGTGAGACTGCGCCTAAGACCAGAGATGAATACGCGCAAAGCGTCACCCCTAAACTTCTCGCACATACCTCTCGCTAGTTCTGGGTCGTACGTCATATTGACTTATGAGCAAAGTGAGCTTTTTCTCAACTTCGTCATAATATTGAGGCAGGGTAAGTTACCCTTGCCTGAGAGTGCCCATTTCTTGTTTAATGACATGGAGTGGTCTCTTGTCACTGTAGGTGAAATCTAAACGGTCAATGATGGCATCAAAATTAAATTTTGTTGCAAACGAAGCCAAGACTGTGTCGGCTGAATCCCTTATCTTGCTTCTGATTATAATGACAGCTTGATAATTGCGAGAGCTGCCGTTATACCGCCTGAATATTTTGTATGCTGCCGTTGCCGCTTGTCGCCATGAAACATAAGCTGCTTGGGACCCTGTAAACTCGGGCAGGCATTTAATCGCATCTAAAGGTTCATCACAACGAATGTCGTCGACGATTTGTATTTCTTTAAACGTTTTGATTGGGGGTGCTGTGACTTTCATTTCTGTTACCCTTTGTGTCAATTCAGCTATTTGTCTGTTTAGAGCGGCATCCCTTGCAGCTGCAACCGCTGAGTCGACCAACATTCTAATTTGTTGGGGATCCATGTTTGTCTTGGTTGAGGGAGTCGGTTTTGGCAAACAGTCTTCTAAGTCTCCTATGTCTGGTTTTACTCTATCGTCACTATCTGAGCTTTCTGAAGTGGGGTCTCTATATTTTAGGAATGCCCTATTCATGAGTTGCTATGATAAGTGACAAAATTCAACTAGTTACAGAATCAGATCATCAAATAGTAAAGAGAAAATTAAAAATAATTTTTTTATAAATTTATTATTTACTGAAACGATGGTCGAAAGCGCCAAACGTTTCTTATATTTCACAGAAACTTGACCGGATTTGCAAAACACGATGATACACAAAACAGTATAATGTGTTCAAAATATGGAGCTCATTTATTTTTAAATTTTCTTTTTACCACGAGACTTAAAATTTTCGTTGCTGAGCAACCCACTTACATGATCTTGAGGACGGGGTAGTTCTAGCCTTATGTAAATAAATTCCGCCGGCGATGCTGTTTCCCTCGCTGCAGTCGGTAAAAGAGTTCTCAACGCTGCCCAGATTAGCTTGTTTGCTGTACTGGTGACACTCCGCTGCCCGAAGAGCTCCAGCGGCTTCGGTGTACAAAAGAAGTAATTCGTGTGCTTCAACACACACGCACTGACCAAGTTGACGTAGGTCAGCAACCACTGCACTGGGCGAAAATTATGTGTAAATTGTGTTTCGTTCAGCGCAGGTTTTAGTGCCACATGAGACAAAGTTATGTTATGTTAACTTATATATTAACTTATTATATTATATATATATATATATATATATATATATATACATATATATATACATATATATATATACATATACACTGATATTGTATATATACATATACAACTAATGTAACTATTTTGTTTTCTGTTTAGCTAGTTGGGCTAGAAGAGCAGCTTGCTTCCACGTCTGGTGACAGCAGATCGGCTGCCATATCGTCATCCACATACCAACTGCATCCGTCTGCAATTAAATTATAAGATATGTATATTGTGAGGAAGTCCCCTTCCTTCCTCACAACGCTTTGTAAATTTTTTATTTTCCCTTGAATAGGTCATTTTGTTTTTCTATTTTTGTAGTAGATAGGCTAGGTTAAGAACCATTGAATACAACCTTTTTTTTATTAAACCAGAATATGTATTTAATTTGGCGAAGGTTGAAACAGGAGCATCACTGACAAACGACATGCGCATCACTGACAAAAGACCATAATGCTCAAAAGCTGCATAGCAGCTGCAACAGCTTAAACTAGCGCTCAGAGAACATGCACTCAACGCTACACTCCCGCTAACGGTAGAATCGGATGATCACAACCAAAGGCACGCACACAACGATAATACTCACAAGCTGCGTAGCATCCGAAATATCTTAAGCTAGCGCCCGAAGAACATTCACTCAAAGCTGCCGCTAACGGCAGAATCACATGATCTCGACAAAGCACTCAGAACCTATCGACGACCTACGACAACAAGAGGCGGGCATCACTGACAAACGACATGCTGACGAACACGTGCACATAACATGCACTCAAAATTGTCACCCACGCTAACGGCAGAATCGTACATGCGCATCACTGACGCAAGAAGTGCACTCAGCAACGCACTCAAAAGCTGCAACAGCTTAAGTCGGCGATCAGAACATACGCTCAAACCGAGCGGGAGAGGCAGCGGCGCAGAGTAATTTACTCACAGCTGCGCAGCCGCAGATAAAAACATGCACTCAAATTGGGCGCTATCGGCAACGATGGCTGTACCTGTTGAGTGAAAATAAGTCAGATGCTATTACGGTATGCTTGAGCGAAATGTGCGAAAAGCTCAGAGCAGGGGGTCTGGACAAAGCTAGGTCACGGCGAACGAGGGAGTTGAGTTTTGGCGAGCGAAGCGACAAGGTCGTAAAAGTGCGTGTGAAAGTCTTATTCTTTTTTTTGTGAAAGAAGATACGTGGCGAGCCGGCAACAGCAGCAAGAACAAAAAAGAGAGCAGCAACACCCTAGGCGGACAGTAACGGAGACGACACCTTTTCTTGGGGCAACGACAGGCAACAAGGTAAGCGGACTTTCTGCAATTTTTCTGAAGAATAGGGAAAGTAAGGTTGTGCGGTTAGGGAAACAAACTGCTTGCTGGGTTTTTTTTTTTCTTTTTCTTGTTCTCCGGCCCACTTGCCATATAATTGTTCTTAGCCACGCGATCTGTACAGTAAAAAAATATCAAATAAATAAATTTTTCAAGAATAGCCTAACTTGTATTTTAGCCGGAATTAATTTTCTGTGTGTTCTCTTTTATTTTATTATATTTATTCATGCTGTATGTCCTTTCTGTGCGTGGTTTGTAAATTGTGTTTTACGTGTACCTCGTAGTCGTGAGGACTAGTAGGGGCTCCGGCGAGTATTTCGAGCGTCTCAGTACTCCCGGCGCCCCTGTCCAGCCCCCTCCGGGAGCCCGGAAGTGTTCTACTGGGCTCCTCTGGGCACTCCATCTCCCTATCCCTGTAGTCGTAAGGACTGGGATGAGCTCCGGCAACTATTCCGAGCATCTCGGTACTCCCGGCGCCTCTGTCCAGTCCCTCCGGTAACCCGGAGGTGTCCTACTGGATGCACCAACCGTCCTCGGCACCCCGTGTGATTTTTCCCCATAGGGGACAGGGACGTTATGATAGCTCGCTATCAAAAGTGGTGAAAGTGGTGTGAACTCACTGGTTTTTGCTACTTATCGTTTCTGGGGCCGTCTGCTCGTCTCTCGTCGTATATTCTGATGTTGGATGAGATTAATTTCACCACCTTATATGGCCCCTCGTATTTGGACCCAGTTTTGCCGCAAAGCCGTCTGCTGCCTTGGATAAGTGGTGTTGTCGCAGGAGAGCCAATGAGGGCGGGGCGCCATTCTCGTCTTCGGAGGTTGTAATTACTGCTCTGCTCCTGTGAGGCGCGTTGAATATTTCCACGGACCTCTTTCATTCTTAAGGCCTTTGTCTCGGGCCCTTCAATCGTTTCGCCGAGTCCTGGGGCAACCTCTTCGTATATGGCGCCTGGTAGCCTAGGCTCCCGTCCTTGTACTAGGAAATCTGTGCTAAATCCAATGGTGTCGGAAGGACTACTGTTGAAAGCGAATGTTAATTCCGGGAGTAATTCGTCCCAGGTGTTTTGGTCTCCCTCGATATACTGTGCCACCATGGTCTTGATCGTCCTATTGGCCCTCTCCGTCGGGTTCTATTGTGGGGTATACGGGGCGGTGTGTTCTAACTCCATTGCCGTTGATTTGCAAAAAGCCGGCAAGAAGGAGCGGCTTGTGAACTGTGTACCGTTGTCACACACAAATTTACTAGGTACACAAAATCGACTCAGATTGCGCTCGCGGCAGGCTTTCTCCAGGTGGGCGGTGGTGGCTTTCCGTTTAAGGGACCAGCTCTACCCATTTAGAAAACGAGTCGAAGAAGACAAGGAGGGTCGTGTTAGAACGAGGTAAGGGACCCACGAAGTCGGCACAGAGGATATCAAACGGATCCATTGCTTGTCGCGTAAGCATGCGCCCGGCCGGTTTGGCTTGGTTCACCTTAAACTTTTGGCACTTCTCGCATTTCTTTACGTGTCGAGCAACGTCGCGGAACAGGCCCGGCCAGTAGTATCGTTGCGTCACTCGTGTTGTATACTTCCTGATTCCCAAATGCCCAGCTGTGGAGTGATCGTGGCATTCCTCCAAAACCCGCTTTCGTTGTTCGCTACCGACACAGAGTTTCCAGGGTACGTATTCTCCTTTGTAACCTCTGTAGCCCTGTACACTTAGAGATATCTTCCTGGGCGCGTAGTAAAACTTCCAGTAGTTCTCCTATTAAATGGCGCCGGCTGGCAAATGCTATTACCCTCTTCTCCCTGGATACGTTGAGTCAGCACTGCACCAAGTGCGAAATCGCTGACGTCGGTTTATAACGTGAATTTTTCCTGGGTTAACCTGCCTTTGAAATTCTCAAATGCGGTCTGCTGTTCTTCGCTCCAAATCCATTTCTTTCCTTTTCTGAGAGGGCTCGTCATTAGGTGGACGATCTTAGCAAAGTTCGGCACGAACCTCCGATACCAGGATGCCATACCGAAGCATCGCCTCAGTTCCTTTTGTGTGGTCGGGGGCGCTAGCTCCCGCACTGCTGCAATTTTATCTGGGTCGGTGTGGATGCCGGCTTCACTGATGACGTGGCCTAAATACACCAGACTCCTACGAAGGAAACTACATTTCTTTCGGTGAGTCTGAGGTTCGCTTCCCGGAGTCGTCGAAACACTTCGCGTAGGTTCTCCACGTGGTCTTCCAATGTAGCACCGATGACGATGATGTCATTCAGATACGCGAAGGCGTAGGGTTCCATCTCGGGTCCGATGACGCTGTCGAGGGCCCGCTGAAATGTGGCCGGCGCGGAATGTAGACCAAACGGCATGACTTTCCAATGGAAAAGGCCCCTGCCTGGGACAGTAAACGCGGTGTTTTCATGACTCCCTTTTGCCACGGGGATCTGCCAATACCCGCTTTTGAGATCCATAGTAGATATAAACCGAGTGTTGCGTAGTCGCTCTAGGATGTGGTTTATTCGCGGCAAGGGATATGCATCAGGTACCGCATATATATATATATATACATATATACTGATATTGTATATATACATATACAACTAATGTAACTATTTTGTTTTCTGTTTAGCTAGTTGGGCTAGAAGAGCAGCTTGCTTCCACGTCTGGTGACAGCAGATCGGCTGCCATGTCGTCATCCACATACCAACTGCATCCGTCTGCAATTAAATTATAAGATATGTATATTGTGAGGAAGTCCCCTTCCTTCCTCACAACGCTTTGTTTATTTTTTATTTTCCCTTGAATAGGTCATTTTGTTTTTCTATTTTTGTAGTAGATAGGCTAGGTTAAGAACCATTGAATACAACCTTTTTTTTATTAAACCAGAATATGTATTTAATTTGGCGAAGGTTGAAACAGGAGCATCACTGACAAACGACATGCGCATCACTGACAAAAGACCATAATGCTCAAAAGCTGCATAGCAGCTGCAACAGCTTAAACTAGCGCTCAGAGAACATGCACTCAACGCTACACTCCCGCTAACGGTAGAATCGGATGATCACAACCAAAGGCACGCACACAACGATAATACTCACAAGCTGCGTAGCATCCGAAATATCTTAAGCTAGCGCCCGAAGAACATTCACTCAAAGCTGCCGCTAACGGCAGAATCACATGATCTCGACAAAGCACTCAGAACCTATCGACGACCTACGACAACAAGAGGCGGGCATCACTGACAAACGACATGCTGACGAACACGTGCACATAACATGCACTCAAAATTGTCACCCACGCTAACGGCAGAATCGCACATGCGCATCACTGACGCAAGAAGTGCACTCAGCAACGCACTCAAAAGCTGCAACAGCTTAAGTCGGCGATCAGAACATACGCTCGAACCGGGCGGGAGAGGCAGCGGCGCAGAGTAATTTACTCACAGCTGCGCAGCCGCAGATAAAAGCATGCACTCAAATTGGGCGCTATCGGCAACGATGGCTGTACCTGTTGAGTGAAAATAGGTCAGATGCTATTACGGTATGCTTGAGCGAAATGTGCGAAAAGCTCAGAGCAGGGGGTCTGGAAAAAGCTAGGTCACGGCGAACGAGGGAGTTGAGTTTTGGCGAGCGAAAAGACAAGGTCGTAAAAGTGCGTGTGAAAGTCTTATTCTTTTTTTTGTGAAAAAAGACACGTGGCGAGCCGGCAACAGCAGCAAGAACAAAACAGAGAGCAGCAACACCCTAGGCGGACAGTAACGGAGACGACACCTTTTCTTGGGGCAACGACAGGCAACAAGGTAAGCGGACTTTCTGCAATTTTTCTGAAGAATAGGGAAAGTAAGGTTGTGCGGTTAGGGAAACAAACTGCTTGCTGGGTTTTTTTTTTTCTTTTTCTTGTTCTCCGGCCCACTTGCCATATAATTGTTCTTAGCCACGCGATCTGTACAGTAAAAAATATCAAATAAATAAATTTTTCAAGAATAGCCTAACTTGTATTTTAGCCGGAATTAATTTTCTGTGTGTTCTCTTTTATTTTATTATATTTATTCATGCTGTATATCCTTTATGTGCGTGTTTTGTAAATTGTGTTTTACGTGTACCTCGTAGTCGTGAGGACTAGTAGGGGCTCCGGCGAGTATTTCGAGCGTCTCAGTACTCCCGGCGCCCCTGTCCAGCCCCCTCCGGGAGCCCGGAAGTGTTCTACTGGGCTCCTCAGGGCACTCCATCTCCCTATCCCTGTAGTCGTAAGGACTGGGATGAGCTCCGGCAACTATTCCGAGCATCTCGGTACTCCCGGCGCGTCTGTCCAGTCCCTCCGGTAACCCGGAGGTGTCCTACTGGATGCACCAACCGTCCTCGGCACCCCGTGTGATTTTTCCCCATAGGGGACAGGGACGTTATGATAGCTCGCTATCAAAAGTGGTGAAAGTGGTGTGAACTCACTGGTTTTTGCTACTTATCGTTTCTGGGGCCGTCTGCTCGTCTCTCGTCGTATATTCTGATGTTGGATGAGATTAATTTCACCACCTTATATGGCCCCTCGTATTTGGACCCAGTTTTGCCGCAAAGCCGTCTGCTGCCTTGGATAAGTGGTGTTGTCGCAGGAGAACCAATGAGGGCGGGCGCCATTCTCGTCTTCGGAGGTTGTAATTACTGCTCTGCTCCTGTGAGGCGCGTTGAATATTTCCACGGACCTCTTTCATTCTTAAGGCCTTTGTCTCGGGCCCTTCAATCGTTTCGCCGAGTCCTGGGGCAACCTCTTCGTATATGGCGCCTGGTAGCCTAGGCTCCCGTCCTTGTACTAGGAAATCTGTGCTAAATCCAATGGTGTCGGAAGGACTACTGTTGAAAGCGAATGTTAATTCCGGGAGTAATTCGTCCCAGGTGTTTTGGTCTCCCTCGATATACTGTGCCACCATGGTCTTGATCGTCCTATTGGCCCTCTCCGTCGGGTTCTATTGTGGGGTATACGGGGCGGTGTGTTCTAACTCCATTGCCGTTGATTTGCAAAAAGCCGGCAAGAAGGAGCGGCTTGTGAACTGTGTACCGTTGTCACACACAAATTTACTAGGTACACAAAATCGACTCAGATTGCGCTCGCGGCAGGCTTTCTCCAGGTGGGCGGTGGTGGCTTTCCGTTTAAGGGACCAGCTCTACCCATTTAGAAAACGAGTCGAAGAAGACAAGGAGGGTCGTGTTAGAACGAGGTAAGGGACCCACGAAGTCGGCACAGAGGATATCAAACGGATCCATTGCTTGTCGCGTAAGCATGCGCCCGGCCGGTTTGGCTTGGTTCACCTTAAACTTTTGGCACTTCTCGCATTTCTTTACGTGTCGAGCAACGTCGCGGAACAGGCCCGGCCAGTAGTATCGTTGCGTCACTCGTGTTGTAGTCTTCCTGATTCCCAAATGCCCAGCTGTGGAGTGATCGTGGCATTCCTCCAAAACCCGCTTTCGTTGTTCGCTACCGACACAGAGTTTCCAGGGTACGTATTCTCCTTTGTAACCTCTGTAGCCCTGTACACTTAGAGATATCTTCCTGGGCGCGTAGTAAAACTTCCAGTAGTTCTCCTATTAAATGGCGCCGGCTGGCAAATGCTATTACCCTCTTCTCCCTGGATACGTTGAGTCAGCACTGCACCAAGTGCGAAATCGCTGACGTCGGTTTATAACGTGAATTTTTCCTGGGTTAACCTGCCTTTGAAATTCTCAAATGCGGTCTGCTGTTCTTCGCTCCAAATCCATTTCTTTCCTTTTCTGAGAGGGCTCGTCATTAGGTGGACGATCTTAGCAAAGTTCGGCACGAACCTCCGATACCAGGATGCCATACCGAAGCATCGCCTCAGTTCCTTTTGTGTGGTCGGGGGCGCTAGCTCCCGCACTGCTGCAATTTTATCTGGGTCGGTGTGGATGCCGGCTTCACTGATGACGTGGCCTAAATACACCAGACTCCTACGAAGGAAACTACATTTCTTTCGGTGAGTCTGAGGTTCGCTTCCCGGAGTCGTCGAAACACTTCGCGTAGGTTCTCCACGTGGTCTTCCAATGTAGCACCGATGACGATGATGTCATTCAGATACGCGAAGGCGTAGGGTTCCATCACGGGTCCGATGACGCTGTCGAGGGCCCGCTGAAATGTGGCCGGCGCGGAATGTGGACCAAACGGCATGACTTTCCAATGGAAAAGGCCCCTGCCTGGGACAGTAAACGCAGTGTTTTCATGACTCCCTTTTGCCACGGGGATCTGCCAATACCCGCTTTTGAGATCCATAGTGGATATAAACCGAGTGTTGCGTAGTCGCTCTAGGATGTGGTTTATTCGCGGCAAGGGATATGCATCAGGTACCGAGCGGGCGTTCAGCTGACGGTAGTCCACGCACATGCGTACCTCCCCCGTCTCTTAACCGACCAGCACGATTGGTGCACTGTGCGGGCTCTTCGATGGTTCTATCCGGTCGTCCCGCAGTAGTTCGTCGACCTGGTCATTGATTATCTTTTGCATTGCCGGATTCTTCGGATAGTAGCGTTGTTTAACTGGTTTGTCATCCTTCATTATGATCGTGTGCTCTGCGATTTGGGAGTCGCTGGTCAATCCCTCGAACTGGGCCAATTCGCATTCCAAGAAGTCTGCCACCCAGGGCACGAGGAGTGGCTCCGTTGGCGGTGATGTAGACAGGTTTGCGGTAGTGTCGGTTGCGACGGTGGCCAAGCTTATTGTGTTGGTGTTCGTTGTGGTTTCGCCGTCCGGTCGTCGCGACTCGTTTCCGGAATGGATTCCTCTCCCGAGCCGTCCTGGCGTCCTGTAGCGATTCCAGGATGAACCACGAATAACCTCGTCGTGGACCTTTGCATTCGGTGTCCGGGTCCGAGGGTAGTGTTGGATTGCTGGCCTGCTCGGCCTCTACGAGGTTGGCCGGCTCAGGATAGTTATTGGCCTGCACGGTTTCTACGAGGTTGGCTGGCTTGGGATGATTCGGGGGCTTCGGAGATGATGGTGCTATCCTGCGGACCGCTGTCGTTGTCACGGTTGCCTTTGATGTTGTTGTCTCCCCTGTCGTTGTGTTTAATTTCGCTACATTCGGTGTCGTCGTCTTTGCTTGTTTTGTTTTCCGTGTCGGTGTCCGCGGTGGTGTTACTTTTGCTATCCTGGTCCTTGATGCCTCTGCTGTCGTTGTGTCCGGGGCCGTTGTCTTCACGGGTGTCACTGCGGGGTTGATCGAGGTTAGCGTTACGAAGATGGGGGGCTGCTTTGGGTCGGAGACGATTGGCAAAACTACGTTTGCCAAGGGTGATGCGGTTGGCCTTGAACCCGACTGCTGCGTCAGTTGGAGATACTATCATTGGATCCTTGCCTGTACCCCGCACAGGAAATCGATGCCCAGTATAGTGTCATCCAATATGGTTGGAAGGAGAAGAATGGGGCATGTATGTCCACTGCTGGTCCAGACCTACCCGGACCATTACGGCCTTCGTCACACCTTTTGTTGATCCGCCTGCCAGGATGATACGCGTACGTACGTTTCATTAGTTCCTTCCGGTCTCTAGCTTTTAGCCATTCGTTTGCTAATGAACGACCGAGATGCTTCCGTGTCCAGTGTGGCTGAAAATGGCGTACCCTCTATGGTGACCAAGGCCACGATCCGCCCTGCATCTAGGCGTAACGGATGGCTCACTTCCGGGGACTCGTAGTGTTGTTGGTCTTCGCCCTTGGTCCCTTGTTGGATGGAAACGCTGGCCGTTTCCCGACTCGGGTTGGCGACAGCACCCGATCGTGCATGTACCACGGCGGCTGCAGTCCCAGCAAAACAGCAACTGTGGGTTGCGACATTCCTTCGCGAAGTGTCCATCACCTCCGCAGTTCCTGCATGCCCTCCTTACGTCCACCCGCCTGTCCGAGTCTTGACTAATCATCCGGTTCGTAGCTTCCGAAGTCTTTGGCATCAGAGCCGAATCCTGCGTGGCACCGTGAGCTCAGGCTGGCTTGGCGTTTGTGGCCCCGTAGTAGGGTTGTGGCACAGGAGCCCATCGTCCCGGGTCCTGTTCTCTGGCTATCTCGAAACTCGTGATCAGTTGCGTCAGCGTTGTCAGTTGGTATTCGGGTGACAGATTTTCGTAGATCCGATACAACTCCCTCTCTAGGTAGTACTGCGCTCTCTGCATCATTAGTCGTAGTTCGATCAAATAATCCCGAAACGGTTTCCCCGGGAATTGGTAACGGGCCCGAATGGTGTCCTCCAGCCATTGGAAATATCGGGGCGGCAAAAAGAAGTCGAGGAACTCATTCTTGAAACCTTCCCACGATGCGTCCTGCATTCGAAATGTCCGAAACCAGCCCTCTGCTCGCTCCGAAAAGGAAGGAAATGGATTTGGAGCGAAGAACAGCAGACCGCATTTGACCCAGGCACCGGCCCTAGCGTGCCCCGACTTCACGGAAAAATTCACGTTATAAACCGACGTCAGCGATTTCGCACTTGGTGCAGTGCTGACTCAACGTATCCAGGGAGAAGAGCGGGTAGTAGCATTTGCCAGCCGGCGGAGGAGAACAACTCAGCAATGGAAAAGGAATGTCTGGCCATCGTATGGGCGTTCCGGAAACACCGGTGCTACCTGGAGGGTTACCACTTCGAAGTCATCACGTATCACCTAGCGCTCAAATGGCTAAGCTCCATCGACAACCCCACAGGGCGTACGCTCGATGAGCATTGGAGCTCCAGTAGTACCGCTTCGACATACTCTACCGACGGGGAAACCAGAGCATCGTCGCTGACCCCCTTTCCAGCCAACCCATGGAAGTTTTACTATGCGCCCAGGAAGATATCTCTAAGTGTCCATGGCTGCAGAGGTTACAAAGGAGAATACGTACCCTGGAAACTCTGTGTCGGTAGCGAACAACGAAAGCGGGTTTTGGAGGAATGCTACGATCACTCCACAGCTGGGCATTTGGGAATCAGGAAGACTACAACACGAGTGACGCAACGATACTACTGGCCGGGCCTGTTCCGCGACGTTGCTCGACACGTAAAGAAATGCGAGAAGTGCCAAAAGTTTAAGGTGAACCAAGCCAAACCGGCCGGGCGCATGCTTACGCGACAAGCAATGGATCCGTTTGATATCCTCTGTGTCGACTTCGTGGGTCCCTTACCTCGTTCTAACACGACCCTCCTTGTCTTCTTCGACTCGTTTTCTAAATGGGTACAGCTGGTCCCTTAAACGGAAAGCCACCACCGCCCGCCTGGAGAAAGCCTGCCGCGAGCGCAATCTGAGTCGATGTTGTGTACCTAGTAAATTTGTGTGTGACAACGGTACACAGTTCACAAGCCGCTCCTTCTTGCCGGCTTTTTGCAAATCAACGGCAATGGAGTTAGAACACACCGCCCCGTATACCCCACAATAGAACCCGACGAAGAGGGCCAATAGGACAATCAAGACCATGATGGCACAGTATATCGAGGGAGACCAAAACACCTGGGACGAATTACTCCCGGAATTAACATTCGCTTTCAACAGTAGTCCTTCCGACACCATAGGATTTAGCACAGATTTGCTAGTACAAGGACGGGAGCCTAGGCTACCAGGCGCCATATACGAAGAGGTTACCCCAGGACTCGGCGAAACGATTGAAGGGCCCAAGACAAAGGCCTTAAGAATGAAAGACATTTTCCAAGTGGTCCGTGGAAATATTCAACGCGCCTCACAGGAGCAGAGCAGAAATTACAACCTCCGAAGACGGGAATGGCGCCCCGCCCTCATTGGTTCTCCTGCGACAACACCACTTATCCAAGGCAGCAGACGGCTTTGCGGCAAAACTGGGTCCAAATACGAGGGGCCATATAAGGTGGTGAAATTAATCTCATCCAACATCAGGAAAAATCACTTAAACACGTAATACACTAAGTCTGTATCCCCTTCAAGGATTAAAAATTTAAGAAAAAAAAATAATGTTCACCGCAAAACTAGGTCAGCGTAGGGTAAACGTAGTAATGACAAGGTAAATAGTAACATAGTTTGGGGTTCATTTAGACATGGATTCAGACGACGCATATACCGACATTTGGCACCTAGGAGCAGGGGATGATAACCAAGGGCATCCTAGGGGCCTGTCTTCGCGGGATCCGCGCCTGATGCATTTGGCGCAGGTGGCTAGGCTGCCCGAACGGGACCCCAACAGAGTGGACAAATTGGGGGCCATCCAGGATTGGCTGAGCTGGACCAAACATACCCCACCCCGGAGCCCGATGGAAGTTGAGCCGCCGAGCGAGACCATCATAATCAGCTCGGACGACTCGGAGGTGGAGCTAGACTGGCCACACTGGAGACGCCCGAGTGGCCCACCACGAGTGCCGCTGCACAAGGGGCCCAAACGATTGGCGGCTAGAGCTGGGGGAGTCGTTCTCCCTATGGAACGGCGGCTTGCGAACCTCCGAGGGCGAGCTTATATTCCCGCAGGCGGAGGCAGGGGCACTGCTCCAGGTGCTTCACGAGCACCCTGCGGTGGAGATGGTCCAGGAGGAGGAGGACTGGGTCACGGCCCTGGAAGGATGGAGGGTCAACACCCTGGACCGGGTACTGCCAGCGGAGCTGGTCAACTTCGTGGGAGCAAATCTCTCCAGCGAGCCCCGACTGGCATCCCGCATGCTGCGAAGGGCCGCACACTTTCCGGGTTACCATAAATCGATCACGCGAAGTGACCGTCTCACTCCGTCCGGCGAAGTAAGGAGGGAGTGTGAGGAAGTCCCCGTCCTTCCTCACAACACTTTGTTTACTTTTTATTTTCCCTTGAATTGGTCACTTCGGTTTTATATTTTTGTAGTATGTAGGTTGAAACAGGAGCATCACTGACAAACGACATGCGCATCACTGACAAAAGACGTGCACTCAGCAATGCACTCAAAACCCCAAGCAGCCACGATATACGACAACAAAGGGCATACACATAACCATAATGCTCAAAAGCTGCATAGCAGCTGCATCAGCTTAAACTAGCGTTCAGAGGACATGCACTCAAAGCTACACTCCTGCTAACGGCAGAATCGGATGATCACAACCAAAGGCACACACACAACGATATTTCTCACAAGCTGCGTAGCATCCGAAATATCTTAAGCTGGCGCCCGAAGAACATTCACTCAAAGCTGCCGCTAACGGCAGAATCACATGATCTCGACAAAGCACTCAGAACCTATCGACGACCTACGACAACAAGAGGCGGGCATCACTGACAAACGACATGCTGACGAACACGTGCACATAACATGCACTCAAAATTGTCACCCACGCTAACGGCAGAATCGCATGATCTTAGCAATGCACTCAGAACTTGGCAACCACCAACGGGAGCATCACTGACAAACAACATGCGCATCACTGACGCAAGAAGTGCACTCAGCAACGCACTCAAAAGCTGCAACAGCTTAAGTCGGCGATCAGAACATTCGCTCAAACCGGGCGGGAGGGGCAGCGGCGCAGAGTAATTTACTCACAGCTGCGCAGCCGCAGATAAAAACATGCACTCAAATTGGGCGCTATCGGCAACGATGGCTGTACCTGTTGAGTGAAAATAGGTCAGATGCGGCAACAGCAGCAAGAACTAAAAAGAGAGCTTGCTGGGTTTTTTTTTCTTTTTCTTCTTCTTCTCCGGCCCACTTGCGGGCCTATTTTGTAACGGCCGCCTACGGCCATTTAATTGTTCTTAGCCACGCGATCTGTACAATAAAAAAAAATCAAATAAACAAATTTTTCAAGAAAAGCCCAACCGGTATTTTAGCCGGAATTAATTTTCTGTGTGTTCTCTTTTATTCATTCTGTATGTCTTTCATGTGCGTGTTTTGTAAATTGTGTATTACATGTACCTCGTAGTCGTGAGGACTGGTAGGGGCTCTGGCGAGTCTTCCGAGCGTCTCAGTACTCCCGGCTTCCCTGTCCAGCCTCCTCCGGGAGCCCGGAAGTGTCCTACAGGGTGCGCCGAGCGTCCTCGACACCCCGTGTGGCGCTTCTGGGCACTCCATCTCCCCATCCCTGTAGTCCTAAGGACTGGTAGGGGTTCGGTACTCCCGGCGCCTCTGTCCAGTCCCTCTGGGAGCCCGTAGGTGTTCTACTGGGTGCACCAAGCGTGCTCGGCACCCCGTGTGGCGCTTTTGGGCACTCCATCTCCCTATCCCTGTAGTCGTAAGGTCTGGTAGGGGTTTCAGCCAGTATTCTGAGCGTCTCGGTACTCCTGGCGCCTCTGACCAGTCTCTCCGGTAACCTACTGGGTGCGCCGAGCGTCCCGAGTGGCCCCTCTGGGTACCATCTCTGTACTCGCGGAGTCCCTGTCTCGTCCCGGTATCTCGGAGACTTAGAATACAAATATTTCTGTAGCAACCCTGGGCGCGACTCAGCTGCACCCCGCCCATGAACTACCTTACAATATTAAATGCAAAGTTATAAATATTGTATATTGTTCATAAATAATAAAGCGACTAACCTGTCGATCTTCACTTTTACCTCACTTGGCAGTACCTCCACGCCCAACGTCTCCAATCTGGTGGCGGAAGCCATCGCTTCGATCTTTGCGTGTCCATTTCGCGCTCAATCAAAACTCATCCGTTGCTCATTTTAAACCAATAAAAAGCACAAACAAAAATGTATATACTATAACTGCTAAATGTTAGCAGTTAAACTCGAAGTGCAAAACTACCAATATTTCCGCAGCAGCAGCCACACGAACTATCGGCCCGATTGACAGACACATAAACTTGTGTATTCTTACGGTGCAAAAGCGGCAATTGCGAAATCCCATTGCAATTGCGGTAGTGACCCCGGACTAAACACTCTATAATATTACTAAGCATGCAAAACGTAGAGGCGGAAAGTCGGCAAGTCGACAAAAAAAATGGTTGCTAAAATTTCCGTGCTTGTGGAAATCCACCTAGCACTGGCGCTCATTTTTGACGACCAGAGAGAGTAAGATCGCTCAGAGCGCGATCTAAACTCTGAGCTTCAAGAGCGAAATTGTGCTTTGATTTTCAGTCTCATTGCATAGCATTGAGATAGAGAAGAACCCCGAGAGCATAGTGTGCCTCGCTCACACTAATCTAACCAAGTAAAATTGACGGTGAGGCTTTATTAAAACACTATGAAAGTTACTTAAGTTATTGAATACGATTCACAACGGCCGCTAGAATGCTTAGCTTGCGCCTCGTGCGCTGCCGTTGTGCAAGACATCCGGCCCAGAGCAATGTCAGCGTCTGTAGCTGGTGTAATATCAAGTTACAATGAACTTGCGTTAACTTCTGTTAACTGCTCGCCTTTTAAGTTAGGGCCGCCCTCGGGCGCTCCTATCTCGGCGATCACCTCCTTAATTTCCTTGGCCGGTGACGTTTCGAAAGGGAGATGCCGCAATGCCGGGGCACTTACTCTGGACACTGTTGAGATTCAAATATTTAGTCTCGTTGATCAGAGCCCACTTATTGAACGTGATTAGATTTGTTCCGTGACCCAAGTTTCAGTACCGTTGTCAATGCAAACTTTAGCAGGCCGATCATTGATGATCAGAATTCCGTCATCGACCCATGTGATCGGGTCCAGATGACTCTGCTGCATGAAGCTCTCTGGCACAAGAGCTATTCGGTGATAGTTGACAAAAGGTTTCTCCCGGCGTCGAAGTACAATTTTTAAGAGAGAGTACTTGATCCCCGCATTCAGCTATAATGTTGTCGTCGATTTGTAGTATAGCATTATCATGAGCGACCAGACACAACCTCACCTTTCTGCAAGCCATTTTAATTTTTTGAAACTTAATGATAAAGTGAAGGGCGTTAACAGATTGTAACACTTTAACGGACGCAATGGACATAAGGTCAGCTATTGGGGTACCTATGGGTTCATCTAGCCAAACAGATTTCAAATCCGCGTGATCTAATATATTTGGGCTTATAATATTAATCAGTGGTGCCAAGGGTCATATATAATTTCCATTAGCAACATTCTATTCCGAGCTAAGAGCGTCTCGTACAAATGCCCGGAATCTATCTGCTCCATTTTTGCAGCTTTTAATAATGTGTACGGTTAGCTGGTTGATTTGTTCTTGAACTTTCGTGTTTATAGCTACCAGCCTGTTGTTGGAGTTAACCAGTTCTAACTCTGTGAATTTTACCTGTTCAAAGTCACTAGCATCAGGTGTTCCTGCAACTACTTTGAGGGCTGATCCCAAGAAATCCAAACTTCTTGCTACCCTGTGGTGCACTCCAAGAGCTTCTACCATATCCCTGAGATGGGCAGCATCCACGTTTAGAAGCTTCTTCATGTGCGACTGCGGAAACGTTTCACACAGCCATATTGTTACCTTCACTATTTTCTCATATTCAGAGATGTTTGCGGTGTGCCTGACAAAGCTGAATTCTTCCCATACCAGAACTTCGCCCTCAACAATGGGGATGTATTTGGCGTGTGAGTAATCGGTCACTCGCACCGCAGCACCCGCGAGAAAGATAGCAGAAACCTAGACCTGCGGAAAACGGACTGTACTATTAATATGTGTCTCCTAATGATAGCGCCAAGCGGCTTAAAATCTTAAAGGTAATGCCAAGTGGCGCAAACTATTGAAACTTAAAACTAATGTCAAGTTGCGTAGGGTCAATATTTAATTTTAGCTCTCGCCCTACTTAAGGTTGTCCTTATGGACCACCCTACCTCCAATGAGAACGGTCGCGCCAAGGTCTGCCTCTAGGACTCGTTCTTCACACAAGGGCGGGAGCTTGTTGTCCAGCCTGCGATTTCTCTTTACTAGGACTTCCTCTCCTTGACGCTGGGTGTTCAGCCTGGCTCGGAGCGCGACCTGCGCACTCTTTAACTTTGCTGATAATTCCTCCTGAGGTTCACCTGTGGGCACACGGATGGCATCAACAGGTCTCTTGTTGATAACTGAATGTCATCATTATGATTTCGACTGAGTCATTAATGTTTCTGTCCAGCTTGAGGCAATGGAGTGCTATGAAAGCACTCGACTTGGCTATTGGAGGTGCTTTGCAGCGGAGGTTCATTAGCAATATGGACTCCGTAGTTGTTGAACAACAGGGTCTTTATTGTCAGTGAATTCAGTGAAGGTTCGTTGCCGCAATACATTGTCTTGGCTCGCGTAAAGAAATTCATGAGCTGCAGCAGCGGGACTTTAAAGTCGATAGTGCGCGACTGAATTGGTTGTACGACTGCAAATTTAGAAAACTTGTCAACACATGTCAAAAAAAACTTTTTGTCTGTGGAAAAAATATCAATATGCAGAAACTCCCCTGGAGTCTCGGGAATCGGCGTCTCCCCTAGCTCCTGTTTTCTCGGGTGTCTATCGTATTTGGCCGTTGAACAGATTCTACAATTTTCCGCAATTTCTTTAGCTATTTTTGCCATTTTGGAAAATAGTACTCCGAGAGGACTTGCTTAACATTTTCTTGAGCTGCTCTGTGCGCTCTATTATGTTCGGCAATAAGAACCTCCCTCCTCTCGTCTACATTGAAAATGTCTGCAACTCGATTTTTGCAGTGCCAAAACTTTGTGCCTGGAAACATGCGCACTAAGCCATCTTGTACCTCTGCAAGCGTGTGCAGATCGCAATAAAGGGCATTCACCGCCTTTGGATTAATTAAGTCACGGAGTTCATCAAGAAGGGCTGCGCCATCAGTGAAGTTCACTTTATGACGTCTGTTGTCCCCGAAATGAATGAAGTTGCACTTCGCGGCGACGCGTGCCTCTTCAATGACGATTTAGTTTTGGAAACAATTGAGCGGCTTTTCAGTCGACTTAATTGTGTGGGTCAATGACAGCTCGCTGTGAACTGTGGTTGCGCAGGAATCAGCATTTAGTTCGTCTAGGGCGTTGAGCTGCTGTCGCGATAGCGCATCAGCAACTAAATTTCCCTTGCCTGGCTTATAAAACATTCGTGCATTCGTTTCCTCAATGCGCGATTTCCATCTTTTAATTTTGGCGTTCGGGCTTGACTCCGAAACGGCAAGAGTTAACGGCTGGTGGTCCGTGAAAATGTTTATGTCTTTCACACCATATAGCTTGCTAAGGGCCCAAACTATAGCCAATAGTTCGCGCTCGTTGACGGCGTAGTTCACCTCTGGGGGCCTCAATGTTTTGGAAATCATTGAGATGGGGCGACCATCCTGGGAAAGCACTGCCACTATGCCGTAGGCTGAAGCGTCTGTCGTTAGATCAAACGGTTTCTTATAGTCAGGGTATCGGAGCATGACGTTTTCTGAAGACAAAATGTTGCGCAGTTTTTGAAAAGCGTGACGCTGAAGATCGGAGAATTCTACCGGGATGTTTCGCGATCTATGCTTACTAACTGACCCATTCTCACCCTTTAGGACGTCAGAAATGGGCTTTGCTATTGAAGCAAAGTCTTTGATGAAACACCTATAGTAACTGGTCAGACCCAGAAATGATTTGACTTTGAATACAATCTTTGGTTCTGCGAACTCTTGATTTGCTCTGACCTTTTCCGGGTCCGTTGTGGCTCCATTGCTCCATCTTAAAAAAAAGCGATTTTTTCTTGGAGACTCTCATATTTGCCTCGTACAGGCTCTTTAAGACCCACTCCACATGTTTGACATGGGAATCTTAGCAAGATCTGTCAATCTGCTCACGCAGTATGTCGTCGACAGTTCTTTGGAAGATGCTGGCTGCTTTCTCCAACCCGAAGCGAAGTCGACAAAATTCGTACTTTCCCCTGTTAACTGCGAACGCTGTTTTCTACCGGTCACGCTCTGCTAGCGTGATCTGGTGATAGCCGGATTTCAGGTCCAATGTCGAGAAGTATTTAGCCTTACCAAGATTCCCAAGAATCATTGGAATGTTAAGCATGGGGTATCTGTCCGCAATGGTTTTATCATTGAGTTTTCGGAAATCCATTACAAGACGCATGTTCTTGGTACCGAACTCATCTGTGCCCTTTTTGTAAACCACCCAAATGGGGTTGTTAAAGGGGGAAATAGATTTTTTTATGATACAGTTTTTTAAAATGCTTTGTATTTCTTTGTTAACATATTTTGCTGCTCCCATAGGATAGGGATACAATCGAACATAAACTGGTTGTTCGTCAGTGGTCTTGATAGTGGCCACCACTGACGTATTGTAGGGAAGTGCTTCTTCCGGATCCGCAAAGGCTTTGTGTCTACTTTTTAGCATCTTAAGAAATGCGTCTTTTACCGCATCAGGCGCGTCGGCGCAATCAACATTTGTAAAGTTAACGTCCGCGCACCTGTGGAACTCGATTGGTTCCGTTACTGAGCCACATTTGAGTTGGCCAGAGGAAAGACAAAGCGACACTCCTGCTTGCGTGACTAGGTCAAGCTCTATGTTTCCATCAAATGTCGACAAATCAGGGTGCAAAAAGAAACTGGCCTTTTGGCCGAACAAAGATACGAGGCACTTATGTGCGATCGTAGAGGTGCCGTGAATCGAGTGAGTGGAGAAAGAAAAATTTACTGGGCGCACTCCTTTTAGACTCTCATGTGGTCTAATGCAGTTTTTGGAAGCGCCCGTATCGATGAGGAATTTCATCTGGATCCCTGCGACTCTTCTACAAATGTAAGGCAGCAAGGAGCTTCCCCTAAAAAATTGACAATGTCCGAGTCATAGTCGCTACCATTGTCGTCGGCGACTTGCCGTTCCGCTCTTGCAGCAGCGTTAGCGTACGCCCCTGGTGAGGATTTTTGGAGCCGCTTGCGGATCTCCCTGATGCTGACTCCTATCTTGCTGACGGCCTTGGGGTCATTCTACGTTCCCTATCTTCCGGCCCTTTTGCGAAACTTTCGGCAAAAGCGTACCTTTCATGGTTTACCTCTACCTCTTGTGCTAGAGCGAACAGGACATCCGTCAGGCTACGCTTGAGGCCTGAAACAAACACGCAACTAAGGGTTCTCATTTATTGTTCTATAACATGAATGCCTCTCTTGTCTCTATATGTGAAATCGAGACGATTTATTATGGCATCAAAATTCTGTGCAAAACTGACCCAAGACGCCGTCAGCTGCCCCTCCAATCTTGCTCTTAATAATAATAACTGCCTGATGGTGGCACGAGCTGCCGTCGTATGGTTTATAAATTGCATATGCCGCTACCGCAGCTTGCCTCCAAGAGGCGTACGTCTCCGGTACCCCCGTAAACTCTGGCAAAACATTTCACAGCGTCCAATGGCTCATTACATTGGACGTCGTTTCTGATTTCGACCGGCTTGAATGCTTCAACTGGCGGTGTTTCTATGTTGGTGGCAGCTATTCTGCCTGCCAATTCATGTATCTGAGCGTTTATGAATGCCCTCAGCTCTGTATCCCTTTGTTGTAATACTACGCTCTGTGCCTCCAAGGCGCTGACCACTGCGGCCTGCACAACAGCCTTAAGCTGGTCTGGATCCATTCCTATTTTTCGCTTGTTGTCCGCGATTTCTCGCGTGAAAGCAGGCTGCGGTTCTGTTTCCCTATCTATAGTAGCGGAGTCGTCTGACTCTGATCCCCGCGCTGAAGGTCCCTGTAACAGCGAAACGCGTTCATGGGCGACGATGTCAACAATAATATCAACACAGTTTCAAGGGCAGATCAACCACAGCAAATTGATTAAATACTGGCAACGGAATGCTTATCGAAAGTTGCTGATGGATGCAGAATAACGTCAATCAAAAGTGAACTGGGAGCACAATTATCTGTTGCAATTTTTATTTTTCTGTTTTTTATTTTTGTGCTTTAAATATGTAACTTAAATTCACGCAGATTAAAAAAGTGTACGCCAAATGACGGCCCACTTACATTTTAGTTGGTCCTAGAAGAGCTGTATGTGCTACTACTCCCACAATGTTCTTCGCTGCCCAAACCCGCTTGCGCGCTAGGTTGGTGACAAGTCGTTGCCCGAAGAGCTCCAGCGGCTTCGGTGTAACAAGGGAATTTTTTTTGCTCTTGTGTAAATGACCAAAATTAGCGTAGGTCAGGCACAGCTTTAATTTTCGAACTGGTGGGTCGATTATTTTATTTGTTGTTTAAATTATAAAATGGTTCGAAAAACGTTGGGCGCCAATTAAATATTTATTAAAACTCCAGTAGGCTTCATTTATTCATTATAATTTATTAATCATTTATTTATTAGCTTTTGCTTTGTTAGATTAAGAGTGTATTGCAATGCAATGTTGTATTGACGGTGAGACTTTATTAAAACACTAGGTCGTTCGGACCAGTGGGTTAATTTGGCCGATGCAAATGAAAGTTACTTAAGCTATTGAATACGATTCACAACGGCCGCAAGAATGCTTAGCTTGCGCCTCGTGCGCTGCCGTTGTGCAAGACATCCGGCCCAAAACAATGTCAGCGTCTGTGGCTGGTGTAATATCAAGTACAATGAACTTGCGTTAATTTCTGTTAACTTGCACAAGTCGAGCATTGCTATGGCAACGAAATGTAAGTACGAATGTGAGCATGTACAAGCATGATCGCTGGTGTGGGCACCTAAGCGATAGTATGTTTGCTAAAAAGTTTATCGGGACGAGCATGCACGCACACTCATTCGTCTTTGTACATGTAAATTATGGATTTCTTTCCTTTAAAAAAAAACCTGTTATTTGTAGTGCTATTTTGGATCCGAACTACTAGTTATTTTAGAGCTGCTACTGACGCTGATGCAGCTGTTGTTGTTGCTGTTGCATCCGTTGTAGTTTGGCTAAGGTGTCCTATTCCAAAGTGCATGCATTGGGGCCGTGATTGCATGGACTCGTTGGCATGCATTTTTGGTCAACTTCGACTCATCCGCAATCGCGTTCGTACTGGGACGCGGAGTGAAAGCGTCTTTGATTTGCAACTACGTTCGCCTCCGCAATCGCTTTCGTCCACGTTGTGGAATAGTAGTGGTATTGCCTATGCGAAGTTTATTTCTTTTGCCTTGTACACCTTATCTGTTGAGTTTTGGAAATGTATTAAGAATGTTCCTCTAATTTCCATTTTTTCGTTATCGATTTTTACCTTGCTATCGAAGTCATTGAGCAAGATTGTTCCGCCGAATAGTTCTTCGTAGTGTGGTGCGTGCTGACAGTTTATCATCTTGCAATTTGGAGCTTGACTTCTTAAAAGTGGAGTTTTACACTTGGTGTTGCTTAAATATTTTAGATTATTTCTATTTCAAATGGTCTTATCATTATGGGATTCGCAGGAGTCTTTTATTGTGAATATTATTTGCCCGCATTTAACAATATTTTTATGTTTTTTTTCGTTTATTACATTTGATTTCTGAATGGGCTTTAATAACATAGCAGTACAAAGTTCGCTCGCAATTAATAATATGTTAATTATGTAGAGCATGTTCCTGCCATTTGTTGCTATTATAATTTTTGCGAATTTAAATAATCTATCTTTTCTTTTTCCAAAATATTTCTATTGTTTTTACTTCTTATTCTGACAATATTACTGAGTTTTCTGTATTTGTCTTTGCCAAATCTATTGCATAAACTAGATTTGTTATCGTCTTTGAAAATTTGAAGCTTAAATTTGGATATTGTAATTCTTTTTTCGTGAAAGTTTTTGTTTTCTTTAGCTAATTAAATTATCCCGTTAGTGACTCCGCTTACCTCGTTAATTTAATTTTGTATTAACTTTTTGATATTAACTTGTTTGTTATTGTTCTCTTGTAGGTCATTCATTTTAGTTATTAGAATTTCGTGATAACTGTGGTCCGGCGAGCCTGCAAAACATTTCCAGGCTGTTCCCGAAGCGTTTATTGCTCTTGCCACTCTTTGGGAGGGTTTGAGTCTACGTAGATCCTTTTTAAATTTTTTGAGGCGAGGCGTTTATTGTGTGCAGGGTATCCTCTAGGGTCCCGAAAACTTTTTCGTTTTCGTCAATATCGAATACATGAATAATTATGAAAGTGCCATTTTGCCCTGCTGCAGAACCCATTTTGATTGGAATGAGTTGAGAATGTGAATAATCTGGTATTGTTGCCAACCCGAAGCATGTTGGCAGAGATAACCTGCAAAATAATATTAAGTTTTCATATTATTTGTTGTTAATGGTGTTTTTGGTCTGCCTTTGATTTAGGTATTTTATTTTTTTGGCCTTTTTTGAAAATTTTGTCTATGGTAGTGAGTGCTGAGTTATTTTGTGTTATGAAAGGATCAATATGTATGATCTGACCTGGAGGGAATTGATGTTGTTTGTATTTCTCCCCGTGTTGGTTGTCTATCGTATTTAGTTTTTTTGCATGTTTCACATGCCTTAATAAAAGGCTTTTTCATAACAGGGAAAAAAATCGACTTAAGTCTGTATCTTGATTTCTATGGTGTTCCTATGAGCTGTGGTGTGTTCTTTCGCTAGAATATTGTTTTGGTTCGTTTTCGTCTGTCACGTCTACTACTTGTTTTTGAGTATATCTGACTTTATAAGAACTGAAATGTAGGGGAAATATGTTTTGTATTTAACTCATAATCCCTTCCGCGGCAAACGAACCGTTAACAATTTTCGGATTAAGTTTATACCTGAGCTCGTGTTTGAAATCTTTGACGTAACTTTTCCACCTCTGAGCTTACCATTATGGTTCTTGGTACTAAGAGCAAAAGTCAAAGGTTGGTGATTGGTAAATATGATCACCTTAGCGGTACCGTAAAGGTAAATCCGCAAGTTCTGAACAGCCCAAGCTATAGCCAGCATCTCTTTTTTATTTACGGCATAATTTTCTCCGGGGTTTGAAATGGTGCGGGAAATGAAGGTAAACGGTCTACTATTCTGCTCGAGCACTGCTCCAATGGCAAAGTTCAAAGAATCTGTCGTTAACTGGAATTTCTTATTAAATTTAGGATATGCCAAGATCACATCTTGTGAGGCTAGCGATCGTTGTATTTTAGTGAATGAGTCCAAGGCTTCATTATTTATTGTAATTTTTATTCTAGCTGACTGGTTTTTGACAATCTCCCGTTATCTCCCCTAATGAGGGTCGTAAGGGTTTTTGTTATTTTGGCGCAGTCTTTTATGAATCTACGATAGTAACTTGACAAATCCAGAAAAGCTCGTAGATCTTTCAGCGTTTTGGGCACGGGGAAAGCGTCGATAGCTTTCACGTTTTCGACATACCATTTTTCAAAACAGTAAAGCCCAAGAAACCGACTTTGCTCTTGAAAAAGTCGCATTTGTCGATTTAGATTTACATAGTGAATTTACCTAAGGTCGTGCAGACCTTTTCTATGTGTTCAGCTTGTTCTCCTTCGGACTGACTAAAGACGATGATATCGTATCTAAGGTATCTAAGGGCCAATATAGGATTTTTGTTGTTGTTTTTTTTGAAACTAAAACCTTAGTTTTCTTTGACAACAGTAAATGGCGAGCCGTCCATTTTTATTTAGCGATCTTTGTAATGGGTATTTTGAGTTTGGCAGGCTCGAGGTCAGTTATTGGTTTATTGAAACAATAATAACAACAAGGTATAAAGCACCAAAGAGAAGGTCGTCTGTAAATTAGGAAGTTAGTGGTAAGATTATATCACTAACAACAGTGCTCTGTTGCACTTATAAAAGACTGGAGAGCTTAAGTACTGAAAGCTTTAATATCCCAAAATTAACTAAACTAAAATTTCTTATAACATAAGCTAACCTTGCTCCCTGAATCTGATGACACCGTGCCTCGTGCATGGTGTCATATATCGGCTGACAGCGTTCGCAACTCTGTTGCCGTTCAATGCCCGCGGAAGCCGCTGATGGTGCATCACAACACGTTGGACTTGCGAATCATTCTGTTGCCATGTGATCGTGTTAACTCATCCCTCGCTTAAGTGAAGGACGCCTTCGGACTTCTTGAAACCTTCAATGAGTGTTAGCTTGTCTTGTTGGCCTCGAGTCACCTGAAGCCTATTGTAGAATCTGATAAAGGCGTAGCAGAAACTCAAAAAGATAGCCGCGCTCAATCCAGATATTAGGGGCCGTTTTATCAATCCCTTCTCGATTTCGTCAATGTATCGCACGTTTTCAATACTCAGTCAACTGACAACTCTTGTATCTGAGCGTTTATGCGAGAAAGCAGGTTGCTGTTCTGTTTCCTTATCTATAGTAGCGGAGTCGTTTGACTCTGATCCCCGCGCTGAACGGTCCCTGTAACAGCGAAACGCGTTGTTCATGGGCTACGCTGTCAATAATAATATCAACACAGTTTCAAGGGCAGATCAACCACAGCAAATTGAATAAATACTGGCAACGGAATGCTTTTCGAAAGTTGCTGATGGATGCAGAATAACGTCAATCAAAAGTGTACTGGGAGCACAATTATGTGTTGCTATTTTTATTTTTCTGTATTTTTTTATTTTTGTACTTTAAATATGTAACTTAAATTCAAAGACGGCCCACTTACATTTTAGTTGGTCCTAGAAGGGCTGTTTGTGCTACTACTTCCCACGCCGTGGTCACGAATGCTCTCTATGATCCCCCGCTGCCGTCTATGAGTGACAATGTTCTTCACTGCCCAAACCCGCTTGCGCGTTAGGTTGGTGACAAGTCGTTGCCCGAAGAGCTCCAGCGGCTTCGGTATAACAAGGGAATTTTTATTGCTCTTGTGTCAATGACCAAAATTAGCGTCAGGTACAGCATTAATTTTCGTACTGGTGGGTCGATTATTTTATTTGACACTGCACAGCACAGAGTGACTCGCACTGGTAGATTGGTTCTTTACACTGCACCAATTAAATATAAATTAAATATTTATTTAAACTCCAGTAGGTTTCATTTTTTCATTATAATTTATTAATCATTTATTTATTAGCTTTTGCTTTGTTAGATTAAGAGTGAATGCAATGTTGTATTGACGGTGAGAATTTATTAAAACACTATGTCGTTCAGACCAGTGGGTCAATTGGGCCGATGCAAATGAAAGTTACTTAAGCTATTGAATACGATTCACAACGGCCGCTAGAATGCTTAGCTTGCGCCTCGTGCGCTGCCGTTGTGCAAGACATCCGGCCCAAAACAATGTCAGCGTCTGTGGCTGGTGTAATATCAAGTACAATGAACTTGCGTTAATTTCTGTTAACTTGCACAAGTCGAGCATTGCTATGGCAACGAAATGTAAGTACGAATGTGAGCATGTACAAGCATGATCGCTGGTGTGGGCACCTAAGCGATAGTATGTTTGCTAAAAAGTTTATCGGGACGAGCATGCACGCACACTCATTCGTCTTTGCACATGTAAATTATGGATTTCTTTCCTTTAAAAAAAACCTGTTATTTGTAGTGCTATTTTGGATCCGAACTACTAGTTATTTTAGAGCTGCTACTGACGCTGATGCTACTGTTGTTGTTGCTGTTGCATCCGTTGTAGTTTGGCTAAGGTGTCCTATTCCAAAGTGCATGCATTGGGGCCGTGATTGCATGGACTCGTTGGCATGCATTTTTGGTCAACTTCGACTCATCCGCGTTCGCGTTCGTACTGATTTGCAACTACGTTCGCCTCCGCAATCGCTTTCGTCCACGTTGTGGAATAGTAGTGGTATTGCCTATGCGAAGTTTATTTCTTTTGCCTTGTACACCTTATCTGTTGAGTTTTGGAAATGTATTAAGAATGTTCCTCTAATTTCCATTTTTTCGTTATCGATTTTTACCTTGCTATCGAAGTCATTGAGCAAGATTGTTCCGCCGAATAGTTCTTCGTAGTGTGGTGCGTGCTGACAGTTTATCATCTTGCAATTTGGAGCTTGACTTCTTAAACGTGGAGTTTTACACTTGGTGTTGCTTAAATATTTTAGATTATTTCTATTTCAAATGGTCTTATCATTATGGGATTCGCAGGAGTCTTTTATTGTGAATATTATTTGCCCGCATTTAACAATATTTTTATGTTTTTTTTCGTTTATTACATTTGATTTCTGAATGGGCTTTAATAACATAGCAGTACAAAGTTCGCTCGCAATTAATAATATGTTAACTATGTAGAGCATGTTCCTGCCATTTGTTGCTATTATAATTTTTGCGAATTTAAATAATCTATCTTTTCTTTTTCCAAAATAATTCTATTGTTTTTACTTCTTATTCTGACAATATTACTGAGTTTTCTGTATTTGTCTTTGCCAAATCTATTGCATAAACTAGATTTGTTATCGTCTTTGAAAATTTGAAGCTTAAATTTGGATATTGTAATTCTTTTTTCGTGAAAGTTTTTGTTTTCTTTAGCTAATTAAATCATCCCGTTAGTGACTCCGCTTACCTCGTTAATTTAATTTTGTATTAACTTTTTGATATTAACTTGTTTGTTATTGTTCTCTTGTAGGTCATTCATTTTAGTTATTAGAATTTCGTGATAACTGTGGTCCGGCGAGCCTGCAAAGCATTTCCAGGCTGTTCCCGAAGTGTTTATTGCTCTTGCCACTCTTTGGGAGGGTTTGAGTCTACGTAGATCCTTTTTAAATTTTTTGAGGCGAGGCGTTTATTGTGTGCAGGGTATCCTCTAGGGTCCCGAAAACTTTTTCGTTTTCGTCAATATCGAATACATGAATAATTATGAAAGTGCCATTTTGCCCTGCTGCAGAACCCATTTTGATTGGAATGAGTTGAGAATGTGAATAATCTGGTATTGTTGCCAACCCGAAGCATGTTGGCAGAAATAACCTGCAAAATAATATTAAGTTTTCATATTATTTGTTGTTAATGGTGTTATTGGTCTGCCTTCGATTAAGGTATTTTATTTTTTTGGCCTTTTTTGAAAATTTTGTCTATGGTAGTGAGTGCTGAGTTATTTTGTGTTATGAAAGGATCAATATGTATGATCTGACCTGGAGGGAATTGATGTTGTTTGTATTTCTCCCCGTGTTGGTTGTCTATCGTATTTAGTTTTTTTGCATGTTTCACATGCCTTTATAAAAGGCTTTTTCATAACTGGGAAAAAAATCGACTTAAGTCTGTATCTTGATTTCTATGGTGTTCCTATGAGCTGTGGTGTGTTCTTTCGCTAGAATATTGTTTTGGTTCGTTTTCGTCTGTCACGTCTACTACTTGTTTTTGAGTATATCTGACTTTATAAGAACTGAAATGTAGGGGAAATATGTTTTGTATTTAACTCATAATCCCTTCCGCGGCAAACGAACCGTTAACAATTTTCGGATTAAGTTTATACCTGAGCTCGTGTTTGAAATCTTTGACGTAACTTTTCCACCTCTGAGCTTACCATTATGGTTCTTGGTACTAAGAGCAAAAGTCAAAGGTTGGTGATTGGTAAATATGATCACCTTAGCGGTACCGTAAAGGTAAATCCGCAAGTTCTGAACAGCCCAAAGTATAGCCAGCATCTCTTTTTTATTTACGGCATAATTTTCTCCGGGTTTGGAAATGGTGCAGGAAATGAAAGTAAACGGTCTACTATTCTGCTCGAGCACTGCTCCAATGGCAAAGTTCGAAGAATCTGTCGTTAACTGGAATTCCTTATTAAATTTAGGATACGCCAAGATCACATCTTTTGAGGCTAGCGATTGTTGTATTTTAGTGAATGAGTCCAAGGCTTCATTATTTATTGTAATTTTTATTCTAGCTGACTGGTTTTTGACAATCTCCCGTTATCTCCCCTAATGAGGGTCGTAAGGGTTTTTGTTATTTTGGCGCAGTCTTTTATGAATCTACGATAGTAACTTGACAAAGACCAGAAAAGCTCGTAGATCTTTCAGCGTTTTGGGCACGGGGAAAGCGTCGATAGCTTTCACGTTTTCGACAATGGTTTTAATACCATTTTTCAAAACAGTAAAGCCCAAGAAACCGACTTTGCTCTTGAAAAAGTCGCATTTGTCGATTTAGATTTACATAGTGAATTTACCTAAGGTCGTGCAGACCTTTTCTATGTGTTCAGCTTGTTCTCCTTCGGACTGACTAAAGACGACGATATTGTATCTGTACACTCTGTTTTGGCATACAACTGTTTAGAGAAAGGGCTTCGAACTTTTACCCTAACGGCCAATATAGAATTTTTGTTGTTTTTTTTTTAAAACTAAAACCTTAGTTTTCTTTGACAACAGTAAATGGCGAGCCGTCCATTTTTATTTAGCGATCTTTGTAATGGGTATTTTGAGTTTGGCAGGCTCGAGGTCAGTTATTGGTTTATTGAAACAATAATAACAACAAGGTATAAAGCACCAAAGAGAAGGTCGTCTGTAAATTAGGAAGTTAGTGGTAAGATTATATCACTAACAACAGTGCTCTGTTGCACTTAAAAAAGACTGGAGAGCTTAAGTACTGAAAGCTTTAATATCCCAAAATCAACTAAACTAAAATTTCTTATAACATAAGCTAACGTTGCTCCCTTATTCTGCTGACACCGTGCCTCGTGCATGGTGTCATATATCGGCCGACAGCGTTCGCAACTCTGTTGCCGTTCAATGCCCGCGGAAGCCGCTGATGGTGCATCACAACACGTTGGACTTGCGATTCATTCTGTTGCCGGGTGATCGTGTTAACTCATCCCTCGCTTAAGTGAAGGACGTCTTCGGACTTCTTGAAACCCATTAATGAGTGTTAGCTTGTCTTGTTGGCCTCGAGTCACCTGAAGCCTATTGTAGAATCTGATAAAGGCGTAGCAGAAACTCAAAAAGATAGCCGCGCTCAATCCAGATATTAGGGGCCGTTTTATCAATCCCTTCTCGATTTCGTCAATGTATCGCACGTTTTCAATACTCAGTCAACTGACAACTCTTGTATCTGAGCGTTTATGCGAGAAAGCAGGTTGCTGTTCTGTTTCCTTATCTATAGTAGCGGAGTCGTCTGACTCTGATCCAGCCGCTGAACGGTCCCTGTAACAGCGAAACGCGTTGTTCATGGGCTACGCTGTCAATAATAATATCAACACAGTTTTAAGGGCAGATCAACCACAGCAAATTGAATAAATACTGGCAACGGAATGCTTTTCGAAAGTTGCTGATGGATGCAGAATAACGTCACTCAAAAGTGTACTGGGAGCACAATTATGTGTTGCGATTTTTATTTTTCTGTATTTTTTTATTTTTGTACTTTAAATATGTAACTTAAATTCACGCAGATTAAAAAAATTTACGCCAAAGACGGCCCACTTACATTTTAGTTGGTCCTAGAAGGGCTGTTTGTGCTACTACTTCCCACGCCGTGGTCACGAATGCTCTCTATGATCCCCCGCTGCCGTCTATGAGTGACAATGTTCTTCGCTGCCCAAACCCGCTTGCGCGTTAGGTTGGTGACAAGTCGTTGCCCGAAGAGCTCCAACGGCTTCGATGTAACAAGGGAATTTTTTATGCACTTGCATAGGTCAGGCACAGCTTTAATTTTCGAATTGGTGGGTCGATTATTTTATTTGACACTGCACAGCACAGTGTGACTCGCACTGGTAGATTGGTTCTTTTCACTGCACAGCGCAACGTGTTTAAATTATAAAATGGTTCGAAATACGTTGGGCGTCAATTAAATATTTATTAAAACTCCAGTAGGTTTTATTTATTCATTATAATTTATTAATCATTTATTTATTAGCTTTTGCTTTGTTAGATTAAGAGTGAATGCAATGTTGTATTGACGGTGAGACTTATTAAAACACTAGGTCGTTCGGACCAGTGGGTCAATTGGGCCGATGCAAATGAAAGTTACTTAAGTTATTGAATACGATTCACAGCGGCTGCTAGAATGCTTAGCTTGCGCCTCGTGCGCTGCCGTTGTGCAAGACATCCGGCCCTAAACAATGTCAGCGTCTGTGGCTGGTGTAATATCAAGTACAATGAACTTGCGTTAATGTCTGTTAACTTGCACAAGTTGAGCATTGCTATGGCAACGAAATGTAAGTACGAATGTGAGCATGCACAAGCATGATCGCTGGTGTGCGTACCTAAGCGAAAGTATGTTTGCTAAAAAGTTTATCGGGACGAGCATGCACGCACACTCATTCGTCTTTGTACATGTAAATTAAGGATTTCTTTCCTTTAATTATCTTTAAAAAAGAATCTGTTATTTGTAGTGCTATTTTGGACCCAAACTTCTAGTTATTTTACCATATGACCTTATCTTCGATGGTCACTGTTGAGTCTTGGAACTGTATTAAGAAGTTCCTCTAATTTCCATGTTTTCGTTATCGATTTTTACCTTGCCATCGATCATTATGGGATTCGCAGGAGTCTTTTATTGTGAATATTATTTGCCCGCATTTAACAATATTTTTATGTTTTTTTTCGTTTATTACATTTGATTTCTGAATGGGCTTTAATAACATAGCAGTACAAAGTTCGCTCGCAATTAATAATATGTTAATTATGTAGAGCATGTTCCTGCCATTTGTTGCTATTATAATTTTTGCGAATTTAAATAATCTATCTTTTCTTTTTCCAAAATATTTCTATTGTTTTAAATTCTTATTCTGACCATACTACTGAGTTTTCTGTATTTGTCTTTGCCCAATCTATTGCATAAACTAGATTTGTTATCGTCTTTGAAAATTTGAAGCTTAAATTTGGATATTGTAATTCTTTTTTAATTAATTAAATTATCTCGTTAGTGACTCCGCTTATCTCGTTAATTTAATTTTGTATTAACTTTTTGATAATAACTTGTTTGTTATTGTTCTCTTGTAGGTCATTCATTGAAGTTATTAGAATTTCGGGATAACTGTGGTCCGGCGAGCCGGCGAGCAAAGCATTTCCAGGCTGTTCCCGAAGCGTTTATTGCTCTTGCCACTCTTTGGGAGGGTTTGAGTCTACGTAGATCCTTTTTAAATTTTTTGAGGCGAGGCGTTTATTGTGTGCATGGTATCCTCTAGGGTCCCGAAAACTTTTTCGTTTTCGTCAATATCGAATACATAAATAATTATGAAAGTGCCATTTTGCCCTGCTGCAGAACCCATTTTGATTGGAATGAGTTGAGAATGTGAATAATCTGGTATTGTTGCCAACCCGAAGCATGTTGGCAGAAATAACCTGCAAAATAATATTAAGTTTTCATATTATTTGTTGTTAATGGTGTTTTTGGTCTGCCTTTGATTTAGGTATTTTATTTTTTTGGCCTTTTTTGAAAATTTTGTCTATGGTAGTGAGTGCTAAGTTATTTTGTGTTATGAAAGGATCAATATGTATGATCTGACCTGGAGGGAATTGATGTTGTTTGTATTTCTCCCCGCGTTGGTTGTCTATCGCATTTAGTTTTTTTGCATGTTTCACATGCCTTTGTAAAAGGCTTTTTCATAACTGGGAAAAAAATCGACTTAAGTCTGTATCTTGATTTCTATGGTGTTCCTATGAGCTGTGGTGTGTTCTTTCGCTAGAATATTGTTTTGGTTCGTTTTCGTCTGTAACGTCTACTACTTGTTTCTGAGTATATCTGACTTTATAAGAACTGAAATGTAGGGGAAATATGTTTTGTATCTTACTCATAATCCCTTTCGCGGCAAACGAACCGTTCACAATTTTCGGATTAAGTTTATACCTGAGCTCGTGTTTGAACTCTTTGACGTAACTTTTCCACCTCTGAGCTTACCATTATGGTTCTTGGTACTAAGAGCAAAAGTCAAAGGTTGGTGATTGGTAAATATGATCACCTTAGCGGTACCGTAAAGGTAAATCCGCAAGTTCTGAACAGCCCAAAGTATAGCCAGCATCTCTTTTTTATTTACGGCATAATTTTCTCCGGGTTTGGAAATGGTGCAGGAAATGAAAGTAAACGGTCTACTATTCTGCTCGAGCACTGCTCCAATGGCAAAGTTCGAAGAATCTGTCGTTAACTGGAATTCCTTATTAAATTTAGGATACGCCAAGATCACATCTTTTGAGGCTAGCGATTGTTGTATTTTAGTGAATGAGTCCAAGGCTTCATTATTTATTGTAATTTTTATTCTAGCTGACTGGTTTTTGACAATCTCCCGTTATCTCCCCTAATGAGGGTCGTAAGGGTTTTTGTTATTTTGGCGCAGTCTTTTATGAATCTACGATAGTAACTTGACAAATCCAGAAAAGCTCGTAGATCTTTCAGCGTTTTGGGCACGGGGAAAGCGTCGATAGCTTTCACGTTTTCGACATACCATTTTTCAAAACAGTAAAGCCCAAGAAACCGACTTTGCTCTTGAAAAAGTCGCATTTGTCGATTTAGATTTACATAGTGAATTTACCTAAGGTCGTGCAGACCTTTTCTATGTGTTCAGCTTGTTCTCCTTCGGACTGACTAAAGACGATGATATCGTATCTAAGGTATCTAAGGGCCAATATAGGATTTTTGTTGTTGTTTTTTTTGAAACTAAAACCTTAGTTTTCTTTGACAACAGTAAATGGCGAGCCGTCCATTTTTATTTAGCGATCTTTGTAATGGGTATTTTGAGTTTGGCAGGCTCGAGGTCAGTTATTGGTTTATTGAAACAATAATCACAACAAGGTATAAACCACCAAAGAGAAGGTCGTCTGTAAATTAGGAAGTGAGTGGTAAGATTATATCACTAACAACAGTGCTCTGTTGCACTTAAAAAATACTGGAGAGCTTAAGTACTGAAAGCTTTACTGAAGCCGCTGATGGTGCCTCACAACACGTTGGACTTGCGAATCATTCTGTTGCCGGGTGATCGTGCTAACTCATCCCTCGCTTAAGTGAAGGACGTCTTCGGACTTCTTGAAACCCTCAATGAGTGCTAGCTTGTCTTGTTGGCCTCGAGTCACCTGAAGCCTATTGTAGAATCTGATAAAGGCGTACCACAAACCCAAAAAGATAGCCGCGCTCAATCCAGATATTAGGGGCCGTTTTATCAATCGCATCTCGATTTCGCAATTTATCGCACGTTCTCAATACTCAGTCTTTGCAAGTATGATAGGCTTATTATCTCCTGGTGGCCTGTTATATTGACCAGTGTTGAAGCTTCTGGGCCAGGAGATTTTTTCACATAATTCTTTAAGTTACAGTACAGGAAACCATTTAACGAGACCTCTTCGTCGAATTTAAGGAGAAACGTTCCGGTGACAAGTTTTTCTTCGTTGTCATTGGTTGTGACCACAGCGGTTTCTTCGTTGATGATGATGACGCCGTCATCGATGACCGTGAATGACTCGAGATGACTGGGCCGAGTGGTACAATGGGCTGTACCACGAGAGTGTAGCTGTTGAGTGCACGTCATGTAAGGTAATCTTCTGCGGAAAATAGTTGTGAGCGTAGCGCTGCAATTTCAACTTGGCAATATTTCATTACCGCAGTCAGCTATGCCGTTTTCGTCGGCAAGGTTGAGAATGGTGTTATTGTGTTGCACAGGATATAAAAGTATATTATTACATATTAAACTTGGCTTTGGACATTTGATTAAAATATGTAAAAGTCATCATTTAATACAACTTTGATTTGGGCTACAGCCATCAAATCCGTAACGGTTATGTTCGTAGAATGCTCATTGATTATGTTTTGTAAATCGGTAGAGTCTAATATTGCCGGGTTAATAATTCTAATCTATCTGAGTGTAACCGTTAGCATTAGAGTTTCAAGTTCCGAAATCAATAATCTAAGTATTTGTTGAGAGCAATGTTTTTTACAAGTGCTCTGCGTTTATTCTGTTATTCTTTGAATTTTTTATTAGAATGTTCGCTGCGTCTGTTAACCCATTTAACTGCTCTTTTGTTTTTGTATTGATGTTTCCCCTTTTTTTTTAAATTCATTGAGCTCCTGCTATGTCAGTTTTAATCATTCAAAGTCATCAAAGTCCGGATTCCCTACTATCTTTAAAACGGTGACTAACATGTTAATACTTCTGGCGTGCCGATGATGGATGTTTATTGTTGTGAGGAGTGTTCTCATGTGTCGTATGTCCGAGTCCAGTATCTGTTTCATTTGCGATTGCGGAAAATGATTTCTCAACTCTCCGATTCGCTTGTCATTTCCGCGTACATTTTTAAATTAGTCGAGTGCTTGAAATATTGGAAGTCTTTCCAAATTGTCGTGTCCCCATCCATAACAGGGATATAGTCCGCGTTCTAATAGTCAGTCAATAGTGTCTTGACAAGAAGTAGTATTGTCCAGATCCTGAGATGTCCGTAAGAAAAGAAAATTATATTGTAGTTACCTCACATTATATTTATGAACCACCCTCCCTTTAATTAAGACTGTGGTTCCCGCATCTATTGCTTCTTCATTGTACAAAGGTGTAAGTTTATTTCCTAGTCTCTTGTTGGTTTTTATAAGGACTTTGCCTCCTAATTGGAAATTTCTATTTTGCCTTACTTCGTTTAACCTTTGAACGCATTTGGACGTTCTGTGCCTTGTGGACTTTACTTTTTATTTCTGCGTCAAGGTCTGGAGGAGATGAATGGGTTATATCGATCGGTCGTTTGTCCGTATGGTCTATGGTTGCCTGAAGTATTAATTTATTTATTATTATTTGTAAGGGAGTCTCACAACAGAGATTTTAGTAGCACAGCGACCGAATTGTGGTCTTTTGTGCCAAGGGCTCCCTATGGGGACAAGAGCCGCTCTGCCTCCCTTACGAAGGAGAGCAGATCCCATGTCGAGGAATTTCTGATCTGTGCTGGAATAACAAATTCTCTGCATAGATACTTCCTCCTACTGCAAATAATGGCTAATCACATAAAATGTGCTTTGTTGTCTCGTCATCCTCTCTGTTGAGTCTACTCTCTGTATCAGGGGATAGACGCATTTTGTGGAGGTGATACTTGACTGTGTGGTGTCAAGTGAGATAGGACACCAAGAGCCGTAGTTCCGCCCTTGCAAAATTTTGGGTCTTTCTACCTGTATGTGGGCTGATCAGCTCTTAAGCTTGTCGTAACCCAGGTCTGACCAGTAGATTCCCCTCTCCTTCTTTGACCATTCCTCTATCAAATCTTTGGCAGAGGCCCAGCCCTAGATAGCCCGTCCGCAACTTCGTTGCCGGAAATTCCGGAATGCCCCGGGACCCAACAAAGTGTGACCCGGTTTCGATGTGGGAGTTGCTAGAGACAATTCCAGCAATCCGCAACCAGTCTCGAGGTCTATGGAAAGAGCATGAATGGCTGCTTGGCTATCTGAAAATATATGTATAGTGGCTCCTCTTATCCCCTTGTCAAGGATATGTCTGGAGCAGGAGTCAATGGCGTGGATCTCAGATTGAAAAACACTGGGCCAGGTACCCATTGCAATCGAGATTTTGGAGTTTGGTCCCGTGATTAGTGATTAGTTTTTGATCCGTCTGTGAAGCACTGCAGGCTCATGCGATCATTACAGGGGTTGCCATCATCCCATTCACCACAGTCTGGAATAAGAGCCCTCAGTTTCGCCCCGATGAAAAGTTCCGTGGTCTTAAGATCCGTTCTGTGGCAGATCCCTAAGCCGAGAATAGTTTTTACTAAACTAGCATGACCTAGCAACCATTTGTGTTGCTGTTGCTGCTAGCAACCCATTTGTGAGTTTAATCTTCAAAAGGCTCAAATAAGCTACCTTCTTTATGTGCAAATGCAGTGGATTCAGTCCTAAGACTGTCTCCATACCGCTGAAGTTTGCTGCATTTTTGTATGGCGGTAGCCCACTGGACCTTTGGCCACCAGATGAGAGCAGCGTAAGTGACAACAGGCATAACCACCATACTATAGTACGGCCTTTATTTTATTTAATTTCTTAATTTTTACAGTAAATACGTCTTACTCGTTCGCCGGCGTCAATTCAAGAGAGCTTCGATCTCAGCATTTTTCGTGGTTATCGTTTAACAGGGTTGCTGAGAGTGCCGAATTACGGTCAAACTCAGCAACTTCTAAATTATACATTTAGTATACAGCAGGTCACATACTGCTTATACTGTTGATATTTGCATCTCCCGATTATATTTGACATGCTTCTGGTAATTTTACATTTTAAATTAACATTTTTGTTTTGTTTGGTATATTTACTGCTTTGATTGTTGCAATGCTCAATTTCTTTTCTACTTTGGTGCACAATTGCACAATTTCTTCTTTACTTTGATCAATACTTTGTTCAATTTATTCTCTACTTTGATCATTACATTGCTTAATTTCTTCTCTACTTTGTTCATTACAGTGCTCAATTTCTTCTCTACTTTGATCATTTGCATCTTTACGATTAGGCCAAGGTTTCATATTATGAATTGTCCATGTGCCCGAGTAAGGTATCTGTGTTGGTTGGAAGTTCTCTTCTATGTATCTACCGTTGTTTAAAACTTTCTTGACAATATAAGGTCCTTTGAACTTAGGTTTGAATTTGCTTGATGTTTCTGGCTCTGAGTCGATATTTCTCCCTCCGAAAATATGGTTGGTGCCTTTCTTTTAGAATCTAAATAGTTTTTGTTGTAATTTTGTGTTTTTTCTTATGTTGTTAAAGATCTTTCCCTAATTTGTTCCATATCTCTTGGTTTTTCTTTCTGGTTTTTTCTTTTAAGCTATCTATAATATTTCCTTTTTATTTTACGCTGGGATATTCACCAATATTTCTGTTTTTTGTGTTGTTCATGACATTCTCTACATTGTTCAAAGTCTTATGCCACGGCGAATTTTTTCCTAACGCTTTTGCTATCATGGATCCTAAGTCTCTGTTCATCCTTTGTACCTGTCCGTTCGCTTGCGGTGAGCCAGTAGCTACTTTTATGTGATTAAAGCCTTTTGAACTTAGAAAACTATTGAATTCGTCTGAAGTAAAACAACTTCCCCTATCTGATACAATATTGTTAGGACGACTGTACGCTTTAAAAAATTCGTTCATTGCATTTTAAGCTTCTTGCGAAGATGTAGTTCTCGAGGGATACAGTCTCACATACCTGGTACAAGCGTCTATAACTACCAGTATGTGTTTCTTTGTTGAGTTCTTGCTATTAATTGGACCATTGTGATCTATATGAATAACGTCGAACGGTGTACTTCCCTTGGGTATTGGATGTACATATCCTTCACCTTTACATGTCTTAGCTAAAAATGCTATGCATTTAAGTCAATTTTGAAATTGAGATGAACACAAATTAAAGGCCTCCAGAATTAAATGCCTTCAGAATTAAATTTGCGGCGTGACCAGTTGGAAACAAATACCAAATTACAACACATTGGACATTTTCACTTTCACACTTACGTTAATATCGTTAGTACTCGATATATGGGGTCTGTGCGCCTGTGCATAACCATGCATTCGAATTGTTCTCCTATGGGCACACTTTACGATTTCCCTTTGTCGTAGTCCCGCCAAGAAAACGTGTTGCCGCCTCTTTCTTTTTTTCTGCCTGTCATTTCCCCACCAGGGTCGCGTTTGTAACCGATAAATAAATGGCTCCAAAATCAAATGCAACATTTAAATGTATGTCACGACAGCTCGCTGCTGCGTTTAGGGTATCTCCTAGAGCCATCTTACTTGTTATACCCTGAACCCATTAAAAATGGGTAAAAAGGGGATAATGGTTTTGTGCAAATGTATGTAACAGGCAGAAGGAAGCATCTCCGACCTCATAAAGTATATATATTCTTGATCAGGACGACGATCCGAGTCGATTTAGCCATGCCCGTCCATCTGTGCGTCCATTTGTACGTCCGTCCGCCCGTCCGTCCGTCCGTCTGTCCGTCCGCCTGTATGAACGCGGCGATCTCGGAAACTACAAAATCTAGAAACCTAAACTAAACGATTATAGATTCTTCTAATCCATACGCAGTCCATGTTTATCATTTTTTTTCGATACGGCAAAAGTTAACGGCTGGTGGTCCGTGAAAATTTTTATGTCTTTCACACCATATAGCTTGCTAAGGGCCCAAACAATAGCCAATAGTTCGCGCTCGTTGACGGCGTAGTTCACCTCTGGGGGCCTCAATGTTCTGAAAATCATTGAGATGGGGCGACCATCCTGGGAAAGCACTGCCACTATGCCGTAGGCTGAAGCGTCTGTCGTTAGATCAAACGGTTTCTTATAGTCAGGGTATCGGAGCATGACGTTTTCTGAAGACAAAATGTTGCGCAGCTTTTGAAAAGCGTGACGCTGAAGATCGGAGAATTCTACCGGGATGTTTCGCGATCTATGCTTACTAACTGACCCATTCTCACCCTTTAGGACGTCAGAAATGGGCTTTGCTATTGAAGCAAAGTCTTTGATGAAACACCTATAGTAACTGGTCAGACCCAGAAATGATTTGACTTTGAATACAATCTTTGGTTCTGCGAACTCTTGATTTGCTCTGACCTTTTCCGGGTCCCTTGTGGCTCCATTGCTCCATCTTAAAAAAACGCGATTTTTTCTTGGAGACTCTCATATTTGCCTCGTACAGGCTCTTTAAGACCCACTCCACATGTTTGACATGGGAATCTTAGCAAGATCTGTCAATCTGCTCACGCAGTATGTCGTCGACAGTTCTTTGGAAGATGCTGGCTGCTTTCTCCAACCCGAAGCGAAGTAGACAAAATTCGTACTTTCCCCTGTTAACTGCGAACGCTGTTTTCTACCGGTCACGCTCTGCTAGCGTGATCTGGTGATAGCCGGATTTCAGGTCCAATGTCGAGAAGTATTTAGCCTTACCAAGATTCCCAAGAATCATTGGAATGTTAAGCATGGGGTATCTGTCCGCAATGGTTTTCTCATTGAGTTTTCGGAAATCCATTACAAGACGCATGTTCTTGGTACCGAACTCATCTGTGCCCTTTTTGTAAACCACCCAAATGGGGTTGTTAAAGGGGGAAATAGATTTTTTTATGATACAGTTTTTTAAAATGCTTTGTATTTCTTTGTTAACATATTTTGCTGCTCCCATAGGATAGGGATACAATCGGACATAAACTGGTTGTTCGTCAGTGGTCTTGATAGTGGCCACCACTGACGTATTGTAGGGAAGTGCTTCTTCCGGATCCGCAAAGGCTTTGTGTCTACTTTTTAGCATCTTAAGAAATGCGTCTTTTACCGCATCAGGCGCGTCGGCGCAATCAACATTTGTAAAGTTAACGTCCGCGCACCTGTGGAACTCGATTGGTTCCGTTACTGAGCCACATTTGAGTTGGCCAGAGGAAAGACAAAGCGACACTCCTGCTTGCGTGACTAGGTCAAGCTCTATGTTTCCATCAAATGTCGACAAATCAGGGTGCAAAAAGAAACTGGTCTTTTGGCCGAACAAAGATACGAGGCACTTATGTGCGATCGTAGAGGTGCCGTGAATCGAGTGAGTGGAGAAAGAAAAATTTACTGGGCGCACTCCTTTTAGACTCTCATGTGGTCTAATGCAGTTTTTGGAAGCGCCCGTATCGATGAGGAATTTCATCTGGATCCCTGCGACTCTTCTACAAATGTAAGGCAGCAAGGAGCTTCCCCTAAAAAATTGACAATGTCCGAGTCATAGTCGCTACCATTGTCGTCGGCGACTTGCCGTTCCGCTGTTGCAGCAGCGTTAGCGTACGCCCCTGGTGAGGATTTTTGGAGCCGCTTGCGGATCTCCCTGATGCTGACTCCTATCTTGCTGACGGCCTTGGGGTCATTCTACGTTCCCTATCTTCCGGCCCTTTTGCGAAACTTTCGGCAAAAGCGTACCTTTCATGGTTTACCTCTACCTCTTGTGCTAGAGCGAACAGGACATCCGTCAGGCTCCGCTTGAGGCCTGAAACAAACACGCAACTAAGGGTTCTCATTTATTGTTCTATAACATGAATGCCTCTCTTGTCTCTATATGTGAAATCGAGACGATTTATTATGGCATCAAAATTCTGTGCAAAACTGACCCAAGACGCCGTCAGCTGCCCCTCCAATCTTGCTCTTAATAATAATAACTGCCTGATGGTGGCACGAGCTGCCGTCGTATGGTTTATAAATTGCATATGCCGCTACCGCAGCTTGCCTCCAAGAGGCGTACTTCTCCGGTACCCCCGTAAACTCTGGCAAAACATTTCACAGCGTCCAATGGCTCATTACATTGGACGTCGTCTTTCATGGGCTACGCTGTCAATAATAATATCAGATCAACCACAGCAAATTGAATAAATACTGGCAACGGAATGCTTATCGAAAGTTGCTAATGGATGCAGAATAACGTCAATCAAAAGTGAACTGGGAGCACAATTATGTGTTGCAATTTTTATTTTTCTGTTTTTTTTTATTTTTGTGCTTTAAATATGTAACTTAAATTCACGCAGATTAAAAAAGTGTACGCCAAATGACGGCCCACTTACATTTTAGTTGGTCCTAGAAGGGCTGTATGTGCTACTACTCCCACAATGTTCTTCTCTGCCCAAACCCGCTTGCGCGCTAGGTTGGTGACAAGTCGTTGCCCGAAGAGCTCCAGCGGCTTCGGTGTAACAAGGGAATTTTTTTTGCTCTTGTGTAAATGACCAAAATTAGCGTAGGTCAGGCACAGCTTTAATTTTCGAACTGGTGGGTCGATTATTTTATTTGTTGTTTAAATTATAAAATGGTTCGAAAAACGTTGGGTGCCAATTAAATATTTATTAAAACTCCAGTAGGCTTCATTTATTCATTATAATTTATTAATCATTTATTTATTAGCTTTTGCTTTGTTAGATTAAGAGTGTATTGCAATGCAATGCTGTATTGACGGTGAGACTTTATTAAAACACTAGGTCGTTCGGACCAGTGGGTCAATTTGGCCGATGCAAATGAAAGTTACTTAAGCTATTGAATACGATTCACAACGGCCGCTAGAATGCTTAGCTTGCGCCTCGTGCGCTGCCGTTGTGCAAGACATCCGGCCCAAAACAATGTCAGCGTCTGTGGCTGGAGTAATATCAAGTACAATGAACTTGCGTTAATTTTTGTTAACTTGCACAAGTCGAGCATTGCTATGGCAACGAAATGTAAGTACAAATGTGAGCATGTACAAGCATGATCGCTGGTGTGGGTACCTAAGCGATAGTATGTTTGCTAAAAAGTTTATCGGGACGAGCATGCACGCACACTCATTCGTCTTTGTACATGTAAATTATGGATTTCTTTCCTTAAAAAAAAACCTGTTATTTGTAGTGCTTTTTTGGATCCGAACTACTAGTTATTTTTGAACTGCTACTGACGCTGATGCAGCTGTTGTTGTTGCTGTTGCATCCGTTGTAGTTTGGCTAAGGTGTCCTATTCCAAAGTGCATGCATTGGGGCTGTGATTGCATGGACTCGTTGGCATGCATTTTTGGTCAACTTCGACTCATCTGCGTTCGCGTTCGTACTGGGACGCGGAGTGAAAGCGTCTTTGATTTGCAACTACGTTCGCCTCCGCAATCGCTTTCATCCACGTTGTGGAATAGTAGTGGTATTGCCTATGCGAAGTTTATTTCTTTTGCCTTGTACACCTTATCTTCGATGGTCACTGTTGAGTTTTGGAACTGTATTAAGAATGTTCCTCTAATTTCCATTTTTTCGTTATCGATTTTTACCTTGCTATCGAAGTCATTGAGCAAGATTGTTCCGCCGAATAGTTCTTCGTAGTGTGGTGCGTGCTGGCAGTTTATCATCTTGCAATTTGGAGCTTGACTTCTTAAACGTGGAGTTTTACACTTGGTGTTGCTTAAATATTTTAGATTATTTCTATTTCAAATGGTCTTATCATTATGGGATTCGCAGGAGTCTTTTATTGTGAATATTATTTGCCCGCATTTAACAATATTTTTATGTTTTTTTTCGTTTATTACATTTGATTTCTGAATGGGCTTTAATAACATAGCAGTACAAAGTTCGCTCGCAATTAATAATATGTTAATTATGTAGAGCATGTTCCTGCCATTTGTTGCTATTATAATTTTTGCGAATTTAAATAATCTATCTTTTCTTTTTCCAAAATATTTCTATTGTTTTTACTTCTTATTCTGACAATATTACTGAGTTTTCGGTATTTGTCTTTGCCCATTCTATTGCATAAACTAGATTTGTTATCTTCTTTGAAAATTTGAAGCTTAAATTTGGATATTGTAATTCTTTTTTCGTGAAAGTTTTTGTTTTCTTTAGCTAATTAAATTATCTCGTTAGTGACTCCGCTTATCTCGTTAATTTAATTTTGTATTAACTTTTTGATATTAACTTGTTTGTTATTGTTCTCTTGTAGGTCATTCATTTTAGTTATTAGAATTTCGTGATAACTGTTATCCGGCATAATTTTTTTTACGGCATAATTTTCTCCGGGTTTGGAAATGGTGCAGGAAATGAAAGTAAACGGTCTACTATTCTGCTCGAGCACTGCTCCAATGGCAAAGTTCGAAGAATCTGTCGTTAACTGGAATTCCTTATTAAATTTCGGATATGCCAAGATCACATCTTGTGAGGCTAGCGATCATTGTATTTTAGTCCAAGTCCAAGGCTTCATTATTTATTGTAATTTTTATTCTAGCTGACTGGTTTTTGACAATCTCCCGCTATCTCCCCTAATGGGTTTTTGTTATTTTGGCGCAGTCTATAATGAATCTACGATAGTAACTTGACAAACCCAGAAAAGCTCGTAGATCTTTCAGTGGTTTGGGCACGGGGAAAGCGTCGATAGCTTTCTCGTTTTCGACATTGGTTTTAATACCTTTTTTCAATTTTCATTCATTTTTCAGTTAAGCCCAAGAAATCGACTTTGCTCTTGAAAAAGTCGCATTTGTCGATTTGGATTTACATAGTGAATTAACCTAAGGTCGTACAGACCTTTTCTATGTGTTCAGCTTATTCTCCTTCGGACTGACTAAAGACGACGATATCGTATCTGTATACTCTGTTTTGGTATACAACGGTTTAGAGAAAGGATTTCGAACTTTTACCCTAACGGCTAATATAGGATTTTTGTTGTGGTTTTTTTAAAAACTAAAACCTTAGTTTTTTTGACAACAGTAAATGGCGAGCCGTCCATTTTTATTTAGCGATCTTTCTAATGGGTATTTTGAGTTTGACAGGCTTGAGGTCAGTTATTGGTTTATTGAAACAATAATAACAACAAGGTATAAACCACCAAAGAGAAGGTCGTCTGTAAATTAGGAAGTTAGTGGTAAGAATATATCACTAACAGCAGTGCTCTGTTGCACTTATAAAAGACTGGAGAGCTTAAGTACTGAAAGCTTTAATATCTCAAAATCAACTTAACTAAAATTTCTTATAACATAGCTAGCCTTGCTCCCTGAATCTGCTGACACCGTGCCTCGTGCATGGTGTCATATATCGGCCGGCAGCGTTCGCAACTCTATTGCCGTTCAATGCCCGCGGAAGCCGCTGATGGTGCATCACAACACGTTGGACTTGCCAATCATTCTGTTGCCATGTGATCGTGTTAACTCATCCCTCGCTTAAGTGAAGGACGTCTTCGGATTTCTTGAAACCCATTAATGAGTGCAAGCTTGTCTTGTTGGCCTCGAGTCTTCTGAAGCCTATTGTAGAATCTGAAAAAGGCGTAGCAGAAACCCAAAAAGATAGCCGCGCTCAATCTAGATATTAGGGGCCGTTTTATCGATCGCATCTCGATTTCGCCAATGTATCGCACGTTCTCAATACTCAGTCAACTGACAACTCTTGTGTCTGAGCGTTTATGGATGCCCTCAGCTCTGTATACCTGTATAAGCTGGTCTGGATCCATTCCTATTTTTCGTTTGTTGTCCGCGATGTCTCGCGAGAAAGCAGGTTGCTGTTCTGTTTCCTTTTCTATAGTTGCGGAGTCGTTTGACTCTGATCCCCGCGCTGAACGGTCCCTGTAACAGCGAAACGCGTTGTTCATGGGCTACGCTGTCAATAATAATATCAACACAGTTTTAAGGGCAGATCAACCACAGCAAATTGAATAAATACTGGCAAAGGAATGCTTTTCGAAAGTTGCTGATGGATGCAGAATAACGTCAATCAAAAGTGTACTGGGAGCACAATTATGTGTTGCGATTTTTATTTTTCTGAATTTTTTAATTTTGTACTTTAAATATGTAACTTAAATTCACGCAGATTAAAAAAGTGTACGCCAAATGACGGCCCACTTACATTTTAGTTGGTCCTAGAAGGGCTGTTTGTGCTACTACTTCCCACGCCGCGGTCACGAATGCTCTCTGTGATCCCCCGCTGCCGTCTATGAGTGACAATGCTCTTCGCTGCCCAAACCCGCTTGCGCGTTAGGTTGGTGACAAGTCGTTGCCCGAAGAGCTCCAGCGGCTTCGGTGTAACAAGGGAATTTTTATTGCTCTTGTGTCAATGACCAAAATTAGCGTAGGTCAGGTACAGCATTAATTTTCGAACTGGTGGGTCGATTATTTTATTTGACACTGCACAGCACAGAGTGACTCGCACAGGTAGATTGGTTCTTTACACTGCACCAATTAAATATAAATTAAATATTTATTAAAACTCCAGTAGGTTTCATTTATTCATTATAATTTATTAATCATTTATTTATTAGCTTTTGCTTTGTTAGATTAAGAGTCAATGCAATGTTGTATTGACGGTGAGACTTTATTAAAACACTAGGTCGTTCAGACCAGTGGGTCAATTGGGTTGATGCAAATGAAAGTTACTTAAGCTATTGAATACGATTCACAACGGCCGCTAGAATGCTTAGCTTGCGCCTCGTGCGCTGCCGTTGTGCAAGACATCCGGCCCAAAACAATGTCAGCGTCTGTGGCTGGTGTAATATCAAGTACAATGAACTTGCGTTAATTTCTGTTAACTTGCACAAGTCGAGCATTGCTATGGCAACGAAATGTAAGTACGAATGTGAGCATGTACAAGCATGATCGCTGGTGTGGGCACCTAAGCGATAGTATGTTTGCTAAAAAGTTTATCGGGACGAGCATGCACGCACACTCATTCGTCTTTGTACATGTAAATTATGGATTTCTTTCTTTTAAAAAAAACCTGTTATTTGTAGTGCTATTTTGGATCCGAACTACTAGTTATTTTAGAGCTGCTACTGACGCTTATGCAGCTGTTGTTGTTGCTGTTGCATCCGTTGTAGTTTGGCTAAGGTGTCCTATTCCAAAGTGCATGCATTGGGGCCGTGATTGCATGGACTTGTTGGCATGCATTTTTGGTCAACTTCGACTCATCCGCGTTCGCGTTCGTACTGGGACGTGGAGTGAAAGCGTCTTTGATTTGCAACTACGTTCGCCTCCGCAATCGCTTTCGTCCACGTTGTGGAATAGTAGTGGTATTGCCTATGCGAAGTTTATTTCTTTTGCCTTGTACACCTTATCTTCGATGGTCACTGTTGAGTTTTGGAACTGTATTAAGAATGTTCCTCAAATTTTCATTTTTTCGTTATCGATTTTTACCTTGCTATCGAAGTCATTGAGCAAGATTGTTCCGCCGAATAGTTCTTCGTAGTGTGGTGCGTGCTGGCAGTTTATCATCTTGCAATTTGGAGCTTGACTTCTTAAACGTGGAGTTTTACACTTGGTGTTGCTTAAATATTTTAGATTATTTCTATTTCAAATGGTCTTATCATTATGGGATTCGCAGGAGTATTGTATTGTTGCCAACCCGAAGCATGTTGGCAGAAATAACCTGCAAAATAATATTAAGTTTTCATATTATTTGTTGTTAATGGTGTTTTTGGTCTGCCTTTGATTTAGGTATTTTATTTTTTTGGCCTTTTTTGAAAATTTTGTCTATGGTAGTGAGTGCTAAGTTATTTTGTGTTATGAAAGGATCAATATGTATGATCTGACCTGGAGGGAATTGATGTTGTTTGTATTTCGCCCCGTGTTGGTTGTCTATCGCATTTAGTTTTTTTTGCATGTTTCACATGCCTTTGTAAAAGGCATTTTCATAACTGGGAAAAAAATCGACTTAAGTCTGTATCTTGATTTCTATGGTGTTCCTATAAGCTGTGGTGTGTTCTTTCGCTAGAATATTGTTTTGGTTCGTTTTCGTCTGTAACATCTACTACTTGTTTCTGAGTATATCTGACTTTATAAGAACTGAAATGTAGGGGAAATATGTTTTGTATCTTACTCATAATCCCTTCCGCGGCAAACGAACTGTTCACAATTTTCGGATTAAGTTTATACCTGAGCTCGTGTTTGAACTCTTTGACGTAACTTTTCCACCTCTGAGCTTACCATTATGGTTCTTGGTACTAAGAGCAAAAGTCAAAGGTTGGTGATTGGTAAATATGATCACCTTAGCGGTACCGTAAACGTAAATCCGCAAGTTCTGAACAGCCCAAGCTATAGCCAGCATCTCTTTTTTATTTACGGAATAATTTTTTCCGGGGTTGGAAATGGTGCGGGAAATGAAGGTAAACGGTCTACTATTCTGCTCGAGCACTGCTCCAATGGCAAAGTTCAAAGAATCTGTCGTTAACTGGAATTTCTTATTAAATTTAGGATATGCCAAGATCACATCTTGTGAGGCTAGCGATTGTTGTATTTTAGTGAATGAGTCCAAGGCTTCATTATTTATTGTAATTTTTATTCTAGCTGACTGGTTTTTGACAATCTCCCGTTATCTCCCCTAATGAGGGTCGTAAGGGTTTTTGTTATTTTGGCGCAGTCTTTTATGAATCTACGATAGTAACTTGACAAATCCAGAAAAGCTCGTAGATCTTTCAGCGTTTTGGGCACGGGGAAAGCGTCGATAGCTTTCTCGTTTTCGACATTGGTTTTAATACCATTTTTCAATTTTCATTCATTTTTCAGTTAAGCCCAAGAAATCGACTTTGCTCTTGAAAAAGTCGCATTTGTCGATTTGGATTTACACAGTGAATTTACCTAAGGTCGTGCAGACCTTTTCTATGTGTTCAGCTTGTTCTCCTTCGGACTGACTAAAGACGATGATATCGTATCTGCATACTCTGTTTTGGCATACAACTGTTTAGAGAAAGGGCTTCGAACTTTTACCCTAACGGCCAATATAGGATTTTTGTTGTTGTTTTTTTTTTAAAACTAAAACCTTAGTTTTTTTTGACAACAGTAAATGGCGAGCCGTCCATTTTTATTTAGCGATCTTTCTAATGGGTATTTTGAGTTTGGCAGGCTCAAGGTCAGTTATTGGTTTATTGAAACAATAATAACAACAAGGTATAAACCACCAAAGAGAAGGTCGTCTGTAAATTAGGAAGTGAGTGGTAAGATTATATCACTAACAACAGTGCTCTGTTGCACTTATAAAAGACTGGAGAGCTTAAGTACTGAAAGCTTTAATATCCCAAAATCAACTAAACTAGTAGAATGCTCATTGATTATGTTTTGTAAATCGGTAGAGTCTAATATTGCCGGGTTAATAGTTCTAATCTATCTGAGTGTAACCGTTAGCATTAGAGTTTCAAGTTCCGAAATCAATAATCTAAGTATTTGTTGAGAGCAATATTTTTTACAAGTGCTCTGCGTTTATTCTGTTATTCTTTGAATTTTTTATTAGAATGTTCGCTGCGTCTGTTAACCCATTTAACTGCTCTTTTGTTTTTGTATTGATGTTTCCCTTTTTTTTTTAAATTCATTGAGCTCCTGCTATGTCAGTTTTAATCATTCAAAGTCATCAAAGTCCGGATTCCCTACTATCTTTAAAACGGTGACTAACATGTTAATACTTCTGGCGTGCCGATGATGGATGTTTATTGTTGTGAGGAGTGTTCTCATGTGTCGTATGTCCGAGTCCAGTATCTGTTTCATATGCGATTGCGGAAAATGATTCCTCAACTCTCCGATTCGCTTGTCATTTCCGCGTGCATTTTTAAATTAGTCGAGTGCTTGAAATATTGGAAGTCTTTCCAAATTGTCGTGTTCCCATCCGTAACAGGGATATAGTCCGCGTTCTAGTAGTCAGTCAATAGTGTCTTGACAAGAAGTAGTCTTGTCCAGATCCTGAGATGTCCGTAAGAAAAGAAAATTATATTGTAGTTACCTCACATTATATTTATGAACCACCATCCCTTTAATTAAGACTGTGGTTCCCGCATCTATTGCTTCCTCATTGTACAAAGGTTGTACAAAGTTTATTTCCTAGTCTCTTGTTGGTTCTTATAAGGACTTTGCCTCTTAATTGGAAATTTCTATTTTGCCTTACTTCGTTTAACCTTTGAACGCATTTGGACGTTCTGTGCCTTGAGGACTTTACTTTTTATTTCTGCGTCAAGGTCTGGAGGAGATGAATGGATTATATCGATAGGTCGTTTGTCCGTATGGTCTATGGTTGCCTGAAGTATTAATTTATTTATTATTATTTGTAAGGGAGTCTCACAACAGAGATTTTAGTAGCACAGCGACCGAATTGTGGTCTTTTGTGCCAAGGGCTCCCTATGGGGACAAGAGCCGCTCTGCCTCCCTTACGAAGGAGAGCAGATCCCATGTCGAGGAATTTCTGATCTGTGCTGGAATAACAAATTCTCTGCATAGATACTTCCTCCTACTGCAAATAATGGCTAATCACATAAAATGTGGTTTGTTGTCTCGTCATCCTCTCTGTAGAGTCTACTCTCTGTATCAGGGGATAGACGCATTTTGTGGAGGTGATACTTGACTGTGTGGTGTCCAGTGAGATAGGACACCAAGAGCCGTAGTTCCGCCCTTGCAAGATTTTGGTCTTTCTACCTGTATGTGGGCTGATCAGCTCTTTAGCTTGTCGTAACCCAGGTCTGACCAGTAGATTCCTCTCTCCTTCTTTGACCATTCCTCTATCATATCTTTGACAGAGGCCCAGCCCTAGCTAGCCGCCAACTTCGTTGCCGGAAATTCCGGAATGCCCCGGGACCCAACAAAGTGTGACCCGGTTTCGATGTGGGAGTTGCTAGAGACAATTCCAGTAATCCGCAACCAGTCTCGAGGTCTATGGAAAGAGCATGAATGGCTGCTTGGCTATCTGAAAATATATGTATGGTGGCTCCTCTTATCCCCTTGTCAAGGATATGTCTGGAGCAGGAGTCAATGGCGTGGATCTCAGATTGAAAAACACTGGGCCAGGTACGCATTGCAATCGAGATTTTGGAGTTTGGTCCCGTGATTAGTGATTAGTTTTTGATCCGTCTGTGAAGCACTGCAGGCTCATGCGATCATTACAGGGGTTGCCATCATCCCATTCACCACAGTCTGGAATAAGAGCCCTCAATTTCGCACCGATGAAAAGTTCCGTGGTCTGAAGATCCGTTCTGTGGCAGATCCCTAAGCCGAGAATAGTTTTTACTAAACTAGCATGACCTAGCAACCATTTGTGTTGCTGTTGCTGCTAGCAACCCATTTGTGAGTTTAATCCTCAAAAGGCTCAAATAAGCTACCTTCTTTATGTGCAAATGCAGTGGATTCAGTCCTAAGACTGTCTCCATACGAGCCGCTGAAGTTTGCTGCATTTTTGTATGGCGGTAGCCCACTGGACCTTTGGCCACCAGATGAGAGCAGCGTAAGTGACAACAGGCATAACCACCATACTATAGTACGGCCTTTATTTTATTTAATTTCTTAATTTTTACAGTAAATACGTCTTACTCGTTCGCCGGCGTCAATTCAAGAGAGCTTCGATCTCAGCATTTTTCGTGGTTATCGTTTAACAGGGTTGCTGAGAGTGCCGAATTACGGTCAAACTCAGCAACTTCTAAATTATACATTTAGTAGCAGGTCACATACTGCTTATACTGTTGATATTTGCATCTCCCGATTATATTTGACATGCTTCTGGTAATCTTACATTTTAAATTAACATTTTTGTTTTGTTTGGTATATTCACTGCTTTGATTGTTGCAATGCTCAATTTCTTTTCTACTTTGGTGCACAATTGCACAATTTCTTCTTTACTTTGATCAATACTTTGTTCAAATTCTTCTCTACTTTGATCAATACTTTGTTCAATTTCTTCTCTACTTTGATCATTTGCATCTTTACGATTAGGCCAAGGTTCCATATTATGAATTGTCCATGTGCCCGAGTAAGGTATCTGTGTTGGTTGGAAGTTCTCTTCTATGTATCTACCGTTGCTTAAAACTTTCTTGAGAATATAAGGTCCTTTGAACTTAGGTTTGAATTTGCTTGATGTTTCTGGCTCTGAGTCGATATTTCTCCCTCCGAAAATATGGTTGGTGCCTTTCTTTTAGAATCTACATAGTTTTTTGTTGTAATTTTGTATTTTTTCTTATGTTGTTAAAGCTCTTTCCCTAATTTGTTCCATATCTCTTGGTTTTTCTTTCTGGTTTTTTCTTTTAAGCTATCTATATTTCCTTTTTATTTTACGCTGGGATATTCACTAATATTTCTGTTTTTTGTGTTGTTCATGACATTCTCTACATCGTTCAAAGTCTTATGCCACGGCGAATTTTTTCCTAACGCTTTTGCTATCATGGATCCTTAGTCTCTGTTCATCCTTTGTATCTGTCCGTTCGCTTGCGGTGAGCCAGTAGCTACTTTTATGTGATTAAAGCCTTTTGAACTTAGAAAACTATTGAATTCGTCTGAAGTAAAACAACTTCCCCTATCTGATACAATATTGTTAGGACGACTGTACGCTTTAAAAAATTCGTTCATTGCATTTTAAGCTTCTTGCGAAGATGTAGTTCTCGAGGGATACAGTCTCACATACCTGGTACAAGCGTCTATAACTACCAGTATGTGTTTCTTTGTTGAGTTCTTGCTATTAATTGGACCATTGTGATCTATATGAATAACGTCGAACGGTGTACTTCCCTTGGGTATTGGATGTACATATCCTTCACCTTTACATGTCTTAGCTAAAAATGCTATGCATTTAAGGCAATTTTTTATGTGAGTGTACATTTTTATACCCTGAACCCATTGAAAATGGTTGAAAAGGGCGGCTGATACTCGGCTTCTATAGCGACAGGGACCGCGCCAGACTGTTGCGGCGTCGGCTTTTACTGCAACGTACTCACTCAGTTTGTCGGTTTTGTAAGACGCAGAGAGATGAGATGAAATTGAGATGAACACAAATTAAAGGCCTCCAGAATTAAATGCCTTCAGAATTAAATTTGCGGCGTGACCAGTTGGAAACAAATACCAAATTACAACACATTCGGACTTTTTCACTTTCACACTTACGTTAATATCGTTAGTACTCCATATATGGAGCCTGTGCGCCTGTGCATAACCATGCATTCGAATTGTTCGCCTATGGGCACACTTTACTATTTCCCTTTGTCGTAGTTCCGCCAAGAAAACGTGTTGCCGCCTCTTTCTTTTTTTCTGCCTGTCATTTCCCCACCAGGGTCCCGTTTGTAACCGATAAATAAATGGCTCCAAAATCAAATGCAACATTTAAATGTATGTCACGACAGCTCGCTGCTGCGTTTAGGGTATCTCCTAGAGCCATCTTACTTGTTATACCCTGAACCCATTAAAAATGGGTAAAAAGGGGATAATGGTTTTGTGCAAACGTATGAACAGGCAGAAGGAAGCATCTCCGACCTCATAAAGTATATATATTCTTGATCAGGACGACGAGCCGAGTTGATTTAGCCATGTCCGTCCATCTGTACGTCCGTCCGTCCGTCCGTCCGCCCGTCCGTCTGTATAAGCGCGGCGATCTCGGAAACTACAAAATCTAGAAACCTAAACTAAACGATTATAGATTCTCCTAATCCATACGCATGTTTATCATTTTTTTTCGATCTTGCTCCGTTTCATTATTATATGAGAGCTAGAGCCATCAAAATTAATATGTGCTCGTAAAGGATACGCAGATTATGAATATTTAGAATTTTGGATACCTCCTCCCATTCACCCCCCTTATCAAGAAAACGCAAATCAAATACTACAGACTTGCGCTTTGGTTTGTACATAGATTTGGATACTCTTATTAAGCACTGGAAATTTCATAACGATCATACTCTTAGTTTAGAAGTTATTCAAGCATTCATTTTCCATAGTGAGGCCAAGCGCAGCCGATGTGTAAAGTGCGCAGCTTGCTGCATGCTTTTGTGTTTGTGTATGTGTGTGTGTGAGTCTGACTTTGTGAATGTGTGTATGAATGCAAAGAGCTTTAAATGTATGTAACGACAGCTCGCCGCTGGGTTCAGGGTATCTCCTAGTCGGGCACACCCGACTAGAGCCATTTTACTTGTTTTTTGTAAATAACTCATTTCATAATACTCATCTTCCATTTCTAACAACTTTTCTTTGATCCGTTTCAGGTTTGCTTCTTTTCCTTGACATATAATTAAGTTTTCCTCAAACGTATTTGCTTCCAAAGTTAGAATATTATGAACACGGCTTAGTGCAACGACATGTTGCATTCTAGTACCGATCTATGTTCGGATTGGTAATCGTAATTTTGCAGTTCCAGAGCCCATATTGCTATTTGTGGATTCAATTCTTTCTTACTTTTAGAATAGTAAAATATGGGGTGCAGTTTACCGTCATTCTTCCTTTGCAATAATATAGCTCCATAACCTGAAGCGTTGTCATAAGTATGAAGTTCTGTTTCATCTCTTGGGTCATAGATCGTTAGTACTGGTGAATTTAAAAATCGAACAAACAACTTCAAGTCCCTTGTCATCAGCCTTGATGCCTTTACCATCAATTATATACCCTAGGTATCTTACTGTTGGTTGAAGGAACTCGCATTTATCTAAGCGTAGCTCCAATTGGTTTTCTACGACTCGTTTGAAAACTTCCTTAAGAATAATGAAATGACTTTCTAAATCTTCTGAGGCTATCAATATGTCATCTAAATATATCACAACTTTTCCACCTTTGATCAAGTCCGCAAATATTATATTTATATATCTTTGGAAAGTCGACGGGTCATTTCGAAGTCCAAATGCCATTCTTAAAAATTCATACTGTCCAAGAGGTGTTACAAAGGATGTATATTTAACCTAACTTTCGTGTGTATAAACATAAACATAAACATGGGAAACACCATTTCTTAAATCTAGATTTGAAAATAATTTTTTATTTACCATCCTATCTAACAAATCTGCAATAAGTGGAATCGGATAATTATCTCCTGCCGTTATCTTGTTTAACTTTTTAAAGTCTACACACATTCTGAGCTCACCCGTTTTTTTTTCTTTACTAGTACAATAGACGATGCGAACGATGATTTTCATTTCACTTTTAATTTTAGGGATACTTGGTCTAGCAGGCAATATGTAACATTCTTCAAAAAGATTTGCAAATTTACGTTGGTCTTTATAACTTATTTGTTCTTCTAACTTGTAGGGGTTTCTATAGGGCTTTTATAGGTTTTTATAGGATCAATTGTCAATAACTGCATTATGAAGTCTTCACTATTATCTTCTATGTTATTATCTTTACTTTTTATATTTTCTGTTTCACTTTGTAAAATGTTCTCTACTTTGATTCTTACTCTTCGTAAATAATTTCCGTTGTAGTCTGCATTGTTTTTTTCTTTCGACATATTATTTTCCTCTACATCGCTTAATACTACCAGTTTTAAATTACTGGCTCTGAAAAAATGTCTACCCAATACCATCGGGTACCTTGTGGACTCATCATCAACAACCAATGCTTAAATTTTTTATTTAACATTTCAATAAAGCAAACAATTTTTCCAAGTATATTTAACTTGCTATTATTAATTCGAAATATAAAAAAGTCACAACGTCGGTATTTTATTTCCACTTCGTGTGGTAATATAGATTTACTTAGGAAGGTGATTGGGCAGAGTCTAGAAGGCACTCTACTGAAAAGGGTTTGTTAATTCTCTGAGCAAAAGTTATATTAAAATTCCATACATAGTTATCACTGATACTGACCTTCTTATATTTAGAGCATTCCGCGGGAGATGTCCAAGTTCTCCGCAAGCTTAGCAAGCTCCCTCTGGACGAACAGGTTTCCGGCACACGGCAGCCAAATGTTTCCATCTATTGCAGTTATAACATTTCTTAGTCCTCTGGTTCGGGGCAACGAACTAATTGTCATCACTGTGTTTTTTGGCTTCCGCACAGGACGCTTGATTTGCTGAAACGCACGCAGCATTGCAACTGGCGAACTAAAGCACTGTAACTTCGCTTGATTTTTTAGCTGCCAATCCGGTATACCATCGACAAGGTAGTCGAAAAGTTCCTCATCATTCATACCGATTGCGCCTGCTAGCATGATTTCTGGGTGTAGTATGACACGAACTTTTCACCCAACGTCCACTTGCGGCGTTCAAATTTGCGGCGAGCTTCAAGTATGCTATTCTCGGCGCCAAACATAACTTTTAACTGGTCCAAGACATCATCTAAGTTGCCTGCCAGCCACGACGGGTTAGACATTATCCAGAGATTTGCACTTCCCTTCAATCGTGTGCATAAAAGTGCACGGATGTCGTTGTCGGTTATGCCAATATCGTCGTATATGTTTTCGTTGCTACTGGCGCCGAAGCTCAAGCGTGTTTCGAAAATTTGCAAAGTTTCTTCAAAACGGTTAGTCTTGGCTGATTTCGCAATTTGCCTCAATAGCACAGAACTTGAGAGTGTCGTCACACGCTGATTCTGATGCAGCATCGCTCAAGTCTTTATAAATGTCCTCTACTGCAGGACATGATCCACGAGCATTTGGATCAATGTCATTAAGTCTGTTGACAAGTATGACTCTAGTGCCTGAAGTCGAAATTCCCAGTTGGGTGCACCAGGCTTTTATCTCAGCCACTTTAAACTACAAAACAGAAAGTTTGTGTTCCATTTTGATATTTGTTTGTAGGTGCTTGTTAGTGCTCACTTCTGATTTGTAGTAAAGCCTTTATTTTATTTCTTTTCTTAATTTTTACAATAGATACGTCTTATTCGTTCGCCGGTGTCAATTCAATAGAATTTCGATCTCAGCCTATTTCGCGGTTATCGATTAACAGGGTTACTGAGAGTGCCGAAGTACGGTCACACTCAGCAACTTATAAATTATCCATTTAGTATACAGCAGGGCACATACTGCTTATACTGTTGATATTTGGATTGGTTGACATGTTATTTTTAATGCTAAAGTGTTTGGATTAGCTTACATGCTACTGGTATTAAAATAATACTATACAGTCATCTGATTTTACGTTTTACCGAAGAGCCGATGACATGCCCACATGGCATGAGTACCTTTGGTCAACGTTTTGTCTAAGTGCGAGTTCCAGTTGAGTCTCTTATCCAGATTAACACCGACATATTTGACCTCACTGGAGAGCTCGACGGGTGTCCTCCCGATGTGGAGCTGACCGACATCGATATTGTACCGTTTCGTGAAAGGAACGATAATCGCCTTCTGTGGGTTGATATTGAAACCCACATCTGTGCACCATCTTAGGGTCGTGTTGAGTGCCGTTTACATTAATTCGGTGATGGTTAAGCCGAACTTTCCGGAGACTATTATTGCCAGGTCATCTGCATACCCTATGGTATTGATGCCTAGCTCCGATAGTTTCACCAGTTGTTCATCTATCACAAGGGACCAAAGAAGGGGAGACAGAACCCCGCTCTGTGGACACCATTTGGCCATCTAATGTCTCTGTGCATAAGCATTCTCTCTATCTCTCTATCTCGACGTCTAGGAATGAGCACAAAGCAATTTCCTTCGCCTCGGATGCCATTTCAATCTTACTGACTATCTGATGTAGATCGACCTCTGTCGAAATGCCTTTGATGTAGGCAAATTGTGTATGGTGCAGGGTATCTTACAATCTGCACCGGATATGCAGGTCCAACAGTCCTTCTGCGGTCTTAAGTAGACAGGGTGTAAGGCTAATTGGTCTATACGACTAAGGTTGATCTAAGGAACGGTTTCCTTGCTTGGGAATTAAAAACCACATTTACCTCCCTCCAAGATAGCGGAATGTACACCCAAGTGAAGCTCGCCCAAAGTAGACCAATTAGTGGACTAAGTATATCTGCTACGCTGTGTTGAAGCAGGACCGGGAAAATCTGGTCGCCCCCCGGGGCTTTGAAGGAAGCGAATGATTTAATGGCCCACCTGACCTCAGCGTCGAAGATATCACTCGACAGACAGAAATCACGTCTCACCGGTGGTATCCCCATCATTATAGCTATTTTCGGGCTTCCAACAGAACGAGGGAAATGACCAACACCTATCCAATGTCGCTGCTTCTAGAAATGGCTCCACATGTTCGTAGTAGGTGGCATCTAATGTTGTTACTCTTATTGAGCGCGCATAAGTATGTGTCCCACAAGTCTCTATTTGACTTGGCCCTGTTGAAAAGTCGTCTGACCTTCATTTGATTTGCCAGGCCTTCGCTCCACCATGGAAACTCACGTTTCGCCGGATGAATCTTACGGCCGCATTATCATGAGAGTTAAAAGCGCATCTTGCAGTTATCTTGACGCCAAGCTGGCATGAAGTTGGTCAGCTTTTGAAGCCACTAAGGCTTTGTACAGGTCCCAATTTGTTTTCTTTGGGTTAAAATAATATAAAAGGAGTTCCATTTGGCCTGGGAGATCAAATCTGATGTGCTGGTGATCTGAAAGAGTGGCCTCATCGATAACCTGCCAATTTTTAATGAAATCGGACAAAGAACTGCTAACTAGAGTGAGAAATTGCCGAGTCGCTGAACCTCCATGAAAATATTCCGACGCAACTATAATTTCCTTCGCTCCTTCTGCCGTAGCCACCTCAATGGGTGACAAGACTAGGTCCCTGGAGATAAAGTTTGTCGCTTTTATCCAGAAGGATAGCTGCGCGAGGCGCTCCACCCAATCGGTCATACAACAACTTACATGACCCGCAATTTAATCCTCGGACCTGGCCACCAGTCAATAATGGTTCTTGGAGGAGACCCAGGCTGATGTTTTTTTCGGCGAAAATCTCTGGGGAGCCCTTTGGCAATAGCTGCCTTGAACAGCTTTTTTTTCGCGGTTTGTCATTTAAAGAAAGGCGATCTCAGGGTCTAAATGTAGACGTGCTACCTGAGGGCCTGCATTCGTCAGACCGGATCTCAGAGATCTCGCTGGATGCGTCGTCGAGATCAGTGAGCGTGACGTCAGAGTCCGATGCAGAGGCCAATGGAGAGGGAATGGGATAAACTTTTTCTCGACGAGAAAGTGGCACAGTCCAACTCTTTATATTATATAATATTTACACTTTAGTCCCCCTTGTACACCAGTTAGCTGACGGTCTGCAACATTCTAACTTGTTATATATATATATATGTTTTTTGACAATGCGGGCAATAATTATTTTAAATGAATTGAGCTGTTTCTTTGTGCATAACTGAATTTAGGGATTGCGTAAACTGATTTTGATTCACTTTAAGAAAATTTGAAGCAGTTGGAATGTATTTTGATTTCATCGAACATCTATTCATCAATTTGTCGCGAACAGCTGACGTTGATGCGTTCTGATGCAAAAGCTGGTCTTGATTCATCTAATAATTTAAAATTTTTCTAGATCATAATAATTTCCTAGACCTCTATTCTTTTTGCTTTCTGTTAGAATTTTTCATATAATTCTTATTAAATACTTGAATTTCGTCACACTTGAGATTAAATGGTTGGTGGCGGTGGTGTCTAACACGGGCTTACGTGTTAATTGTGCGGTAGGCCTGAGTTCGAGACCGTGCGGAGGCAAATTTTTTTGTTTTGTTTTTTATGCTCGTTTATTATTTTTGTTGTGCACCCATAATGTTAGATTACATGTTTTCGTTGTTATTACACCGTGAACGAGAATTCCGCTGTCGTTCTCACTTGCTTATTTAAGAAATTTTGGGGCTTGAATGTGCTGTCACCTCTAGATTGTTTTCTCGTGTAGAGGTGTTTTTGTTTGATATCAGATATTTTTATACTCGTTCTCGAAGTGAAACTAGTATATTGCGTTTGTGCAATGTCCATCCCGTCATGCTGTCCGGATGAACTCAACTTTTTTCGGCGCTATTGAAGCTAGCGACTTGAAACTTCGAATATATACCTGTAGTCATCTTGGTCCGCTTCTCTTTACTCTGTTCATTAACGACGTTGTGAAATTGTGCATTAAATATAAGAATATGGCTTCGAGTAATCTCTTACAAGGCGATCTTTACGCCTTTGAGTCTTGGTGTAAGGATAACCTAATAAATCTTAATTGCTCTAAGTGCACGGTAATAACTTTTTATCGAAGCTCTCCTCAAATGTTTCCGTACAAGCTAGGTAGCATGCTGTTTGAATGGGTAAATAATATCGATAAAGTTATTAATAACCTAGGCGTCGTTTTTGATCACAAACTTAAAATTGGCACTCTTACGACCATAGTCAACAAGGCTATGACTATTCTTGGTTTCATCAAGAGATGGTCCAAGGAGTTTGATGGGTCATCCCTTACACGACAAAGACACTTTTCATATATCTTGTCCGTCCGTGGTCATGCAGTACATCAGAACCGATCTGAGTATGTACAAAAGAAATTTTTACTATTTGCCTCTCGTGGCCTAAATTGGCATACTGATGCTCGGTTGCCATCATACACAAGAGGCTTCTATTGGAGAACTATGCTTGGCGTAATCTTTGTCCATAATTTAATTTCTGGCGTAATCGATTTATCTGAGTTGATAAGCCAATTAAATTTCTCGGTTCCAACCAGACTAACGCGTAAGTTAGTTTTTGACCTAGAGTCACCATAGTGGAATATATGTATCTGAAAGCTCCCCCAAACATCACAAAAAAATGTTTTTCGGTCGCGTCTCCTCCCGCCCCCGATATACCTGAAAGCACAAATCGGTAACACGTGTATGCTTCCCACATTTGTAAAGCTAGAGCCGGGAAATTTGCTATATAGATTGAGAATTGAGACCTTAATATTCCGGCCACACCCACTAGAACGCATCCCAGCCACCCCGCCCCCATGAATCGAAAAAGCCTATATCTTCAACAGTTTTAGAGCCAAATTTGGATGGTAGATTACTGGTCACCCCCTTTAACGATCGGTCACTCACGCCCCCGATTACTGGTCGCCCCTTTTAAAGAACTTTAAAAAATTTTGCGCCCACGCTAACTTGGGGCGTGGCATTTCGATAAACTCGATATTTCTCCCTCAGTTTTAAAGCTAAAGACATTCATTTTTTAAGGGAGAATATTTTGACCTCAAGATCGCACTAATTTTTTTTGCGTACGCTCACTGGGGCCGTGGCATATCGATAAAATCCATATATCTTAGAGTTACTAAATTTAGTACGCAGTTTTCTGATGACCTCTAAATGTAAGACCGTGAACGAGTATTGCGCTGTCGGTTACGCCGGTTAGGCTTCGAAGGACCATTAATGTTGTGTCGTACCTGTAATTGTGCATATAAAGAAAAATCCGGCTCGATCGACCATTAATGTTGTGTCGTACCTGTAATTGCGCATATAAAGAAATATCCGGCTCGATCGACCAATTTTGACTCAACTTCGACTCTTTTTCTCCTTTTGAAATATTAACCGTTCATCGGTCGTTTCCACATCGGCTTAACAAAAATGTACTAAACAAGTAAGAACGTTGCAGTCGTTTGATAAGAATTGTATGAAAAATTCGAATAGAAAGCAAAAAGAATCAAGACTAGCCTTTGCATCAAGAGCGGGAATTGAACCCGAGCACCATCGATCACTGGTTTTTGGTGAGACGAAATTCAATATAAATGCTAAGAATCATTTGTTTGATAAAAAAGAAAATAGTTTAATTTTATTCCCATAATCATCTGTCATATTACTTGTGTTATCGCTGCTAATGCTGAATTCATGAGCCGCTGCTCATCGCGCCACGTTTCTGCTTGCCTGCCACATACCCGTAAATAAAGAAGGAGAAATAAAAAAGCAGGTCTTGTCCAGGCAATAATGTTTGGTTTCATCTCCCAATTAACAGTAAATAGATGTGAGTATCCTGGTCAACACACCTACAATGGGATAGTGGCTAAGTAGTAATCGGATGTTTTTCAAGCGGATCCGGCCGCTGTCGCCGTCTTCAAACTCAACGCTTACAAAGGCCTGTGGCATCGTTGACCCCGTTGACGTCGCTGCCGGAGCTGCATCTGCGGCCGCTTTTACTGATACTGCTGGCTCCAATAGGTGCGTGCCAAACAGCACACTGTCCACACTTTTGGAGACCACCTCGAGAATCTGTGCGAGAAAATTGACAGAGCTAAGCCAAAATTGACTACAACAGGGTGCTAACTAATCACCGTATTCTTAAGTATGTGATCGCTCGACATGACATGCGCTCGCCGTCTAGGGTAATGGCATAGGACACCTGGCGAACGTAGCGACTTCATAACGCCCCACATAACACCCATGTCGGTTAACAAACGCGTCTCATCGGGATACTAAAGCTCGCTGGTCAACTGGAGTTCGGCATCTGCTGCACATAGTCGGCGCTTGACCTCCGTGGCCTGGGCATCGACTGTGCTCGCTTTTAGCTTACGCCCCTACGCGCCGATGATTTTGTGCTGTCCGTGTGCGAGTGTTTGTGCTTGGAGCTGGAAGAACTGAACGAGATAATTAGAGCGGTGAAGACAGCCGCATCTAGAGCACTGATGTGCTCGGCGAGCCGCTGCTCAGCAAGGTACTGGGCTCCACCTGCGCTTGCTGCAGCAGCGGCGGTTTCTCTGAGAAGCACAAAAAACTGGACGCCTGCAGGTTGTCGCTCGGGAACTTTGGAAATTTGTAATCTCACAGCGGTGAAGCAGTGCTGAAAAATAAAAATTATGAATTAATTATTATTAATTATGAAATCAGTAGTTTTGATATAAGAAAGAAATGGTTTTAGATTTTTAGATTGATCAATTTATTGTTAATGTGCATACATTCTTAATAGATTTCAAACTCTTTATTTCTTTGAAACTGAGGGGTATATATACGAGTATATACTTCAAGTTTCGTGTCTCTAGCTTCAATAGCGGCGAAAAAACTGCGTTCATACGGACAGACAGGCGGACAGCAATATGGACATTGCACAAACCCAATATCCACTTTGTGAATGAGTATAATAACGAAAATAATACTCTTCACAGTTTATTATTAAAGCTTTTCTAGCAAACTTTTGATTTCAGTTGAATTTTTTTTTGGCATAAATACCTATTATTGTTTACGACATAGCTGAATCGAGCAGTCTATGAAGGAGTTAATTAGCGCTTGGACTTGCTGTCTCAAGGCATACAAATTGTGAACTAAAAACTAAGTTGACAAAAAGAGACTTATGAAGCTACAAAGAATTACAATGAAGAATTATTAAAGTATCAAGTTACTCAATGCAAAATCATAGCGGCTGCAGAAACGCTTAGCTTGCGCCTCATGCATTGCCTGCTATGTGAAGACATCCGGCCCAGAGCTGAGTCAGCGTCTGTGCTGGAGTCAAACCGAGTCGCGTTAACTTATGTTAACTACTCCCCCCTCAAGTCGAGGCCGCCCTCGGCCGACCCTATCTCAGCGATCACCTCGTTCATCCTTCGAGCCGTAGCCTTCTTTTTCATGATCTGCCGATAGGTTAAACCGATGCCAAAGACTATGCCGCAGGTTATGCCAAGGAGAAGCAACAGTATGATCGAGATGATGTTACCAATTTCGTCACTGACCGTAGCCTTCTTTTTCATGATCTGCCGATAGGTTAAACCGATGCCAAAGACTATGCCACAGGTTATGCCAAGGAGAAGCAACAGTATGATCGAGTTGATGTTACCAATTTCGTCCCTGACTTCTTGTATCGTCTCCAGATTACGCTCATTGAGCTGATGAAGGTAAGGGAGACTGAGGATGTCCTGATGGCCTGTGACGTTTAGCAGAGGGGAAGCTGCGATGCCTGGGAACCGGTTCTGCACGCTGTTGCGATTGATGTATCTCGTTCCGTTTATGGTGACCCAATTGTTGAAGATGATTAATTGTGTGCCACGCACCCAGGACTCGGTGCCGTTATCTACGCAGATTGCCGCCGCTGCATCATTGATGATGACAATTCCATCGTCGACCCACATGACTGCGTCTAGGTCGTTCGGCTGAAGTTCGCAATGAGCTACACCGCCAGCATGAACTTCCTTGGCGCATGAGCTGGCTGTTGACCGTTGACAAAATGTCGTTCTTGGGGTGGCTGTGCAGTTTTCCAGCGCGTAGATTTGATCTTGGCATTCGGCGATGATGTTGTTCTCGATTCGCAGCATATGATTTTTGTGGGCGACTGGGTAGACTGTAATTTTCTTGCAGGCGTGTTTAATTTTTGGAAAAGAGATTATAAAATATATCATGTTTGTGGATTGTAGAACTTTGACGGACGAAGCGGACATTAAGTCGGCTATGGGAGTATCTGTGGGCTCTTCAAACCAAACAGATTTTAAGTCTGCGTGGTCTAAGATGTTTGGACTGACAATGTTGGCTTTAGCCAGGGTTATGGCGAGCATTAAGTTCTGCAACTCCATCGACAACATTCTGTTCCTAGCCAAAAGTGTTTCATATAAGTGGCCTGAATCAATTTGCCTGTCTTTTGAGGCTTTCAAAATTTGGTTGACTGTGAGCGTGAGTTGGTTAATCTGATCCTGTACTCTAGTGTTTATCTGCACCTGTCTATTATTTGAATTTATTTAACTTATAAATATTATTAAGCAACCTAATACTAAGACCTATCTAAAGCGGGGTGCCAAGTGGCTTAAAACTTATATCTCTAGCAAGCTAATGTAAAAGAAAAATTGCCAAATGGCACAATAAAAGATAAAAGTAGAAAAGAAAACACTACTTAAGGTTGTCTTTGTGGACTACCCAGGTCGGCTTCCTCGGTTTTTTCTTCACACAAAGGTGTAAGTTTGTTTCTGAGCCTGCGATTAGACTTTACCAAGACTTTCTCTCCTACTTCAAAAACACTATTTTGTCGGGAGTCATTTTCCCTAGCTCTGAGGTTGTCCTGCGCTTTTTTAAGCTTGTTCTGAATCTGCGTCTGAGATTCGCCTGGGAGTGAACGGACAACATCGACCGGCCGCGTATCAGTGACCGAATGGATTGTCTTGTTGTACTCCACTGTGGACAACAAAATTACCTCTACGGTGTCGCTAATGTTTTTGTCTATTTTTAAGCATCTAGCTAGTTCCAGTAGGGTGCTATGGAAACGCTCGACTTGCCCATTGGAAACGCTATGCAAGGGCGGAGCATTTGAAATGCTGACTCCATAGTTATTCATCAATAGTGGACAGATAGTCTGGGAGTTCAAGGCTGGCTCATTGTCGCAGTAAATCGCTTTGACTCCCGGGAAGAAATTCATGAGCTGTAACAAGGGTACTTTCAAGTCCTCTATTGTTCTGGATGCGATCGGTTGAACTACAGCGAATTTTGAAAACTTGTCAATACAAGTTAAAAAAAATTTTTTGTCAGTTGTGAAGATGTCCACATGTAGCATCTCCCCTGGGTATGAAGAAATCGGCGCCTCACCAATCTCTTGTTTTTTAGGGTGCCTATCCTATTAGCCCTGGCACAAGTCTTACAGTTTTGTACGATTTCGTTGGCTATTTTGGCCATTTTTGGGAAATAGTACTCTGAGAGGACCTGCTTAATGTTCACCTGGGCTGCCCTGTGGGCTCTGTTGTGTTCTGTGACGAGAATTTCCCTTCTCTCACTAACACAGAAAATGTCCACAACCCTGTTTTTTGCAGTGCCAGAACTTGGTAGTTGGAAATTTCCGCACGAAGTCGTCCTGCACCAGCGCCAAAGTGTGTAAATCGCAGTGTAGCGCATTCACCACATCAGGTTTTACTACCTCCATTAGTTCCTCGAGAAGTGATTCTCTGCAGGTAAAACTCAGGGAGTGCTGCCTCTTGTTTCCAAACAGAATAAAGCTGCGCTTTTGTGGAAAACGCATCTCTTCAAGAATTATCTGGTTCTGGAAACAGTTCAAGGGCTTATCAGTGGACTAGATAGTGTAAGTCAAGGAGACCTCACTGTGAATCGTGGCAATGCATGATTCATTATCTTGGTGGCTCAGAGCGTTAAGCTGTTGCCTGGATAAGGCATCAGCGACCAGATTTTCTTTGCCTGGCTTGTAGAATATGCGCGCGTTGGACTCGTCAATGCGCGCCTTCCATCGCTTGATTTTAGCGTTAGGGTTAGACTCAGAAACGGCAAAGGCCAGAGGTTGATGGTCCGTGAAGATGTTGAGATCTTTCACCTCATACAAATAATGGCGCAATTTGCCAAGGGCCCACACGATAGCTAGTAGCTCTCTTTCGTTTGTGGCATAATTGATCTCTGGATTCTTTAGTGTCCTGGAGATCATAGTGATGGGACGCCCTTCTTGAGAGAGGACTGCCCCTATCCCATACCCCGACGCGTCTGTCGTTAGATCAAACGGCTCATTGAAGTCAGGGTATCGGAGGATGACATCCTCAGATGCCAATATGTTTCGCAGTTTTTGAAACACACTGCGCTGGAGATCAGAGAATTCGACAGAAATCTTTCTTGATCTATGTTTGCTAACTGACCCATTTTCACCCTTAAGAATATCTCAAATGATGCAAAATCTTTGATAAAGCACCTATAATAGCTAGCGAGTCCTAGAATTGACCTCGAAAACCGTCTTGGGCTCCGGGAATTCCTGTATCGCTTTGACTTTCTCTGGGTCGGTTGTGGCACCATCGCTTGTGACCACGAATCCAAGAAAATTCACGATTTTCTTAAAAAATTGCGACTTTTCCTTGGACACCCTCATGTTAGCTTCATATAGGTTTTTTAATACCCAGTCAACATGTCTGACATGGGACTCCTCATCTTTTGAAAAGACGATGACGTCATCGACATACACGTAACATGTCTTGCCGATCTGCTCTCGCAGTATGTCATCGATCGCCCTTTGGAAAATGCTGGCGGCGTTTTTCAAGCCGAAAGGAAGTCGGCAGAATTCATATTTTCCTCCATTTACGGAAAAGGAAGTCTTCGCCCGGTCGCGTTCTGCGAGCATAATTTGGTGATAGCCAGACTTAAGATCCAGTGTCGAAAAGTACTTGGCTTTACCCAGGTTTCCCAAAATCATGGATATATTGGGCATGGGATACCTGTCCGTAATCGTTCTTTCATTGAGTTTCCGAAAGTCCATGACGAGACGCATGTTTCGGTTACCCATTTCATCCGTGCCCTTTTTGTCAACCACCCAAATGGGGTTGTTATAGGGAGAAACGGATTTCTGAATTATGCCATTCTTCAAGAGATTTTGAATCTCTTTATTGACAAATTCAGCTGCGCCCATAGGATAAGGGTACAGCTTAGCGTAGATAAGCTGTTCGTCGACCGTTCTAATGGTGGCTACCACCGATGTGTTGTATGGTAGCGCCTCATTAGCGTCTGCGAACGTCTTTTTCCTATCCATTAACATTTTTAAAAAGTTTTGTCTAATCAGGGGAGGTGCGTCTGTGCAATCTACGTTAGTGAAATTGACATCCACACACTTGTAGTATAAAATCGGTTCGGAACTGTTGCCAAATCTGAGTTGGCTCGAGTTTAGACAGAGCTGAGCCCCTCTGTCAACAGATCGAGCCCTATAATTCCATCAAATGTTGACAATTCTGAGAGAAGGAAAAAAGTTGACTTTTTTCCAAACATTGATACATAGCACTTCTCAGAAATTTTGGTAGTGCCATGAATGGAGTGGGTGGTAAATGGGTTGTCGACTGGGCGAACTCCTTTCAGCCCATGGTGCGGCCGAATGTAGTTTTTCGCTGCACCTGTGTCGATGAGAAACCTCATTTGAGTCCCCGCTACTTCTCGCCTGATGAAAGGCAGCAGGGACACCCCTAAAAAATTGAGAACGTCAGAGTCGCCGTCCGAATCATCGGCAATCTGCGCCTCAGCATTTCTAGCTGCCGCTGCATACCCCTCAGCTCCACATTCTTGGCTCTGAGTGGTATGATTTACCCTTTGACGCCTCGGACCCGTTGCTCGGTCAGAGGTGTTCGTTCTTTTGAACGCCTGTGGGTTGCCCGAGTTGACGTAAGCTGGTGCCTGCGATGGCATCAGCACTCTAGACATTGAAGGGTCAACGTCCATTGGCTGCGGATCATTATTGCCGCTGCTTTGCCTACCACTACGCTGATCGGACTGTTTGGGCTGCTGAGGTTGCTGCGGCTTTTGTTGCCGCGTGTAATGAGGGCTTTTTGTAGGGACAGGCAGTGTCTCGGCTTCTGCGCCCTTTTGCCGCTGCTGAAATTGAGGCTTTTGGTCGGGTCTCCGAGCCTTGTCCTCGATACTTTTGGCATAGTTTGCCGCGAAGGTTTATCTCTCATGATTGGCCTCGATTTCTTGTGCGAGTGCCAAAGCAGAGGGGAGATCGAGCGGGTGTGCCGCAAACAGAACATCAGAGAGGCTGCGCTTGAGGCCAGAAGTTAATATGCGCAAGGCATCCCCTCTAAACTTCTCGCACATGCCCTTAGCTAGTGCTGCGTCATATGTCATATTTACCTTGTTTATGAGAAAGGTGAGCTTTTTCTCGACCTCATCATAATATTGTGGCAAGGTAAGCTGTCAATCTAAGCGGTCAGAAGCAAAATAAGTGGTTCGGCCTAAATTTGTATAATGGCATAACAATTTAGGATCGGGGCAAACGAAGACAAAACTGCGTCGGCCGAACCCCTTATTTTGCTTCTGATGATTATCACCGCTTGGTAATGGCGAGAGCTGCCATTATATCGTCTGAATATTTTATACGCTGCAATTGCAGCCTGTCGCCATGAAACATAAGTTTCTTGCGAGCCCGTAAACTCTGCGAGACACTTGACCGCGTCTAGAGGCTCCACGCAGCGAACGTCGTCCACGATTTGTATTTCTTCAAAAGTCTCAATCGGAGGCGCTGTGACCTTCAGATCTGTTACTTTTTCTGTCAACTCGGCAATTTGCCGATTGAGGCTCTCTTTAAGAGCCGCATCCCTCTCCCTGAATGCCTCTGCCCGTGCTTTGAGCGCACCCGAAACTGCTGACTCAACCAGGGCCCTGAGTTGCTGGGGATCCATATCTGTTTTGTTTGAATGCACTTCTTTGTATGGGTCCACCCTAATATCGTTGCTATCTGAGTCCTCTGAGTCAGACTTTCTCAAATAAGGGTCTCTATATTTTCCGAACGCCTTTCTCATTAGTTAAGGAATATGACAACTAGCCACAGAATCAGATTAGCATCATTTATAAAAAAATAATCAAAACAAAGTATTTGTCGAAACAATAGAACAGTCAATGGTCAATTGGATTTGCAGAACAAAATAATCGATGTGCAACAACACAGTTTAGTTAATTATTGAATTTTTCGAGAGAAAAAAATTTGTATCTACCTCACACAGTACTTAAAATTTGTGTGAATGAAAAGCTCACTTACATGATCTTTATGAAATTATGTGGTAACCCTAATATCCTAATATCCGCAGGTGATGCTGTCTCCCTCGCTGCGGTCACGCACAAAAAACTTTTTAACGCTGCCCAGATTAGCTTGCGCGCTTACTGGTGACACACCGCTGCCCGAAGAGCTCCAGCGGCTTCGGTGTATAAAGAAACAATTTGTGTAATTCAATACACTCGCACTGACCGAGTTGACGTAGGTCAGGTACACTGCACAGCACTAAACGTAAATTACGATATGCCGAATTTGTTGTAGCGTTTGGCGCAGATTTAAATGCGAGCGCCGTTAGTGTCACAACACACAACACAAGTTCATATTTTATTTTTATCTGTTTTAAATGCCTCTTGTTAAGTTGCTTCGTTTTATTATGAATGCACTGTTCACAACACAAACACAAGTTCAGATTTTTTTCTTTTTATCTGATTTAAATATTTGTTGTTAAGTTTTTTTTTTTTTATGTGTGCACCTTTCACAACACAAAACACAAGTTCAGACTTTTATTTTTATCTGCTTTGAATATTTGTTGTTAAGTTGCTTTTTTTTTTTTGTGTGCACCGTTCACAACACAGAACACCAGTTCAGATTTTTCTTTTTATCTGATTTAAAAACTTTTTGTTTAAATCCACGGCTACGCGACTTGGGACGGAGCGCGAGATTCGTTACCGTTGGGCGCCAATGAAATGATTATAGATTTTAGTTAGGTAAATGTTATATTTATAAATATATTTAGTATTGTTTACGACATAGTCTATGAAGGAGTTAATTAGCGCTTGGACTTGCTGTCTCAAGGCATACAAATTGTGAACTAAAAACTAAGTTGACAAAAAGAGACTTATGAAGCTACAAAGAATTACAATGAAGAATTATTAAAGTATCAAGTTACTCAATGCAAAATCATAGCGGCTGCAGAAACGCTTAGCTTGCGCCTCATGCATTGCCTGCTATGTGAAGACATCCGGCCCAGAGCTGAGTCAGCGTCTGTGCTGGAGTCAAACCGAGTCGCGTTAACTTATGTTAACTACTCCCCCTCAAGTCGAGGCCGCCCTCGGCCGACCCTATCTCAGCGATCACCTCGTTCATCCTTCGAGCCGTAGCCTTCTTTTTCATGATCTGCCGATAGGTTAAACCGATGCCAAAGACTATGCCGCAGGTTATGCCAAGGAGAAGCAACAGTATGATCGAGATGATGTTACCAATTTCGTCACTGACCGTAGCCTTCTTTTTCATGATCTGCCGATAGGTTAAACCGATGCCAAAGACTATGCCACAGGTTATGCCAAGGAGAAGCAACAGTATGATCGAGTTGATGTTACCAATTTCGTCCCTGACTTCTTGTATCGTCTCCAGATTACGCTCATTGAGCCGATGAAGGTAAGGGAGACTGAGGATGTCCTGATGGCCTGTGACGTTTAGCAGAGGGGAAGCTGCGATGCCTGGGAACCGGTTCTGCACGCTGTTGCGATTGATGTATCTCGTTCCGTTTATGGTGACCCAATTGTTGAAGATGATTAATTGTGTGCCACGCACCCAGGACTCGGTGCCGTTATCTACGCAGATTGCCGCCGCTGCATCATTGATGATGACAATTCCATCGTCGACCCACGTGACTGCGTCTAGGTCGTTCGGCTGAAGTTCGCAATGAGCTACACCGCCAGCATGAACTTCCTTGGCGCATGAGCTGGCTGTTGACCGTTGACAAAATGTCGTTCTTGGGGTGGCTGTGCAGTTTTCCAGCGCGTAGATTTGATCTTGGCATTCGGCGATGATGTTGTTCTCGATTCGCAGCATATGATTTTTGTGGGCGACTGGGTAGACTGTAATTTTCTTGCAGGTGTGTTTAATTTTTGGAAAAGAGATTATAAAATATATCATGTTTGTGGATTGTAGAACTTTGACGGACGAAGCGGACATTAAGTCGGCTATGGGAGTATCTGTGGGCTCTTCAAACCAAACAGATTTTAAGTCTGCGTGGTCTAAGATGTTTGGACTGACAATGTTGGCTTTAGCCAGGGTTATGGCGAGCATTAAGTTCTGCAACTCCATCGACAACATTCTGTTCCTAGCCAAAAGTGTTTCATATAAGTGGCCTGAATCAATTTGCCTGTCTTTTGAGGCTTTCAAAATTTGGTTGACTGTGAGCGTGAGTTGGTTAATCTGATCCTGTACTCTAGTGTTTATCTGCACCTGTCTATTATTTGAATTTATTTAACTTATAAATATTATTAAGCAACCTAATACTAAGACCTATCTAAAGCGGGGTGCCAAGTGGCTTAAAACTTATATCTCTAGCAAGCTAATGTAAAAGAAAAATTGCCAAATGGCACAATAAAAGATAAAAGTAGAAAAGAAAACACTACTTAAGGTTGTCTTTGTGGACTACCCAGGTCGGCTTCCACGGTTCTTTCTTCACACAAAGGTGTAAGTTTGTTTCTGAGCCTGCGATTAGACTTTACCAAGACTTTCTCTCCTACTTCAAAAACACTATTTTGTCGGGAGTCATTTTCCCTAGCTCTGAGGTTGTCCTGCGCTTTTTTAAGCTTGTTCTGAATCTGCGTCTGAGATTCGCCTGGGAGTGAACGGACAACATCGACCGGCCGCGTATCAGTGACCGAATGGATTGTCTTGTTGTACTCCACTGTGGACAACAAAATAACCTCTACGGTGTCGCTAATGTTTTTGTCTATTTTTAAGCATCTAGCTAGTTCCAGTAGGGTGCTATGGAAACGCTCGACTTGCCCATTGGAAACGCTATGCAAGGGCGGAGCATTTGAAATGCTGACTCCATAGTTATTCATCAATAGTGGACAGATAGTCTGGGAGTTCAAGGCTGGCTCATTGTCGCAGTAAATCGCTTTGACTCCCGGGAAGAAATTCATGAGCTGTAACAAGGGTACTTTCAAGTCCTCTATTGTTCTGGATGCGATCGGTTGAACTACAGCGAATTTTGAAAACTTGTCAATACAAGTTAAACATTTTTTTTTGTCAGTTGTGAAGATGTCCACATGTAGCATCTCCCCTGGGTATGAAGGAAGGCGTCTCACCAATCTCTAGTTTTTTAGGGTGCCTATCCTATTTAGCCCTGGCACAAGTCTTACAGTTTTGTACGATTTCGTTGGCTATTTTGGCCATTTTTGGGAAATAGTACTCTGAGAGGACCTGCTTAATGTTCTCCTGGGCTGCCCTGTGGGCTCTGTTGTGTTCTGTGACGAGAATTTCCCTTCTCTCACTAACACTGAAAATGTCCACAACCCTGTTTTTTGCAGTGCCAGAACTTGGTAGTTGGAAATTTCCGCACTAAGTCGTCCTGCACCAGCGCCAAAGTGTGTAAATCGCAGTGTAACGCATTCACCACATCAGGTTTTACTACCTCCATTAGTTCCTCGAGAAGTAAGCAGAAGTAAGCAGGTAAAATGCAGAGATACTGCATGTACTCCTTGGCAGATCCGCGTAACAGCCGATTGGCGAGCGACCAGCATTGGCTGTCGGTGGTTTTGTAAACACTGGCCGCTTTTTCCAGATCTCGGGTCCAAATATGAACGGATATGTGGTCGTTTCCAGAAAAGAACGGAACGGTGGCCCCGATATCGCTTATATCAACACGACGGCGTTGATCGGGTACATCTGCGCTTCGTACCAGTTCAGCAGCACGCGCTTTCAACTCAGCTAGGTTTTTTCGAGCGGTGTACAAGTTGACTTGGCTCATAATAGCTGTAAGTTCACCTGCTGCCGCCACTTCCACAAGTTCAGCTTCTGTGCCCGACGTGCTCGAACTCGATTCCATTCGTTTACTTGCATATCGGGTGAATTTGCGAGCACCGGCGAATTTGAGCCGAACCAGCAGCATCTGCACACTGGCCGCCAGGCATGGTAACAGCATCAGTATCTTCGTCTCCAGGGAATTGCGCAACATTTCCGGTCTCGTCCATTACCGATTTTGCAATAGAACGCAGTTGATAAATTGACGCCTCAATGCCAACGGTAACTTTTCTCTCAGCCAACAGGCCCAGCAATTCGGATTTATTCAATTTGATTATATAGGCGTATTTCATCAAACGGTGATCTTTTTGGGCAAACCCCACACTTGATTTGTAAACTTGACTATTTTTAAAACAAATTTGATGTCGGATGATGGTAGATTTTAATGTTTTCTTTATTTCTTTTAATTTTACAATGTGTCGTTTTGTCCCGCCATCTTAAGATTAAAATTTCTTAGAACTCCCGTCTCTAGCGCTTGGGCGATTAACTATCGCTGACGGGCTTTGCCCGATTTACTATCGCATACAACACTAGAATTATCGAACTGGAAATACTAAATACTTAGCCGTTTACACAGGCCTGCCTATTTCCATAAGATATTCCCTATAAACTTCACACTGACGCTTACGCCTGTTTTGCAACATACGGTGAACGTCGATTCATGAAACTTCAGTCCCAAACTCAGACAACAATGCTTGCTGATGAGTGATGTTAGAAATACTATACTGGCTACGCACAAATACTTTTGCTGCCCCTTTTAAGAATTGTTTAGAGTATATGAACTTCTGAAGATCATTCCACTGAACCGCAACAGCGTTATCTTCAAACTCCTCCATTGTTCAAAAAATGGCTGACTTGACCCATTAAACTGTGAAAGTGAGTCTTCCACATATCTTAAAGTAAATGTCGTTCATCCTACCCCTACAGCAGAGTGAAGTGACCCTGCATCGTCGTACTCAGATTCATCATCCAAACTATTATCAATTTGCAAATTGAAATGTTCAAATAGTCTATCTTGCAAAGTTGGATTTCTACTTGCAGTCGGCAAATTCAATTCCGCCAACTTATCTTTCAGTGCGCTAACAGTTAATGCCAAAATTTCGTCTCTATTCATCTTGTTGTCAGTGTTGCTCGCTTTTCACAAATGCTAAGATTTTTAACTTACTAAGAGAAAACAATATAGGTATTTAGTTTAATGGTAATTGTAATATACTATTTTTCATAAATGTTTCGTTTCAATTCTTGGCTACGTTACACAATATCTGATTAGAATTCAATCTCCGATTCAACTCAAATTCAAACTTAAATTTCTACAAATACTCTAATTTCAACTATAAATTATATTATTCAAATCTTACCACGAAACAGTAATAATAATTATTTTCAATTGGTTTATAATCTCAAGTTTCTCTTCCGTTGTTCTGTTACCTCGTACACCCTTTGCGCACGGCTCGTATGCCGCCAAACTCCGCTCTGTCTGTCCTCTGCCACGTAGACTCTGCTCTACACTTGAGATTTTTCAATGATATTTCGCAAGACGTTGAAACTGAGTGGTATGCAGCCTATGCTACACTCAATTTACAAACTTCCCTCTCGCTTGCGCTTCCGTCCAATGAAACGCAATAAACAATTATTTGTCTCGCTCTTGCATACACGCTCCACGCGTGCTTTTCTTCTCGAGAAATAGACGATTCCACGAAATTAAAAAAGGCATTAGGGGCTGCACAATTTCACCACAAGCTTCGTCGACTCTTTGCAATCAAACTTTAAAGAATTATCATGCATCAAACTAAGTATGTCGCTTCGCCAATTTGTTAAATTATTTTGTTCATAGTTTCGTGCATTTCACAAGTCTTTCGTTATTCATTCCACTTCTGACACCAAAATTTGTGGGGGTGACCGGGTTTTATCGGATCCCGAATAACGCTTATATAGTTATTTAAAATTATATAGTTATTTAAACACTTTGAAATATGAATTTATAATTAAATTTTCAAAATATCGGCTAGAGAGCTGAACTTTGACTTTTTAGATTCGTATATACCATTATTATTATTATTATTTGTAAGGGAGTCTCACAACAGAAATTTTAGTGACACAGCGACCGAAGAGCAGTCTTTTCCGCCATGGTGCTTCCTATGGGGACAAGAGACGCTCTATCCCCCTTTTGAAGGAGAACAGATCCCTTGTCGAGGAATTACTGATCTGTGCTGGAGTAACAAATTCCCATAGATACTTCTTCCTATTAATATTATTAATTCATTTATTTATTATAAATAGTCGACAAAGCGAGTGTCAACGAAAATGTTTAAGGTACATAAATATAAATGTATACATATAGATATTAAAAGCTAAAAGCCTAACGAGTTACAAAGATTTCTAATAACATCACCGACACTGTGGGGGTATTTTATTTGCCAGTCCGGCCAGCTATGCCCCTAATCACAGCTAATTATTGTCAGTGACGTTATTACAACCTACATCTAAATAGAAAGGCGTTAGTAGTAGAAATATAAATTTAAATGTAAATTTAATTTAAATTACATACAAAATATTCAGGAAAAGTGAAAGAAACAATATTAATAATAATAATAATTAGTCTTTGATAGAAAGAAGAAAGGAAACAGACAGAGATGGAAAATTACTGACCCGATGGGGGTATTTTTTAGCCCGTCCGGCAAGCTATGCCCCTGCTCACAGTTGAGGGTGGTCAGTGATTTCCCTAAGGTATCCTGAAAGCAACGATTTTATTAGTGGCAGAGAGAGTTCTGAGGAGAACACGTGGTATAGGCTATTATATTGCAGGCATAATAAACGAAAAGAGTTGTGCAAAGCATAGTCTGTCGTGCATGTAGGCAGAAATAAGGGATAATAGTTTCTAGTAGGTCTAAAGGGAACAGAGAAGTTCAAGTTCATCGTTGAACTCTTTCGACAAACGTTTAATAGACCGAAGAACACCTTTAGCCTCGTTTACAATACAGGATATGAGAAAATTTAAGCTCAGCTTTGAATCAAAGAGAACTCCAAGGTATTTTACTGTTAGTATACGTTGCAATGGAACATTGTCAACTGTATATCTAACTGAATGTGACTTAGAACGACTAAAAGTCATAAACATGCAATTTTAACATTTTAACAACTGATTGGCCGATCATCAAAGTTGCATAGAGTTCAAATCATCTCATCATCAAAATGTTGCAGGAAATCGGCGTACGGGTAAATAAGTTTCACATCATCTGCATACACAAGTATGCGAGCATGTGATATTATAGAGGGGAGGTCATTTATGAAAAGAGTAAATAGTAGAGGTCCAAGATGACTACCTTGAGGTACACTTGACACATAAATCTGATTAGTAATTTTAGATCTAAGAGAGACTCTTTGAGTTCTACCCTTTAGATAAGATAAAATCCAAGACAGAAGAGAGGGAGGGAAATCAATACGGTCAAGTTTTAGCAGTAAAAGTTCATGGTGTACAAAGTCAAATGCTTTACTAAAGTCTGTATAAATGACATAAGTTTGCTTTTTTTGCCAGAAAAGCATCATTTACCAGCGAGGTAAATTCAAGCAAGTTGGTCATAGTTGACCGGCTCCTAATAAAGCCATGCTGAGCAGGGGATAGAAGTGATTTGCAGAGTTGCTGCAAAGTGGAAGCAATTATGTTTTCAAATAATTTATGTATAGCAGACAGTTTTGCAGTGACCCTATAGTTTGTTATATCAGACCTACAACCTTTTTTCTGGATAGGAATGATATACGATTCTTTCCAAAGAGATGGAAAAACAGCAAATTCAAGGGATAGATTACAAAGCTTCAGCAATGGGCGAAGAAGGGAAGCACTACACTCTTTGAGTAGACAACTAGGAATGTTGTCGGGCCCTGAAGAGTAAGAAGTTTTTAAAGATTTAATAGCAGAAAGAGGGGAGGTATAGGTAACGATAGGCATAAAGATAGAATTAGAAGGAAAAATGTGGTAAGGATAAGACATATTAACAGAGGAGACAGAGGAATAGGTTGACTGAAAGAAGTTAGCATAGAGATCAATTGCAACAGAATCATTGCTTGCTTTTTCTATCCCTCGAAAAAATGAGGAAGGCAAACATGAAGATTTGCGCTTCGAATTTACAAAACTGTAAAATTGCATAGGGTCTTGACTAAATTACCTTTTGCAACGGGCAATATAATTTGCATAGCAGTGAGAATTATGAATAAAAAACTTGACTTGGCTATGGAATACTTCGACAAGTCTGAAATTGAACCAGACTTTTTAAACTTTTTAAAACATTTAGATTTAATGTTTTTTAAGTTTGATAGTCTGGAAGTAAGCCAGGGTGGTTTTTGCCGAATCAAGGCGAGGGATGCAATTAGGAATGCAGACATCAAGAAGAGAGCTTAGAGCATTAGTAGCATTATCTATATCAACCGCGTCATAAAGAATGGACCAATCGGTTGCAAAAATAAGTTTATTAGGCAAGGCAAGGTTTCCTTTGCGAAAGCAACGGCGGGGCTTTTGAGGCGTTGTAAATTTTGAATTTTGCAAACGAACAGTGTCACCTCAAGAGTAGAATGATAAGTATCCTCAGGGACCGAAAGAGGGGATGACCTAGATATATCAGCCATACGATGATCATTGACGAAGACAAGATCAAGTGTTCTATTCAATTGATTTGTGATAGAATTGATCTGGAACAACGAGAGATCAAGCATACCATCTAAAAAGTCATGATGGGCTGAAGGCACAAGATGGTTTGAGGATGAGAATAATGACCAAGAAATGTTTGGTATATTAAAATCACCCAACACAATAAATAAGTCATTATCGCGCACATGAGAAGAAACGTCGTTAATACATGCCAAATGTTGCATATAAACCTCAATATTAGAAGAAGGAGGGATATATGAGTAAGTGATAAATAAAGCACAAGATGGGAGGGTTACTTTTACAGAAACAATCTCTGCATCAGTAGGCGCAGTAGAATGGAGTGAGGTTTTAACTGCAATTAATACCCCACCACCTCGACGAACACATAAAATGTGCTTTGTTGTCCTTGTTCGTCATTCTCTCTGCAGAATCTACACTCTGTGTGAGGGGATAGGCGCATTTTGTGGAGGTGATATTTGACAGTGTGGTGAGATAGGACACCAGGAGCCGTAGTTTTGGTCTTTTTACCTATATGTGGGCTGACCAGCTCTTTAGCTTGTCGTAACCCAGGTCTCGTTGACCAGTAGATTCCCCTCTCTTTCTTTGATCATTCCTCTATCTCTTTGGCAGAAGCCCAGCTTAACCCACAAAAGAGTTCAGGTCCAAGAAGGGTGGTTGCGGAACCGGCCCTAGCAAGCCCGTACGTAACTTCGTTACCGGAAATTCCGTAATGTCCTGGGGCCCTACAAAGTTTGATCTGGTTTCTATGTGACAGTTGCTGGAGCCAATTCTAGCAATCCGCAACCAGTTTTGAGATAATCCTCCATTAGTAAAGAGCTTGAATGGCTGCTTGGCTATCTGAAAAGATATTTAAGGTGGCTCTTTTTATCCCCTTGTAAAGGATATGTCTGGAGCAGGACTCAATGGCGTCAATCTCAGATTGAAAAACAGTGGACCATGTACCCAATGCAATCGAGATTTTGGGGTTGGGTCCTGTGATCCCCATACCAACCCCTTGATTAATTTTTGATCCATCTGTGAACCACTGCAGGCTCATGCGATCATTACAATGGTTGCCATCATCCCAGAAAAGTTCCGTGGTCTTAAAACCCGTTCTGTCGCAGATCCCTAAGCCAGGAATAGTTTTTACTAGACTAGCATGACCTATGTCTGCTGCTAGCAACCCATTTGTCAGTTTAATCCTCAGAAGGCTCAAAGAAGCTACCTTCTTTAAGTGCAAATGCAGTGGCTTCAGTCCTAAGACTGTCTCCAGTGGTGAAGTAGGACATGTATGTATGATACGCGTGAGGGATACGCAAACGAGCCGTTGAAGTTTGCTGCATTTTTGTATGGCGGTGGCGTGCTGGATCTTTGGCCACCAGACGAGGACAGCGTAAGTGACAACAGGCATAATCATCTTACTATACAGCCATCTGATGGCTTTGGAGTCTAAGCCACACATTTTAGCGAAGAGCCGACGATATGTCCACAATGCATGAGTACCTTTGGTCAACGTTTTGTCTAAGTGCGAGTTCCAGTTTAGTCTCTTATCCAGATTTACACTAAGATATTGACGTCACTGGAGAGCTCGATGTAGAGCTGTTCGACATCGATGTTGTACTGTTTCGTGAAGGGAACGAAAATCGCCTTCTGTGGGTTGATATTAAGACATCTGTGCAATATCTTAGCGCCGTGTTTAGAGCCGTTTGCATAAATTCGGTGATGGTTAAGCCGAACTTTCTGGAGACTATTATTTCCAGGTCATCTGCATACCCTATGGTATCGATACCCAGCTCCGATAGTTGAACCAGTAGTTCATCTATCACTATCTCGCCCTAAGTAGGCCAATTAGTAGACTAAGTTTATCTTCTAGGCTATGTTGCAGCAGGGCCGGGAAAATCTAGTCGACCCCTGGGGCTTTGAAGGGAGCGAATAATATAATGCCCAACGTGAGCTTGTCAGCGTCGAAGATAACACCCGACAGACTGTAACTAAGTATATCTTCTAGGGTATGGTGCAGCAGGGCCGGGATAATCTAGTCGCCCACGTGTCTTTGAAGGGAGCGAATGATTTAATGGCCCACCTGACCTTGTCAGCGTCGAAGATAACACCCGACAGACTGTAACCACGTCTAGCTGGTGGTTCAGTATTTCCATCACTTCAAGGATTTTCCGGGTTTATAACAGAACTAGGGAAATGCACCTGGAGCTTTAGCTTAGCTTTAGCGTTTCTCGTAGATTCTGTGTGTAAGAACCATCTGTTCTTTTTAGGAGCCCCACACCATTAGATGACCCTCTGGCCAATACCTTTTGCAATCTCGCTGCTTCTGGAAGTGACTCCAGACTTTCACAGTAGGTGCGCCAGGTATCGCGTTTGCCGCGTCTAATGTTCTTATTATACTTAGTGAGCGCGCATCTTTATGTGTCCCACGAGTCTCTATTTGACTTGGCTCTGTTAAACAGCTGTCTGACCTCCTACCTTTGATTTGCCAGGCCTTCGCTCCACCAGGGAACCTCACGTTTCGCCTGATGGGATCTTAGGGCCGCACTATCATGATAGGAGGTTAAAAGCAGATCTTGAAGTTGTCTTGACGCCATTTCTATCTCCCTCGTGGAGTTAAAGCTGGCTTGCTGCTCAATCAACATATGTACATATGTATTTATGTCGGAATGGCATAATATGCTGAAAGGATTGTAGCCTTGGTGCATACTGACCATAAAAAATATTGATACGCGGTGATTGTGAATCATCGAAAGTTAGTAAAGAGGTCGTCTGGAAGAGTTTGTCGAGAGTAGATGTGTTGTGCAAGGAATTGTCGTAAGTCGCAATGAGTACAAGTTTAAGTTCACTGAAGAACAATATTTTACCACTTAAATTCTATTGTAATTCCGATAAATAAAAAAACAATTTGTGAAACCCACATGTATATGCACATTCATGCGTAAGCTCTCGAATTTGAATTTTAAAGCGATTGTTGGTGCATGCGTGCTTCTAAGCTTAGACTTTGACATAGGCAATTCAATTGCTGCTGTAGCTCGGTGGTAGAGGTGTTGCCTGGCGCATTATCAGACGCGAGCTCGAATCTCGCTATGTCAATGGAGATTTCTTAGTGTTTATTTTTTCTATACCCTGAACCCATTGAAAATGGGTAAAAAGGGTATAATGGTGCAAATGTATGTAACAGGCAGAAAGAGGCATCTCCGACCCCATAAAGTATATATATTCTTGATCAGCATCACTAGCCGAGTCAATTAGGCCCTTTCCGTCAACCTGTCCGTCCGTCTGTCTGTATGAACGCGTCTATCAAGTTTAGATCAGATCAATCAGATAATCAATGATTTTTTGACCCGGTTTTTGAAGCATATCTCATAAACTATTAGAGCTAGAGCCACCAAATTTGTTATACCCTGAACCAATTGAAAATGGGTTAAAAAGGGTATAATGGTTTTGTGCAACTGTATGTAACAGGCAGAAGGAAGCAACTCCGACCCCATAAAGTATATATATTCTTAATCAGCACGACGAACTCAGTTGAATTAGCCATGTCCGTCTGTCCGTCTGTATGAACGCAGCGATCTCGGAAACTACTAAAGCTAGAAACCTAAACTAAACGACTATAGATTCTCCTAATTTTTAACGATGTCATGCTCCGTTCCGATTTTAAGACTTGGTTTTCTTGGCATATCTCGGAGACTATAAGAGCTACAGCCATCGAAATAAGTTTAATATGTGCTCGTAAGGGATACGATGGTTATGAATATTTGGGATTTTGGATACCTTCCCCATTAGCACCCCATATCAAAAAACCCAAATCAAATACTACACACTTTCGCTTGGGTTTGTACATCGATTTGGATGTTCTCAATGAGCACTGGAAATTTAATAACGATCATACTCTTAGCTTAGAAGTTACTCAATAATTCATTTTCCCTAGTGGGGCCACGCGCAGCCGATGTGTGTGTGCATTTGTGTGTATGTGTGACTTTGTGAATGTGTGTTTGAATGCAAAGAGGTCTAAAAATATATGTAACGACAGCTCGCCGCTGGGTTCAGGGTATCCGGGGGTACCCGACTTGAACCAACTTACTTTCTTTTTTTACTGTTTATTTAAATTTTTAATTTTTTTTTTTCAACTTAACACACTTATTGGTCCAATTGTAAGTTAATGCTGGGACATCGGCGATTTGATATATTCTGGAGCAACAGAATGGGCAAAAGTTGGTATTTGGCATGCACAGTCTCAAAAAGCTTTCGCAAATCAACTGCAACCAACATTTGAAAGATATACTTGCAGTTTCCTTTTTTGTGAAAATTTGGCGAGAACTTTCACAACTACGGCACACTAAAATGTGTCTGCAAATATTAAAAGCGAGCGCGAAGCGCGTGCATTAACTTTTATTATTTATTTTGTATACCCTGAACCCATTGAAAATGGGTAAAAAGGGTATAATGGTTTTGTGCAAATGTATGTAATAGAAGGAAGGAGGCATCTCCGACCCCATAAAGTACATATATTCTTGATCAAGATCAACAGCCGAATCGATCTAGCCATGTCCGTCTGTCTGTCCGTCCGTCCGTCTATATGAATGCAGCGATCTCGGAAACTATAAGAGCTAGAGACTTCAACTTTTCGGCTATAGACTCGTTCATGGCACACGCAGATTAAGTTTATTTCAAATGATCGATAACCCATTAGAAACACCGAAGTTTTTAAAGGAAAGGTGTGGTAAATTTTGACAAATTTGACAATCCAAGGCTACTTAAATGAAACCCACCCCGTTTTCTTATTATCGGTTTTTCTATCCGGTTTTTTGAGCATATCTCAGGAACTATAAGAGCCAACCCGACCAAATTTGCCTTAATACTCTCGTAAGGGAAGCGCAGATTATGAACATTTCGGATTTTGGATACCTCCTCCCCATCTTCCCCAATTAACAGATAAAACATTTTTAATTGCATTTACAGCCACAATTCTTATACTCACAATGCTCGTCAATATATAAATGTAGTGTAGTTCAATAAGAATGCAGTAAACCAAATTTCATCCAAATCGGTTCAGAAACACAGAAGTTAATAATGTATTTGTATAGTGGCAAGCCACGTGGTGGCAAGCGCCAAGCGCAGACGTTTGCATGCGTGTGCACACATACATACATACATATGTATATGCACATTCATAATCGTGAGCTCTTTTTCGAATTCGAATACAATTGTTTGTGCATGTGTGTTATATTCTTAGCTCAGATTTTGACACAGACAATTAGAACGATGCTGTAGCTCGGTGGTAAAGATATTGCCTGCCGGGTTATCAGACGCGAGTGCGAATCTCGCTATGTCAACGGAGTTTTGTACTGTTTATTTAAATTTAAATTTTTTTTTATTTTATATATTTTTAATTTAACGCACTTATTGGTCTAAGTGCAACTTAATGCTGGGACATCGGCGATTTATAATATTCTAGAGCAACAAAATGGGGAAAAAATTCGTATTTGGCATGCACACTCTCAGAAAGCTTTCGCAGATCAATTGCAATCAACATTTGAAAGATAAAGTTTTCTATTTTATGAAAAGTTGGTGAGAAATTTCACAACTTCGACATACTAAATTTTGCCTGCAAATAAAAGCGAGCGCGAAGCGCAAGCATTTATTATTATTATAATTTTTTTATTCGCATATTATCAGACCTAGCGACACAAAATTTGGTTCAAATGAATAATTATATGTACTATATAACTTGCAGAATCAATCACATTAAAATTCATTAAAATTGGTTAAGAAATACAGAAGTTTTTAAAGAAAACGTGTGGTAAAATTTGACAAAGTTGATAATCCAATATGCAGCAAGTGCTGCAATAAGAGTTAAGGATTTAAGTTTGGGTTTTTAAGTTCGTGTAAACCATACGCAGATCAAGGCTATTTCAAATTATAGATATCCCGCCTGTTTTCTTTTTGATTCGATTTTTTAAACATATCACAGAAATATTAACGCTAGAGCCACCAAATGTGGTTTAATATGTTCTCGAAAAGGATTTGCAGATTTTGAATCTTTCGGATTTTGAATATCTCTCCCCATTCGCCCTTATATAAAAAAAAAACATAAACAACGCAAATCAAGCACTACAGACTTACGCTTCGGTTTGTACTATAAGAGCCAGAGCCACAAAATTTGGTTTAATAGGCTGCTCGTCAATATATAAAAAGGTAAATGTAGTATAATAAGAATGGATTAAAACGAATTTCATCAAAATCGGTTAAGACACATAGAAGTTATTAAAGAAAATGTATTTGTTTATTTGCAAACCACGTGGTGGCAAGCGCCAAGCGCAGACGATTTCTGCATTTGTTTTCACACATACATACATCATCTGGATATGCACACTCATATGCGTGAGCTCTTTTTCGAAATATAATGCAATTGTTTGTGCATGTGTGCTATATTCTTAACTCAGATTTTGACAAAGGCGATTAGAATGCTGCTGCTGTAGCTCGGTGGTAGATATGTTGCCTGGCGGGCTATCAGGCGCGAGTTCGAACCTCGATTGTGTCAACGGAGTTTTCTTCTTACTATTTATTTATTTTTTTTCAAACCTAATACTGGTCCAAGTGCAACTTAATGCTGGACATCGATTATTGAAATATTCTGAAGCAACAAAATGGGAAATAATTGGTATTTGGCATGCAGATTCTCGAAAAGCTTTCGCAGATCAACTGCAACAAACAGTTGACAAATAGTTTCCTAATCTGTGAAAATTTTTCGCGAAATTTTACAACTACTTAAATTTGTCTTCAAATATTTATTATTATACCCTGAACCCATGGAAAATGAGTAAAGAGGGTATAATGGTTTTGTTCAAATGTATGCAACAGGTAGAAGGAAGCATCTTCAGCCCCATAAAGTATATATATTCTTGTCCGTCTGTCTGTCCGTCTGTCCGTCTGTATGAACGCGTCGATCTCGGAAATTATTGGAGTTACTGACTTCAACTTTTCGGCTATAGACTCGTTCGTGGCACGCGCAGATCAAGTTTGTTTCAAAGGATCGATAAACCACACCGTTTTCCTACAATCAATAAAAATCTGCAACAACCTCAAATTTGTTAGGTCTATTTCGCAGACTATCAGAATTATCGATAAAAATCTACAACAATCTTTAATTTTTTAAGCATAATAAAAATTACTTATAAGACCTAGATAATTAAATTTGGTTCGAATGACTATTATCAATTGCATTAAGATTAATCAAAATCGGTTAGGAAACACAGAAGCTTTTAAAGAAAACGTGTGGTAAAATTTGACTAATTTGACAATCCAATTGGCAGCAAGTGCTACAATAAGAGCTAGGGATTAAAGTTTAGTCTTTTAAGTTCGTGTATACCAAAGGCAGATTAAGGCCATTTAAAATTATTGATAACCCGCCCCGTTTTCTTACGATCGATATTTTTCGGTTTTTTTGATCCGGTTTTTTTAGCATATCTCAGAAACTATAAGCGAGAGCTCGTTAAGGACACGCAGATTTCAAATATTTCGAATTTTGGATACCTACCCCGATTTGCCCTCCATATAAAAAAAAAGCAAATCAAATACTACAGACTTGCGCTTTGAATTGTACATAGATAGCACTGAAAATCACTCATAACGATCATACTCTTAGTTTAAAAGTTATTTAAGAATTCATTTTCGATTCAAATATTCTGAAGCAACAAAATGGGAAAAAATTGGTGTTTGTCACTCGTCAGACTCTCCAACAGCTTTCGCAGATCAACTGCAACCAACATTTAAAAGGTATAGTTTCCTATTCTGCATTCTTACGGCATACTTAAATTTGTCTGCAAATATTTATACCCTGAACCCATTGAAAATGGGTAAATGCAAATGTATGTAACAGGCAGAATCACGCATCTCCGACCCCACAAAGTATTTATATTCTTGATCAGGATCAACAGCCAAGTCGGTCTAGCTATGTCCGTATGTCTGTCCGTCTGTCTGTCCGTCCGTACGTCCGTCTGTATGAACGCGTCGATCTCGGAAACTATAAGAGCTAGAGACTTTAATTTTTCGGCTATAGACTCGTCCATGTCACGCGCAGTTTAAATTTATTTAAAATGATCGATAACCCACACCGTTTTCCTAAAATCGATAAAAATCTACAACAATATATATAATATTTATATATACTGAGGCACAAGAAGAATCTATTGCATTAATATTCATCAAAATCGGCTAAGAATCACAGAAGCTATTAAAGTTTAGTTTTATAAGTTCGTGTATACCATAGGCAGATTAAGACTATTTAAAATAATCGATAGCCCACCCCGTTTGCATACTATCGATATTTATCGTTTTCTTTAATCCGGTTTTTTGAGCATTTCTCAAAAACTTTAAGAGCTAGAACACCAATAGGTTTAATATGTGCTCGTTAAGAATACGCAGATAATAGATACTTCGAATTTTGGATACCTACTCCCATTCGCCCCCCATATCAAAAAAAGTAAATCGAGTACTACAGACTTGCGCTTTGGTTTGTACATATATTTGGATGCTCTTATTTAGCACTAACAATTTCATAGCGATCATACTCTTAGCTTAGAAGTTATTGAAGAATTCATTTTCCATAGCGGGGCCATGCGCAGCCGACGTGGAAAGTTCACAGCTTGCTGCATGCGTTTGTCTGTGTGTGACTTTGAATGTGTGTATAAATGGAAAGAGGTTTAAAAGTATGTAACAACAGCTCGCCGGTGGGTTCAGGGTATCTCCTAGTCGGGAACTCCCGACTAGAGCCATCTTACTTGTTTTAGAACGCATTAATTGAACTAGCCGATCATTCTAACCGAACACTGTAAATACAAAAACAGAAAAATACGAAGGCTTTGCCCGCTCGTGTCCGATTTTGGACTGGCACGGCGTTGCATCACTAAGGACCGATAGTAGGGGCATTTGGCCACCGAGGGTCAATTGTCACCACCAGAACTGCTGGGTTACAACAGACTTTGAGAGACCCCTCCCCCTTATCTTTCTAAGAGTGTTGAGTGTTTTTGCGTGAGTGCCGGTTTCTGAGTCCGTGTCCGAGTCGTGACCAGGGATGCGAGCGTTGAAATTGCTAAGCGCTGAGGCCCGGTTGCGCCGTTTGTTATTTAGGATTTGCAAATTTTAATCAAGTAAATTTATTAAATCTTAATTGCAGTAAATGTAAATTAACGTCTTTTTATAGGCGAACGCCCTTCTTGAACAATTATTTTATTAATAGTAAGCAACTTGATCGTATTGAATCGGTTGGTGATTTGGGTATCATTTTAGATCCCAAGCTTAAGTTTGACAAGCATATTTCTTCTGAGCCTTTCGTGTCCTAGGTTTCATTAGGCGCTGGTCGAAAGAATTTAACGATCCCTACATTACTAAAACTCTATATACTTCACTTGTGCGTCCAATTCTTGAGTATGGATCTTGTATTTCGTGTCCCCAATACAAGGTTCATCAGGATAGAATCGAATCCACACAAAAACCAATTCTGCTCTTTGCCCTCCGGGATTATAACTGGAATCATAATTCTCGCATGCTTTCTTATCTTGGTAGACTTTTACTAATAAATCTTCCTTCTCTTTCTGATCGTAGCTCGATGTAACATTCTTACACAAATTAATTAATGGGCAAATTGATTCTTCCGAATTGATCAGCCAGATTAGTTTTGCAGTTCCGAGCAGAATTACTAGAAACTTTTTACCACTTTCTCTTCAAACCTGTAATAGTAACAATTATGTTCCAACTATAATAATCTTTTCCATATAATAAGTAATGCTACGTTCATACGTCTAAAAACTCTATTGTTATGTCATCGTTCTAATTGTTCGCGATTTTCATCACCGCAGGTTATGCGGCGCGCCCCTCGGTCGGGAGGTGGGTGGTATTTTGCCTGGGCCCGCGCGTTAACAAGCCCTTGCTTGGTATGTATTGCCATTAGTACATCTACGTCCAATAATAATATTTATTTAAAATAGTCTTTCTAAAGACTAAATCTTTATGAACATATTGTTTTAATTAATGTTATGTCATTTTATTAAACAAAATCATTTTTTATTTATTTTATTTAATATTTAAGATGTTAGAAATTATTTTAATATTTTCTGCAGCCAGCTTATAAATATATATATTTATAAAAATATATTATAAATATATAACTTTATATATTGTTTTTATACCCTGAACCCAATGAAAATGGTTAAAAATGGTATAATGGGTTTGTTCAAATGTATGTAACAGGTAGAAGCAAGCATCTCCGACCCCATAAAGTATATATATTCTTGACCAGGCCGACAAGCCGAGTCGATTTAGCCATGAGCGTCTGTCCGTCCGTCTATCCGTCTGTATGAACGCAGCGATCTCGGAAACTACAAAAGCTAGAAACCTAAACTAAACGACTATAGATTCTCCTTATCCATACGCAGTACAAGTTTATCATTTTCGATATCTTGCTCCGTTTCATTATTATCGATAAACATCGATTTGTATACTTGGTTTTCTTGTCATAATTCAGAGATCATAAGAGCTAGAGCCATCAAATTTGGTTCAATATGTGCTCGTAAGTCATACGCAGATTAAGTATTTTTGATACCTGCCGCCATTCGCCCCCATATAAAAAATAAGCAAATCAAATACTACAGACTTTGGGTTTGTACATAGATTTTGATGTTCTTATTAAGCACTGAAAATTTCATAACGATCATACTCTTAGTTTATAGGTTATTTAAGAATTCATTTTCCATTGTGGGACCAAGCGCACCCTTAAGTGCTCAGCTTGCTGCGTACGCTTGTGTGTGTGTGTGAGTGTATGTGTGACTTTGTGAATTTGTGTATGAATACAAAGAGCTTTAAATGTCTGTAACGATAGCTCGTAGCTGTGGTCAGGGTATCACCTAGTCGGGGACACCGGACTAGAGCCATCTTTCTTGTTTATAATTATGATAGTTTCTAGAAAGCGAGCATCCATCGAGGACATAAATCGCAGGGTACGACATGAAACTGAACAATAACGCAGGTAGCAGAGCTCTAAACTGGGTAGAGAGCTCGGGAGTTCATCAGATCCCGTCCATGGCACGCGCAGTTCAAATTAATTTAAAATGATCGATAACCCACACCGTTTTCCTAAAATCGATACAAATTTACAACAACCTCTAATTTTGTAAACTTGTTTCGTAGATTATGAGACCTAGAGACACAAAATTTGGCTCGTATGAATATTTATATATACTCAGGCACTAGAAGAATCTATTGCATTAATATTCATCAAAATCGGTTAAGAATCACAGAAGCTATTAAAGAAAACGTGTGGTAAAATTGTGGTAATTTGACAAACGGCAGAAAGTGCTGCAATAAGAGCTAGTGATTACAGTTTAGTTTTAAAAGATCGTGCATACCATAATCAGCTATTTAAAATAATCGATAACCCGCCTCGTTTTCTTACTATCGACATTTATCGGTTTCTTTAATCCGGTTTTTGAGCATTTTTCAAAAACTTTAAGAGCTAGAAACACCAAATTTAGTTGAATATGTGCTCGTTAAGAATAGGCAGATAACAGATATTTAAAATTTTGGATACCTACTCCCATTCGCCCCCCATATCAAAAAAACGTAACTCAAGTACTACAGACTTGCGCTTTGGTTTGTACATATTTTTGGATGCTTTTATTAAGCACTAACAATTTCATAGCGTTTATACTCTTAAATTAGTTAATGAAGTTATTGAAGAATTAATTTTCCATAGTGGGGTCATGCGCAGCCGATGTGTAAAGTGCTCAGTTTGCTGCGTGCGTTTTTGTGAGTGTGTAGGTGTGACTTTGTGAATGTGTGTATGAATGCAAAGAGCTTTAAATGTATATAACGACAGCTGGGTTCAGGGTATCTCCTAGTAGGGGAGACCCGACTAGAGCCATATTACTTGTTTATTAATTTTTTTTTAAACTTAACACACATATTGGACTAATTGCAACTTAATGCTGGGATTTCAGCGATTTAAAATATTTTTAAGCAATTAAATGGGGAATTATTGGTATTTGGCATGCATACTCCCAAAAAGCTTGCGCAGATCAACTGCTACCAACATTTTAAAGATTTTGTTTCCTACGTTGTGAAACTTTTGATAGAAATTACACAATTACGGCATACTCAAATTTGTCTGCATATAAATTTAAATATAAATTTAAATTTTATTATTTATTGTAATTTATATTTATATATTTTAATAAATTTTATTTTAATAACTTATTTGTATTTTATTTTAATAAGTGGAGTCGTGCTTATGAATGCAGAGGGGTTTAATTAAATGCATGTAACGATAGCTCGGCGCTGGATTCAGGGTATCTTCTAGTCGGGCACTCCCCCATCTTACTTGTTTTTAGTGCCTTTTAAAAAAATTTTTTAAATTTTTAGCACATCTATATATATATATAATTTATAAGTACTTACATATATACCAAAATGCCCAGTGTTAAAAGATTCTCGGCAATATATAGGTCTCAAAGACAAAGAGTTAGGAATCGGTTCAATAGGTCCAATTCTGAGCAGGAAAGATTAAGCAACGTCGTTTCTCAAAGAGAGCGTAGGGAAAATGCAGAATTTAGGCAAACCTAAAGAATTAGAGATAGTCAGCGTCACCAAATTCGTCGAAATAATATAAGGTTTAGAGGTACTGAACAAGGACAAGGTACTGTTTGGCAAGCTATTCGTCCAATTATACAATTGGAAAGAATAGCAAACACTTCACGACGATCGAGCCGCAGACAAGACCCTGCTTATAGGGCAGAAGAACAAGGACGATTACCATACGACGCGCTACACAACGCACCAATTATCCAGTTAGACAAATGGAGCAAATAGTAAATTCTTTCCGACGGACGAGTCGCAGACAACACCCAGCTTGTAGGGTAGGTGAACAGATTCGCAACACTCTTGATCTATTGTATCGGGCAGCAGAACAAGGTCGAGACTCTGTTCGAAGAGCAACCCGACTATAAGACTTACAAAGACGAATATCAGAGAGAGCAAGGGATAGGAGTCAACGATCTCAGCTTAGAAATATAAGTGCAAGGCGAAGTGCTCGAATTCGAGCACGACAGGAGGCTTTTGATGCCATTAGAAGTTTGTCGCAGAGAGCCAGCACAGAAGCAATACAGACAAAAGGATAGCAAAAAGTAGGAAAAATGCAATCAGCAACAGGCAAGAACGTGCGAATATGTTTCCAGATAGAAGATCCCAAGCTATAAGCACTAGTTTAGATGGTCTAATAACTGTGTTTAATAGAACAGTCAAGCAGGGACCCGATCAGGTTTGCATTTGTTGCAAAGGCTTGTGGCTTCCACATCAAGTGGACAAAATTTCTTGTGAAGTAATTGAAAGCAAGTGTACTTCTAATGTTAGTTCAGATATTTTAAATCTATCCTCTATATATCTATCTGTTGATAATAGGTATAGTTTTTGCAAAACATGCAGTCGCAGCATTAAATTCGGAAAAAAACCAAAGACTTCTATTACAAATGGTTTAGATTTTTCCGATCTTCCGGATTGCTTGAAAGGCTTAACACCTTTAGAGGAACGGCTTGTTGCCCCATGCTTTCCTTTAATGATAATTAAGTCCTTAGGATATGGCCGCCAAAATGCAATTAAAGGAGCAGTGGTCAATGCACCAATTCCAATGGCGAATCTAGTTACGTCCCTTCCAAGGGCGTTCATTGAAGCCTAGATAGTTCTAATTCATCTCAAGCGAATGATGGAATATAGCCAAGATTTCATGGCTGAAACCATTAGGCCCTCCAAAGTTGGTGATGCAATTAGCTTTTTAGTCAACACCGAGCTTTATAGCAAGTACGAAATAGCTATTACCGAACAGTGGCTAGCTTTCTTTTCGTCTGACGAAGTTACCTTCGTTGCATTAGCTGATGATAGGGACTTGGTCACTTAATTAAAAGATAGAGCTGCTCAAGCCTCCACAAACGAGCAAAATAGGAATATAGAATAGGAATATAGAATAGGAGTCCAGGAAATAATTTTAGAAAATGTCCCTATAGAAAACATTGCCATGCAAGGAATAGTCATAGCTCCTGGAGAGGGTCAGCGTCCTTTAGATATGATCGAAAATTGTGATTCAGAGGAGCTGGCCTTACCAACTATCTTTGCTGGCATCAAAAGAAAATGCTCACAGAGTTTAACAACCATAGTTAGGTCAGAACTTAGAAATGCAGATATAAGAGGTTGTAGAACTGATAAATTATTTCTTAACTATACAAAGTTGGAAATGTTTAATTAGAAACAATACTTCCATTTGCTTACGTAAGCACAGTGCCATTCAAGGCATTTCTGCGGCTTACGCTCTAAATGAAGAGCTCATAGACAATTTAATACGCCACGATGATGACATAGGGTTTTTGAAAGGTACTCGCACGTCTCCTGCTCACTGGGATGCAGGATACAAAAGAAGGTTATGGCCATGATCAGGCAATTCGTGATTTTTCATAATCTTCTTGGCAGCAGAAACTAGGTGGACGGAGCTGTGTTTTACTTACAAAAAACGTTGATAAGTTAGATATTTCTGAAGAAGCAGCATCAGTTTTGCATTTTAATGAAAAAGCCCGTATCATTAGAGCCGATCCCGTAACTTGTGCTAGGTATTTTGATTTTCGGATCAGGCAGCTTTGAAAGCTAATGAGAAAGGAAGGCAGTGTTTACGGTAGTCGATTAGCGAGTAGAGTTTCAGCAACGAAGCTCACCACATATTCATGGCATGTTTTGGCTGAAAGATGACCCCAAGCTTGACATGTCTGATGAGTCAAGCATTCCTCCAGTAAAGTAATTTATTGATCAGTTTATCACGGGAGGTTAGAGCAACAAAAATTTGTAGATTCGGTATTCCATACCCTCCCATTCCCCAAACAGAAATTCTATTCCCGTTAGCCGAGGTTGCACAAAAAAGAGATGTGCATCGTAGGAATTTTGAAAGAATACAAGACTTTTTAGATTATCCGTTTGATCGTTAAAGCTATAGATTTTCTTAGCGATTTTAATAACTTTTTGTCTCACGATCAACTTAGCCTTAATTATGAGTGCTATATAAATGCACTTAGGTCTAATTTAAAGAAGCCCAAAATATTTGCTGCTAAGATTAACGCCTAAGCTTAACGCTTATAATCCTCACATTGTACTGCAGCGAGACAATAAAGATATACAGTTCATATTAGATCCCTATGCCTGCTGCAGTTACGTCGTTAATTGTATTAATAAGTTCCAGAGAGGTATTTCCAAATTAATGCGTTAACCAGTTAGTGAGATTAGTAGGGGCAATGTGACTATATAACTAAATTACAACATATAGGACATCAATTTATTTCCATTTACTGCTGTTTAGGTATTCATTTGTCCGAAAGCAGTAACGCTGAAGTATATATAAATACTTCATTGACAGAGCATCGGGTTAGGATACTTAAGTCCAGGCAACAGTTGCAAAATTTACCCGAAGACTCAACATCATTATTTGAACTAGGACTTTTAAATCATTATGTTCAGCGCCCCGACGCTTTAGAAAATTTATGCCTTGCCGATTTTGCAGCTTTTCATAGTTTTAGCAAAAGGCATAATGGGACCCGTCAGTATATTAATGATGCAGATGATACCGAAAGTTCAAGGACTTCTCAATCATTTGTTTATGCACTTCGCGACGGTAGTGGCTTCGTAAAGAAAAAGCTTATTCCTAGTATAATTAGATATAGTATTTATTATATGTAAGGAAGTCTCACAACAGAGATTTTAGTAGCACAGCGACCAAACCAGAACCAGGGAAATGCACCTGAAGCAGTAGCTCTAGCGTTATCCGTCGATCCTGGCTTTGTACAAGTCCCAATTTGCTTTCTTTGGGTTAAATGAATTGGAAAGGAGTGCCGATCGCCAATTTTTAATGAAAACTGCAAACCAGATAGTGTGATGGGCGTTGGCGACATAGCAAATGACTAGCTGTTTGTTCGTCCTTCGACAGAAGTCTACGAGCCGCTGAGCCTCCGTCGGCGGTGCGTCGTCGGTGTCGCCAGGGAAATATGCAGACGCCACCACAATTTCCTTCGCTCCTCCTGCCGTAGCCACCTCAATGCTTGACGAAACTAGGTCCCTGGAGATAATGTTTGTTACGTTTTTATCCAGAAGGACAGCCGCGAGAGGCGCTCCTCCCAATCGGTCATATAACAACTTACATGAGCCGCACCTTAAACATCGGATCTGGCCACCAATCAACCATGGTTCTTGAAGAGAGCAAGGTTGATGGGTGTCGCGCCTCTATCGTCGTGCAGGTTCGCCTGAAGCACCTTATTTGTGCTTATTTTTCCTTCACAGAGCGTTGGACAAGGCAACCGCTTTAGCCTTGTCGGGAGTTGTTCCCACGAACACCCTTCGGTAGCTTGGACGCCTTGTACCTCATTGTACTTATTGTACTCATTGTACTTACTGACAGTGGCTGCTGCTGCGGCCCCGGTTTGTTTGCTCTGAAAGTCCGGCCGCGGACCGCTCCCCTAGCTAGACCAGCGCCTCTGCTAGATGAGGTGACCACGACCTGCCTTGATTCGAAGCTGTCGCACCGGCAACCTGATCACAGGTCGAACCATTAGCAGGCCCAGCAGCCAAGCTAGTGGGCCAGCCAGATTCCGGGTTTGATGTTGGGGTAGCAGCAACCGGCACCGCGAATTTTGCCGGAGTGTCCTTCGTAGAGGGTCTGGCGCTGCTCTTATCCTTAAGTGCCGTATTCTTAAGGATAAGTCTGGTCTGGCACTTAATCAGCGACTGCAGCGACGCGTCATCCACCATGATGGCTAACCACTCGTGGTCCGCTGTATTACCCTGAAGTCGTGCTGAAGTCGTCCTGAGCACCTATGTGCGCCAGAACCGTCTCGTTGGGTAGCTCTAGGCTGTTGGCGAAGTTACCTCGGATGAGGTTCGCACTGGGGGAACTGGCTTTCCTCCAACAGCTCAATTTCGAGCGAACTGCAGGCCTTGATATGGCTAAAGTTCGCCCTGACCCACTCGGCTGCGTTGTTGTCGTAGCAGACAAGCATAAGCCAATCCATTCGACCTTTGGTTTCACACCTGGCGTCACACACGTCAGGGTGGACGATAAGATCGCCGCCTTTAGCGTTGCTATTTGCTCTGCTGTCAGAGGTGACGATCTATCAGCTTGACACCGCTCGCCATCCGACTGTACGGTGGCACAGTGGCACACTGCAACTATTTATCCAAGGAAGTTGGTGGTCTTGCCGGATCCTCCCCTTGGTGATCAACATCACCGCTTGGAAGGGTGGATGCCGGCAGCCCTAAAGCTGCGGTGTCAGAAATAGGCTCAACTGTGCAGGTTGAAGCCCGGGGTGATGCTAATTGACCAGCACCTGACTCATTAGTTGTATTAATATTTTGGTTCATTTTGAATCCCACGAGTGAACGGGAAGGGGAGTTCGCCCGCGGCATAGCCCGTCTACCGCGAGAGGTCGAAAAATAAAACTGGAGGGCGACAGGTATCCAGAGTCCGCATGCTAACGACCGACCATCCCCGCGGTCATGAATCCTTCGGCATATGGTGTTCCACCTTGAATTGGGGTAATTTTCTGAAGAGTTGTCTTCTCTTTGCGCGGATACGGCGCGTATTATTCAAGTAATAATTAGACGTTAGTCCCCATGCACACCAGTTAGCTGACGGCCACCATAGGATCATACTATTCGACATTAAGGAAGGCACAACGATCAGAAAGAATATCAGGAATCCCAAAAGAGCAGACTGGCAACTCTATAAGTCCACTCTAGGATTAAATCTGAGTAGGCTAGATGAACTAAAGAAAGTAAGATCAGCCGTAGAGTTTAACTTCTAACGGAAGGTCTTAACGAGATGGTTGAGTAAGAAACTAGATAGGCTTAGAGCAGATGTCAGATGACTGTTTAATGCAGCAAAGAGAATCAGTGAAAAATGGGATATATATACTGCAAAACTTACAGAGTAGAACAAAGAGATAGCACAACAAAGAGGTAACAAGCGATCCCATTTCCGTAGTAACAGCAGGCACCACCTGCTACTACAATTTTTAAAGCTATTTGTAAAGACTGGGGCATCTCAGAGCTCTGCCTGCAAAAAACACTTGAGTCCTTTACGGAAAATGAAGAGGAGAGTGGCACCTTCTCCTGCACAACTGCAAAGCTTCCAGAGTACAAAGAGATACGGAATTGCAAACGATCCCATTTTCGTAACTTCTGCAGTAATATAAAACTGGCACCACCTGCAACTAAAATTTTCTATTCCATTTCTACATCTCAGAAAACAGAAAATAGATGGCTCTGTAACGGAGCACTTCGGTTATGTAGGAGTAGCACCTCTGTCTACTATATGGTTCCGCCGTGCTCAGGGCAAGTGGGTGGGTTGTTGGTCCTACGTCCAAACTCTACATTCGTTACGAGAATAAATTTGTAGACAGAATCTGAAGGAATTTGAGTGCTCGATTTGATTGAGGACCCTAGATAGAAGTGGTCCTCTACTATACCCTTCCAATCTGGAGAATCAACCAGAAGCCGACCCTACCCTACACATGTTTAGGGAGTGAGTTACCTTATAGTTCCCAAAAAAAGTAATTAGTTAATTAATTCATATTGAGTTCAAATAAAGAAGCTTCGGTAGTATTCGATAACTCATAATTCATTTTATTTTATGTGTCACTTCAACGCGGCTTTCATTGGTTCTTACGATCGACATTAAATGTAAAAATTTGGCTTTTTGGTTCAGCTGAGGGCTATTATTAATAATAAACACTGACAAAATATTGTTAATAATAATTATACACTCTGATAGTTTGGTTAATCCATTTCATGGCTCGACGCGTCTTTCATTTTATGTACTACTCTAGTTGCACCAATACCTTAATTTTCTACAATATCGGCTGTGCTGTACTCACAACATTTTAATTATTGTCCCTCGTGGTCGGCAGGCCTGTTCACGGTGATGATGACTGTTAAAGGTTGAAGATAAGATGAGACGGACAGACTGACAGACGGACATGGCTAATTCAACTCAGTTCGTCGTGCTGATCAAGAATATATATACTTTACGGGGTCGGAGATGCTTCCTTCTGCCTGTTACATACATTTGCACAAAACCATTATACCCTTTTTACCTATTTTCAAAGGGTTCAGGGTATAATAACATCAATCTAAAACTTTTTCCTTATATAACAATTGGGCAACGAATTGGAATTGCATTTGACATTTTTCCAGCGTGGAGTTTTCTCGAAGGGGACTCGCTCCTACAGTTGCCAACGCTGACAAGGCACACTGAATGCTTGCGACGAGCGGCTGGCGCATGCGATTAGGGATCGTGAATTTAAACTTGTTGGGCCACGTGATGCAGTCGATACAGCATGGCTTAGGGCAACGTGGTGAAGGCTTACATAATTAACCTTATCTTTGCTGTCGCTTGGGCTTCGCGCAGCGCCTCGGCGCTAAGCGCTTGGCTTGTGGCTTGAATATTTCACCAGGGGTAGTGCGTTAATTTCGATTTGGACACAGAGGCAATAACCTTGTGTTAAAAGAAAAAGAACGCCTTATAAGAGCATTCTACACTGGCGCGCACAAGCTTACCTTGCATAAGGCTGCAATACAAGTAAACTATTTTGGGCTATATTTGTCCCTATGGGGAAAAGAGACGGTCTGCCTCCCTTATGAAGGAGAGCAGATCCCATGTCGAGGAATTTCTGATCTGTGCTGGAGTAACAAATTCCCTGCATAGATACTTCCTCCTACTCCAAATAATGGCTGGGCAGTCACATCAAATGTGCTTTGTTGTCTCGTCATCCTCTCTCCAGAGTCTACACTCTGTGTCAGGGGATTGGCGAACTTTGTAGAGGTGATATATGACTGTGTGGTGTCCCGTGAGATAGGACACCAAGAGCCGTAAGTCCGCCCATGAAAGATTTTTGGTCTTCTAGCTCTCTCTGAAGGGGCACACAGCAATTTCCTTCGTCTCGAATGTCTTTTCAATCTTACTGACTATCTGATGTTGAGCGACCTCTGTCGATCTGACTTTGATGTAGGCGAATTGTGTATGGTGCAGGGGATTGATATCTTGCAATCTGCACCGGATATGGAAGTCCAACGGGCGTTCTGCGGTGTTAAGCAGAAAGGATGTAAGACTAATTGGTCTATACGACTTAGGTTTATCCAAGAGATGCTTGGGAATAAAAACCACGCTTACCTCCCTCCAAGATAGCGGAATGTACACCCAAGTAAGGCTCGCCTAAGTAGACCACTTAGTGGACTAAGTATATATTCTATGCTCTGTTGCAGCAGGGCCGGGAAATCTGGTCGCCCCCCGGGGCTTTAAAGAGAGCGAATGATTTAATGGCCCACCTTACCTTGTCAGCGTCAAAGATAACACCCGACAGACTTTAACTACGTCTAGTGATTCCACACTTTCGCAGTAAGTTTGCCAGTTATCGCGTTTGGCGCGTCTAATGTTCTTATTATACTTAGTGTAGTAGGTGGTTAAAAGCACATCTTGAAGTTGTCTTGAGGCCAATTCTATCTCCCACGTAGAGTTAAAGCTGGCAGCGATTTGTTCAACTTTCGAAGCCACTAAGTCTTTGTATAGGCCCCAATTTGTTTTCTTTGGATTAAAAGAATTGGATGGGAGTTCTGCATGGCCTGGGAGATTAAATCTGTGCTGGTGATCTATAAGAGTGCCCTCATCGGTAACCAGCCAATTTTTAATGAAATCGAACTTAGAACTGCTAGCCAGAGTAAGGTCTAGTACCTCTTCCCTGTTTGCGTTTATAAAAGTGGGTTTGCACCCTCTATTTTATACATCTAATTGACTAAACAAAAGATATTCAAGAAGGCACTCACCCATTTTGTTAACGTCACTACTACCGATAGATAGTGTAATGGGCGTTGGCGTCACAGCCAATGAATAGCTGTTCGTTCGTCCGTCGGCGGTGCGTCGTCGGTGTCGCCAATGAAATATACAGACGCCACTACAATTTCCTTCGCGCCATCTGCCGTAGCCACCTCAATGGTTGACGAAACTAGGTCCCTGGAGATAAAGTTTGCCTGAGGAAAGTGCCTTACGCTTTTATCCAGAAGGATAGCTGCGCTGACGCTCCACCCAAGCGGTCATATAACAACTTGCATGAGCCGCAACTTAATCCTCGGACTTGGCCACCAATCAACCATGGTTCTTGGAGGAGAGCCAGGTTGATGTTTTCTTCGGCGAAAAGCCTGCATAAGGTGACCGACGCTCCTCTAGCGTGGTGCAGGTTCGCCTGAAGCACCTTGATTGTGCTTATTCCTCCTTTGCAGAGTGTTGGATAAGGCAACCGGATGGCCTTGTCGGGAGTCGTTCCCACGAACACCCTTCGGTAGCTTGGATGCTTTGTACCTCATTGTACTTTGCGCCTTGCTAGCTGCCAGTCGCTGCAGCTGCGGCCTCGGTTTGCTTGCTCTCGAGGTCCGGCCGCGGACCGCTCCCCTAGCGAGACCACTCCTCTGCTAGATGAGGCGACCACGACCTGACTTGATTGCAAAGCTGCCGCACCGGGAACCTGATTACAGGTCGAACCATTAGCAGGCGCAGCAGCCATGCTAGTAGCAGCCGGCACTGCGACTGTTGCTGGAGCGTCTCTCGTAGAGGGACCGTCGCTGCTCTTTTCCTTAAGTGCCGTGCTCTTAAGGATAACTCTGGTCCTGCCAAAACAGTATCACACTTTTCCGCCGCACTTAATCAGCGACTGCAGCGACGCGTCATCCACCATGATTGCTAAGTGCAGCATGGCGCCACTCGTGGACCGCTGCACTACCCTCCATTGCCTAGTGCTGAAGTCGTTCTGGGCACCTATGTGCGCCAGAACCGTCTCGTTGGGTATCTCCAGGCTGTTGGCGAAGTAACCTCGGATGAGGTGCGCCCGGGGAAACTGGCTTTCCTCCAACAGCTCAATTTCGAGCTGTCTTGAACAGCGTCTTTTCGCGATTTGTCATTTTGATAAAGGCGATCTCAGGTTCTAAATGTAGACGTGCTACCTGAGTGCCTGGATGCGTCGTCGAGATCGGTGAGTGCAGGTTGAAGCCTGGGGTAATGCTCTTTGCCCCGCATCCCCTACTCATCCCCTACTCCCAGACTCATTATTTGTATACCCTGAACCGATTGAAAATTGGTTAAAAGGGTATAATGGTTTTGTGTAAATGTATGTAACAGGCAGAAGAAATCATCTCCGACCACATAAAGTATATATATTCTTGATTAGGATCAACAGTCGATTCGATCGTTTGTGTGTATGTGTGACTTTGTGAATGTGTGTATGAATGCAAATGCTTTAAATATATGTAACGACAGCTCGGCGCTGGGTTCAGGGTATCTCCTAGTCGGTAGTACCCGTAGTACAATCTTGAGTGGAGTGTAGGTATAGCCGGTGAACTGGCGCTGTATTGGCGCGTATTGGCTGTATTGGCTGTTCTGTCTGGTATTGGCGCTGTACGCCAGCACGTCTATGTCAACTTCGTGATCGGGCGAAGTCCGGCGTTATGCACTGTGAGGTGATACGGCATGGGCGTGGTTCCGCGGTGTTACGGAATGGACGTGGTTCTGCAATGACGTAGAGCTTGTGCCGCACACGTCTAAGGCACCCCCGAAAGGCGCGGCCACAGGTGTGTTGCAGGCGGTCGCAGTAGTGTCGTTTAGCCGGAGATCGTTGGTTTTCAATATATGGTTTTCACCCACACAATATCTTGCCACAGATGGTACCACCGAACACGCTCATAATCGTGGTTATGTGAAACCATAAGCTCGGACTTTGTGCAACGAAATAAATATCGTTTGTAGAGAACGGTGAAATTTATTTGCGAGAACGGATGCTGCGAAATGGAAAATATAAATTCCAGATAAAGCACTCCAGATACATTAATCTCGTCTCCATTTGCTGTTTGGACCTGTGACTTACTGGTCCTCTGCAATCTGAGAAATTAGAGAATTTCTCGGTAGCTAATGTAGCTCCGATATAACTAATGCTGGCGCATGTAGCCAAAAGGCCCAGTTCCTTATAATCTAAAAAAGACACTTCGGCATAACTACGCATGTCGTGATTATTGCTGAAAACTGCATCTACTAATAAACGATGATTTTTCATCCTTTCCTTATGATAATTTCGAATTCGTTTCGAATTTCTTTTAATTCTTTTGTCCAATGTCGTGTTTTTAAATATTTAATTTCTAATTTTATTATAATTACTAATACGATCCTGATTAAAACGAAAATGAGAAACTAAATTAGTAAATTTTTCATTTAACTTCTCTCGCAAAACCAAAGTTGTTTCTACATCTGCAGTTGCAGGTGCTGCAGAATGTTTTATTATTTTGGAAGCACTCGAGTAGTCTTGGATGCACCCTTCATTCGGTTTTCCGACTGTCTATCGATGCATAATATACGTTACATACTAAAAATTGCGTCTTTCTGCAAGGCAATTTTCCAACTTGCGAATAGCAGCAGCTTCATGTTCAAGGGCAGCTTCTTCTACCTCATCAGAACTATTCTCATCCAACAATAACCTTTCGAAGTGGCTTCGAACCTATGGCTATATTCTTGACAAATGAACTTGAACTAGTCGTCATAGATGACTTACAGTGTGCACAGACTGATAACAAAGTTGATGGCGAATGTCTGATAAAAAATTATTTGTCAGGATTTCAAACAACTCTTCTTCCTTGATATTTACTGACCCTCTATCCATTAGCGTGGTCACCGCCTCATAGAATGAGCTAAAACTCTCACCTAGTTTCTGCTTTCTTGAACGTATCGTTCCTTTTTTCGATACTCGGACCTGTAATCCTTGTATTGCTGCCTAAAGGACACACAAAAGTCGGCCCAAATTATTTTGTCCACTTGTTTGTGATATCTCCAGAACCCGCTTTACCAACAAAAAGGAAGTACCGGTTTTTGCAAAGGACAGTGAAATCGCTATCGAGTGTTTCGTCAGTTAAAGGTTTCACTCTATACACGAACCCTTCCACAGTCAAATTTATAGTTATTGTTATTGGGACGATTCTATGGCCTACCCCTTTTCGGTTTGGATGAGGTGAAACAATTCCCTACAACTCTCTTTACAGTTGGCACTTCCACTACTTGCGAACAATTGGGACATTTTGGGTTTTCAGGCAACCAATTATCTAGACATACTTTTTGAGAAAAATATGATTACTGGGTGTCAAGTAGGTCGCAGTGTCTGGTTGTGTGCATATAATGCAATTATTTGTCTCAACATTGGCAGAATTTCCGTTATCTCCAGATGCTTTTGGCGGGCTTGTTCTAAAGGCATTTTTATACCCTGAACCCATTGAAAATAAGTAAAAAGGGTATAATGGTTTTTGCAAATGTATGTAACAGGCAGAAGGAAGCATCTCCGACCCCATAAAGTATAAATGTTCTTGATCAGGACGACGAGCCGAGTCGATTTAGCCATGTCCGTCTGCCCGTCCGTCCGTCTGTCCGTCTGTATGAACGCAGCTATCTCGGAAACTACAAAAGCCAGAAACCTAAACTAAACGACAATATATCCATACTAATCCATACACAGTACAAGTTTATCATTTTTTTCGATATCTTGCTCCGTTTCATTTTTATAGATAAAAATCGATTTTAAAACTTGGTTTTCTTGGCAGAGACTAGCTATATCCATCAAATTAAGTTAAATATGTGCTTGTAAAGGATACGCAGATATTTCGGATTTTGAATGCCTCCCCTTATCCGCCCCATATAAAAAAAATGCAAATCAAATACTACAGACTTGCGCTTTGGTTTGGATGCATTTAAGCACTGAACATTTCATAACTATCATACTCTTAGCTTAGAAGTTATTCAAGATTTCATTTTCCATTGCTGCGTGCGTTTGTGTGTGTGTGTATGTGTGGCTTTGTGAATGTGTGTATGAATACAGAGAGCTTTAAATGTATGTAACGACAGCTCGTCGCTGGGTTCAGGGTATCTCCTAGTCGGGGGCACCCCCACACTAGTGCGACCCGTTTATGGACAATTTCAGAAAAATTACAAACAGGCAGCATATGACCGCAAAGCAGATGGCAGAGCGATTGGAAGAGGCGGCCCCATAGGCAAAGCTCCACCGGGAGTGCAGAGGTCTTCGCACCTCAAGTGGCAGTCAAGACTACCACAGAACGGACGGACACTGCTGCACCGAACACTACCTCCCGGGCAAGGCCTAAGCGGAGCAGGCCGCAAATGGTATCTCAGGTATCTGGGGAGGGTCAAGCGTCCGGAAGAGGCCAAGAGGAGGGAGTAAGAGCACTGGGCCAAAACTGTGTCCCCCGTGGCGAGAGTCGAAGGCCAAGCAATGGTCGCAAGCGGTCGCAAGCGGTCGCAAGCGGTCGCTGCACCAGACCTCGCCAAGCTTGGAACCAAAAACGTTGCCTAAGAAGCAAAAGAGCAGAGCCGATAACCGCACCCCGACAAACGGGCAATGACCGTCGCAAAGCGCCAAATGGACTCAGGTATCCTATGCCAACGCCACCAATGCCATCAATGTAGCCATAATGGTGGAGGACTACCCGAGGAGACAGTTATCGAAAGAAGAGCTCACCGCCACTGGGGGCGCGATGATTGGCGAAATGCAGAAGGGCTGGACCAGCAGCCTGAACTTCAACAGCATTCGCTTTAGGCTAGGCCCAATCATCGTGTAGTGCAGGGACGAGAATGCCAAGATATGGCAGGAACAGATCGTCCCAAAGATCCCCATCAAGGATCGAGTGCTGAAGGTGTGTGACCAGATCCCGGTGCTGGACATCGCTGGCGAGGAGGAAGCGAGAGAACAGAACAGAGACCTGCTTCCAGAGACGTGGACGGTGATGAGATGCAGCGAAACGAAGGGAGGGAAGCTCCTCACCCTTGGAGTTGAGCAGACAACTCTGCAGCTCCTCAAAGCGAACGGTATGCTAGTAAGCTACCGCTTCGGGTAGCTCGAATGCTAACTGCACGGTAAGAAGAGTGCAGAGAAAGAAGAAGCGACGCCAGACAAGGTTGGGAACAACACCAACCCTGCCAGCAGCAGCGACCCGGCTTGGGATGTGTTCACCGAAGCGGAAGCTGAGGCTTTGGCGTTAATGGAGTCGGAGGTGGACAACACGTTACTAGCGGGCGCTCTCAGGGTGTGTAGTGACGGCGAGCGCGCTGGCGAAGAAGAGCCGGATGACGCGCAGACGCTCACCAACGAGGTGTCAGAGGAAGATCTGACGCTCTCGGAGGGTGAGCCAGAAATCTGAGATGTGCACCAGCGTGGAACAAATTAACCTGCACCACGCGAGGGCGGCTTCGGCTGTCATCGGCAGGTTGGTTACCACGCTGGGCCTGGGGCTGGTGTTCATTCAAGAGCCATGGACCGTCAGAGGGAAGATCTGGGGTCTGCGTCATGAGAACGTGCAGGAAATTGCAGATGTCCGAGAGACCAAACCGAGAGCTTGTATCTTGATTAGGAAAAATATAAATTTTCTCTGTCTTTCCAGTTTTCTTAGCAAAGATCTGGTAGCAGTGCTCATCACTGCCGACACAGACCCCTGCAAACAGCTGGTGCTCACATCAGCGTACTTTCCGGGAGAACCCACTTTCGTAACTAAGAATAGGGCCGTGCTAGACGTAACCTTCGGCAATGGGGGATCCTCTAGCTTGGTACAAAACTGGAGGGTCTCCTCTGAAACCTCAATGTCGGTCCATAGGATCATGCTATTCGACATTAAAGAAGGCACAACGTTCACAACGGGATCAATACACTGCTAATCTTATAGAGAACAACAAAGACATACGGAAACCAAACGATCCCATTTCCATAATTTTTGTAGCAGCATGGAGCAGACACCACCTGCAACCAGAATCTTTAAAGCTACTTCTAGAGACAGGGTCATCTCAGAACTCAGTCTTAAGAAAACAGAAAATGAGGAGGATAAGGTGGTACTTCAACTACAAACACATTTTCCCATTTGCAGAACTATAGGTGTGTCCGGAACTGCATGCAAGGTGGTATACAGACGGATCGCTCACAGAGGATGGTGCCGGAGCTGGGGTCTGTGGTCCCAGGGTCCGTTACCACGAATCGCTAGGGAAATTCGCAAGTATTTTCCAGGCAGAGATACACGCCATAGAGAGGTGTACCTCTTTCAACCTTGAGAGAGGGTACACCCACAAAGACATAGCAACTTTCTCGGACAACCAAGCAGTAATAAAAGGGCTAGCTGCTTATAACGTGGTATCTGAGCTTGTCTGGCAATACATAGGGTCCCTAAATAAGCTAGGCGAGACCAACAGGGTGACCATTTACTAGGTTCCAGGCCACGCTGGGATTCCAGGGAATGCGGTAGCGGATGAACTAGCCAGAAAGGGGCGAACTCCCGCTTATGGAGGTCAGAACCTTTTTGTGGAATAGGACCAAGCATACTGAAGCAAAGCATTCGTCCAGAGACACGATGTAATTGAGAAAGATACTGGCAAACGTCTTAGGGTGGTAGACAAAGTAAGAAACTGTTAGGCAGCTATAACAAGACACGAACCGATGAATGTCTGAATTTGAGCAAAAACTCATTTCGCATTATCACGGGCTTTCTGACAGGACACTGCAGTCTACGCAAACACCTACACAAGCTAAGGATTGTGGAGAACGGCACTTGTAGACTGTGTCTGGAGGGTGACGAAACACCGGAACATATCCTAGAGGAGTGTCCAGCACCATTCAGGTCAAGACTGTTTCAGCTGGGGGGCGAGACTCTTAGCACAAGAGAAATAAGATCTCTTAAGCCAGGGAAAATCATTGCACTTTTGCAAGAGTTAGAAATGAATAAAGAGATATAATTCACTAGTGAGAGGCACAATAGACTTAGGAGGTCGCAGTGCACCAGACTCTATCAATAATAATAATAATAATACGGTTAATCGGTTAAGAAACACAGAAGTTAATAAAGAAAACGTTTGGTAAAATTTGACCAATTTGACAATCCAATTGGCAGCAAGTGCTGCAATAAGAGCTAGGGATTAAAGATTAGTTTTTTAAGCTCGTGCATATCATACACATATTAAGGCTATTTAAAATGATCGATAACTCGCCCCGTTTTTATCGATATTTATCGGCTTTTTGCTCCAGTTTTTTGAGCATATAAAAATATTTAGAAATTTGCTTCCTCGCGGTCTCGAACCCGGCATACCGCAGAATTAACACGCAGACCCCGCGTTAGACACCAACGCCACCAACCATTCAACCTCAAGTGTGACGAAATTCACGTTAAAGTAAATACTTTAACTTATATACTTTATTTAATAAGAATTATATGAAAAATTCGAACAGAAAGCAAAAAGAATATAATTTTAAGAAATCGTTACGAACTGGAAAAAGTTTGAATTATTAGAAGAATCAAGACCATCCTTTGCATCAAGGGCGGGAATTGAACCCGAGCACCAAAGTTATATGACAAGTACACAATCGCAAACATCCTCACATCCGACCAGTTGATCACTTAATGTGACAAACTAATTGAACAGTTATCCAACACTATTCTAATGAAACCAAATAATAATTAGCAAAGTATGCAATAGATGGCGCTTGAGACGTTGCACTGGCATCAGTGATGTTGTGCACATATCGAGCTTTGGCACGGCGTTTAAAATTAAATTGTATGGATTTAAGGATCGGGCAGGGGCAAAATCTTGCCAAATATGAATTACGAAAAAAAATGGATTAATGCCACTGTAAATAGGGCACGGTGCAGATATACTGTTGCTCACTGTTCCCTCAATCCCTGTCCTACTCTATCGGAGCTTCAATAAAAGTAAAAAGAGGTGGGGTTCGGTTAATACATGACAGATACTTCTCCCTCACATAAAAACCAATGTAGGAAAATTTGGCAAAAATCCGAATGCCGGATTTAACAGTGTAAGTGATATGAAGAATTAAATAAATAAATTAATAAATAGGTGAATAAATATATAAATAAATACGCGATAAATAAGGGAATAAATAGGCAATAAGTAATTAAATAAATAAGAGAGTAAATTAATAAATAAATAGACAGATAAATAGACAATTTCCTTAATAGCTAAATTAACAAACATGCTACAATTATTGGGACTTATTTGTGCTGCTCGTTCGGCCCAATTGGTCGCAGAAAATCTCTCTTTGGGAGTGCCCGGGCTCTTGGGCTAGTTAAGCAATATGTGGTGGCGAGTTTATCTGGCCGAGAATACCGCGATATGGGCGGCTGATACTTGGCTTCTATAGCGACTGCGGCAGACTGTTGCGGCGTCGGCTTTTACTGGAATGCACTCACTCAGTTTGTCGGTTTTGTAAGACGCAGAGAGATGAGATGAAGTTGAGATGAATGCTTCCAAAACTTTAGGCCCCATTACAATATAAAATAGGGCCTCCAAAATTAGGGGCCTCCAGAATTAAATTTGCGGCGTGACCAGTTGTTGGCCACCTGTTGGAAACAAATACCAAATTACAAATAACACATTCGGACATTTTCACTTGCTCACTTACGCTGAATTTTAATATCGTTAGTACTCGTTATATGGGGTCTGTGCGCCTGTGCATAACCATGCATTCGAATTGTTCTCCTATTGCCAAACTTCACTATTTCCCTTTGTCGCAGTCCCGCCAAGAAAACGTGTTGTCGGCTCTTTCTTTTTTTCTGTCTGTCGTCTCCTCGGCAGTCCCCACCGGCTGTTTCTCTGGTCACTCTGAATTTGGCCCTGTCAACTCACGCTAATCATGATGCGATGCACAGGGCTGCTCCCCTCGATAAATATCCCCACCGGGCTCGCGATTGTAACCATTTATTGGTTGGCGCGATAGTTAAATGCAACAATATACATATCTGGGATAATTCGTTTTAGCAAGATATTGCTTGTTTAGTGTAGATATCCTAAAATTTTTAATTAGACGTTTAGACGTTTACGTTGGAAAAATATTCAGTGTTGCCAGTCATTTTTTTTTGCATACATATGTTTTTTTGACAATGCGGGCAATAATTAGTTTAAATGAATTGAGGTGTTTCTTTGTGCATAACTGTATTCACGGATTGCATCAAGTGATTCTGATTTACTTTAAACAAATTTAAATTAGTTGATGGAATGGATTTTGATTTAGCCAAAAATCTATTCTGTTTAAAATATGGCGCGAACAGCTGACTTTGATTTAAGGTTGTGCCGCAAAACGTAAACAAACATTCCAATGGTTTATTTTAAAAATAAAAATTTTAATTATATAAAATTTATAATTTATAATTATATAAAAATGTCAAAACAACGTTAAAAATATTCTTTGCTGTATATTTTATATTTATTATGTATGGTGTTCCCAAATAACTGATAGCGGACTGGCCAGTCTGCCGTTTTGTTTGTGTGGAACAGCTGATTATGTATGTTAGCCAAAAGATGAAATAAAATAAAATGTTATTCAATATCAGTTGACGGAATTCTAAATTATAAATTCTTAGTGAAAAATACATGTTATACCACGCGCCTTACCATAGCAATCTGTAGTTAAGAATGGCGTCTTCTCAAATAAAATGCTTATCGATATAAAATGTGAATGTCGATACTTTTCTTCATTTTCTAATACTGGTTCCAACTTCCATCCTCAAAATATTTGAACAATAGTTATCGGATAAATGTATGGAAGAAGCGAATGTAAGGAAGGGCTAAGATTAGGGGTCGGGGCTATGGGCTCTGGTTTTGTTATTAAGTAAGTAATATGGGATTGACTCTTTACCATAATAATGGGGTATATTTATAAATATTAAAACTAAACACCTGTTGACAAAGTAAAACTGTCAAAAGTAATCCTACAAATTTCTGATATCAAACAAAAACACCTCTACACGAGGTAACGATCTAGGGGCGAAAGCACATTCCATTTGATATCAAATTTTGTGACGAAGGATAATCGATTAAATACATGATCAATTCCAAATTACAAAAAAAAGTAAGGCCTTTGGCACTTTGTGCAAAAAGCTCCAGCACACAAAAATAACTTTGTGCTAAATGATTAACTATTTTTTTATAACATGGAATTGATCATATATTAATCAAAAGCAAACTTTTTTTTTGGTATTTTATACTTGTATATTATTATTATGTATACACATAGAGCTAGGGTACATGTTTCAGTTGTTATTAGAAAGTAAACGAGTAATCCGCTGTCGGTCACACCCGTCAACTAAGTGGTGTGCATTGGGACTACCGTGTAATTATTACTTGAATAATACGCGCAGTGTCTGCACACACTGTTAGAAGTGGGACTATACTCAAAGCAGATTCTTAACATGGTCATATCTCTGCCAAGGGTGCTGACTAATGGTAGTCGGGCAAAGGGAAGACAACTCTTTGGAAAATTACCCCATTCTAAGGTCAGCACATGCCGAAGGATTCATGACCGAAGGGGAGCTCAGCGTTAGTATGCGGACTCTGGATACTTGTCGCCCTCCAGTTTTATTTTTCGATCTCCCTCGGTAGACGGGCTATGCCGAACTCCCCTTCCTGTTCACTCAACCCAGGCTTCCCCTGCACGGTTGGGCCTATTTCTGGCACCGCAGCAGTGGGGCTGCCGGCCTCCATCCTCCCAAGCGGTGATGCTGGTCACCAAGGGAAGGATCCGGAAAGACCACCAACTTCCTTGGATAAAGATTTGGAGTATGCCACTTTCTCGTCGAGAAAAAGTTTGTCCCGGCAGGGTCCGATAGAGGCATTGGTCTCTGAATCGGACTCTGACATCGCTCAGACGACCAGTCTTCGGAGCTCGGTTTGTCAAAGAAACCGAATGGCGAGCGGTGTCAAGTTCGGTTTCATCGCGACTGACAGATTGTCACCTCTGATAGCGGAGCAAATGGCAACGCTACAGGCGGCGATCTTATCGTCCACCCAGAAGTGTGTGACGCCAGGTGTGAGGCCAAAGTTCGAGGGTGCTGTTCCGAAAGCGGAGTGGCTCACGCTCGTCTGCTACCACAACAACGAAGCCCAGTGGGTGAGGGCGAACTTCAGCCATATCAAGGCCTGCTGCTCGCTCGAAGTTGAGCTGTTGGAGAAAAGCCAGTTCCTCCGGTGCGCTCCTCATCCGAGCTTACTTCGCCAACAGCCTGGAGCTACCCAACGAGACGGTACTGGCGCACATAGGTGCTCAGGACGACTTCGGCACCAGCCAATGGAGGGTAATACAGCGGGCCACGAGTGGCGCCATACTGCACTTAGCCATTATGGTGGATGACTCGTCACTGCAGTCGCTGATTAAGTGCGGCGGAATAGTCTGATACTGTTTTGGCAGCTTGGCTGCTGGGCCTGCTAATGGTTCGACCTGTGATCAGGTTCCCGGTGCGGCAGCTTCGCAATCAAGTCAGGTCGTGATTGCCTCTTCTAGCAGAGGCGCTAATCTCGCTAGGGATGCGGTCCGGACCCCGAGCGCAAACAAAACGGGGCCGCAGCAGGAGCGACTGGCAGCTAGCAAGGCGCAAAGTACCATGAGGTACAAAGCGTCCAAGCTACCGAAGGGTGTTCGTGGGAACGACTCCCAACAAGGCCAAACCGGTTGCCTTGTCCAACACTCTGCGGAGGAGGAATAAGCACAATCAGTGTGCTTCAGGCGAACCTGCACCACGGTAGAGGAGCGTCGGCCACCTTGTGCAGGATTTTCGCCGAAGAAAACATCAACCTGGCTCTCCTCCAAGAACCATGGTTGATTGGTATCCAGGTCCGAGGATTAAGTTGCGGCTCATATAAGCTGTTAAATGACCGATTATGTGGAGCGCCTTGCACAGGTATCCTCCAGGATAAAAGCGTATGACGGAGGTTCAGCGGCTCGTCGACTTCTGCCCAAGGACGAACAAACAGCTAGTCATTGGCTGTGAGGCCAATGCCTGAACCCTTTTATGGGTTAGGCTGGGCGTCTGCCAAAGAGTTGATAGAGGAATGGTCAAAGTAGGAGAGGGGAATCTACTGGAAAGAACAAAAGTCTTTCAAGTGCGGAACTACGGCTCTTAGTGACCTATCTCACAGGACACCACATGGTCAAGTACCTCCTCAACAAAATACGCCTATCCCCTGACAGAGAGTGTAGACTCTGCAGAAAGGATGATGAGCAAACAAAACACATTTTATGTGATTGCCCAGCCATTATTTTTAGTAGGAGGAAGTATCTGTGCAGGGAATTTATTACTCCAGCACAGATCAGTTGTTCCTGGACAAGGGATTTGCTCTCCTTCATAAAGGAGGCAAAGCGTCTCTTGTCTCTATAGGGACAAAAGACCACCCTTCGGTTGCTGTGCCACTAAAATCTCTGTTGTGAGACTCCCTTACAAAAAAAAAAATAAATACACCTGACTGCAATGTTCTCACTTGTTTGTTTTATCTGGTCTGCCACGTTTATGGGGCACATCAGTGCAGAGCTTAAGAACATAGGCAGTAGCCCACCACTAAAAGAGACCGAAACATAGGCAGCAGCCCACGACGAAAAAAGACAAAAACTTGAACATCATCTGTCTTCATTCGCCAGTGCATCGTTGTTGTTGTTATTGTTGCTTTCTCGAGGCTTGGCGCCAGTAGCTAGAACATTTGCCTGCCTAAAAAGCATAGTAAAAAAAACCAAATGGTCCTTAATTCGGCGCGACGACGTGACGTCACATCGGCTTCACTTCGGCATGAAAAAATGGCACACTCGCACAGAAACTTCAGCTTTGACGTCGCGTGTTGAAAATAAGTTGCAACCTGCAGATTTTCATGCATGTCAATGGTGTAAACTCGAGCGCGTCAGCTCCGTTTGGAAGTGGTTTTATCAATTTTCTTTATTGAAAATATATAAATTCCCTTAGCCTAACGGAGAGCTATGTTTTCATGCATATAACATAAGCGGCTGGTACATGCGCGCTCGCGTTTAAAATATGCAGATAAATTTTAGTATGCCGTGGTTGTGAAATTTCTCACAAAATAGGCAACTTTATCTTTCAGTTGCAGTTGATCTGCGAAAGCTTTTTGAAAGCATGCATGCCAAATACCAATTTTTCCTCAGTAGCACATGAACCAATAAGTGTGTTAAGTGAAAAAAAAGTAAACATTAGGAAAAAATCTAATCTATGTTGACACAGCGGGATTTGAACTCACGACACGCCATGCAACACCTTTACCACCGAACTAAAGCAGCATTTTGATTGCTTCTGTCAAAATCTGAGCTTAAAAACAAACATGCACAAACAGTCGCTTGAATTTGGTAATGTAGGAAAGTGTAATTTGGTTTCTCTAGCTCTTATAGTTTCTGAGATATGCTTAAAAAAAGGGTTAAAAAACCGATAAACACTGATTATAAGAAAACAGGACAAGTTATCGATCATTTGAAATAAACCTAATCTGCGTATGGTATATACGAATCTAAAAAGTTCAGCTTTCATACGACAGACGGACAGACGGGTCGGAGATGCCACCTTCTGCATGTTACATATTTTTGCATCTAGCTCTTATAGTTGTCGAGATATTTCAAGAAAACTAAGGCTAAAAATCGTCAAAATTTTTTTATCGATAATAATGAAACGGAGCAAGATATCGAAAAAAAAATTGATAAACTTGTACTGCGTATGGATAAGGAAAATGTAAAGTCGAAAAGTTTCGGTCTCTAGCTTTTGTAGTTTCCGAGATCGCTGCGTTAATACAGACGGGCAGACGGACGGACGGACGGACATACGGACATGACTACTGATCGACTCAGCTTGTAGTACTGAATATATATATACTTTATGGGGTCGGAGATGCTTCCTTCTGCCTGTTACATACATTTGCACAAAACCATTTTTACCCATTTTCAATGGGTTCGGGGTATAACAAGTGAGAACGTTACAGTCGGGTATAACCGACAGCGGATTACTCGTTCATTGTGTAATAACAACTAAAACATGTACTCTAGCACTATGTGTATTAATAATAATAAGAAAATGCAAGTATAATATACCAAATAAGTTTGCCTCTGCGCGATCACAGCTGTCACTTAACAGCGTGTTAGACATCATCGACACCAACCATTTCGGTTTTGACGAAATGCACGTTCAGCTATCTAATAACATAACCTATCCAATAGGAAACAACATAGAATTCCAATTGAAACTGAACGAGTATAACAGAAGTCTGTGGCTTGGGGGGACTGTTTCTAACTTCGGCCGCTATAGCGCTAGCGCCAAAAAGTGCATACACAAACTGCTGCGGTTGGTGCATATGATTATGTAATGTTATGTTAGTTTTATGTTAAACAAAAACTGACCTAGGTTAACTGTTCAAATTGTTTTAATTTTAATGACTTTAAGTATTAAATATATGTATATTTATGTGTGTATGTTTATATATACTTGACAGAAAATGCGAAAAATTTAAAATACTAATATTAGTTGCATTTCATACTGCACCAGCACTACTAGTTGATCAAGTTGTGACAAAACTCAACTCAAGTTACAAGTGCAAAATCAATGAGCAATCAACCGCATACAAATTCTAAGAATTCAAAATAGTGTAGCAGTCAGCTTTTGAAAGCAGTCAAAACCAAACAAAAATAATTACCAATAATATGCAATAGATGGCGCCAGCAATGTTGCACTGGCATCATTGATGTTGTACACATATCGATTTTTGGACATTGTGGGAGCGGTAGTGGGCGTAGCCAAAAATAGATGCGATCTTGAGAGGAGGTCATAAGCAATCCGTCGGTATACCTTTTATGCATCTAGCTTTAAAAGTGAGGGAGATATATAGATTTAATTGAATTTCCACGACCCCAGTGGGCGCACCCCGAAACCAGTAACACTTTATCTGACGAGCGTATACACGAGTATTTATTTTAAATTTCAAGTCACTTGGTTCAATGGCGGTGAAAAAAATTGTGTTCATACAGACAGACGGACGGACAGCATGACGGACATTGCACAAACCCAATATACTAATTTCACTTCGTGAACGAGTATTAAAAGTGACGTCTGTTCGCCTTTGCTAACGCACGCAGAGTCCCGCTTCCAAATTTTCGCCTGAGTTGCTAAGCCTAAGCAACTTCCAGCTGCGCCAATGCTGTTGCATCTCAAACAATTTCTATATACAAATTAATAAGATTATGTGTTATGTTTGAAACAGATTTATTTATTGATTATGATGTAATTAAACACGTCTTCGTTTGAAGCGTGAGTGAGCTCAAAACTCGCTGGACGACTGGTCGCAGCGTAAATCAAATTAGAACTAAAAGCTAAGACATTATTATTCACTTAAAGTTAACAAAAATATAAAAAGTGAAATCATAGCGGCCACAGAAATGCTTAGCTTGCATCTCGTGCATTGCCTGCTATGCAACGACATCCGGCTCAGAGCTGAGTTAGCGTCTGTGCTGGAGTCAAAGACCCGGCCGCAACGTTACGTTAAAGCGACGACATTCGACCCAGAGCTGAGTCAGCATCTGTGTTGGAGTCGGGGACCCAGCCGTACTGTTATGTTAACTACTCCCCCCTCAAGTTAAGGCCGCCCTCGGCCGATCCTATTTCAGCGATCACCTCATCCTCTTCCTGGTGATTCGCCAATAGGTAAAACCGATGCAGATAACCATGTCACAGGCCACACCCGAAAGAAGCAATATTATAGTTGTGTTGATATTGCCTATATCGTCTCTGACTTCCTGTATTGTCTCCAGGTTACGTTCGTTCAGTCGATGAAGGTAGGGGAGACTAAGAATGTTTTGATGACTCGTGACGTTTAACAAGGGGGAAGCTGCGATGTCTGGGAACCGGTTCGGAACGTTGTTGCGATTGATGTATTTTGTTCCGTTTACCGTGATCCAATTGTTGAACGTGATTAATTGAGTACCACGCACCCAGGTCTCAGCGCCGTTGTCAATGCAGATCAACGCCGCTACGTCGTTGATGATAATGATTCCGTCGTCAACCCATGTGACCGCATTCAGATTGCTTGGTTGGGTTTCGCAATGAGCTACGCCGCCGGTATGGAGCTCTTTGGCGCACGACCGGGCTGTTGATAATTGACAGAAGGTTGTTCTCGCTGCGGCTGTGCAATTTTTAGCGCATAAATTTGGTCTTGGCACTCGGCAACGATGTTGTTATCCATTCGCAGTATGTGACTCTTGTGCGAGACCGGGAAGAGCGTAAGTTTCCTACGGGTGTACTTAATTTTTGGAAATGAAATTATAAAATAAATAATGTTTGTGGATTGTAGCACTTTTACGGACGCAACGGACATTAGGTCGGCAGTGGGGGTATCTGTGGGCTCCTCATGCCAAACGGATTTTAAGTCTGCGTGGTCTAGGATGTTTGGACTAACAATGTTAGCTTTAGCGAGAGTAATTGCGAGCATTATGTTTTGCAATTCCATCAGTAACATTCTGTTCCTGGCCAAAAGTGTTTCGTGGCCAGAATCGATTTGCCTATCCTTGGTGACCTTCAAAATTTGGTTTACCGTGTAGGTAAGTTGATTGATCTGATCCTGTACTCTAGTATTTCTTTCTACCTGTCTATTGTTTGAATTGCCGTCGTGAGAAGGAACAGTGTCAGAAGCCCAAGCCTGTGAAGTGGAAATTACTCTTTTTTTCCTTTTTTTTTTAACATTGAACGACCCATCACCAAAACTTATCTAAAATGAGGTGCCAAGTGGTGTAAAATCTTATATCCTATTAGCTTAACATAAGACAAAAATGCCTAATGGCGCGATAAGGGAAAAAATTTTAATGATAAAAAGGAACAACTCTACCTCAAGTTGTCCTTGTGGACCACCCTCCCCTTAATGAGAACTGTGGTTCCCAGTTCAGCTTCCACGGCTCGCTCTTCACACAAAGGTGCGAGTTTGTTTCCAAGCCTGCGATTAGACTTCACCAACACCTTTTCCCCAACTTCAAAGACCCTATTCTGTCGAGAGTCATTTTCCCTAGCTCTTAGCTTGTATTGTGCCTTCTTGAGCTTGCTCTGAATTTTCAATTGTGATTCTTCTGGGAGGGAACGGACAACATCGACTGGTCGTTCATCAGTGACAGAGTGGATTGTCTTATTGTATTCCACCGTGGACAACAAAATTATTTCCACGGTATCGCTCATGTTTTTATCGATCTTCAGACATCTGGCGAGTTCTAACAAGGTACTATGAAATCGCTCGACCTGTCCGTTAGAAACGCTATGCAGGGGCGGCGCGTTTGCAATGCTGACTCCATAATTGTTCATCAGCAGTGAGATGATAGTTTGGGAGCTTAAAGCTGGCTCATTGTCGCAATAGATTGTCTCAACCCTCGGGAAGAAATTCATGAGCTGTAACAGCGGCACCTTCAGATGCTCTATTGTCCTAGATGGGATTGGCTGAACTACAGCGAATTTCGAGAACTTATCAATGCAAGTCAGGAAAAATTTGTTGTCCGTGGAAAAAATGTCCACATGCAACATTTCCCCTGCACGCGAAGGGATTGGCGTCTCGCCAATTTCCTGTTTTTTGGGGTGTCTATCGTTTTTAGCCCTAGCGCAGGTCTTGCAGTTCTGTACAGTTTCATTGGCTAACTTTGTCATTTTTGGGAAGTAATACTCTGAGAGGACCTGCTTAACGTTTTCTTGCGCTGCCCTGGGTGCTCTGTTGTGTTCCGTGATGAGAATTTCTCTTCTTTCGCTAACACTAAAAATGTCTACGACCCGATTCCTGCAGTGCCAGAACTTTGTAGTCGGAAATTTCCAAACCAAATCATCCTGCACTAGTGCCAAAGTGTGTAAATCGCAGTGCAGCGCATTTACCACATTAGGCTTGATTACTTCCCATAATTCTTCGAGAAGTGAATCTCTGCAGACGAAACTTAGCGAGTGACGCCTTTTGTTTCCAAACAGGATGAAGCTACGCTTTAGTGGAAAACGTGCCTCTTCAAGAATTAGCTGGTTCTGGAAGCAGTTTAAGGGCTTGTCAGTTGATTCAATGGTGTATGTCAAGGAGAGCTCGCTATGAGCTGTCGCGAAGCTGGAACCAGCATTTTGCTGGCTCAATGCATTGAGCTGCTGTCTGGACAGAGCATCAGCAACTAGATTTTCTTTTCCTGGTTTGTAGAAAATGTGCGCATTGGACTCCTCAATGCGTGCCTTCCATCGCTTGATTTTAGCGTTTGGGTTGGATTCAGATACGGCGAATGCCAGTGGCTGGTGGTCTGTGAATATGTTGATGTCTTTTACGCCGTATAAATAATGGCGCAACTTGCCAAGAACCCAAACGATGGCTAGAAGCTCTCTCTCATTTGTTGCATAGTTAACCTCTTCCTTAACTTTCTCTGGGTCTGTTGTGGCACCATCACTAGTGACAACAAATCCAAGGAAATTTACACTTTTCTTAAAAAAGCGCGATTTCTCCTCAGATACCCTCATGTTTGCCTCCTGCAAGCTTTTTAACACCCAGTCGACATGTCTGACATGGGATTCTTCATCTTTTGAGAAGACGATGACGTCATCGACATAGACATAACATGACTTGCCGATCTGCTCTCGCAGTATGTCATCAATTGTCTTCTGGAAAATGCTAGCGGCGTTTCTCAAGCCGAAAGGAAGTCGTCAAAACTCGTACTTCCCTCCATTTACCGAAAAAAGAGGTTTTTTCGCGATCACGCTCAGCAAGCGTGATTTGGTGGTAGCCAGACTTAACATCCAGGGTCGAAAAGTACTTGGCTTTACCTAAATTTCCCAGAATCATAGAGATATTGGGCATGGGGTACCTGTCTGGTATGGTTCTTTCATTGAGTTTCCGAAAATCCACCACGAGGCGCATTTTTCATCCGTGCCTTTTTTTGTCAACCACCCAAATTGGGTTGGTATAGGGTGAAACGGATTTCTGGATTATCCCATTTTTTAAGAGATCCTGAATTTCTTTGTTGACAAATTCGGCTGCACCCATAGGATATGGGTATAGTTTAGCATAGATAGGCTGATCATCAACAGTCCTAATTGTGGCCACAACGGAAGTGTAATATGGCAGTGCTTCTTTAGCGTCTGCGAAAGCTTTCTTCCTATTCATCAACATTTTCAAAAATTTGTCTCGTATCAGGGGAGGTGCGTCTGCGCAATCTACGTTAGTGAAATTGACATCGACACATTTATGGTACAAAATTGGTTCTGAAGTATTGCCAAACTTGAGTTGGCTGGAGCTTAGGCAAAGCTCTGCTCCGACTTGTGTTAACAGGTCGAGGCCTATAATCCCATCAAAGGTGGAAAGTTCTGAGAGTAGAAAAAAGGTAGCCTTTTTTCCAAACATTGATACATAGCATTTCTCTTCGATTTGGGTCGTGCCATGGATGGAGTGAGTGGTAAACGGATTATCGACTGGGCGGACTCCTTTTAGCCCATGGTGCGGACGAATGTAATTCTTCGCCGCACCTGTGTCGATAAGGAACTTCATCTGGGTCCCCGCTATTTCCCGCCTGATGAAGGGCAGCAGGGACCTACCCCTAAAAAATTGAGAGCGTCAGAATCCCCATCCGAGTCGTCAGCTATTTGTGCCTCAGCACTTCTTGCTGCCGCTGCGTATTCCTCAGACCCACATTCTTGGCTCTGAGTAGTGTGATTTACCCTTTGGCGCCTCTGACCCGTTGTTCGGTCAGATGTGCTAGTTCTTTTGTAAGCTTGTGGGTTACTAAAGTTGACATACACTGGCGCTTGCGATGGCATCAGGACTTTAGACATTGAAGGGTCAACCTCCATTGGTTGCTGATCATCGCAGCCGTTGCGTTGTCTACCACTACGCTGGTCGGTCTGTTTGGGCTGTTGGGGCTGTTGTTGCCGCGTGTAGTGTGGGCTTTTTGCAAAGCCAGGCTGTGCCTCTGTTGCATCTGAGCCTTTTTGCCGTTGCCGAGCCTGAGGTCTTTGGTCGGGTCTTCGAGTAGTTCGCCGCAAAAGTGTATCTTTCGTGATTGGCCTCTATTTCCTGTGCGAACGCTAACGCTGAAGGAAGATCAGGCGGGTGTGCCGCAAAGAGGACATCGGTGAGACTGCGCCTAAGACCAGAGATGAATACGCGCAAAGCGTCACCCCTAAACTTCTCGCACATACCTCTCGCTAGTTCTGCGTCGTACGTCATATTGACTTTGTTTATGAGCAAAGTGAGCTTTTTCTCAACTTCGTCATAATATTGAGGCAGGGTAAGTTGCCCTTGCCTGAGAGTGCCCATTTCTTGTTTAATGACATGGAGTGGTCTCTTGTCACTGTAGGTGAAATCTAAACGGTCAATGATGGCATCAAAATTAAATTTTGTTGCAAACGAAGCCAAGACTGTGTCGGCTGAATCCCTTATCTTGCTTCTGATTATAATGACAGCTTGATAATTGCGAGAGCTGCCGTTATACCGCCTGAATATTTTGTATGCTGCCGTTGCCGCTTGTCGCCATGAAACATAAGCTGCTTGGGACCCTGTAAACTCGGGCAGGCATTTAATCGCATCTAAAGGTTCATCACAACGAATGTCGTCGACGATTTGTATTTCTTTAAACGTTTTGATTGGGGGTGCTGTGACTTTCATTTCTGTTACCCTTTGTGTCAATTCAGCTATTTGTCTGTTTAGAGCGGCATCCCTTGCAGCTGCAACCGCTGAGTCGACCAACATTCTAATTTGTTGGGGATCCATGTTTGTCTTGGTTGAGGGAGTCGGTTTTGGCAAACAGTCTTCTAAGTCTCCTATGTCTGGTTTTACTCTATCGTCACTATCTGAGCTTTCTGAATCGCAGTCTTTTGAAGTGGGGTCTCTATATTTTAGGAATGCCCTATTCATGAGTTGCTATGATAAGTGACAAAATTCAACTAGTTACAGAATCAGATCATCAAATAGTAAAGAGAAAATAAAAATAATTTTTTTATAAATTTATTATTTACTGAAAAGATGGTCGAAAGCGCCAAACGTTTCTTATATTTCACAGAAACTTGACCGGATTTGCAAAACAAGATGATACACAAAACAGTATAATGTGTTCAAAATATGGAGCTCATTTATTTTTAAATTTTCTTTTTACCACGAGACTTAAAATTTTCGTTGCTGAGCAACCCACTTACATGATCTTGAGGACGGGGTAGTTCTTGCCTTATGTAAATAAATTCCGCCGGCGATGCTGCAGTCGGGAAAAGAGTTCTCAACGCTGCCCAGATTAGCTTGTTGGCTGTACTGGTGACACTCCGCTGCCCGAAGAGCTCCAGCGGCTTCGGTGTACAAAAGAAATAATTCGTGTGCTTCAACACACACGCACTGACCAAGTTGACGTAGGTCAGCAACCACTGCACTGGTCGTAAATTATGTGTAAATTGTGTTTTGATCAGCGCAGGTTTTATTGCCACATGAGACAACGTTTTTTGTTTCAAAAACACAGCACAAATTTGTTTATAGAGCGTGCCTCAACGTTTGATGGGCGACTTTGTTTGTTTTTTTTTTTTTTTTTTTTTAAACACAAGATCAAATAAATCGTTTTTGCAATTCCGGCTACGCGACTTGGTTACGAGCTCGCGAGTCTGGTTAGGTTGGGCGCCAATTAATAAGATTATGTGCTATGTTTGAAACAGATTTATTTATTGATTAGGATGTAATTAAACACGTCTTCGTTTGAAGCGTGAGTGAGCTCAAAACTCGCTGGACGACTGGTCGCAGCGTAAATCAAATTAGAACTAAAAGCTAAGACATTATTATTCACTTAAAGTTAACAAAAATATAAAAATCATAGCGGCCACAGAAATGCTTAGCTTGCATCTCGTGCATTGCCTGCTATGCAACGACATCTTGCCCAGAGCTGAGTTAGCGTCTGTGCTGGAGTCAAAGACCCGGCCGCAACGTTACGTTAAAGCAACGACATTCGACCCAGAGCTGAGTCAGCATCTGTGTTGGAGTCGGGGACCCAGCCGTACTGTTATGTTAACTTACATATACGTGCAGTTCTCTGTTCGTTTCACATGCTGCTCTTTGTCTATCTTCCTCCGGTTCACTCACGACCTGTTCCCCGGTTCGCTCACGGCCTGTTTCCCGGTTCGCTCACTGCTTAAGAGCAGCCCAGCTGACCATTTTGACTGCCATTATCGAGGTGAAATCACGACGCAACAAATTTATAATTCTGTCAACTGATTTTGATTAAACTTCCATTTGATTTAATCTTTTGATAAGCAAACACAATCAGCTGTTCCATACAAAATCAAAACAAAGCGGCAGAGTGGCCAGTCCGCTATCAGTTATTTGGTAGCACTATACACAATAAATATTATTATTACAGCAAAGACAATTTTTAACTAAATTTTCCAATTTTTCATATAAAGTTAAAATTTGTATTAGTAAAAAAAACCATTGGAATGTTTGTTTACGTTTTGCGGCACAACTTTAAATCAAAGTCAACTGTTCAAACAAAATAGATGGTTGGCTACATCAAAGTCCATTCCATCAACTAATTTAAATTTTTTTAAAGTGAATCAGAATCAGTTGACGCAATCCGTAAATACAGTTATGCACAAAGACACACCTCAATTCATTTAAACTAATTATTGCCCTCATTGTCAAAAAAAAAACATATGTATACAGAGCGAACAACGGCGATCTAAAAATGAGCTTGGTCGTACTTGAATTGTAAACAGGCAAGAGCTTGAAGTTTTAAAGCCCGAATCGGGATAATAGTCTTAAATTAAGACCAATTCGTTCTTAATTTCAATACGTAAACAGGCAATAGCTTGAAGTTTTTGGGCCGAATCGGGATATTAGTCTTAAATTAAGACCAATTCGTTCTTAATTTCAATATGAGCTCTAAATGGTCACAGAATTCTTAACTCAAGCCTATTTTGGGCTTGAATAAGGGTTGAAATGCACAAGAGAGAAGAAAATTGAGAGAATTAGATCGCGCCCTCTCAATTTCATTCGCAATTGTTTTGCTGCAGCCGTCGTTTGGCCGTCGTCTGCCGTCGCGATGGGGGCTAGATCTAATTGTGACTTTAAAGTGAAGCAATGAGAAAAATATCAACGGAGTACGGCAAACTCGCTAGAAGGTAAGTTTTAATAAAAAATATACACACGCAAAAATGTCTGCGACAAGTATTACCGAGTGTTCTTATAACTTTGCAAATGCTTGCATTAAACAGTCGCCAGTAGTTTAACGTCTTATAGACACTAAAAAAGAAACTTACATTTTTAAAACTCAGTTTATAATTTTGATATTTGCTGAATTCGTCTTCTTATTGAAAACGAACGAAGACGCCGTTGTCGCGACACCGCATTTACATACATTTAGGTTTAATATGTGCTCGTTTAAAATACGCAGATTATGAATATTTCGGATTTTGGATAACTCTCCCCCATTCGCCCCCCATATCAAAAAAACGCAAATCAAATACTACACACTTACGCTTTGGTTTGTACATAGATTTGGATGCTCTCATTGGGTACTGAAAATTTCATAACGGTCATACTCTTAGTTTAGAAGTTATTCAAGAATTAATTTACTATAGTGGGGCCAAGCGCAGCCGATGTGTAAAGTGCGCAGCTTGCTGCATGTGTTTGTGTTTTTTTTGTATTCGATTTTTATTTATTATCAATAGTAAGAAGCTTAAACTATGTACATGTAATGTAGCTTAAATATGAGTAGACAGTCTAGGGAAAGAGTTAGTAATATAGCTTTCAGTGTGAAGTTTGAAGATAGCGCATTGTTGCCAGCGGTACGGCCGCAAAGCATTGCTTCGCAGTTACATGGGCGCTATCTACATTGTTACTGCGACAGTCTTTGGCGCTCAATCCTCCACAGCTCACTGAATGCATCCCATTTGTCGGCAGTTTCTAACATTTTGTTACTGTTATCGGACCACCCATAGTTTTCTCCACAATGTCCCTGTTATGCATGAAGCGTTCGCAGAGGAAGATGATGTGGTGAGCATCTACAATCGTGCCTTTTGTCGAGCAGTCCCAGCGCGTTTGCCATCGCGCTATGCTCAATGTCCTTGCGCTTGTACGCTCAGTGTGTACATTCCCTCTGCTAGATGTCTCCGTGCGGCTTACTTTTGTGACTCTGGAAATAGCAACTGCTTCTGCGATTAGTTCGATTATCGAGCACATACCCGCGATGACCAGTGATGCTCTGTTAGGATACTGTTAGGAAGGCTGACCCGTAGCGCACTTAGGTAGATTGCGTTGATACCGCGACTGTAGCTAGGAACAGCCATTGCTCTGCTCCAGATGGGGGACGCATACATAATGACTGCTCTGTTTACGCTCATGAGGAGGCGGCGTCGTTGTTGCTTTGGACCGCGTGTGTTCAGCATAATTCTGGACAGAGCTCTGCATGACTCTGTTGCGTTTTTGTGCACATATTCCAGATGTTCGCCTTGTATCTATCATTACACCCAGATATTTGAGCGCCCTTTTAGACTGGATTGTAGAGCTGCCAACTCTTATGCGCGCTGTTTCCACCTTTTTCCGGCTAGTGACAAAGACGGCTTTTGTCTTTTGCGCATGCAGCTCGAGCCCAGCTGATGCCAGCCATTGGTGTACCTTTTCAATGCTGCAGTTACAGGATTTTTCAGTCTCTTTCAGCGCTTTGCCCACGACTACAAGGGCTACGTCGTCTGCAAAACCAATGATATTCGTGGTAGACGGTAGTTCAAGCCGCAGAATGCCATCGTACAATGTATTGCAGAGGAGCGGTCCTAGAACTGAGCCTTGGGGGACCCCTGTGGTGACGAGGTGGGTATAGGGGCCATCCGTGGTGTCGTATCGCAGCACTCTTCCTCTAAAATAGCTGCGTATAGTTTCCTGGATATATTCTGGGACGCAGATTTTGCCAGCGCGTCGAGTATTTTGTCCCATCTGGTTGAGTTGAACGCATTTAAGGCAGTACTTCCATCTCGATCCTTGGATAGCTCTGGCTGCTATATCGGTTACTTTTCCGAGTGCGTCCACAGTAGACTTCGCTTTGGTAAAACCCAACTGGCTAGTAGACAGGCCACACCTATTGGCGACCGCCGTTTCGAGTCTGTCGCAGATCAGCTTCTCCAGCACCTTTCCGAAGGTGTCCAGGAGGCAGATTGGCCTGTATGATGTGGGATCATCAAGAGGCTTGCCTGGTTTTGGTAAGAGGACCAGCGTTGGAATTTTCCATATTGATGGGAAAGTTATAGAGCTTTCGGTACGCTTTCCGATGAGGTCTCCTAGTCGTTCTGGCACTCAGGTTTCCTCCTATTGTGTACAGAATTGCTGAGTGGTCGCTTGCAGAGTACGCGTCGCATATTTTCCAGTGAGCTCCGATGGCTATAGATGAGCTGGCAAACGTAAGGTCGATTATGGACCCCGTACCGGCCCGGCTGGAGGTGTACTGGGAGCCCGAGTTGAGCAATACAATGTCTAACGAGCAAAGGTTTCTATGTTGATGCGTATTTCACTAATAGCGTTGCGTAATAACATGCGTTTGTGTGTGTGTGACTTTGTGAATGTGTGTATGAATGCAAAGAGCTTTAAATGCATGTATCGACAGCTCGCCGCTGTGTTCAGGGTATCTCCTAGTCGGGGGCACCTGACTAGAGCCATCTTACTTGGTATTATTTATTTTTATTTTATTTTACTAAGTGCGGCTGTGGTGTCGTGTGTATGAATGCAGAGGGGTTTAATTAAATATATGTAAAGACAGCTCGACGCTTGGTTCGACTAGAGCCATCTTACTTGTTATATTGTATTATGTAGAGTTGTGCCAATACGTGCAAATACTTTTTTTAATTCTTTCGCTTATGAAAATTGGAAATACTTTTTTTTTCTAAGTGTTTGGAATAGACGACGATGAAAGCTTCCAACTGGCTGCAAACTACTCCCGCCAAGACCTATGATGTTCGGATGTTATTAAACAAGGTAAAATATAAAAACATTTTGAATTTAATAAACTGCTAATTTGATCAATGCGTCTTATTTCGAGTTAAAATGGGATTGAATCAAGAACAACATAATCTTGTTTTAAGCTTAACCTGGGATTATTTTATGAACGATTTGAGCTTAATTTAATACTCAATGAGTGTTACTTCGAGGTGAAATGGGATTGAATTTGGTCACAACAGAATGTCATTTATACACGATTCAATACTGCTCCGTTCTCAAAAAAGCTCTGTTGGGCTTAAAAACGTACCAAACAAATCTTGATTTAAGATTACCGGTCTTAAAAATGTCAGTCTTGAAATGAGAATTTTGGGCTTGATTCCAGCCAAATGCATACCGTACTTTTGACACTGATTGGGCTCAATTCAAGACCAAAATTCTCTTGTATGTACACTAAACAAGGAATATCTTGCAAAAACGATATGCGGCATATTCCAAAAGTTGCAGAATCTCAATGCCTACAACATATTAAACATTTATCAAAATCGTAGGCGCCATTTTTTTTATTAAATTATCAAAATGAGAAATTGAAGACTTTTGCACATGTAATTTTTACTTGCGTACTTAAGAACAAAAATGTCAATGTCCTTTCAAACAGTTAACAGAACATACATGTATCTTCTTTTGTTTGGAAACTGTGGTGGGTTTTACCCAAAAGTCGTAGAACAAAAGTGTCTTGGTTCATGGTAGGGAACAAGCCTATAAAGTTCCATAAAGCCATCTCAACTATCATACGCGAAAATATATACCGAAATTAACATTAAATTTTCAGAAACACACAAAAAATGTATTTTCTTAATAATTATTGAACGAGTTGTATGATTCGAACAAGTGAGTTATCATTCGATGCGTATTCAAAACACATACTTTAGATGCCTGAAAGAATTTCTGAAAGCCCCCAACGGCCCCATTGACTCCGAATCGTTTACAGCTATACATCTCATATATATATCAATCGATCTGATCGGACTATCGTAGCAAAGCTTCAAAAGTTCGTGTATATATTGCTAGCCGCTTTTGCACACTACATAGTGCTAGGCCAGTAGCGCATATATATGTGTATAAAACTTGAAATTATTAACCTTCACACAACTTAAATTGTTATGGCCAGTTTTAGTCTTGCTGTTATTCTAACATAGTGTTAATCACCATCTGGGCAACGGTTTCTGTGTGCACTTTTCGGCGCTAGACTATAGTGGCCGAAGTTACAAACAGCCACCCAAGCCACAAACCTTTGTTTATGTTGATTCTTATTGGATAGGTTAGGTTATTAGATAACTGAACGTGAATTTTGTCAAAAATGAAATGGTTAATATCTAACACGCTGTTTAGGTGACAGTTGTGTAGTGCTAGGGTGTAAAAACATGGTTTAGTTGTTTTTACACAGTGAACGAATATTCCGCTGTCGGTTTGTCTTCTGCTAGGTTTCTGGCAACACATGGTGTACACATACACGCAGCTCGGTAGCTTCATATTTAACGCAGCGGATACGCTGCTTATTGTAAGGTTGTTTAAATTATCTATTATCTGTGAATCCACTGATTTATCTATCTGTCAAAGGTGTCAAAATTATATTCCTTGGCGTAAACTGCCATTTTGCTTAACATAGGGAAAAGCTCTTCCCTTAGATGTTATCGACTGGCTGAAAACAGCCATTATGAGGATAAGGCTAAAGACCCTTTAACAGACACTCTTTGGCGGTTTCCTTGTAACTGTAGATTTTCTTGGATTGTGGAGCTTAAACGATCGTGGTTTGGATACTTTTGTCTCAATTTTTAAAGACACGTTTTGTGACCCTAGTTCTTAACTAAGAAAAACATGTTTACATGTACACATTTTACTTTTATAAACACAAAAATTGATGTTTATTTAGTTTTATATATAGTTAATACATTGTGGATAATTTATAAGGAAAGTAATATATCACAAAATGAGCTTAGAACATATAATACTTTTATCTAAATGTGTTTTATACTTAATATCTTTCTTATGGAATTTCAAACGTATTGTAGCTAACATATTCGACCATCTAATATCTTTGTATATATTTTAGATCAGGACGACGAGCTTAGTTGATATAATCCTTTCTGGCTGTATTTTTTTATGCATACTACTCTTAGTCCTAAATCTATATCTATAAAGCTTTGCATAGATCCGTTTTTTGCTGCAGACATAGGGAAATATCGATGTTTTTATATTAACAAATTTTCTGCGATAGAACTCACGAATTGTAGTATGTCAAAATCTCGACCACATCGGACAATATCGTATAGCTCCTAAAGAAATTTGCAACCAAAAAATTAGTGATCGTATAGAAAATTTGTACCAGATATCCTGACCAAACTAGGCAACTGCGGGAGTCCCTATGCTCCTGACATACGATCAAAATAACGCCAACATCGAAGTACTTTTATATATAGCCTCCGATAGGAGTGTCTGTATGAAAACACAATGAAATATATATATACATAGCACACAACTTATATATATCTGTCTCTATATAATCTTCGGCACCACCGAAGATAACAGTTCTTTCTTGTTTTAATTTAACAATATTTTTATTTTTAAATTCATCAAAAGACATTTGAAAACAAAATTACATGAAATATATCGAGCATCTGCTATGTATGTATATGTTTTTAAGGGTTCTCCCTTCGGAACTCCGAAGAGAACTGTTTTTTTTTTTAATATACTGGTAAGGGCCCATAAACATGGTCTCGAAGCTCAGATAATTGCTTATTCTTATAGATGAACATAGTATTTATTGTATGTTGCGGATTATACAATTGATACGCGAGTGTTGGAAAATAAATATGATTTAGGTTTGATAGAAGTAAATGATTTGAACTGCTATCATCAGTGTAGACATCAAAACAGCGGTTATTTGTGAAAGCACATTTTCTGCCAATAGATTCTAATCTTTCATTGTATGTTGTCTTTGTATCTGGAGCAATCAGACTATCAATGGTAAATGCTCGCTTGGGACGTGTTTTAATTCTTTCGGCCAATTCAGTTTCTGTTGTCGAAAATATTGTTAGCGTTTTTTGTGAGGTAGCTTTGAAAATCGTATTTTGAGTTGGGCCGGTATTCGATGCTTTGATAATATTCCCTGGATCATTTATTTGCTCAGTGATTTTTTTTCTCTGTGTAGATATTGAAGTTAGCTTAGAATCAAAGAAATCTTTTTCAAGCTGCTTGACCCGAAATCGCTTCCGTCGTCTCAAGAAACTGCCGTTTTCAAACATGTCGAAGGCTTTTGGATGAAGGGTCCAAAAGGAACCCTTACCGGCTTTGCTTATGTTACGGGGCACTTTTATAAAACAATCGTTGAAACTTAAATTATGTCGCAATGAGTTTTGCCATTTTTGCATGTTGTTTCGATAATAGGGAAATTGTTCCATTATAAATCGATAAATATCACAGAGCGGTAACATTTTCTGCGGCGAATGCATAATTGCCATGGCAGTCAATGAAATATATGAATATGGAGGCTTCTGGTCACCATAAGTTACTTTTAATGGACGTGGCATTACGGCAGTTTTTGTTTTCACTATGTTTTCACTTGAAGTAAACGATGTTCTTTCGATGGCAGCAACGTTCAAACTGACAGGAATGTGTTCAAAATACGTTTTAATAAATGGTCGTCTCTATGACCACATGTGTATTATTTCATTTGCGAGCGATAAAGTAAGATGCATATATTGAAGTATGATTTGTCTCTTTTCTTCGCTTTGTTCGGTTGAATGCAACTGAATGCTTGCCGTCTCGTTCTCCGGTTCACACCAATAAAAATTTGAGGTGGGATTAACTGAGTGCATTTTATAAAAACGGTTGACCAATCCTAAATAACAATAATGCGGTAATAATATCCAAATACAATCAAATGAAACAAATTAAAAATTAATTTCGTGTGAAATGTTATGTTTATTGAAGTTGATCAAAATCATTGTGAATTCATTTAACTAAACTTAAACGTTTTGGCGTAAGTGATTCGCTGGCACAAAACATCAAATTCTATAATGAACAAAGTTGTAAAGTTGGGGTGTATTTCGTTTTTGTTCATATGTTTTTAAACCTTATATTAGTATATTTTGATGTGTATTGGGGTAAAGGAAAATGGTATGAAAAGCGTATATAATGATTTTATGAAACCGGCAGAAGGAGGCATTGAGTTTTTATTTTTGGATCAGCATCAATAGCCAAGTCAATTAGCAAAATCCGGTTGTTTATTTGTCTGTCTGTATGCTTGCACTGTTATTAAACTTTTACACACCGATGATGACTATTTTTCTAATTTTTCACCTTTGTAAATATTCTTTCATAACTTTGTGTCCAATATTGAGCTACATCTATTTGTGAGCTTCCATGGTACTCTATATATTCGATGGTGAATTGCATTTTTTTTTTAAATTTTCATTTAAACAAGAGAATAATTATTTTGTGTACATTTATGTAGCAGGCAGATGTGAATGTATGAATACAAGGAAGTACAAATGTATGTTACAACACTTCCCAGCTAAGTATAGAGCATCTTCTAGTCGCCTACCCCGACAATACCATTCTTTGTTTTTTTATGAACCTTTGCAGAAGATTTTTAAAAAAAATCGACGAAAATGATTGTGGTGCCTACAACTCAGTGTTTATATTCTATCCATTATGACGACAACTATATTGATAAGTTCAATGTCCATATGACCGATTTCATCTAAACTATCCACTTAGATCAAGAGGTTTTCTGATGATGCCCAGCATCAATCTACATCTGTATATATTTTATGCATGTTCAGAGACTGTTTCGAATTTAGTTAAATATTTCATTTAATTGCTTTCGTAGACATTTTAATTTTATTCTAGTATTTGAATTTTGTAACAGAAATCTGCTAAAATCATTATATACGAATTTTATTTATTTGTTTGTTGTGTACAGTTACAAATCGGGTAAAATAAAGTGCACATGCAGATCAAGAATATTTCAGTTTTTACGTATCAATCAGCAGAGCATAACTCTTAAAATATATTTGTTTTAAATATTTGAGAAAAGTGGTTGAGTTTACTGTACTAAATAGTATGCTAAATAAGTAAGAGTCGGGCGCGCCCTGACTAGATGCACACATCCAAACATACACCACATGCTGTACACTTTGCTCAATGGGAGGAATTGTCGATAGTTTGAAAAAATTCTGATACGCGTTGTATATAATTAAAGAATAATTCAAGCATTAATTAATTAATCACTGTGATCGGCAGACAAATAGGCACGCTTGACATATACATACATACACAAACCGCTCGTACAAATGCACTGAAAATGAAATTATTTAAGTTATAAGATTAATCCAAATAGCTTGCGCAAACTTATAAGCTGCTTTTACACAACACAAACGTTATGCATAAACATCGATTTATGCAAGTGGGTTGGATGGGCTTAAGCAAATGACAATACAAATATGATTGATAAACAAGGCGTTGTGACTGCAATTCGATAAAATGTTATAATAATATGTTTCCCACAATTTAAAAGCTAGATTCACCAAATTTTATACGTCGATTGCTGGTGACCTCCCCTAAAAATTTAGATATTGACATCTTGGCCACGCCCACTAGAGCGCCCCCACGCCCCCCAATAGCGCCGAAAAAAGTTGCGTTCGACGGACGGACAGCATGACGGACATTGTAGCAACCCAATACACTAGTTTCAATTGGTGAGTATCAAAATACCAGATTTTAAATATTAAAAAAAAGTGTCAACATTTTTAAAGTGGTTTTTCGTCATATGGCTAAACAATACTTTAGCCATATGTAGCAGAAAAAGTACGTTAGGTAAATTATATAATGTGGCTGTTACCTATTGTAATCAATTAATTAAAAAAAAATATAATGTAAAGCTAAAATATATAATTTATGGAAATGGGAGTATAAAAGTATTCACAGAACATAAAAATAACAAGTAGATGGCTCTAGTCGGAAGTGCCCGACTATGAGATACCCTGAACCCAGCAGCGAGCTGTCGTTACAAGAATTTAATTAAGCCCCTCTGCATTCATACATACGACACCACAGCCGCACTTAGTAAAATAAAATAAAAGTAAATAAAAATATTACAAATTAGGCTATTTGTTTGCTTTGGAATTCGAAAAAGAGCTCACGCATATAAATATGCATTGACATATGTATGTAAGTATGTGTGCACAAGCATGCAGAAAACGTCTGCGCTTGGCGCTACCACCACGTGATTTGCCAATATACAAATACATTTTCTTAAATAGCTTCTGTGTTTCTTAAACGATTTGGATGCAATTTGTTTTAATGCATTGTTGTTATTATTATTGACGAGCAGCCTACTTAACCAAATTTGGTGGCTCTGGTTCTTATAGTTTATGAGATATGCTTAAGCAGCTGCGCTGGGCCCCCAAAATTCTTATATAACTTTTAAATTAACAATAGGATCGGTATGAATTATAATTAAAAAATTTTAATATATTTTCAGGACATAACAAGATGTATACAAAGCAAAGCGCAAAGCGGTGGCGAATGGGGGGAGGTATCAAAAATCCGAAATATTCATAACCTGCGTATCCTTTACGAGTACATATTAAACCAAATTTGATGGCTCTAGCTCTTATAGTCTCCGATATGCCAAGAAAACCAAGTCTAAAAATTAATAATGAAACGGAGCATGATATCGAAAAAATTTAATAAACTTGTACTGCGTATGGATTAAGAGAATCTATAGTCGTTTAATTTAGGTTTCTAGCTTTTGTAGTTTCCGCGATCGATGCGTTCATACAGACGGACAGATGGACGGACAGACGGACATGGCTAATTCAACTCAGTTCGTCGTGCTGATCTAGAATACTTTTGGGGTCGGAGATGCTTCCTTCTGCCTGTTACATACATTTGCACAAAACCATTATACCCTTTTTACCCATTTTCAATGGGTTCAGGGTATAAGAACAGGATAAATTTGAAATTTTCAGGACGTAACAAGTGCATTGACATCTGTGTACAAAGCAAAGCGCAAGTCTGTAGTACTTGATTGGAGGTTTGTTCGATGTAAGGGCGAATGAAAAGAGGTATCCAAAATCCGAAAGATTCATAATCTGCATATCATTTACGAGAACATATTAAATCAAATTTGGTGGCTCTAGCTAAATATCGATCAAAAATATCGATAATTTCATCTGGAATACACGAACTTAAAAACCCAAACTTTAATCCCTAACTCTTATTGCAGCACTCGCTCCCAATTGGATTATTAAATTTGTCAGATTTTAACTTAATAACTTTAACTTTAATAACTTCTGTGCTTCTTAACCGATTTTGATGAATCTTAATGCAATAGATTCTTCAAGTGCTATAGTGTATATAAATATTCATTAGAACCAACTTTTTTATCGCTAGGTCGCTAAACTACGAAACAAGATTACAAAATTTGAGGTTGTTGTAGACTTTATGAAAACGTTGTGGGTTATCGATCATTTAAAATAAACTTGATCTGCGCGTCCCATGGACGAGTTTAGTTTCCGAGATCGACGCGTTCATACAGACGGACGGACGGAGGGACAGATGATCAGACGGATAGACGGACAGACAGACGGACATGGCTAGATCGACTCGGCTCGTCGTCCTGATCAAGAATATATGTACTTTATGGGATCGGAGATGCCTCCTTCTATATGTTACATACATTTGCACAAAACCATTATACCCTTTTACCCATTTTCAATGGTTTCAGGGTATATAAATAAATATTACGAAGAAAACTCCGAAAAACTAAGAACCCACCACACGTCAAACCCTTGCCAATGTGTTTTACTGGGACGTGTTCCGTTGACATGTCATAGGACGGTGTCAATTGGCCTGACGCCGCATCACCGGGGAATAGAAAAGGAACCAGCGCTGGTTCTTTTGTAATGCGCGCGGGGAACATAAAGTAAATATAGCGGCGCTCGCGTTTCGCTCGACTGGTACTGCGATGCACCCCAAGGAGTCGGGCGAGTGGTGAATTTGCACGGCGTTGCATCCCCAGGGGTCATGCGAGTAGCCGATCGGCACGCGTTGCACTACTAGGGGATAGAACAGTATCATAGGATAATTTACCGAGCGCACCCTATTGCGTTCTCCCCATTGACAAAAGAAAGGACAGCGCTGTCCCGTCTTCTATCCACTTGTGGTCAGGCGAGTGGTCGATTGGGACGGCGGCATCACTGGTGAATAGGGGAGGCGATAATGGTTTCCCCTGAATTTCCGGCTACTGTTTACATATATACCCGTTAATTAAAAAATCAATGACTATTTTATATTATTTATTTATTAAAAATAAATTCTGCATTTATATTAGATGTAAATTGTTGATATTATGGGTTCCAACATAGGTACTGCCTGTAACAAAAAGACATAAAAAGAAATATGTTTAAATATAAATACAATATAATACACGTTTGTTAATACATACGTATAATCTACATAATATAATATTTCACAATTGGCCCTTACTTTTCCGTCTTATTTCGTCTTTATTTTATACTTCTTTCTTTGCACAAAAACAACATGTACATACACAGTTGGAAACGGGGAAAAAAGAGATCGACACATATGCGTAAAGAGCAATGCACTATATTTTTCTTAGTACGCATTGAAAGAATTAGTTCTAGAACCGATAGTAGGGTCAATTTACACCACCAGAACTGCTGGGTCGTTACTTATATTTCAACCCCTTGCGTTCATACTTACATACATACATTCACCAAATCACACATATACACAAAGACGCACACAAATGCACGACCCTTGCGGCGTACTTTGCTTAACGGATGCGATTGCCTTGACTTGGAATAATAATTCTTGAACAACTTTACGACTGAAAGAATGACTTCTATAAAATTTTCAGGACTTAAAAATATCCTTCACATCTTCGTACATACCAAAGCACAAGAGGCGAATGGGAGATAGTATCCAAGACACCGGACTTAACTATTAGTCTGTTAAAATCACAACTGAAAAGCTTGTTTACACCGGCCGCTACCGCGATTGCCGTGAGTGAACAGCTGATCGCTATTACGCAGCGTGTCCGCGTAAATTAAAATTGTTTAAAAATTCAAATTATGATTAATATTAAAGTGGAAGATCAATCCGTCAACCTGCTTTCTGCCGCCTGACAATGAAGATGAGGAGGCACTTGCTGTTATCATGCATCTTAGCACAGTGATGCCAAGCAAATATAACAACATACTAAAATCATATTAAAAGGAATGCTTTCGTCAGTTCTGGGAGAACTTTTGAATGGACAGGAATGATTGCTGTATATATTCATACATATATATACTTATACAAGAGTCTGTAATTCAAATATAAGTTATATTAAATGCAAAATTTATAAATAATAAAACAACTTATCTGTCACTGAGCTGTCTAAAACATATTTTTCGTGGTGTAAAGCCTTTGAGCTGCCGCAAATTTGGGCCATTTTTTCGATGTGTTTTCACGTCGATGGGTTCTTGGGAAAAATCATTAATATTCTAATTGTTTTGCTTAATTATTCACAACATATACATACGAATATTTCCTTTTTAACGTGTCGATCATCGCTTTCACCTCACTTAGCAGCACCTCCACGCCCAGTGTCTCCAATCTGGTGGCCAACTCTTGATGGACATGCGTGTTTTTAGGCGGCCCTCGCAGACCTGCCAAAGTTTCCTCCCACACGTTCAGCAACGCCAGTTCCGCCCCTACCACTTCGCGCCCAATCAAAATTCATCCGTTGCTCATTTCAAACCAATATAAAGCCAATATAATATAAGCAAATTAAGCTTACCTAAAATACCTATATTCTATAAATGCTAAATGTTAACTGCTTAAATCGAAATGCAACCCTATGTATATTTCCGCAGCAACGGCCACAGCGGACTATCGGCCAGCTTGACACACACACAAACCCGTGTATTTCTTAAGAGGAAAAAGCGGCAGTTGCGAAATCCCACTGCAGTTACGGTAGCGAACCCGGTCTAAACACTCTATATGGCTTACAAGAGTATAGTGGCTCTAGCTCTAATAGTTTGATATAGATATGCTAAAAATCAAGTCATAATTTCGATTCTTATCGATAATAATGAACGGAGCAAGCGATCGAAAAAAAAGAAACATGTTCTGCATTTAGGAGAATCAATAGTCGAAAAGTTTCTAACTTTCGAGTTTTGTAGATCGCTGGACTCATACAGACGGACGGTCATGGGTAAATCGAGTCAACTCGTCGTCCTGATCAAGAATATACATATATGCTTTATAAGGCCAGAGAAGCTTCCTTCTGCATGTTACATACATTTCTACAAAACCATTATACCTTTTTTACCCGGCCATTCACGCATTAAGAGTAATGAGCTTGCCGACCAAGCAAAAAAATCTGCAATACAAGCTTTTCAATTTTGTACCTATTGGTATAAAAATATAAGCACTAACCACACCCACATTGCCCACTACCTCTACCTAAAACTATCAGACTGCGTTTAGGACACACTAAAATATTTAGCACATCAGCATAACATTAATTAAAATGTACCTCTACTTTGCCAACTATGTAACTCCAATTCAATTATTAACCCTGAACATTTACTTGACCACCGACTAGCAATAAGAGCGGTTACAACTCAAATTTGTAGTACTCTAAAACCGAGTACGTGCTTAAAAATCTAATTACCGAAAATTTAAAAAAAAAAACATGCCAATATCTATCACAAAATATAAAATTGAAAGAAAATCAACTTCAAAAAAAAAAAAATAAAAATAATTAAAAAAAATAATTCCTACTAATTGTATTATATAAGAAAGGTATTATCCCACTGCACTGACTCAAGTTCTAATCTATAAACATGTACATACAAAATACTTAAAGCATCAAAATTATAAAAAACAAATAAGTAAGATGGCGCTAGTCGGGTCCGACTAGGAGAAACCCTGAACCCAGCGGAGAGCGGTCGTTACATACATTCATTAGATTCATACCCACATTCACACAGTCACACATACATACACACAAACGCACGCAGCCAGCTGCACAGTTTACACATCGGCTGCGCTTGGCCCCACGATGAATTCTTGAATAACTTATAAATTAAGAGTATGATCGTTATAAAATTTTCAGTGCTTAATAAGAATTTGATTTGCGTTTTTAATATGGGGCGCGAATATGAGCAAGATATCCAAAATCTGAAAGATTCATAATCTGCAAATTCTTTACGAGCACAGATTAAACAAAATTTGGTGGCTCTAGCTCTGATAGTCTTCAATATATGCTAAGAAAACCAAGACTTAAAATAGATTTTTATCGTTAATAATAAAACGGCGCAAGATATCAAGAAAAAAGCTTGTTCTGCGTATGTTTTCGCAGAGTCTATAGTTGAAAAATTTAGGTCTCTAGTTTTTGTAGTTTCTGAGATTGCTGCGTTCATACAGACGAACGGACAGACGGACATGGCTAAATCGTTTCAGCTCGTCGTATTGATCAAGAATATATATACTTTATGGAGTCGGCGATGCTTCCTTCTGTCTGTTACAACATTTGCACAAAACCATTATACCATTTTTACCCATTTACAATGAATTCAGGGTATACCAAGTAAGAACGTGGCAGTCGGATGTAACCGACAGCGGAATACTCGTTCACGGTGTAATAACAAGTGTAATAAACTAAGCATTATGGGTGCACAAAAACAAAAATAAACAAGTATAATAAACAAAAAAGGATTTTGCCTTGTGCGGTCGGCCTCGAACCCAGGCCTACCACACAATTAACACGTAAGCCCCGCGGTAGACACCAACGCTACCAATCATTCAACCTTAAGTGTGACGATTCAAGTTAAAGTATTTAATAAGAAATTTATGAAAAATTCTAACAGAAAGCAAAAAGAATATAATTTTAAGAAATTGTTATGAACTGGGAGAAGTTTGAATTATTAGAAGAATCAAGACCATCCTTTGCATCAAGAGCGGGAATTGAACCCGAGCACCATCGATCACTTTTTTGGTGGGATGAAATTCAATATAAATGCTAAGAAATTTGTTTTTTTTCTGAAATTTCTTAGGTAATCATTTGTTTGATAAAAAGAAAATAGTTTATTTTTATTCCTATTATCATCTGTCATATTACTTTGTCCAAGAGTGTTTACAGATATAATAGAATAATTAATTAGATATAATAATTTTAGCTGCGTTATATACTACAAGTTGTGACAAAACTCAACTCAAGTCAAGTCAAACAGCCGCACACAAATTCTAAGAATACGAAAAAGTCTGGCAACTAACGCCATGTACCGACCAGTGATCAGTGACCACTTAATGTGACAAACTAATTGAACAGTTCAACACTATTCTAATGAAACCAAATAATAATTACCAAAGTATGCAAGAGATGACTCTTGATATGTTGCACTGACATCATTGATGTTGTGCACATATAGAGTTCTGGACATTGTGGGCGCGGTAGTGGGCGTAGCCAAAAAATCTTTAGAGGAGGTCATCACAAATCTGTCGGTATTTATTTTATGCATCTAGCTTTACAAGTGAGGGAGATATATAATATATAATTATAATATAATAATAATATATATAATAATAATTATACACTTTTAATCAATTTTCAGTGTGATCAGGGTATAAAATTTCGTATAATATCAATCACCGCGGACGGTAGTCTGCGCTAGGGGCGAAGCATAACAAAGTGCGTGTTGTTGTTCAGGGTATATCTAGCTGTAAGTGATTCGGAAAAAAATTTACATTTTTGCAACTGATGGAACCATTGGGGGCTTTCAGAAATTCGTTGAGGTGTACAAAAATTTGTGTTTTAAATACGCGTTAAATTGCACTTGTTCAAATCCGATAACTCGTTCAATAGTTATTAAAAAATGAAATTTTTTGTGTGCTTCTGAAAATTAGATGTTAGTTTCGGTGTAATTTTTCTCGTATAATAGCGTTGATATAGCTTTTTGGAACTCTGGGGATTTGTTCCCTATCATGATCTAAGAAACTTTTGTTCTAAGACTTTTGGAAAAACCGGCGGGCAAACGCTCAAATCCCCTAAAATTGACACCCCACAGGTAAAAAGGTACAGGTGAAAAAAAGTTTTCAATTGCAAATTTTGATAAAGTTTAAAAGAAAACTGCATCAACGATTTTGATAAATGTTAAATATGTTGTAGGCATTGAGTTGCCGCAACTTTTCGCATATGCCACATATCTGGGATTGCTCGTTTTTGCAAGATATTCCTTGTTTAGCATATATACTCTTAAATTAGACAATCATACATTTGCGTTGCTAAAATAACCAGTCAGTAAAAAGGGTATAATGGTTTTGTGCAAATGTATGTAAGAAGCATCTCCGAACCCATAAAATATATATATTCTTGATCAGGGTCAAGGCTGAGTCGATCTAGCCATGCCCGTCTGTCTGTCCGTCTTGGAAACTATAAAAGCTGGAGACTTCAACTTTTCGAATATATACTCGTCTATGGCACGCGCAAATCAAGTTTATTTCAAATGACCAATAACCACATCGTTTTCCTAAAATCTATAAAAATGTAACACAACCTAATAATTTTTAAGCTTATTTCGTGTATTTTGAGAGGTAGAGTTACCAAATTGGCTATGGCTATTTTTATATCCTATATAACTTAAGGAATCCAAGTTTCAACAAGATCGGTTAAGAAACACAGAAGTTATTAAAGAAATCGTGTGGTAAAATGTGACAAATCTGAACCTTATTGACATTAAGTACTGGATAAGAGCTAGAAAATTGAAGATTGTCTTTTTAAGTTCGTGTATACCATACGCACATCAAGTTTATTTCGAATTATCGATAACCCGTTCTGTTTTCTTATTATCGATCTTTATAGTATTTTTATGTACTGAACCCATTGCAAATGGTTAAAAAGGGTATAATGGTTTTGTACAAATGTATGTAACAGGCAGAAAGAGGCATCTTCGACCCCACAAAATATATATATTCTTGATCAGCGTCACTAGCCGAGTTGATCTAGCCTTGTCCGTCTGTCTGTCCGTCCGTCTATCTATATGAACGCGTCGATTTTAGAGACTACAAGCGCTAGAGAGCTGAACATGGACTTTTTTTTTGCGTATATACCATACGAAGATCAAGTTTATTTCAAATGATCAGTAACTTGCCCCGTTTTCTTATAATCAGTGTTTATCGACTTTTTGAAACGGATTATCGACCATATCTCAGAAACTTAAAGTGCTGGAGCCACGAAACTTGGTTAAGTATGTTCTTTTTTAGATACCTTCCCCCATTCGCCCCCTATCAGAAAAATAAAGAAGCAAGATGGCTCTAGTCAGGTGTCCCCGACTAGGAGATACCCTGAACCCAGCGGCGAGCTGTCGTTACATACATTTAAAGCTCTTTGCATTCATACACACATTCACAAAATCACACATACACACACACAAACGCACGCAGCAAGCTGAGCACTTTACACATCGGCTACGCTTGGCCCCACTATGGAAAATGAATTCTTCAATAACTTCTAAACTAAGTATGATCATTATGAAATTGTTAGTGTTTAATAAGAGCATCCAAATCTATGTACAAACCAAGGCGCAAGTCTGTAGTACTTGATTTTCGTTTTTTTGGTATTTGGTATCCCAAATTCGAAATATTTGTAATCTGCGTATCCTTAACGAGCATATATTCATCCAAATTTGGTAGATCTAGCTTTTATATCTGAGATATACTCTAAAAACCGGATAAAAAACCGTGTTATCGATAATTTTAAATAGCCCTAATCTGCCTATGGTATACACGAACTTAAAAAATTAAAATTAAAATTGAATACTCAGCTCTTTTTGCGGCACTTGCTGCCAATTGGGTTGTCAATTTGCTCAAATGTTACCACACGTTTTCTTTAAAGACCGAATAAATCTTAATGCAATAGATTCTTCTAGTGCTTTAGAATATATAAATATTCATTCGAACCAAATTTTGTGTCTCTAGATCTCATAGTCTACGAAATAAGCTTAAAAAATAAGAGGTTGTTGTAGATTTTTATCGATTTTAGGAAAACGATTTGGGTTATCGATCATTTGAAATAAACTTGATCTGCGTGTCATGAACGAGTCTATAGCCGAAAAGTTGAAGTCTCTAGCTCTTTTAGTTTCTGAGATCGACGCGTTCATACATACGGACGGACGGACAGACAGACGGACATGGCTAGATCAAATCGATTGTTGATCCTGATCAATAATATATATACTTTTTGGGGTCGGAGATGCTTCCTTCTGCCGGTTACATACATTTGCACAAAACCATTAAAGATTTGACAGAGAGAATTGGAACGCTGCTGTAGCTTGGTTTTAGAGGTATTGCCTGCTGCGCCAACAAACACGGGTTCGAAACTAGCTGTGTCAACGGATTTTTTTTTATTATTTATTTAAATTTTTATTTTATTTTATTTTTAAACTTAACACACTTATTGGTCCAAGTGCAACTTAATGCTGGGACATCGGCAATTTCAAATATTCTGGAGTAACAAAATGGGGAGATATTGCTATTTGCACACTCTCAAAAAGCTCTCGCAGATCACCTGCAATAAATTCTTCAAAGATATAGTTCCTATTTTGTGAAAATTTTGCGATAGATTTTACCAACTACGGCTTTCTTAAATTTCCCTGCAGATATAAAAAGCGAGAGCGAAGCGCGAACATGAAATTTTTGTTTATTTGTATTTTATTTTACTAAGTGCGGCTGTGCTGTCGTGTGTATGAATGCAGAGGGCCTAATTAAATGCATGTAACGACAGCTCGCCGCTGGGTTCACGGTATCTCCTAGTCGGGCACTCCCAGCTAGAGCCATCTAACTTGTTTTTACCACGTTTTTTTTTTAACTTACTTTGGAAACTATGAGCTAGAGCCACGAAATTTGGTTTAATATTCAAGTACTGCGGCATTGTGTACCGAAAAATCGCATCTGGGTTCAGTGTATCTCTTAGTCCGGCTCTCCCGACTAGAGCGCTTTTACTTGTTTTGTATTTGGTTTTTTTTTTTTTTGTAATCCCTGGAACATGGTAATTTCTAGTCAATAACTCTTGTATATAGCACTCTGGTTTATATTTGTAGTTTGTCTGCTTTGAATCGCTTTGTACGAAATAAATATTTGAAAGCAACAAGCCGCCAATTTATTGAAGGGTACCGCACTAATTTCAGAAGTTGAGTTGTATCTTCCCTGAGGATGTATGTATGTATATATGTTAGTAATAATCTTTGTATGTATTAAGGTAAAGGTGAGAATCATTTTGCAGGTATCTACCTACTGCATAAACATGCAAAAATGAATGGCCCAGTTGGAACATTGCATTAACGTTTGTTAAGGAAATTTTTTATTTCACCTTTAACTTTTTAAGAATTAAATACTAAACACGTCTTAGGAGACGTTTTGGTTTCATACTATACTTCTTCAATGTTAATAAAGGAATTTATTATAATATATTATAAATATATATGGTGATTAGTTTATTTATTTATTTATGAAAATAATAATAAATTGTTATTGTAAAATGAAAAATGATATAAAATCGTACATGCGTTATATATTATAAATAATACCCTGTACATTTTAACCCACATTTCTATTTACTAAACATACTTGAGTAATATGATTTTCTACTGTCCCTTTGAGGTAGGCCTTGACCACTGCATCAGGCCACTTTGATCGTTATAGTGTACGAGGTGAGAACGATCACAGTCAACTCGACTCAACAGCGAACATCATTAACAAACCTTTTTTGAAAATATTTTAACAACGGTCCCAAGGCACGCAAGCCATAATATATAAATTTACTTACATACACATATGCATATGGCGTACATGATTAAGGATTTGGGTAGTCCAGGGATATTATTTTTTCTTATTTTACTTCACATTTAATCGAAATCAAATTAAAGTTGCTGGTGTATTTTTGTATATGACGAAGGCGTAACACATTGTGTATTTTGCGATTTGAACATCCACAAGTTGCGGCATTCATTCTTTTATGGTATGTAAATGTGTGTGTATCATATGAGTGGATATACTTATGTATAATAAGAGGAGTGTTCGGGCATCAGACTAACAAACAGACAGCGGACAAACAGCATTCAGTGAAATCGCTTCGATGGAAGCCATAATGACTTTAGCTTCTTTCTACGAACCGAGAAATGACTACCAATTTGGAAATACCGCTTTTGACTTGCGAGACAGTGTGGCGATTGCTTTAACTCGTAACGTACATATGTATAAATATATCAATATGCATACATATGAAGATACATACAATATGTGTGTAGAAGGCTTAAAACAATTGTGAATCTTTGCCTTAAATTATGTATACACAAATACATACATGCATTGCCATGTGTTTGTGTACGTATGCTATTGGCTGTTTATGTACCTCCAAAAAAAAATAATGTTATGTTAAACACAGAAGAGTGCTCAGGTCGGGAGCGCCCGACTAGGAGATACTCTGAACCCAGCTGAGAGCTGCGAGCTATCGTTACTTACTTACAATTTCACACAAGCACACGCAGCAAGCTGCGCACTTGGCCCCACAATATAAGCTAAATTCATGGATAATTTCTAAACTCTAAGCATTCAAATCTATATACAAACCAACGGCACGTACTTTAATTATCAAACAAAAACACCTCTACACGAGGTAACAATCGAGGCGCGAAAGCCCATTTCAGCCCCAAAATTTCTGATATACAATTTTATGATGAAAGAAAATTTTATTTAATATGTGATCAATTCCAAATTATAAACAAGCTCCAGTCGCAAGTGACCGACTAGGAGATACCCTGAACCCAGTGGCGAGCTGTCGTAATATGCATTTAATTAAACCCCTCTGCATTCATACACACGACACCACATCCGCAGTTAGAAAATATATAATAAAAGTATATGCTCGCACTGCTCGCTCGCTTTAATATTTGCAGACAAATTTTAGTATGCCGTAGTTGTGAAATTTTCGCAAAATTTTCAAAATAGGAAACTATATATTTCAAATGTTGGTTGCAGTTGATCTGCGAAGTCTTTTTGAGAGTGCGCATGCCAAATACATTTCTACCCATTTGTTGCTCAGAATATTTCAAATCGCCGATGTCCCAGCATTAAGTTGCACTTGGACCAATACGTGGTAAGTTTAGAAAATTAATAGAAAATAAAATTAAATAAAAATTTAAATAAACAGTACAAAAACTCCGTTAACAGAGCGAGATTCGAACCCGCGTCTGGTAGCCCGCCAGGCAACACTTCTACCACCGAGCTACAGCAGCATTATAATTGATTTCGTCAAAAACTAAGAAAATACTTAGCACACATGCACAAACAGTCGCATTAGAATTGGAAAAAAACTCACGCATACGAATGTGTGCACACGCATGCAGCAAACGTCTGCGCTTGGCGCTTGCCACCATGTGGTTTGCCAATATCCAAGTATTAATCATTAATAACTTCTGTGTTTCTTAACCGATTTGGATGACATTCTTTTTAATGCATTCGTAGTTTCATCCAAATCGGTTAAGAAACACAGAAGTTGTTAAAGAAAATGTTTTTGTATATTGGCAAACCACGTGGTGGCAAGCGCCAAGCGCAGACGTTTTCTGCATACGTGTACACAAACACATACATACATATGTACATTCATGTACATTCATATTTGTGAGCACTTTTTCGAAATCTAATGCGATAGTTTCTGCATGTGTACCATTTTCTAAGCTTTTGACGAAGACAATTAGAATGTTGCTGTAGCGCGGTGACAGAGATGTTGCCTGGTGAGCCACCATACGTGGGTTCGAAACTCACTTTATGGAGTTTTTATGTAATGTTTATTTAAATTTATATTTTATTTTTCATTAATTTTTTTTAACTTAACACACGTATTAGTTCAAGTGCAACTTAATGCTAGGACATCAACGATTTCAAATATTCTGGAGCAACAAAATGGGGAAAATTTGGTGTTTGGTATTTGGCATGCACACTCTTAAAAGGCCTTCGCAGATCAACTGCAACTAACATTTAAATGATATAGTTTCCTATTTTCTTAAAATTTTGCGAGAAATTTCACGACTACGGCATGCTAAAATTTGTCTGCAAATATTAAAAACGAGCGCGAAGCGCGATCATCAATTTATTAAATTAAATTTATTTTTATTTTATTTTACCAAGTGTGGCTGTGGTGTCGTGTGTATGAATTCAGAGGAGCTTAATTAAATGCATGTAACGACGGCTCGCCGATGTGTTCAGGGTATCTCCTAGTCGGACACTCCTGATTAGAGCCATCTTACTTGTTTTAATACACGTTCGCGAAGTGAAAGTAGTATATTGGGGTTGTGCAACGTCTGTCATGCTGTCCGTCCGACTGTCTGTCCGGATGAACGCAAACTTTTTCGTCGCTATCATAGCTAGAGACTTGAAACTTTGGTTATATACTTGTATTTATCTACCTCAGGCAAAGTGTTAAGATTTTTGTGCCACGCCTACTAGGAGGCTGGCAAATAGATGACATGTCGATACACATCAAATCAAATATCGATAAAAGGTGAATACTTTCCACAATTTTTAAGCTAGAGTCACAAAATTTCGGAAGGTAGATTGCTGGTGCCCTCGCCCAAAAATGTAGACCTTGATATTTCGACCACTCCCAGTAGAACGCCCCAGCCACCCCGCCCGCACGAATCGAAAGCGTATCTCTCACACCGTCTTAGAGCTAGAGGCACTAAATTTGGATGGTAGATTACTGTTCATTTCGACAAAATCGATGTATCTCCTCAGTTTTAAGCTAGAGACATACTGCACAAAATATGTTTTAGTTACGCAAACTGAAGACGCGGCAAATCGATAAAATGCAAATATCTTGGGGCTGATAAGCAGCGAAAATCCTTATCTCCCACAGTTTTAGAGCTAGAGTCATCAAATTTAGTAAGCAGCTTTCTGATGACCTCCTCTAAAAGTAAAGCTGAAAAATTTCGGGTACGCCCACTTCCTCCCGCACAAATTACAAAAATCTAAATTTGTCCAAAATAACAATAATAATTAAGACCGTGAACGCGTATTGTGTTGGTTACGCCTGACTGTAACATTCTTACTTGTTTATAATTTTAGTTTGTTCATATATTAAATTGAATATCCTTCGTCACAAAATTGTATATCAGAAATTTTGGGGCTGGAATGTCTTTTCGCCCCCAGATCGTTACCTCATGTAGAGGTGTTTTTGTTTGATCTCAGAAACTTTTTGAATTACATTTCTGAGATTTACTTTGTCAAAAAGTGTTAAGTTTTCATATATATTAATATACCAATTGCTGATGGGCCTCGGGGTCTTTCAGAAATAAGTTCAGGCACCTAAAAATTGGTGTTTCAAATACGCGTCGAATCAAATCCGATCACTCGTTCAATAGTCATTAGTAAAATAAATTTTCTGTGTCTTTCCGAAAAGTTAATGTTAAGTTCGGCATAAATTTTCACGTATGATAGCGTTGAGATGGCTTTATAGAACTTTGTGGGCTTTCTCACTATCATGAACCAAGAAACTTTTGTACTACAACTTTTGGATAAGCCCTCTAGTTTGGCGGAAGAACGCTAGCTTCCAAACAGCTTCCAAACTGTAGAAGATGCGGGTATGTTCAATATATTGTTCGAAAGGTATTTTTATGAGTTTTTAGGCTTCCTCTGTCTGTTCTTAAGTACGCAGGTAAAAAGTTACAGCTGAAAAAAAGTTTTCAATTGTACATTTTAATAATTTAAAAGAAAACTGCATTGAGATTTTGCAATTTTGGTATATGCCATATATCAGGGGTAATTCGTTTTTACAAGATATTCCTTGTTTAGTGTACATATCCTAAAATCTTTAATTAGATATTCATAAGTTTGCGTTGGAAAAATAACCAGTGTTGCCAGCTAGTTTTTTTTTTGTATTTGTTATTTGACAATGCAGACAATAATTAGTTGAAATGAATTGCATCAACAGATTTTGATTCACATTAAGAAAAGTCACATCAATTGACGGAATGGATTTTGATTTCGTCAAACATATATTCTGTTTAAAATTTGGCACGAAAAGCAAACTTTAAATTAAGGTTGTGCCGCAAAACGTAAACAAACATTCCAATGGTTTTTTTTTACCTGATAAAAATTTTAATTTTATACGAAAAATGTCGAAATAAAGTCATTGATGTATATTTTATAATATTTATTATGTAAAGTGTTCCCAGATAACTGATAGCGGACTGGCCACTCGGCCGCTTTGTTTTTATTTTGTATGGGTCAGCTAATTGTGTATGTTTACCAAAAGATAAAATTAAAAAACAAAAAAATCAAAATCAGTTGACGGCATAAGAAATTATAAATTCTTAGGGAAAAATACATGTTATAGCACGCGGTTTACCATAGCAATCTGTAATTGAGAATGGCGGCTTCTCAAATAAAATGCTTATCGATATTTCTTCATTCTCTAATACTTGTTCCAAGTTCAATCCTCAAAATGTATATATAAAATATCAAAACTAAACACCTTTTGACAACGTAAAATTGTCAAATGGTGTTTATATGTATGAAGAATTCCAAATTATGAACAGGCAGAGGGAAGTATCTCCGACCCCATGAAGTATATATATTCTATATCAGGACGACGAACGGAGTTGATTTAGCCATGTCCGTCTGTCTGTCTGTCCGTCCGTCCGTATGTATGAACGCAGCGATCTCGAAAACTACAATAGCTAGAGACGTAAACTTTTCGACTATAGATTCTCATAATCCATACACGGCACAAGTTTATCATTTTTTTCGATATCTTTCATTATTATCAATAAAAATCGACTTATAGACTTGGTTTTCTTGACATATATCGGAGACTATCAGAGCTAGAGCAATCAAAGTTGGTTTAATAAGTGCTCGTAAGTATACCGCAGATTATAAATATTTCGGATTTTTAATACCTGCCCCCATTTATTATACCCTGAACCCATTGAAAATGGGTAAAAGGGGTATTATGGTTTTGTGCAAATGTAAGTCACAGGCAGAATAAGGCATCTCCGACCCCATAATGTACATATATTTTTGATCAGTTGTCTGTATTTCAAAGACTACAAGCTGCTGAGGTTCGAGTTTTTAGATTAGTATATACAATACGCAGATAAAGTTTATTTCAAATGATCGATAATTGGCCCCGTTTTCTTATAATCAGTGTTTATCGATTTTTTGACCTGTTTTATTGAGCATATCTCAGAAACTACAAGAGAAAGAGCCACCACAAATTGTGTTTAATTTGTTCTCGTAAAGGATACGCAGATAATGAATATATCGGATTTTGGGTACCTCCCCCCATTCGCCCCCATATCATAAAAACCAAAAAAAAACAAATGTACTAATAAGAATGCATTAAAAAACACAGAAGTTATTAATGAAAATGTATTTGGATATTGGCAAAACACGTGGTAGAGGTGTTGCATGGCGCGTTATCAGACGCGAGTTCGAATCGCGCTGTGTCAACGGATATTATATCCAACTGTTTATTTTGTTTTTGTTTTTACTTAACACACTCATTAGTCCAAGTGCAACTTAATGGTGGGATATCGGCGATTTAGATTACATTCTGGAGCAACAAAATGGGTAGAAAATTCCGTCAACTGATTTAAATTTTTTAAAGTAAATCAAAATCAGTTGACGAAATCTGTAAATTCATTTCAACTAATTATTGCCCGCATTATCAAAAAACAAATACAAAACAAGTAAGAACGTTGCAGTCGGGCGTAACCGACTACGCAATACTCGTTGACGGTCTTAATTATTATTGTATCGACATGTTATAGATGAGCCAGCCTCCTAGCGTGGCACAAAAATCATATCACTTTTTCTGAAGGAGATAACTACAAATATATATCAAATTTTTTAAATCCTTAGCTTCAATAGCGCCGAAAAAAGTTGCGTTCATACGGACGGACAGCATGACGTACATTGCCCAAACCCAATATACTAGTTTCACTTTGTGAACGAGTATAACTGGTTTCATTTTGTGAACGAGTATAACAATTATAATAATAATTAATATTCTTTGTAAAGTCATAGAAAGTTTTAAATTCAACTCAACGAAGACGATTGTTATTTTCTTCTCAAGAAGATGGAAGCCTTGGCATTTACCTAACACTCCTTTAAAATATAACAATTCTCCTATACAGTGGGTTGCCACCGTCAGGTATTTAGGACTAAACTTTGACAAAAAATTTTTACCACCATATTAAGTTGACCATTAACAAAATAAATAGAACTATTTGTTTGCTTTGCCCACTAATAAACAGAGATGTACGGTCCATAGTATGCAAAAACTGCTCTCAAATCTCAATATTAAAAAACTTTAAATTTGTCAAAATAAATTACTAAAGCTTGTTTTAAATCTTATACTAACACAAAATTCATTCACGTTTTGGCTGGAATATGCACAATAAATGAAAAATTAAACTTAGTTCCCATAGAGTCTAAAATGCGTGTTACAGTGCAAAGATCAACAAATTGAGATCAAGTCAACTTGTTGAACTTTGAGGAATGTTTTTTTTAATAATTAAAATTCCATTTGTTCACTTCCCTCTGATCTAATCAACGAATAGATTCATAAGAGGAAATATTTTCTTTTGTAGTATTTTAAGTGGCTTAGGTATTAAGGGTTCTCTCTAATTTTTCCTTATTAGCAAATATAATCTGTAAAATGTATATATTAATTTAAACACTAAGTACAACATCACAGATTAAATGTATGGATCGACAGCTCGCTGCTGCGTTATAGCTGTGTCCGTCTATTGCCCCATCTGCCTGTCCATCCGTCTTTATGTATAAATACATCGATCTCAGATACACAAGGACATATAATTTGCTTATTATGGGACCAAGTTTTGTTCATACTTTTTTTATCCAGTTTTCCTAAATCATTAAATAATGATATTTTGACTCGGTTTTTATACTCGTTCACAAAGTGAAACTAGTATATTTGGTTTGTGCGATGTCCGCCATGATGTCCGTCCATCTGCTCGCCCGTCCGTCTGTCCAATTTATACGAAACTTTTTTCAGCGCTATTAGAGCTAGAGACTTTAAGGCAGATTACTGTACCCCTCCATTAATGATCTGATAAAAATTAATCAAATCCTTATATTTCCCACAATTTAGAGCTAGAGTCACCAAATTTGGTATACTGTTTTCTAATGACCTTCTCTAAATATAGGGCCGGCTATTTTGGCTACGGGCACTTCTGCCATCACAAATTACAAAAGTCGATATTATATTTTTTTAAAATAACAATAATAATGAAGACCGTGTCTTATTTGTTTAAGTATATCTCGATGAATATTAGAGCTAGTTGCTGAGTAAAGAGTGAGTGTGTGTATGCCTAAAAAGATAGTCGAGTCGGAGCGGTATACAGAGTATCTCCTCCCAACTAGACTACTTTTGCTTGTTACCTATTTCAATAGCTTTAATAAATATATGGCAGCTGTTGTCAAAAATATGCCAGTAAAATTTGGTTAAAATATTAACTTATTAAATCTAAAGAGTTGTTCATACAGCATCTAAATTTACATGCAATTGTCACTGATGGTTATATAATATAAAAATATAAACCGCCGGCTGTGACGGTCACTGACGTTCAGTTAAATATGACGTTCATTTAAATAACTAAAATGAATTGCAGCTATTTATATAATTATGCTTTATAAAATCAAATATAACTCAAACTTATAATTTGTGATGGGATAATAAATCAAAAGCAAGCATTCCGATTATTGCTTTCTAAAAGGGTCGTCATGACAGGGTAGCTTTTGTGTGTTATTAAAGAAATTATTGCTCTGTATAAGTACAATAAGGGGTGAATGGTGTTAACTTTTAATAGTGTACAAGTTCCACAAAGGCAATTTTTGCAATAACAACCGCTTTTAAAAATACGATACACTTGAATGTATCAACTTCTTCTCTGTTGCCATCAAGACTTAATGAGCCGCAATAGGTCCAAGCAATTTGTTACTGAGTATTCGCATTCCCTTAAATAATTCAAAACCACAAGTGTCACGTGTTCACTTTATTGTGGTTATTAGAGCATTACTTGCACATATGTTATAAAGTGGTAATAATCAGATGCATATTTCCGCTAAAATTATATTTCTATACTATTATTCTTGTTCATGAAGTGAAAGGTTTGTGGAATGTCCGTCTTGTCCGTCTGTCACAAAGTGATAGAGTATATTGGGCTTTGTGCAATGTCTGTCTTGCTGTACGTCCGTCTGTTCATATCAACGCAATTTGTTTCGCCGCTATTGAAACTAGAGACTTGAAAGATGGAATATGTACTTGTAGTTATCTGCTTCAGACAAAGTATTAAGATTACATATCGATACGGTAAATAGTTCTCACATTTTTAAAACTAGAGTCACCAAATTTGGTATGTAGATTTCTGGTGACCTCCCCCAAAAATTGAGAGTTTGACATCTCAGCCACGTCCGGAAATGCTTATATCTTTCACAGTTTTTGAGCTAGTGTCACCATATTTTAAATATATATTACTGAAAAGATCCTCCACACATCACAGACAATTTTTACGTTCGCACTCCCTTCCGCACATTAATCCCACAAATCGATAAACCTAAAAGCACAAATTGCTAAGTATGCTATGTATTGCTATGTATATTACTGGTGATCTCCCCCAAGGATTAAGACCTTGATATCCCGGCCACATCCACTTGAACTTTCGTAATTTCGAAATTTCGGCTAAGCCCACTTCCTTCCCCAGAAATTACAAAAATCAACATTTTCCAAAATATCAATAATAATTAAGACCGTGGACGCGTATTGCGCAGTCGGTTACGCCCGACTGCAACGTTATTACTGGTTTCAGCATATCTTATGGGTTAGAGCCACCAAATTAAGTTTATCATGTTCTGATATGGGCCCCATATTTGCCCCATACATGAAAAACGCAATTCCAGCATTACAGACTTACGCTTTAATTTGTACATAGATTTTAATGCTCTTGTAAAGTCATGAAAACAATCATACTCCTATTTTAGAAGTAATTTAAGAATTCATTTTTTATTGGACCAAGCGCAACTGCTGAGAGTAAAATGCGCAACATGTGGCTTGTGTGGGCACTCCCGACTAGAGCCATCGGACTTGTTTTTTTATACCCTGAACAAGTGCATTGAAATCTGTGTATAAGTCAAAGCGTTAGTCTGTAGTAACGGGCGGGTTATCGATAATTTCAAATAGCCTTGATCTGCGTATGGTATACACGAACTTAAAAACCCAAACTTTAATCCCTTTCTCTTATTGCAGCATTTGCTGCCAATTGGATTATCTAATTTGTCAAATTTTACCATATGTTTTCTTTAATAACTTGTGTGTTTCTTTACCGATTTTGATGAATCTTAATGCAATAGATTTTTCAAGTGCTATAGTATATATAAATGTTAATTTGAACCATTCATTTTCTGTCACTAGGTCTCATAACATACGATATCGATTTTAGGAAAACTGTGTACGTTATCGATCGTTTGAAATAAACTTGATCTGCGCGTGCCATGGACGAGTCTATATCCGAGAAGTCTCTATCTCTTATAGTTTCCGAGATCGACGCGTTCGTACAGACGGACGGACGGACGGACAGACGGTTAAACGGACAGCCAGGCGGACATGGCTAGATCGACTCGGCTCGTCGTCCTGGTCAAGAATATATACACTTTATGGAGTCGGAGATGCCTCCTTCTGTCTGTTCCATACATTTTCAGAAAACCATTATACCCTTTTTACCCATTTTCAACGCATATCAAGTTTATTTCAAATGATCGACAACGTACACAATTTTCCTAAAACTAACCCCTAACTCACACCGTTTACCTAAAATCGGTACATATCTATAACAACCTCTAATTTTTATATTCTGAGCCAATTCAAAATGGTTAAAAAGGGTATAATGGCATCACTAGCATCACTAGCCTAATCGATTAAGCCCTGTCCGTCTGTCTGTCCGTCCATCTGTACGACCGTCCGTCTGTCCGTCTGTATGAACGCGTTGATTTCAGAGACAACAAGGGCTAGAGAGCTGAGCTTGGTCTTTTTAGATTCGTATATACCATACAAAAATTAAGTTTATTTTAAATGATCGATAGCTTGCCCCGTTTTCCTATAATCAGTGTTTATCGGTTTTTTGACTCGGTTTATTAAGCATAACTCAGAAACTATAAGAGCTAGAGCCTCCGAATTTGGTTTAATAGGCTGCAATAGGCAATTTATAAATGTACTATAGTACAATAAGAATGCATTAAAATAAATTTCATCCAAATCGATTAAGAAATACACAAGGTATTAAAGAAAATCTATTTGTATATTAAATTAAATTTTATTATTTTTTTGTTTTATTTTACTAAGTGTGGCTGTGGTGCCGTGAGTATGAATGCAGAGGGGTTTAATAAATTCATGTAACGACAGCTTGCCGCTGGGTATCTTCAGAGTATCTCTTACTCATCTTACTTGTTCTACTAGAGATTCTCCAAAGCTATACGCAGAACAAGCTTATCTTTTTTTCGATATTTTTATTCTTATTGATAAAAATTGATTTTAAGACTGGGTGGCACAAAAAAGGCAAAATTCGATGTGGCAACCTGTGGCAAACGGCTTACCACATAAAAATGTTGTAAGAAGTGGCAGCTTACTACACACGATTTGGCAGTTTATGATATTTTAATTAGTGGCAACATAGGTAACAAAAAAATAGAGCGTCGTCGGTTTTATGTACCACAGTGTGACAGACAGATATCGTGAACGCAGTTTTTGTGCTATTCTACGAAAGATTTGATTGCGATTCTATAGTGTCGATTAATTCACCAGCATCCAAAAACCGCATATTGGAAAAATATTTTCAAGGCACAAGATCGGTTAATGCCACAGACGTTGCAAAATATTACACAATGTTGCAATTTGCCACAGATATGACACATTCATGTTACCATATCGTGTGAGTCCCATGTGGCATTCTGCCACATGAATGTTTGCCATATTTTTTTTAAAGGCACAACATGCATTTGGCAGTCATGTGGCAATAATGTGAGTGACGCGCTCACACGATTTGTAATATGTTTTGACGTCTGTGTCATTAACGAATTCATATGTAAAGGCCGTTTTCACATATTACCGACAAAGTTGGCTGTAGCTATAGTACACTTTACACTAAAAGCAGCCATTAACTATTTTCGTTCCCACATCTTAATTTTAACATAACTAACATAACATTTCAAATTTGTGACAATGTGGCATCTCGGGGCCCCAAAATAGGTCACACTCTAGCAAAGGCTGCCCATTTGAGTAGAAAATGTTGCCAGTCCGATCAAAAAAGTTGTTTGACATTTGAGTGTTATTTGTGAAATTTTTAATGAATCGAGACAATAAAATAATGTCTCGGGAGAATAGGAAGAGGTGCAATAATACAAATTCAACTACGTTGTCATATGCTGAGCTTGAGCGAGTGGACAGCACTGATAACTGAACCAGGTTGCCATATTTTTCAACTCGGTGTTATGCACTTTTATGTGCGAGCCACAATTGGTTGTCGACGTTTTCAAATCTAACAAGCTTCTAAATCCTTTATCTATTAAATTATTATCGAGGACCTCACTCCTATCAAATTTATTTAAACATAAATTTAAATCTCCTAAAATAACACTATTATTATTTTTCAAAAATTCATTTTGTTGAAATAACTCCTTAAATTCTGTTTTAAACATAGCTAACCGATAAGTCGGACTTTTATAAACTACTAAGAAACCTATAGACTTATACCGAAATATGGCATATTCTATAACGACTGATCCTGGTATTGTCAACAATATTATTCGTTACGTAAATGATGATACCCCATTTAGGTTGCACTGCGTTAGGTACTATCTCGCAATCTTGACGGACAACAATAGTAAACCCTGGAATGTCGATATAATCGTTTACGTATGTTGACGCCTTAACATCCATGGCACGTATCCAAAATCCGAAATATGCATAATCTGCGTATCCTTTACAGGAACATAATAAATTTAATTTGATGGCTATAGCTCTTATAGTCTCCAAGATATGCCAAGAAACCCAAGTCTTAAAAACGATTTGTATCGATAAAATGAAACGGAGCAAGATATCGAAAATAAAAATTATAAACTTGGACTGCGTATAGATTAGGACAATCTATAGCTTAGGTTTCTAGCTTTTGTAGTTTCCGAGATCGCTGCGTTCATACAGACGGACAGACGCACGGACGGAAGGACGGACATGGCTAAATTGACTCGGCTCGTCGACCTGATCAAGAATATATATATACTTTATGGGGTCGGAGTTGCTTCCTTCTGCCTGTTACATACAGTGCCCAAAACCATTATACCCTTTTTACCCATTTTCAATGCGTTTAGGGTATACAAATAAATGTTCGCGCTGCGCGCTCTATAATATTTGCAGACAAATTTGCTTATGCCATAGTTGAGAAATTTCTCTAAAAATTTTCACAGAATAGGAAACTATATCTTTCAAATGTTGGTTGCAGTTGATCTGCGAAAGCTTTTCGAGAGTGTACATGCCAAATACAAATTTTTCCCCATTTTATTGCTCCAGAATATTTTAAATCGCCGATATTCCAGCATTTAGTTGCACTTGGACCAAAAAATGTGTTAAGTTAAAAAAATAAATAAAAAGAATAATATAAAAATTTAAATAAACAGTACAAAAACTCCGTTGACACAGCGTATCTCAAACTCGCGCCTGTTATATGCATATAAGTACATATGTATGTTTGTATGTGTGCACACGCATGCAGTAAACGTCTGCGCGTGGCGCTTGCCACCACGTGGTTTGCCAATACACTAATACATTTTCTTTAATAACTTCTGTGTTTCTGAACAGATTTGGATAAAATTTGTTTTAATGCATTTTTATTGTACTATAGTACTATATTTATATAGCAGCATTAACCAAATTTGGTGGCTCTGGTTCTTATAGTTTCTGAGATATGCTCATGCAGCTGCGCTTGGCCCCTGCTATGAAAAGTTAATTCTTAAATAGCTTCTAAACTAAGAATAGGATCATTATGAAATTTTCAGGACGTTACAGGAGCATTAAACTCTGTATTAGATGATTGGTTTTGTTTTAATTTTTTTGATAGGGGGCAAATGAGGGAGTTATCCAAAATCCGAAAAATTCATAATCTGCGTATCCTTTACGAAAACATACTTAACCAAATTTGGTGGCTCTAGTTCTTATAGTTTCTGAGATATGCACAAAAAACTGGGTCAAACAAGTAAGAGTGCTCTAGTCGGGACTGCCCGACTAGGTTATACCCTGAACCCAGTTGTGATCTGTCACAAAGCTGTAGTACTTGAATTGTACTGATTTTTTTTTTCATTTTTCGGACGAAAGTGGGGTTGTTTCACAAATCCGAAATATTATTTATCTGCGTATGCTTACGAGAACATATTAAACCAAATTTGGTGGTTTTAACTCTTATAGTTTTTGAGATATGCTCAAAAAGTATGGTAAAAAAAAATCGATAAATATGGATAGTAAGAAAACTGGACGGGTTATCGATAATTCGAAATAAACTCGATCTACGTATGGTATACGCAAACTTAAAAAACCGAGCTTTAACTCTCTAGCTCTTATTAAGTTCTTGCTGTCAATAGAATTCTCGGATTTGTAAAATGTTACCTCACGTTTTCTTTAATAACTTCTGTGTTTCTTAACCGATATTGTAGAAACTTTTTTTTTTTGAGCTATAGTATATTAAAATATTCATATCAATCAAATCTGGTGTATCTAGCTCTAAAAATACGCGAGATAAGCATATAAATTTGAGGTTGTGTTAGATTTTTAGCAATTTTATGAAAACGGTGTGGGTTATCGACCATTTGTAATAAACTTGATTTGCGCGTGCCACGGACGAGTCTATATTCGAAAAGTTGAAGTCTCTAGCTCTTATTGTTTACGACATCGACGCGTTCATACATATGGACGGAGGGACGGACAGACAAACGGACATGGCTAGATCGAATCGACTGTTGATCCTGATCAAATATATATATTTTTTAAATGTTATATACACTTGCCATAACTATAATACCCTTTTCACCCATTTTCAATAGGTTTAGGGTATAAAACCGATAATCACTGATTATAAGAAAACGGGACAAGTTATCGATCATTTAAAGTAAACTTGATCTACGTATGGTATATTCCTGAAAATTCCAAGTTCAGCTCTCTAGCCGTTGTGGTCATACAGACGGACGGACGGACAGGGCTTAATCGACTCGGCTAGTGACGCTGATCAATAATATATATATAGATTATGGGGTCGGAGATGCTTCTTTCTGCCCGTTATATACATTTGCACAAAACCATTATACCCTTTTTACCCATTTTCAATGGGTTCCGGGTATAAAAACGCGAAAGCCTCCTAACGTCGATGTTACTAGGACGGAATTGCAACAATTGATTTTGGCTGTGGAATTCGAGCCCTTGTGGGATTCAACGCTTGCCGATTATTAGAATAAAGTCAATCGAGCTTCCGCTTGGAAAAACTTGTTTGAAAATGATTTTAAGGTCGAAATAACTAAGAATTATCTCAAGGCCTACGCAGCCAATAAGAAGTTAAAGAAGATGAAGAAAAGGAAAAGTGGAGATGGTACCAATGGAAATTATCTTGTGCCCTGGAAATATTTTTCCAATATGCTGTTTTTGCAATCGCAATCAAATCTTTTGTGGAATAGCACAAAAACCGCGTTCACGACGTCTGTCTGTGCACTGTTGTACCCAAAACCTACGACGCTTCCTATTTTTCTTTTTTTCGTCCTCTTCGATTTGTCCTTTTTTATTTCTTTCATTTAATACACAAATAGCAGGAATTGCCAAACCCAACCAACGTGCAACGTGCAACGTGCAACGTGCACAACGGGACATGTTGGCAAACTATACTACTAGTATTTAATGAAATGACATATGCAATTTCATTACCCTATATTGCCACATAATTAAAATTTCACAAACTGCCACATCGTGTGAGTAAAGGGCCACATGCTGTGTCATTGTTAACCATAATTTCATGTGGTAAGACGTTTGCCACAGCCTGCCACATCGAATTTCGCCATATTTCTGTTTACGTGTAAGTGTTACATTATTGTAGTGCCACATGCGACTGCCATATCTGTGGCAAACTGCCACATCGTGTGAGCCCGCCCAATTGGCTACTAATGTTAGCCAAACAAATATATATTTTTAACAACGATCCCGTCATCTTTTTTATAAAAGCTCATTTACTTATTTATTTGTATATTTGTGTGTACAAACAAATACATTCCCTTTCTTACCTACGGGTTTTAGAAAACGTACGAGTTCCAGCAATTATAACAAACAAAAGAGAAACATCACTTCCATTCCTGGTGGGGGGTAACGTAGTTGCTGCGCTAAAATCTTTCATCTTACCGCTAATACCCTATTTCAGCTGGTTATAATGGTTATGGATGAATTAATAGTGTGTATGCCAAAACAAATACAATTAAATAATGAAGCGTTAAAAACTGAATTAATTTGTGTGCGGCATGTTTCATCATTATTTATCCAAATTAGGTTTGAATGCCGACAAAACGATTTAAGACGAATTTTTTAAGTTTATATGTATGTACATATGTAAATGTAAATGATGTATATTAAATACATACCTAAAACATACAACATTTACAAAAGTTCAAGTTCAAGACAAACGAGAATGAACGCCTTTCACGACCAGTGCAGTTGCAACAGTAATTACGCTGTTTTTTACAAAATGGGATATGACTTGATTGCCTCTAAACGTAAAACACATACATTCATCATTGACGACTATGTATCATAGAAGCAATCAATCAAAAAATTTGATAAATAAAGAAAATTATTTTTGTATCGAGATTAACGAAATGTGTAATTTTTAGAACATTTAAGATAGTTTTTATTACAAGCAGTTTAATAAATGTTGCAACGAATCTCTGATAATTATCCGATATTATAATATCGGATGCTCTTGATTGGAGCATTCTTGCTAGTTTTACCTGGCGAATTAATAACTTATTGTTCATAATACATTGCAACCTTGCAAAACAGTAAATAAAATCGAAATTTAAAAAAAAAAAAAACTCAACTTATTGACTTATAAAGCAATGGAAAATTAATTATTACTTATATGATAGTTTGTTTATGGAACAGTTAATTTCAAGCGTTGGTAAAAAATTTGGCGGTGCGATGGTGTAGATGAATATACATAATTGGACCGAGGCAGTAATAACATATTTCGGCCGTCTTAAAACAAAGGCAAACGAACGCTCATGCGTTCCCCTGTTTTCTTCCAACATCAGCAAATTGGGTGGTGTATAAGCAATGCTAAAAACAAAGTAAAGTAAAGAAAGAAATAAAAGTTAAACTAAATTTCGTGCATCGAAGATTATATTCTCTTTCATTTGCATCTGTTGATTGTTTTCTTTGGAATGTATAGAATAATTAAACTTTCTTACACTTTCAGCCTCATTATGTATATATTAGCGCACTATTATTTGTACCGTATAGTTTTTTATAGTTACATTATGATTTAAATATTTTAATGTTAGCATATTAAAACCATAGAAAATAAATAAGATAATATAAATACGACTTAAATACTTTAATGTAAACATTGAAAGTATAGAAAACTATACTATACAAACTATATGTATTTTTCTGTCAGGCTATAATTTTTTACGGTTTAAAGAATGGAAAGAGTATATACTTGTAGGATTCAAATATAAAGAAACATATTACATTTCTGCTGAGTGGCGACGGAATGTCTTTCGGTTAAAGCAATTTTGTGAATAAGGCTGGTTATCGCTGACGGCTGCTTGAGTTAAACCTTACTTCGCTAAGGTGTTGGTTTCAGCTATAAAAGTCAATTATTGTGGAAATATCATTCATTGAACGTTTTCGAATCCCTTTCCTACGAAGCTGTTTTTGTAATTTCTCTTAATCAGCATCGAGGTTGATACCAAAGCTGCAGATTACTATGTTATTATGTTCATTAATTTAGAACATTTAACTATTTCAAGTCGGGGTAACAAGGCTGAAGTCGTAAACAATCTAACTCAAACCAAATATCCATCATATGTTTCAGGTTTACTAATCGTTCAAAAACTTTTCAATATATGCAAAATTAAACAACTAAGATGGCTCTATTAGGGTGCCCGATTAGGAGATACCCTGAACCCAGTGGCGAGCAGTTGTTACATACACTTAAACCTTTTTGCATGCATACACACATGAAACCCTCAAGTTAATAAGTTTATTTTGATGAGGAAGTTACAAGTTTATTTCTGTGTATAACGTTAGTATTTTCTTCTTTCACCTTAAAGTCAATATTGTAGAAAGTTGGCAAACATACTACATTTCCGTAAAATCTAAACGCACCGTCAACAATTTGATTTAACGATCATAGTTAATATGCGCGACTTGGAGATACCCTGTTTCCAGCTCTGAGCTGCCGTAACATAAATTCGATAATCCGTCTATAGTCAAATCGAAATATAAACACACACAGCTGCACACTTTACCAGGTGTTTGTTCTTCACCTTGCGTCAAACTATGAAAACGCACTTTAAAATCAGTTCGGCGGTTATTGTTCGCTTTGAATAAAATTTTCAGTCAATGAATATGGCATGTTTTTATTTTGCATGGTTTTAAGCTCAAGAATGTATATAAAAATTTCGGCAAAAGCGATAAATTAAAAACAATCTACGTAATATTAGTTTGTGCGTATATTTATGTGTACGCATATTAATGTTTAAAGTTAAATCCTTAGCTTGCATTGCATCTGCAATCGACGCTTTCATACAGGCAGACATAAGGACGAACAGACAGACATGGCTAAATTCTGCTATTGATACTGACCAAGCATATACTTAATGCTTTTTAATATGCCTTTTTCTGAAAAAACCACGCGTTAACGCGTTTTGCATATTTTCAATAGATACTGGGTATAACAAATTAAATAAATTCTACAATCTGAGTAAGGGGGGGTTTTTTTTTTTAGATATAATACAATTTCTTGAAAGGGTAAAAAATAGAGTATATTTACTCGTTCACTTAGTGAGAAAAGATTGAGTGTTTGTGCAATGTCCGTCATGTTGTCCATTCATCTGTCTATCTGTCCGGATATACGCAACTTTTTCGGCTCTATTGAAGCTATAGTCTTGAAACTTTGAACATATTCTTAATGTTATCTGCTTCAGACAAGGTGTTTAGATATTTGTGCCACGGTCACTGGAAGGCTGGCAAATCGATAACATGTCGATACACTTCAAATTGCAACTCGATAAAAGGTGAATATTTCCCACAATTTCAAAGCAAGAATCCCCAAATTTGGTATGTAGATTGCTGGTGACCTCAACCTTGACATCTCGGCCACGCCCATTAAAACGAAACCAGCGCCCCGCCAAAAAAAAAAAAAACGGAAATGCCTATATCTACACTAGTCTTTGAGCTAGAGTCATCATATTTGGAATATATATTATATTGCTAATATCGATAACATAAAGCCAACTATAGCGGGCGCCGACGGTAGCTAGCAATATTGAAGCATCATTCTCCCTGTTCTTGTTTGGGCACAAATGAAGGAAATAGAAAAAAAAACAATCGGTAAGAACGTAAGAGTTAGATGTAGCAATACTTGTTCACGGCAACAGCTTGAAACAGTAGAAAACTTTCCTAATTATTATTGTTTTGGAAAAATTAAGATTTTTGTAGTTTATTTGGGCTCGATATTTAAAGAAGGTCATCCGAACCAATTGACAAATTTAGTGACTCTATCTTTCAAATTGTGGGGGATATTGATCTGCGTTTTACCCGCTCCCAATATATATAGCTTTGATCGATTTGCCACGCCCCCAGTCAGCGGAACAAAATATTTTCTTTACGATCTTTAGAGTAGGCCATATGTAATCTGTCATCTAGCTTCAAAACTGAGCAATAGATTGTTTTAAATTGAAAAAAAATCTTAACACTTTTTCTGACGCGGGTATACATGAGTATACATTTCAAACTTCAAGTCACTAGCTTCAATAGCGGTGAAAAGATTGCATTCATACGGACAGCAGCCATTGCCCAATCTCAATCATCCCTTTTCACTTCGTGAACGAGATTAAAAATTGGTTATAAAAAAATTTGTTTCAAAACATCGATAATTGACTATTTATAGGGTATGAAAATCCTACTTTAAAATGAATCTATAGTACTAAATAGCTTATATATAAGCCCACCAATTTTCTTACAATCAGGTTATAGTTTGTGAGTTATAAAAAATTCATTCTTATATGGCTTACGCACAACCATTTCATCTTTTTTTTTTTCAATATTCCCACATTTGCTTAATTTCAATAAATGTGGATTTAAGTCAACGGTTTTAAGCGTATCTTTAAAATTGCGTAAGTATTTATTTTTAGAATAGCAAACACAGATAAATAACATTTTAAAGAAAGTTAAAACAGACAAGGCTACAAATGAATTAGCTTCACGAAGGCGGGAAAGTAATTTTTTTTTGTGTTGCAAAAGTTGACATATTTATTAATTAGTACAGGTTATAAATAAAGATACATAATTACCCAAAGAATAAGCGAAATCACCGGAGCAAATAAGTTGGTTTGCGATCACCCTATTTAAATTGTAAATTGTTGATAATGGCAAATATGAAACAAGTAACAGTGCTCTAGTCGGGAGCACCCTGCTAGGAGGTATCTTGAACAAAGATGCGAGCTGCATACATTTCAACATAATAAACAATATTTGGTGGCTCTGGCTCTTTAAGTCTCCGAGATATGTTAAAAAAAAACACGGTAAAAAACAGATAAATAACGATAACAAAAGAAGACGGGTTATCAGCAATTTAAAATAGACTTGATCTGCGTATGGAATAAACGAACCTAAAACCCAAACTTAGTCAAACGTAGTCTCTGACATCGACACGTGCATACAAACAGACGGACGGACGGACAAACGGGCAGACATGACTAGATCGATTTGGCAAGTGGTGCTGATCAAGAATATATATACTTTATGGAGTCGGAGATGACTCCTCCTGCCTGTTACATACATTTGCACAAAACCATTATACCCGTTTTTCCCAACTAAGCTAAAAATGTTTGTCCAATTATAGAACCGCTACAGCAATGCAGAGCCAAAGAGTTGGCAATGGGTGTCAGAAATGTAGTAGATTGTTTTCGTGAGGTTTATTTGTTTGGTTCATACTGTCCGTTTATTCAAAAGTCGAGGGAAGAAATTAAATTTGGATTTTCACGATTCCTAAGGCGACTCCGTCAGCTGCAAAGACAGTGTTTAAGAATCTGTAGAATGAATAAAACCGCCATGCTTTTTAAAAACACATTGGTTATGTTGACGATTGTCTGTTGTTTTCCTTTTCTTTTTGTCCAATACTCATTCGCCTGTAGTTGCACAAAATATTGCTTGGATTACAACTTACTTTAAGGCACGAGACACACCAAAGTCACAATTATTGACGAAATAAAATCACAATTTAATCTTATACTCTTTAGATTTATACATACAACTTTCGCAGTTTAAGTATTTTAATATGAAAAATTCTAAATTTTTGCTCTACCTAAATTCGGGCAAAAATATTTGGCATCTCGGTTAAGCCTTGTGAGTAGGGGCTAATGTTTTGGAAAAAAAAAACAATATTCTTAAATTATTACAAGCTCTAGCACGTCGGGCCAGGGCTTCACAAAAATTGAATTTCAGTCTCGGGCCGTGCCGGGCCTCAAAAATAAGGACCGCGCTAAACTTTACATCCCGAAAATATTTAATAGCTTTAGATTTAGAAAAGATAATGTTGAAAAAAATAAAATTGATTTTAAAATATTTCCTACTTTCTCCCCTTAACCAGAAGTGCTTATTTGCACCAGTTTTAAGTTGGAACACTGGAAACAAAAATATTAATTGACTTTCCTGAACAAACCTTACTTGGTCCAATTAAAGCACACACAATTAACCTTTTTTAATAACATTATTTTTCTTTAATACGTAATGTAAATATTTTGGTTAAAAGATTTTATTTCAATTACGTTTACATATTTGTTTATTTTTTTATTATTCAATGCGAGTTTGACAAACTTATTGACGTGCATTCTTTTGCATACACACACACACACACACACACACACATATATATGTATATATATATATATATATAAATATATATATATATATAAATATATATTTATAAATATATATATATAATATATATTTATATATATATATATATATATATATATATATGTATATGTATTGATGCCGATATTTATATTGATGCTGAATATAAATATACATATGTATATATATATATTTGTATTGCCAATTATTTTCGACTTTGTATCATTAAATATTTATTTAAAATAATTCATCTACCTATATACAATTTTCTACTAGTTAAAATACGAATTTACTATTACAGAGAGCACAAATATATGTATATACTTAAAAAAAGTTAATCTAAATTATTTTTAAATAATATTTATATTTATGTGTAATGTACATTTTATTTGTTTGTTTTTATGTTCGTTTAATTAAAATTTATATTCGTATATGTTTCTAAATATAGTCTACACGTTAAATTTTAGTAAAACTCTCACTACGAAAGGAACTACTTTTATGTACATCAAAAAGTTAGATGGATAGGTAGTTTTCGTTTATGCACTAGGGATACGCTTTACCCAAAAGTTTAATTTTATATCGTTCGCATACCAGAGCTTATTCTATTTTGAACTTCAGATCCCCTGTATGGCTGCGGCGGTGGTATGATTGAAAAATTGTTACAATAACTATTGCTTATATTGCCAATAGGGGTTGACATCATTAAAAGCGGATGGGCCATAGCTAAATCATACGTGATGGTGGAAATCCCTGAAGTCTGAATGCTACTAGAGCTTAGGCCAGATACGTTGACACCAGCAGCATAATGAATAAATGGTAGATGAGCAGAAGCTGTTATTGTGTGCAGGGGAGGTAGTGGTCGTTGACGTTGATCCTCAGTACGGGTAGAATGAGCTATTGGCAAACATTCAGTAGATGCTGTCCGTGGGCAATCATATATTTTAGGGTAAGAGTTACTGCACTCTACAACATCGATATCAATGCGATCATCGTCGTTTTCTTCCTCCTCTGAGACTTGCTCAGGCTTATCAGGTGTAATAAGGCTTTCTATTGTAAAAGAACGTTTTGGTCGATAATTATTGCCTTCCAAATCCATATTTGTAGAAGACCGCGGGTTACGCATAGTCATTTCAGCCAAATTAGTATTTTCGCTGCTTGTTATCGAAATGTGCCTAGATTGCGGTAGTGTTACACTATGTCCATGTGCTAAAGTGCAATGCTGTACCATACTTGGTGACAAACGTTTTGCATGGTGTGACAAAGCTGTGGTAGACTCTACATTAATAGTTGTATTATTTATGTCCATCGTCGGTATCTGTGCTATGGTGCTTCCAGATCGGGCGGTAAAAAAAATCGATTGATATTGGCTAGTGCTGTCAGCTCCTCATTAAGTAAATTTTTATCGTTCTTATGTAGCTTAAAACGCTTTCTTCGTCGTAACAAGCTTCCATTCTCAAACATATCAAACGCTTGAGGGTGTAGAGCCCAATATGCACCTTTCCCTGGTCTGTCTGGGCGTCGAGGGACTTTAATGAAGCAATCATTAAAACTTAAATTGTGTCTTAGTGAGTTTTGCCATCGCTGAGTGTTTTTTCGATAGTATGGAAACCTGTCGGTTATAAATTTATATATATCGCTTAGTGGTAACATTTTTTCTGGTGAGCTCCAAATGGCCATTGCTGTCAGCGATATGTACGAATAGGGAGGCTTCTGGTCACCGTAAGACTCTCGTGAGGGCCTTGGCATTATTTTAATACTGGTGGTGTTGCTTTATGAATCAATTAAATGTCTGTGCGCTCACTTAATAGTATTATTATTTATTTTAATATTATTTAATTTCTTATTATAACAAACACCATTTTACTAGTTTAACTTCCTTTTAATTGATAAACACAATATACTTAATATTGAACGAGTGTAGAGTAACGACATTATCTCAGCTACGACATTTTTTTAATGTAAGCAGTCTGATTCGGCATAGCAAAAAAGGCGGCGACGGTAAAATAAGTGCGCGAGCTCACGTCAAAAATCGTCGCACAAATACTACGCTTCTGATAAGCTTCAGCAAAAGCAACAACAGTGAATGTAAAAGCGCTCTCCAAGGTTTGACCGGTCTGGCGAATTACCATCTAAAGTTGAATACGAATACGTGAGCAGCAGTGGCAACTTTGCAGTGAGGTTGAAGCGAAGATAACGACAGACCCGAAGCAAAACAAACGAAGAACCCGACTCACATAAAACAAAATCACTCTTACAGCAGACTAACAGACGGCGTGTCGGCTATTGTACTAAGTGAGCAATGCAGTACAACCAACCACAGTGAGCAATGCAATCAAAATATAATCACTCACATCATTGCCCCCGTGCTCTCTCCCAATCACCGCCATGCCAATGTATCATCCCTCTAAAACGGCAAAACTTCAAAGGAGAGAGCCGAGAAAAGAGTCAGAGATTTACTAAACGAACCAAACCAGTTTGGCCAGACCACACTACGCCAATACTATGGCAAACAAGATGATAGTATAGTAGTAGGGAGTGTCTACAGGCATGGCTTAGCGACTACAATAAACGACTACACAAACGACTAAAAACCAGCCGCCCGGCTGCTGACGATCCAATATGAGCGCGAGGTGTTGAAAAAGAAAATTACATCCACTTTGGCGATTTACTGATTTTACGTTTTCATAATCTTGTTAGTTAATTTGGATGGTTGAGAACAAGCTTGACTTTGCTTTGGACAAACTACTACTACTACTAACACAATCAAAAAGCAGCTTCTGTATCAAACATATTTGTCCAAATTATACGTATGTATTATGCATGTGTATTAAATTTGTCAAATAATCCTAATCGCCAAATCAAAATAATATTAGATTTGTACATGTATATATACTTTAACATCATTTTATAAATTTTCTTATAGTATAATAGATAGTTTCACATATAAATACATTGCATGTATTTACATACATAAATGGGTGTATTTACATTTTGTCTTTTTACTTGTTAATACAAAACAAATTCAATTTCAACTTAATTTGAGTGTTCATAGAGATAACAAGGTACTCATCATCTCAAAGTAAGCAAGCAGAAAAAAAAATACTGACTAAGAGTCAAAGTATTCAACAAACGTTGTGGTTATGGGAGAGCGTTTGTCTAGAAATACTCTCATGTGGAGAGAAAAAGAGAAAGACAGAGAACGTCATAGCTACTGAGAGAACGAGATGAACAATGCTACGTAGCAGGACCAGCACTATGTGCCTTTTTCATATTAAAAAAGGATGGCAATATGTTTCCCGATATTAAAACATCTGCCTTGCTTGCTTCCGATTTGTTCAAAATAATGGCCTATTTTGATTGGTCACCGTAAATTCATATTTATTTAACAGTGGAAACAATTTAACCGCGGAACATACAAATTTTATTTTACAATAAAAATATTATTTTGATTCAGCAAAATTAGGACAAAAATGTATAACAATTAATATAGTTTAAGTTAATACAGTGGACGTCAAATATATGATCTCGCGATATTAGAAACGTCAATTAATAAGATGCAGCATATCAACATAAAGCGCTATAATAATAATTATTTTTATACCCATTGAAAATGGGTAAAAAGTGTATAATGGTTTTGTGCAAATGTATGTAACAGGCAGAAGGAAGCATCTCCGACCTTATAAAGTAAATATAGCTTAGTCGATTTAGCCATGTCCGTCTGTCCGTCCGTCCGTCTGTCCGTCTGTATGAACGCAGCGATCTCGGAAATTACAAAAGCTAGAAACCAAAACTGAACGACTATAAATTCTCTTAATCCATACGCGGTACAAGTTTATCATTTTTTTTCGATATCTTGCGATTTTAAGACCTGGCTTTCTTGTCATATCTCGGAGATTATAAGAGCTAGAGCCATCAAATTATTAAGTTTATTATGTGTAAATATTTCGGATTTTGGATACCTCTCCCCATTCGCCCCCCATATCAAAAACGTAAATCAAATACTACAGACTTGCGCTTTGGATTAGGATGCTCTTATTAAACACTGAAAGTTTGATAGCGATCATACTCTTAGTTTAGAAGTTATTCAATAATTTATTTTCCATAGTGGGGCCGAGCGCAGCCGATGTGTAAAGTGCGCAAATTAGTGCGTGCGTTCGTGTGTGTGTGTATGTGAGACTTTGTGAATGTGTGTATGAATGCAAAGAGCTTTAAATGTATGGAACGACAGCTGGGTTCAGGGTATCTCCTAGTCGGGGGCGCCCGACTGGAGCCATCTTATTTGTTTCACTTGAGTTATTTGGGAAACCCAAATGCTATGTGCATTGAGAAATATTATTTTTAAAACAATGAATTATATTTCTTAAATTTAAAAAATTTGTACTATAATTATTATTACATAATTATTTATTCATTTATTTGCATATATACAAAGAAAACTTTCCAGCAGAATAATAGTCGTAAGTATATTTACTAGTTCGTAAAGGAATGATTTCGAGACAATTTGTTCTTTATATTTTACGAAAACAATCATTTCTTAAATAAAAGATTATGAATAAATTTATTTAAGAATAAGGACAATTATTTATTTTACTTTAATTATTTTAATTGACCTTTGTTCTGTTCATAATAACAATATATTATTAGTATTACAACTTTGATGGGAAGCATATTATAAAATTTGTTTAATGTTTTAAATACTTTTTTGGAACTCATATTTAAACAAATACATTTTTGTTTATAATCTTGATAGCCTATTTTCTCTCAAAGATATGTGCTTTGTGTTATACAATTCCTATGACCCTTTTGTCCAAATTTTTTTAAGATCGAGAGACTAAATTGGTCATCTATTTTTTATATACAAACCAAACCAAAGAATCGTTAGATTTGAAAGGCATTTCTTTTAAAGAATATGTTAGCACTATATATTAATTTCATACGACCTTTCAAATATGCTATTTGTTGTTCAATGTTTTTGACAAAAAAATTAATCTATTCAAAGAGCGTTTTAAAACTTGTCATCACTTTTTAATTTAGGCATAAAATTTAGCAAAAAATACACACAAGTTAAAAACAAAAATTGTGCCAATATATGGAGGTTTGACCTTCAAACCGATCACATACAAGTGGGCAAAGCAGATAAAACAGAAACAAAAGAGCATCCCGTTTTGTCTCTTTGATTTTCATGATATTTTCTTTATATATTTTTCGATTTTCTCCGATGTTTGGAGGAGGTCATCACAAAAATGCCTACCAAATTTGGCGACACTAGCTCTAAAATTATGGGAGATATGGATTTTCGTGGCTTAGCCGTCCCAAGAGAATAGGATTTGATCGATTTGCCATGCCCCAGGGGGCGTACCCAAAACTTATTTTGTGCGATCCTTAAAGGAGGGGTGGCCAGGAGGCGTTCTAGTGGGATATCAAGGTCTCAATCGTTGGGTGAGGTCACCAGCAATCAACATACCAAATTTGTTGACTCTAGTTTTTAAATTGTGGGAACTATACATGTGTTATTGATTTGAGCTTTCAGCTACAATGATTTTTCGACTACCTAAAAATTTAAAAAAAATGTTAACATTTCGTCTGAAGCAGATAACTACAAATATATATTCCAAGTTTCAGACAGGCGGCCAACAGCAAGACGGACATTGCACAAAATTTTAATAGTATAATACCACGTGAACGAGAATTCACAGGTAAGAGCTCTGAACCCAGCGGGGAGCTGTCGTTACATACATTTAATTACACGTGCAGCGTGTCTCTCTTCGTTGTATTGGCCTGGATTCGAACTCACGTCTTGAAGAATGTGTGCCGTTTACAGTTTCACTTAGTAAAATTTTGACAATCTTTTCTCACATAAAAATAAATGCTCGTGCTTCGCGCTCGCTTTTAATATTTACACACATAAAGTAGTATGCCGTAGTTGTGAAATTTCTCGATACATCACAAAATAGGAACCTATATTTTTTTGAATGTGTTTGCCCCCATTGGTGATGGTGATCGGCAATCAACGCAGAGATCTATAAGAGATAGAAAAAAGAAATTTGCACAGAAGTTTTGTCTTTGTCAAAGTGAGTGGTAGACGGAATTTTTGATAATTCGGTTTTCAGGCCCGGAAATTTGTGAAAAACCGTTGTATGCAACTTTTTATACCCTGAACCCATTGAAGATGGGTAAAAAGGGCATAATGGTTTTGTGCAAATGTATGTAGCAGACAGAAGGAAGCACCCCGACCCCATAAAGTATAAATATTCTTGTTCAGGACGTCGAGCTGAGTCGATTTAGCCAATATATCGGAAACTATAAAAGCTAGAGACTTGCGTTTTGGTTTGTACATACATTTGGATGCTCTTATTAAGCACACTCTTAGTTTAGTTATTCAAGAATTCATTTTCATAGTGGGGCCAAGCGCAGCCGATGTGTAAAGTGCGCAGCTTGTAGCGAGCCTTCATGTGTGTGTGACTTTGTGAATGTGTGTATGAATGCAAAGAGGTTTAAATGTATATAACAGCATGCCGCTGGTTCCTAGTCGGTCACACCCGACTAGAGCCATCTTACTTGTTTTTGCCTGCAATATGCAACATGTATAAGCGCTCGCAAGTTGTAAATACATTAAATATTATTATATACATTATTCTATTTTATATTATTTTCTATTTGTTCAGCTGCTAATGTTACAATTGAAAGGCTGCAATATATGCGAAAATAGAACATTTAATACTAGCAAAGCCATTTTAAAATTTTGGAAATTTGTCCTACAAATTCGGAAAGTCGACTTTAATTTAATTTTGAAGAAACGAAACAAACACTACATCCATACACTAGCCTGGCCTCGGATTCAAACCCGAACAAAATGTACATCTGTTTCCTTTTTATTTGATGTTGCTTTTGACACTTTACAATTCTCAACGAGTTCAAGCTACAGGCAATTGGCACTCATTAGATTTTCTCAACAATTGGCATACATTGGATCTTTCAACGAGTTGAAGCTCGGATCGGATGGCAAGTTTATGTAAACACTAAACACACCGATGATAAAAAAAAAGTTGTTATTTGACAAATTAAAAAAATCAGCACAAAACAGTCGACGGGGGTCAGAGCACCACCCGCCGAGAAATGCTTGTAACATATATCAAAATATACAAATAAAAACAAAGCAGTGTTTACAAGTAAGAGTGCTTTAGTCAGGAGCGCTCGACTAGGAGATAACCTGAACCCAAACTCGTTCACGGTCTCAATTTTTCCAAGCTTACAAATTTTGGAAAATATTTACCTTTTATCGATTTGCGATTTGAGGTGTACGGACACGTTATCGATTTGCTAGCCTCCTAGTAGACGTGGTACAAAAATCTTGACACTTTGTCTGAAACAGATAACTACATGTATATATCCAAAGATTCAAGTCTCTGTCTTCAATAGCGCCGATATGCTAGTTAAACTTTGTGAACAACAACAACATGATAACACGTGTTTATTTAATTTTACTAAGAATCGGGAAAGCTAGCCGATCATACAAACCGTGCATGCTCGTGTCCGTTTTTGCACCGACACGGCGTTGCATCACTAAGCACCGATAATAGGGACAATTGACCACCGATCCCACGAGCTAAGGGTCAATTGACACCGCCAATTGGCGAGTTTATGTGTTCGTCAATGTGTAAGTTTGGGTATGTTTGCATGAATGCAAAGAGATTTAAATATATGTAATGTATGTAATGGCAGCTCGCAACTGGGTTTAAGGTATCTCCTTGTCGGCACTCCCCACTAGAGCATTCTTGTTATCAATATAGTATCTTTACATATTCATAAGTACAACTCCCTTTGTAATATTATAAATGCAAGTCAAATTAGATTTTTTTTATTTAAAGACAGATATTTGTAAAAATTTATATTTGTATTTGAGACTTCCCTCAATACGCTGTTTATAATTTGTAAGTATAGATACGGAAGCGTTTCAAATGATTAACACAAAATTCCTTTTTGTATAAAATAAATTGTTGCTAACATTTTTATTGCCAATGAGTTACGCTTCATTAATAGTATTATATCTTTTATGGTAATATGATGTAATCACAACCACAATCACAACAAATTTCACGGTAAACAGTTTAAACACAACATGAGACATTTGATAGCTGAGGGTTGAGCTCGCTGTTTAAGCTATACGCAATCATAAATCTTTTTCGTATTTGCCGCCTTATTGTTACACTAACTGAATACCCACCCAGTCGTTTTGACATTTGCTTGTAATAATGAGGATTTCCGATTTTGTGTGAGCATATACAGTAGAAATACACGCTTTAATGTTATTTGATTCGGTACACGGTTTACAGTTGTTACAATTATCCTTTGTTCGTGTCTCAGAACCGAAACCCAAACTAACCCCGTAAAAATAAACATAACCTATACCTCCATGGGATATAAAATACAAATACCGGTAAATTCAAATTAAAACTCTTTTTCAATGCTTGCATATTTATATACATGTATTTATGCATGTATATGATTTCGCCAATATTATAAATATATGCAATTAAGTTTAATGAAAAGATTTCATAATTTGATTGTTTTTTTTATATTATATTAATCTTAGTTCTTTAATTAAAAATAAACAAATACTATAGGTATAATTCATTGGACGGATGTTGTTGTAAATCGAATTTGATTTCGTTGACGTTTATACCTTTCACAAAGAGAAAAGAGTGTATTCAGTTTGTGCAATGTCCCTCTTGCTGTCGGTCCATCCGTCTGTCTGTATGAACGCAACTTTTGGTATATATACTCGTGTATACCCGCGTCAGATAAAGTGTTAAGATTTTTGTGCCACGCCAACTGGGAGGTTGGAAAATCGATAACATGTCGATACACCTCAAATCGCAAATGGATAAAGGGTAAATATTTCCCAAAAATTTAAAATTAGATTTACCAAATTTGGTACCTTGGGACCTTGATAACCGAACACGAATCGCGAAAGCATATATCTTCAACAGTTTTAGAGCTTGAGTCCTGAAATTTGTAAGGTAGATTACTGGTCACCCCTTCATAGATCTTGAAAAAATTTGACCACCCACAAGTGGAAGTGGCATTTCGATAAAATCGATGTATTTCCCTCAGTTTTATAGCTAGAGACATAAATATCTAAAGATCGCACGCCCACTGGTGGCGTGGAAAATCAATAGAATTGATATATCTCCCTCAGTTTTAAAGCTTGATACATAACTTTCAGACAGATTACTAATAATCTCCTATAAAGTTCGCACAAAAAATCTTGGGGCGGGTAAGCCCCGAAATATGGTATGCAGTTTTCTGATGACGTATCCTAAATAAAGAGCCGACAAATTTCGGCTCCGCAATCTTCAACCCCCAAAAATTACAAAATTCTAAAATTTTTCAAATAACAATAATAACAGGTAATTGCGGAGAGTGCCCGACTAGGAGGTACGCTGAACCCAGCGGCGAGCTGTCGCTACATGTATTTAATTAAACCCCTTTGCACTCATACACACGACACCACAGCCGTACTTAGTAAAAAAAATAGAAATAAATAATACAAATTTATGCTCGGGCTTCGCGCTCGATTTTTATCTTTGCAGGCAAATTTTAGTATACCGTAGTTGTGAAGTTTCTCGCAAAATTTTCAGAAAATAGGAAACTATATCTTTGAAATGATGGTTGCAGTTGATCTGCGAAAGCATTTTGAGAGTGTGCATGCTAAATTTGCCCTATTTTGTTGCTCCAGAGTATGTATCTCACATTGCCGATGTCCCAGCTTTGAGATGAACGTGAACCAATAACCAATAAAGGTTTAAATAAATGTATATAACGACAGCTCGCCACTGGACTTGTGGTTAAATATAAAAATTTTATTTTATTAGCTTAATTTATATTTGTTGAGCAATCCCTTGTGTTGAGATATGGAAATTAGGAAATTTTAGATCGCTATCGAGTTAAAATGTGTGGTGTAATTTTGTAGAATTGAATTGTGTATGCGACATTGGGCTAATCAGTGGGCTAATCACAAAAAAAAGTATTTTCTTATTAACTATTAAACGAGCTACCGGATTTGAATAAGTAAGTTACCATTTGACGCTTATACGAAACACCAATTTTTAGATGCCTGACCAGTTTTCTGAAAGCCCCTAACGCCCCCATTAACTCAAAAAATTTAAATATTTTCCGATTCGTTTACAGTTATATATCTCATTAAGCAGATGAGGTATCACATGTCGTGTTAAGTTTTTCTTCTAGTTTAAACGATACCTTTCGACAAGTATATCATTCGATCTAATCGGACTACCGCAGCAAAACTTCAAAAGTTCGCGTATATATTGCTAGCCGCGTTTGCACACTACGTTGTGCTTCGCCGCTAGCGCAGACTACCGTCCTCAGTAATTCGGTTGGAAACGCTTTTTTATGACTTTCATGCATTTGCACAAAACCATTACACTTTTTTTTACCCATTTTTTAATTCTTCTTAAATAGAAATATTCAAAACATAAATATGGAATTGAATGAATTTTTCGAATTTTGATTAACTATTTTAATTTGCGGAAGGTGTGTGTACAATGTTCCACAAGGACATAAAAAACACAAATAATTGCTTTGAATTCAACTTGGATTAAAAAGTACAACAAAATAATGTAAGAACGTAGCAGTCGGGCGTATTCTACTGCGCAACACTCGATCACGGTCCTATCTATTATTGTTATATTGGAACATTTTATTTTTTGGAATTTGTGAGGGCGGAAGTGGGCGTAGACGAAATAGTATGGCTTATTATGTAGAAAAGGTCATCAGAAAACTGCTTACCACATTTGGTGACTCACACTCTGGAATTGTGGGAGATATGGAATATCACGGCTTACCAGCCCCAAGATTTTATCGATTCGCCATGCCCCCAGTGAGCGTATCCAAAACATTTTTTATGCGATCTGTAGAGTAGGCTATCTGTAATCTTTCTGAACAAAATATGTGTCTAGCTTTAAAACGTATCCGAAACTTTTTTTTTTTTGCTATCTTTAGAAAAGGGAAGTAGTAATCTGTCTGAAAAAATGTGTGTCTCTACCTATAAAACTGAGGGATATACATCAATTGTATCGAGTGGGCGTAGGTGAAAATTTGTTTTTAAACATCTTTAAAGGAGGTGATCTGTAATCAACCTTCCAAATTTGGGAAGTCTAGCTCTAAAACTGTGTGAGATATAGGCTTTCAAGATTTGTCGTTCTAGTGAGTGTGGCCGGAATATCAAGGTCTCAATATTTGGGGGAGGTCAATAGCAATCTACATTCCAAATTTGGCTCTAGCTTTAAAAATGTGGGAACTATTCACCTTTTATCGATTTGCGATTTGAGATGTATCAACATTTTATCGAAATGCCAGCCTTCCAGTAGGCGTGGCACAAATTTCTTTACACTTTTTATGAAGCAGATAACTACAAGTATATTCAAAGTTTCAAGTCTCTAGCTTCAATAGCGGCGAAAACAATTGCGTTCATACGGACAGCGTGACGGACATTGCACAAACCCAACAAACTTGTTTCATTTCGTGAAGGAGTATACCAAATATTGAATAATGTTACTGTGACTGGTATTGAGAAGATATGTTTAGAAGTACCCTATTGATTGAAATGCAAAGAAAATTTGATTTAAGAAGTCCAAAATTATGGCAATATTGGTTTTCTTTTGGAAATATATTAAGAATGTCAAATTAGCTGTTAAATGAATGTTATTCATTTAATTTAGCACCACTCGATGTCTACTAAATCTCCAACTTGAATTTCCTTAGACGAAAAGCACTTTGCAAATGTAAATGCCATTTATGGTCGGTGTCGACCGACATTCTAAAGGCGATGAACAAAAACAGCCTTAAAACTTAATTTAACAAGTTAATTATTCGACTATTGATGCAGAAGGATACTTTTTGAATAGAATAAGTGAAATTAGCCGATATAATACATATATATTTTTTTAAATGAACATAGAGTTCTTTGGAAATTTCAAACATATTAGTTGACAAAAAGCCTTTTTAACAATTTTTTGGCAAAAACTGCTGTTGTATTATTATAGTCCTACCTCGCTTTATGGTTGTCTCTATTAACGGCATCTTTTGCATAGTGACCTCTACTTATTTTATAGCAAACTTAAATTCTAAGCATATTTTTCGATTAACAGCAAATGTTTTTTATCTCAAAAATTTTATTTTTTATACCCCGAACCTATTGAAAATGGGTAAAAAGGGTATAATGATTTTTTGCAAATATATGTAACAGGCAAAAGGAAGCATCTCCGACCCCATAAAGTATATGGTATAAAAATAAATTTATAAGAAGCGTTACTGTCGTCATTGAAGTATGTTAGGTTGAGAACTGCAAATGAGCCTTAAAGTTATGATTTAAAATCATAAAAATTGTTCACAAAGTAAAAGTTTTGAAGAAAAGGAAATTCTACCTTGGTTAGAATTTGGCTTCTGTGTACATGTTTACTTATATACATACATGTGCATGCTTACTTATATACATACATGTGCATGCTTGCTTTTATACACATTTATGTAAGAAATTAATAGTTTGTTACCTAGGATCGCCTTTTCTAACACATTGTTTGCGGTTCAGTGAAGACAATTAGGCGTGCCGCTGTGCTGTCGGCAAGTAAAAAGTAAAAATACGTGCGCCCCTACTTTTTAAAGCCAATATCCCTAATTATCTTTACACCTTTGCCATCAAACATAACAGTTTCCTCTTGAAATTTATGGTTCTTGTTTTTAATAGAAACAATTATGTGTCTTAGTGCGACAGGTGGTGCAACAGCAGGCCACCGTCGCAGTTTATATGAGTAAACATTCAAAAGGGCAAAATGTTAATTGTTATGGCAAAACTTAAGACTGAACACTGATATACATATATTTATATTTGTATATCCTGAAGATACCCATTTCTTGAAGATATTACATCAACATTTTTTTACTTACTATTAGTTTTTGCTGTTCTGAATGCCATTAGTAATCTGTGGGAGACACTACATCTGACACAGGTATACAATGTGTACATATTTTCAGTTTATATCTTAAATAACGCTAAATTGCGTGCATACGGAGAGTCGAACATTTTACACGACTGTAAGTAGAGCTTAAACAAGTAACTATGTTTTAGTCGATAGTAATCGACTAAGAAAACACTGTGCCTTTACATAAAATGTACAAACAATAAAGGGTGTCCCAACGTTAACGCCAGATTTGAATTTGCCGCCATTGTGGCAATATATTTTTAGCATCACTGAAAAAACAAGTAAGAACGTTGCAGTCGGCCGTAACCGACTGCGCAACACTCGTTCACCATATAACATCAGACGAAAGCTGTCTTAATTATTATTTTAGAAAAATATCTTTTTTAGTAATTTGTGGGGCCGGGAGTTAGCGTGGGCGAACATTTTTTAAGGATCTTTAAAGGGGATGACCAGTAATCTACCTTCCAAATTTGGTGTCTCTAACTTTAACACTGTGGAAGATATCGATTTTGGCAAAATGCGGGGGCGTTCTAGGTCTCAAGCTTTGGAAAATATTCACTTCTTATCGATTTTGCCAGTCCCCCACAAAAATGTTAACATTTTAACTGACGCGAGTATATTGCATGGTTGAAGTCTTTAGCTTCAATGCGGCGAAAAAAGTTACGTTCATACGGCGAGACTTTGCACAAACCCAATAAGCTAGTTCCACTTCGTTTATAGTTTAGGTTGAGCAAAACTGTACCGTAACCCGATCCAACAATGTATTTTCATTATTGAAGAATATCTGAAAAATATTGAAATTCGAAAATTTCATCCAAAATATGATCGGAATAATGTTTAAACTTCGTCAACTGTGAAGAGATTAATTGAAAAATTCTGGGAGACTAAATCAGTTGAAGACCCTAAATATACGAGCCGTCCAAAAAGAGGCCGTTCACATGTAAATATCGAGTGCGTTAGTTTAGTAAAAGTTAGTGAAAGTCCCGAAACATCAACTCGGCGTCGTGGTGGAGTTCTGAAAACCCACCTGTGGTTATTCAAAAACAAATGAATTCGTAACTGTTTGGTGTGGATTTTGGGCTAGAGGATCATTGGACCATATTTATATATAATAAGAACGTTGCAATCGGGTGTAACCTACTGTCCAATACACGTTAACAGTATAATAACAGCTTAACGCAGTCACAAACGGTCTTAATAATTATTGTAATTTAGGAAAAGTTTAGATTTTTATAATTTGTATCGGTCTTTAGAAAACTACCTAGCAGAAAACTGCCTGTCAAATTTGGTGCCTCTAGTTCTAAAATTATGAGATTTAAGGACTTTCGGGGTATATTGGGTTTGTGCAATCTGTCTTTGAACGCAATATTTGTCGCACTTTACGCGAAAGGCTCCATCTTCTTTGTACCTAAAAATAACTTTTTGCAATGTGCCGAATGACCAACTATTTTATACCCTGTACCCATTGAAAATGGGTAATACGGGTGTAATGATTTTGTGCCAATGAAAGTATAACTATTCTTGGCCAGCATTACTAGCAGAGTCGATTAAGCCCTGTCCGTCTGGCTGTCCGTCTGTCTATATGGACGCGTCGATCTCAAAGACTACAGGACCTAGAGAGCGGAACTTTGGCTTTTTACTACATATGTAGATCAAGCTTATTTCAAATGATCGATAATCCTCCCCGTTTTCTTAATATCGATAATAATCGGTTTTTTGATCCGTGGTTTTTTGGGGTGACTCAGAAACTATTAGAGTAATGGATACGCAGATTCAGAATATTTCGGATTTTGGATACCACCCCCATTATTAAATACCCCAAAACCCCTAAATATTGAAAACACTCAATGCTTATACAACATGCCTGCGCTTTGATTTGAACATAGAGTTGAATGCTTGTGTGAAATCCTGAAAATTTAATAAAGATACATACTTAGTTTTAAGATATTTATTTTTCATAGTGTGGCCAAGCTCAGCCGCCGAATAAAGTGCGTTGTGTGTGAGTGATTTTGTGTATGTGTGTTTGGGAGTTTCAATGTATGTAACGACAGATTGCTGCTGGGTTCAGGGTATTTCCTAGATGGTTGCTCCCGACTAGAGCACTATTACTTGGTTCATATTTGCCGCTGTGAACGACTAATAATTTAAATGGGTTGAGCGTAAACCAACTAATTTGCTCCGGTGCTATAGCCAAGTCTTTTGGTAATTGTATATCAAACAAAAACACCTCTACACGAGGTAACAATCTAGGGGCGAAATAAACATTCCAGCCCCAAAACTTCTGATATACAATATATATATTTAATAAATGATCAGAATTCAAATTCCAAATTCCAAAATTTAAAAAATAGTTTGGCATTTGGCACATTGCAAAATGTTATGTTGCGTACACAGAAGCTGGAGCTTTTTGGATAAAGTTCTGAAAGCCCTACTATTTTTTATACCTTGAACCCATTGAAAATGGGTAAAAAGGGTATAATGGTTTTGTGCAAATGTATGTAACAGACAGAAGAAGGCATCTCCGACCCCATAAAGTATGTATATTCTTGATCAGCATCACTAGCCGAGTTGATCTAGACATGTCCATCTCTCTGTCCGTCTGTCCATATGTATGAACGCGTTGATCTCGGAAACTATAGGAGCTAGAGACTTTTTCGGCAATAGACTCGTCCATGGCACGCGCAGATCAAATTGACTTCAAATGATCAATAAGCCACACCGTTTTTCGCAAAATCGATAAAATTCTACAACAACCTCTAATTTGTTAAGCTTATTTCGTAGATTATGAGACCTAGAGACATAACAATTGGTTCGAATGAATATTTGTATATACTATAGCACTAGAAGAATCTTTTGCTTAATATTAATCAAAACCGGTTAAGAATCACAGAGTTATTAAAGAAAACGTGGTAAAATTTGATCAATTTGACAATCCAATTGGCAGCAAGTGCTGCAATAAGACCTAGAGATTAAAGTTTAGTTTTATAAATTCGTGTATACCTCAGGCAGATTAAGGCTATTTAAAATAGTCGATAGCCCGCCCCGTTTTCTTACTATCGATATTTATCGGTTTCTTTAATCCGGTTTTTTGAGCATATCTCAAAGACTATAAGAGCTAGAAACAACAAATTTAATATGTTTTATATGTGCTCGTTAAGAATACGCAGATAACAGATATTTAGAATTTTGGATACCTGCCCTCATACGCCCCCATATCAAAAAAACCGCAAATCAAGTACTACAGACTTGCGCTTTGGTTTGTACATAGTTTTGGATGCTCTTATTAAAATTTCATAACGATCATACTCTTAGCTTAGAAGTTATTCAATAATTCATTTTCCATAGTGGCCAAGCCAAGCCGATGTGCAAAGTGCGCAGCTTGCTGCATGCGTTTGTGTGTGCGTGTGTATGTCTGACTTTGTGAATGTGTGTATGAATGAGCTTTAATTGTATGTAACGACAGCTCGCCGCTGTGTTCAGGGTATCTCCTAGTCGGTGAAACACAACTAGAGCCATATTACTTGTTATCCCTGAACCAATTGAAAATGGGTAAAAACGGTATAATGGTTTTGTGCAAATGTATAAAACAGTCAGAGGGAGGCATCTCCGACCCCATAAAAAATATAAATTGAACTTGATCTTTTTAGATTCGTATATACCATGCGCAGATCAAGTTGATTTCAAATGATCGCCCCGTTTTCAGCTTATCCAACGTATCTTAGAATCTAGACGAACTTGCGCCACAAAATTTGATTAGGTATGTATATCGTAAATCGCAAATCAAGTATTACAGACTTGTGCCGTAGTTTGTACACAGATTTCAATGCTTTTGTTACGTCCTGCAAAATTCATTACGATCCAGTCCTTAGTTTAGAAGTTCTTCAAGAATTTATTTTTCATAGTGGGGGCCAAGCGCAGCTGCATGAACATATCTCAGATACTATAAGAGCCAGAGCCACAAAATTTGGTTTAATAGGCCTCTGCTAAAAGGCTACATAAATGTTCTATAGGACAATAAGAATGCATTGAAACAAATTTCAACCAAATCGGATAAGACACAAAAGTTATTAAAGAATACGTATTTATATACTGGCAAACCACGTGGTGGCAAGTGCCAAGCGCAGACGTTTTCTGCATGCGTGTGCACACCTACCTACACACATATGTATATGCATATTCTTTTTAGAATTCTCAACCGATTGGTTGCACAACCATCTAACTCAGATATTAATGAAGGCGATTCAAATGCCACTGTTGCTCAGTGGTAGCGGTATTGCCTTGCGCGCTATCGGACGCGGGTTCAAATCTGGCTTGGGTCAACGGAGTTTTTTTTACTGTTTATTTACATTTTTATTTTATAAATTTTATTTTAACCTATCACACTTATTGGTCCAAGTGTAACTTAATGCTGGGACATCGGCGATTTGATATATTCTGGAGCAACAAAATGGGGAAAAATTGGTATTTGGCATGCACACTCTCGAAAAGCTTTCGCAGATCAACTGCAACCAACATTTTAAAGATATACTGTAGTTTTCTATTTTGTAGAAATTTTTGCGAGAAATTTCACAATTACGGCATACTAAAATGTTTTTCAAATATTAAAAGCGAGACCAGCGGCGATCTGTCCTTGCATACATTTAATGAAACCCCTCTGCATTTAGTAAAATAAAGAGTAAAATATAGTAAAATAAAATAAAAACAAGTGAGAAAGTTGCAGTCGGGTGTAACCGACAGCGGATTACTCGTTCACAGTGTAATAACAACTAAAACATGTACCCTAGCACTATATGTATTAATAATAATAATAGTATACAAGTATAAAATACCAAAAAAAAAAGTTTGCCTCTGCGTGATCATAACTGTCACCTTAACAGCGTGTTAGTCATCATCGACACCAACCATTTCGCCTTTGACGAAATACGCGTTCAGTTAGCTAATACCCTAACCTATCCAATAAGAATAAACATAGAATTCGAATTGAAACTAAACGATCATAACAGAAGTCTGTGGCTAGCGCCGAATAATGCATACAGAAACCGCTGCGTTTGGTGCATATGATAAACACTACTTATGTTAAAATTATTTTTTTTTATTTTATGGTATTGTTATGGAACTGTTATGCCATAGTTCAATTTATGTTAAGTATTAAATATATGTATATGTATGTGTATATGTATATATATACTTGACAGAGAATGCAAATAATTAAAAATAATAATTTTAGCTGCATTTTATACTGCACCACTGCACTACTAGTTGATCATGTTGTGACAAAACTCAACTCAAGTTACATGTACGACAAGTGCAATATCAAGCAGCAATCAACTGTATGCAAATTCTAACAATTTGAAATAGTGTAGCAGTCAGCCTCTGTAAGCAGTGACAAACAAACAAAAATAATTACCAAAAACATGAAATAGATGGCGCTAGCAATGTTGCACTGGCATCATTATGCACATATCGAGTTTTGGACATTGTGGGCGCGGTAGTGGACGTAGTTAAAAAAGTTTGAATGCGATCATTAGAGGAGGTCGTCAGAAATCTGTCGGTATACATTTTATGCATTTAGTTTTAAGTGAGGGAGATCTATAGATTTAATCGAATTGCAACGCCCCCAGTGGGTGCATCCCGAAACCCATAACCCTTTATCAGACGACCGTATAGACGAGTATATATCCAAAATTTCAAGTCTCTAGCTTCAATACCGGCGAATAAAATTTCGTTCATACGGACAGATTGCACAAACCCAATATACTAGTTTCACTTCGTGAACGACTATAATAAATTCTAAAAATTTAGATGGTTCTATTCAGGTGTCCCCGACTAGGAGATACCCTGAACCTAGCAGCGAACTTTCGTTATATACATTTAAAGCTCTTTTTTTTCATACGCACATTCACAAAGTCACTCATGCAAGTTAACAACAAATAAATTCGCACAGTCCCAATAAGAAGCACTGCAACACCTCATAAGAAGTCCTCCACGCCCCGTCCGGCAACCGCCGAAAATTCCAAGAAGAATTGCCCAACGGGCCAACAACATCAGCAGCGACGCCGCTGTTGCAAATTGACTTCAAATAAAGAGGACGTAGTTCCTAAAGTTATATTTTTTGGGCTTTTAATCAAAGTGGAAATTAACTGGCGCCCGAGCAGGGACCGACACGCGCTACAACAGAACAAAACGCTTCAACGTGCGCTATAGTCGGTTAACGCGAAGAAGAACAAAACTAGTGCAACTGTCGTCGATTAAATTTGACGACTGGATACTCCTACGAAGACTGGTCGCAGGATCCCCAGTAGATTCCAAAAAGCTTTAAAAAGGATGAAATCCGGACCAGCAGGGGAAGTTGCCACATCATTAATAGTAATGTAAGTTAGAAACTAAGCACAAACAAGAAAGATAAACAAGTGTAGAACGATAAGCAAATATCAAAACTACAAACGTAGTATAATCAAATTCCAGCTTTGCGATTCCTAAGGGACCCTCCAAAGTAGAAGGAAATAACCAGACTGTTTCAAAGAAAGAAAAAAAAACAAAACAAAAAAATACAATAAAAAATATATATTAAGTACACAATCCTAGAAATACCCTTAGTTTAGACTGAGTTTATGGCTAACGAGAACAATTTGGTTAGGCCCCCAATAGTACCAGATCAACCACAGATAGACGAACATAATGTTCCCTAAATTGAAGTGCCATCTCCAAATGTCTAACGCTGCACTACGCAGACAAAAGAGATCTGGGAGCATTAGAATATCAGATGACAATGTTAGTGCAAGGTAACAACCAGACTGTAGAAGAATTCTACCAGGTCGTTTACAACCACTTGTCTCTGATATTAAATAAAGTAGGTTGCATGGAATTAAATAGGGAATCCGAAATCCTTATGACGAAGATATACCGAGATAAGGCATTAGATACCTTTATAAGAGGATTGAAAGGAGATTTATCACGGATTCTTGGAATAAAGGAGCCCGTAGATCTTCCTTCAGCTCTTCACTATTGCTTAAAATTAGAGAATCAAAGCTATCGCACTAACGTAGCTTTAAATAGGAATCAACAGACACATGCCAGAAACCCAAATAGAAATGGACCACCACCTACACTGCCACCCCGAACAGCTCAGTCTTCTTACGCCCAAACTTTTAGGCCACCACCTAATTACATCAGGCCCCAACTCCCAGTTCATACACCTTGGCCAACCACTACAAACTATGGACAACCAACGTACAACAATACTGGACCGACTCCACAATACCCTAACCAACGAACTTATCAGATACAACCACAACAAGTATACGTACCCAATAGACCTTCTGCACCAAAACCCCAACCACGTCCGGAGCCAATGGACGTAGACCCAAGCATTCGCACGAGGATGGTTAACTACATTGATAGACCCAATTTCGAAATAGGGAATAGACCTCCACCACCAACGAACGCCACTAACAAAAAACAAAGAAATTTTAACATACAAACAGGAGAAGAACAGACCGAGACCGAAAACACTGACAACTACGTGACTATGGAAGAATACACAGTGGTAATGCTAAATTATGAGCAGCAAACTGAATACGAGCAGCCGTTAAACGAGTACACCCAACAAATAGAAGAAGCAGACGACGGACAGCATAACCAGTACGAACATTCAGACATCAATTTTTTAAGATAAAGAGCTCCTCTCACCATACATAGAATGTAAGATGAGGAGCGGAAAGTTACTCAAAGTATTGATAGATACAGGATCAAATAGAAATTATATCCAACCCAAATTCGTGTCCGAACCTATTCCAAACGAAAACCCCTTTGAAGCCGTCACAGTCGGCGGAAGCATCAAAATCACACACCACAAATTCGCTATCCTTTTTTATAGAAATGATATAAAAGTAAAATTTATTCTCTTACCCACACTAACAACATTTGATGCCATATTAGGCAACGATAGTCTGAAAGAATTAGATGCCGTAATCCAAAGCAGCAAAAACCTATTAATAATAAAAAACAACATTTGCATACCCAACAAACAAAAGAAAATAGAGGCAGTTAATACAGTAATACCACCAGCATATCATATGAAAAAATGAACAAAAAAACAGCCTAAATCGATTAGTCAAAATGCACCCAAGTCTCAGACATAGAGAAGCCTTCTCCGTTAACAACGGAAAATATGAGTTTACACGACTCCCCTTCGGACTCAAGAACGCGCCCTCAATTTTTCAGAGAGCTCTTGACGATATTCTTCGTGAGCATATTGGAAAAATATGCTTCATTTACATTGACGATATCATTATCTTTAGCAAAGATGATGACGCAATATTCAGAACTCTACAAGAAGCCAACATGAAGTGTCAGCTGGACAAATGCGAGTTCTTCAAGAGTAGAGTAGAATTCCTAGGATTTGTCATTTCAGACAAAGGCATAGAAACCAACCCGAATAAGATCGAGACAATTGCAAAGTACCCACTCCCGAAAACACTCAAAGATCTAAGACCTTTCATTGGACTTGCTACTGTACTATAGAAGATTTATAAAAGATTTCGTTAAGTTGGCAAAGCCCCTTACCTCTCTTTTAAGAGGGGAAGATGGACGTGTGTCAAAAACCAATCAGCAAAGAAGCTTATTAAACTCAATGAAGAAGCAATCGAAGCTTTTAAACAAATCAAAAACGCCTTGGTTTCAAATGAGGTAATACTCCATCACCCAGACTTCAGCAAGGAATTTCATCTCACCACAGATGCATCTAACTTTGCTATTGGCGCTGTGCTATCCCAGAACAAGCGAGCTATTTGTTTCCTCTCTAGAACATTCTCTAAAGCAGAAGAGAATACGCTACCAATAAAAAGGAAATGTTGGCAATAAATGTTGGCAATAAATCCCGGTAATCAATAACATCGGGTCAGTAGCCTCCACCCAGCATAGTGCAGACAGTTCAAGCCACAACTTAATACCAAGCGTAGAAGCCCCAATAAACGTATCTAAAAACCAAATATTTCTCAGCAAAGCTAACGAGACAGATTACAAATTCCAAATCCCATTCCCAACTTTTCACAGACATACCATAACCCGATCACATTTCACAGAACAAGATCTTATACAGATATTGAAAGCTCGCCTAAACCCATCAGTAATTAACGGGATAATAACTTCAGAGGATATAATGAACCAAGTTCAACAGATATATCACCAACATTTTAGAAACTTCAAAATTATATTCCCTCAGTTTCAAGTAAAAGCACACCGTAACGCACTAGAGAACAAAAAGCAACTGTCCGAAAATTTCTATTTCCCAAAAATGAAGCAACGAATAACAGAATTAGTCCAACAATATCAGGTTTGTAGAGAAGAAAAGTACGACAGGCATCCAACTAACCCAAAATTAAAAGAAACACCAATCCCCAAATACCCAGAATATACAATCCATATCGACATATACACGAAAGAAAAGAACTTAGTACTAACAGCAGTAGATAAATTTTCGAAATTAGCTTAAGGAAGAATAATCAAATCTAGGGCAATAGAAGATATAAAAAAACCACTTCATGAAATCCTTTTTTATTTTGGCGTACCGAAAGCTGTCGTGATAGACAATGAAAAATCCCTCTGCTCACAGTTGCCATCTTTCTTACCTGTGCATTACACGTATTAAAGAGAAAAAATAAAAATATAATACTGCAACTGAACAAAGAACGAGAGAGCCCCAGAAAAGAATCAACGCAAATCCAAATACAAAATACAGATACCAACAACTTCAGATTCAACAACATACCCTTCCTCTGATGATCGCTTGAGGACAAGCTTAAATCAAGGGTGGAGAGGGTTAACAATTTACAATTTATTTGTTATAAATTCACACAGTCCCAATAAGAAGCACTGCAACACCTCATAAGAAGTGCAGCAAAATGCTGACTTGGTGTCTGTGTCATTTCCTCCACGCGCCGTCCGGCAACCGCCGAAAATTCCAAGAAGAATTGCCCAACGGGCCAACAACATCAGCAGCGACGCCGCTGCCAACGCCGCTGCCGCTAAGCCACAGCTTACTATGGCTAGAATTGATTTAAGTTTATTCAGTTGCAAATTAACTTCAAATAAAGACGTCGTAGTTCCTAATGTTATATTTTTTTCGGCTTTTAATCAAAGTGAAAATTAACTTACACATACACATACACAGAGAGAAAAAAGTCGGACTTAAGTATATATATATATATAGATATTATAATATAAAATTTCTCACACAGTGTATTTTTAAAACTCAAAACATCAAAAAAGGGGTTAAACCTGAGATCCGAACTTATATCTAGAATTTTCGTACTCATTTCACTTAGCTCGACAAACTACCAAGTAATAAATATTTTATTCAATGTATAAATTTTTTAAATCAAACCGCTAAAGTGTCGTACAAAATCTTGCAACATTTGGAAATTTTTTTTATTAATATTTACAAAACATAGATATTTTAGCTTAAAATTGATTTTGAACTTATATTCATCGAAGAAACACATGCTTTATTCCAAAAGGGAGGAATTCGAAATCAAAATAATAAAGCATTATGAAAACACGCTCACGAATGACTATTGCAAACAGCCTTTATTAAAAATAAATTCGGCGACAAAAAATGATAAAATTTGAAAAATTCATTTGATTAATTTAGTATTAACGCTAATTTATTATAGATTCGCAAGATTATTTAGTACCTATTCTTCTAAACGCTGTTCTGCCACCAACTGGAAGCTTTAAAGACGACTGTGTACAAAAATATAAGAATGAATGACTGTCCAGCCTTTTATAATTGTGGATGGAATTTCAGAATCTGACTTACGAGGCTACATATATATTGATGGTAATATACTAATATTTAATTCCTTTATTGAAAGCCTTGATATCTGTTTTACAATTTTTAAAGTTTTGTCTCTTAACTATCCTGTAGCTTACCAACAACCTTGGCTGCTGATACACAAACATTTTTTTTAAATTAATACTCCTTTTGATTGAAAGTCATCTAATTTAACATCACTTTTGCAGGTTATACATAGCTAAAATAAAATTTTTAAATGTTCAAAATTTTTAAGTCTATCATTGCATTTGTATCCCTTTAATAATACTACACTATTTTACATAAACAATTTTTTCAGGAATTGGGGTACTTGAATCAAGAATCCGAATTCTTCTTGTAAGTATAATTTATACTTACATTTTAAGTATACAAGCACTTAACACAAGTGCAAGCTAACTTGATTCAAGAGTTGTTTTACTTGTTTTAAGGACATTTAGTAAAAAAAAACTTGGAACAAGATTAAAAAGTACTTATTTAAAGAACGTATCATACTTCATTCAAGTCTATATTGTACTTGAATCAAGAACAAAAATCTTATATCAAGTACGTTTTGAGCTAACTTTTTAAGTTTGAAAATACTAAAATACTTAAATTGTCGAACTTAAGAAATCGTACTTGATATAAGTTCGAGCTTCTTGACTTTAGTATTTTCAATCTTAGTGACATATCAAGTCTTAAATGTAGGGTTTTGAGTACGAAATACTTGATTTTTTCTCTCTGTGTATAGACGCATGCAGCGAACTGAGCACTTTACAGATCGGCTGCGCTTGGCCCCACTATGGAAAATTAATTCTTGAATAACTTCTAAACTAAGAGTATGATCGTTATGAAATTTTTTTTGCTTAATAAGAGCATGTAAATGCTCTCATTGTGGATTTATGTACAAACCAAAGCGCAAGTCTGTAGGTTTTGACTATCGTTTTTTTGATATGGGGGGCGAATGGGGGTAGGTATCCAAAATTCAATCTGCCTATATTTACCGAGCACATATTAAAAAAAAATTTGGTGGCTCTATGCTCAAAAAACCGGATAAAAAAACCAATAAATACCGATAATAAGAAAACGGGACGGGCTATCGATCATTTTAAATAGCCTTAATCTGCCTATTGTATATACGAACTTAAAAAACTAAGCTTTAATCCCTAGCTTTTATTGCAGCACTTGCTGCCAATTGGATGCCAATTACCAAACGTTTTCTTTAATAACCTCTGTGTTTCTTAACTGATTTTGATAAATCTTAATGTAATTAGTATATATAAATATGCATTCGAACCAATTTTTGTGTCTCTAGGTCTCATAATCTACGAAATAAGCTTAACAAATAAGAGGTAGTATGTAGATTTTAGGAAAACGGTGTGGGTTATCGATGATTTGAAATAAACTTGATCTGCGTATGGTATATACAAATCTGAAAAGTCCAAGTTCAGCTCTCTAGCCCTTATAGTTTCTGAAATCGACGCGTTCATACAGACGGACAGACCCATGGACAGGGCTTAATCGACTAGGGTAGTGATGCTGATCAAGAATATATATACTTTATGGGGTCGGACATGCTTCCTTCTGCCTGTTGCATACATTTGCACAAAACAATTGTAGCCTCATTAACCTTTTTTAATGGGTTCAGGATATAAAAAAAAGTTGAGCATTCAGCACATCGGAAAAAGTTATTTTTATTATTTCACAGAAGCTGGAGCTTTTTGCGTAAGGTGCCGAAGGCCCTTACTTTTGCTCCTAGATCGTTACCTCGTGTAGAGCTGTTTTTGTTTGATATCAGAAATTTTGTGGATTATTTTTAACAGTTTTACTTTGTCAAAAAATCTTTAGTATTGATATTTATTAAAATACCCCATTACCATGATCAAGAGTCGATCCCATATTACTTGGCTAATAACAAAACCAACCCCTAATCTTAGCTAATCGCTGCCTGACATTCGCTTCTTCGATACATTTCTCCGAAAACTATCGTTCAAATATTTTGAGGATAGAATTTGGAACCAGTATTAAAGAATGAAGAAAAGTATCGACATTCACATTTTATACCGTTAAGCATTTTATTTTGAGGATAGAACTTGAAACCAGTATTAAAGAATGAAGAAAAGTATCGACATTCACATTTTATACCGATAAGCATTTTATTTGAGACGACACCATTCTCAATTCAATACAATAAGGTGTATTTTTCACTAAGAATTTATTATTCGTTTAACTGATTTTGATTAAATTTTATTTGATTTCATCTTTTGGTAAACATACCCAATCAGCTGTTCCATACATTATCAAAAACAAAGCGACAGGGTGGCCAGTCCGCTATCAGTTATCTGGCAGCACTATACATATTATTTATAATAAAATATACAGCAAAGACAATATTCAACTTTATTTTGACATTTTTCATATAAAATTTAAATTTGTATCATTAAAAAAAAAACATTGCAATGTTTGTTTACGTTTTGCGGCACAACCTTAAGTCAAAGTCAGCTGTTCGCGCCATATTTCAAACAGAATAGATGTTTGACTAAATCAGAATCCATTCCATCAACTAATTTAAATTTTTCAAAGTGAATCAAAATCAGTTGACGCAATCCGTAAATACAGCTATTCGCAAAAAAAAAAAGAGCTCAATTCAGTTGTCATTGTCAAATAACATATACAAAAAAAAAACGCGGCTGGCAACACTGGTTATTTTTCCATCTTAACGCTACCATACGCGTAAATTTATTCTGAAATAAATATTAACTTTTCGGAAACACACAACAAATTTATTTTACTAATAACAATTGAGCGAGTTATCGGATTTTAATAAATGAGTTACCATTCAACGCGTATTTGAAACACAAATTTTTAGTTACCTGATCGAATTTCTGAAAGCCCCCAACGGCACTATTAGCTCCAAAAATGTACCAAATTTCCGAATTGCTTGCATCTATATATCTCATGAACCAGATGAGCTATCACATGATGATAGTTTTCTTCTAGTTTTAATGAACCTTTCGATCGGTATATCACTCGATCTGATCGGACTATAGTAGCAAATCTTCAAAAGTTCGCGTATATATTGCTAGCCGCTTTTGCACACTACGTCGTGCTTTTGTCCCTAGCGCAGACAACCGTCCGCAGTGATTCTTAAAAATATGTAAAATATACACAGTTGCGTCTACAATTTGCGCTTACCAAAATACGATCTCTTTTCGTAATACCGTCTTTATTTCTATACATAAAATAAGTAAAATGAATAAAAATAATATAATAAATATAATGGATTTAAGTGTTTATGCTTGGTTACAATTGCCTTTCATTTTTTACTTTAAAATTTTAATACTTGACCGCGTAATGGAAATGAGCTTTCTATAAAGACAAAGAGCTTTTAGGGAGCGCATTTTTGATGGCAGGAATGCATTTCCGATCACAAAAAGCGAGCGTCAATTGATTTAGTATGTAAATATTATTTTAATTAATATTATAAAATTAATTATTCTCACTTGTGAATTATACCTCGTTATCCAGTCCTCACTCTTGCAAAAATGCAATGATTTTCCCTGGCTTAAGAGATCTAATTTCTCTTGTGCTCTCTTAGCATGTCACCAGCTGAGACAGTCTTGACCTGAATTCAGCTGGACAGTCCTCTATTATTATATTATTATTATATTATATTATTATATTATTATATTATTATATTATTATTTACGGCAGTAAATTCTTACTGCATGTGTTTTTACATGATAGGTTGTTACTAAGCTCTACTCTGAAGAGCTTATTATATACAAGAGAGTTTTTAGACTAGGTATGGAAGTAGCATTACGTAGCAAGCATTATTATAGTTGGAAAATAAGATCCGAAATAGGTTATTGTTAGCATAGTTACTATTACAGGTTTGAAGAGAAAGCGGTAAAAGGTTTCTAGTAATTCTGTTCTGCAAAACTAATCTGGCTCATCAATTCGAAAGAATCAATTTGCCCGCTAATTAATGTGTTTAAGAAGATTACACCAACAATGGTTCTACGATCAGAAAGAGATGGAAGATTTAATAGAAAAAGTCTACCAAGATAATAAGGCATGCGAGAGTTAGAATTCCAGTGATAACCTCGGAGGGCAAAGAGCAGAAATTATTTTTGTACGGATTCAATTCTATCCTGATGAACCTTGTATTGGGGACACCAAAGACAAGATCCATACTTAAGAATTGGACGGACAATTGAAGTATATAGAGGTTTAGTAACGTATGGATCGTCAAATTCTTTCGAGCATCGCTTAATGAAACCTAGGTCACGAAAGGCTCGATTAGCAGCAGAAGAAATATGATTTTCAAACATAAGCTTGGTATCTAGAATGATACCCAAATCATCAACCGATTCAAGTTCCTTACTATTAGTAAAATAATTGTTCAAGAAGGGAATAAAAAGACATGAATTTACATTTACTGCAATTAAGATTTTAAAAATTTACTTGACGTTAGGTGTGAAAACTGTAAAGATCAAATGGCAACCTTTGAATAGATAGAAAATTAGAAGACGTCAGGCAAAGTTTTACGTCATCGGCATACATCAGCACCCGAGAGTGGGAGGTTATTAATGAACAATGTGAATAACAACGGACCAAGGTGACTTCCTTGTGGTACTCCGGAAGTGACATTAACAGGCTTAGAGACAAAGCCTTTAAAGTAAACTTTTTGAGTTCTACGAGCTAAAATAATTGGAGATCTAAAGAATTTGGTTATTTGGAAATCCCAAAAGATGAAGTATTTATGCAGAGCGAATGATTAACGGAGTCAAAAGCCTTACTGAAGTCAGTGTAAATACCATCTGTTTGCATTTTATTTTGAAATCCCTTGAAAACAAAAAACGTGAATTCCAATAGGTTAGGGGTTGTAGATCTAAATTTCGCAAACCCATGATGGCAGGGTAAAATTATAGATCTACAAAGATGTTGCAGTTGAGAAGTAATCAATTTCTCAAAAATCTTAGGAATAGCAGACAACTTAGAAATACCTCTATAGTTCTGAACATTTTACTTGTTTCCTTTTTAAGGAGGGGAATAATAAATGATTCTTTCCAAATGTTAGGGCAGTTTAAATAATTTATACAACGGCTTTATTGGACCTTCATCGCAATACCTAAGCATACAGCCTGGTACTCCATCAGGTCCCCGTGAAATACAGGCTTCATGACCCTTAGATCACTTAGTAGTGAACTTTCCGTGATCAAATATTCTATGCAATTTTAGTCATTTACGTGATAAGGATAAGGCAGACGCATTTGATAATCTTGAGAACTGTAAGTCGTTTCTAATATGCGCTGTTTTCGCAACCTGATTGATGTGGATATGTAGGGGTGGTAGCCCAAGTAGAATTTCCAGCGCTGTTGATGGACATCGCGATTGAAATGCATGTACACGCAAGTCTCTGGAGCTTACGCAGCTGCTTCCTCATGCATTCTAGTTCTGTGCGATCCGCAGCGCCGTAGCTAACAATGGGCAATCCACATTAAAATTTTTGTAGATAAACCCCACATTTTACCAGAGAGGGCTCTACAGCTAATCAGAGCGAGAGTGGCGTTTTTGATAACTTATTCGGTTTGAGATTTCCATGTCAGTCTTTCATCTAGGATGTCTCCCAGATACTTGACTTCCGTGGATAGTGGTATTCTCACATCTCCAATTCTGATTGGTGTAAGTGAGTTAGCTTGTACCGATTTGTGAAGGCCACAATTTTCGTTTTAGCTGGATTTGTGTTCAGTACTACAGACCTGCATCACTCTAGACTTACGAGCAGTCCTAAAGCAATCCTGTCACATAAGGTGTGCTGAAATTTCCCTTTGCTGATAATGGCTAAGCCGTCAGCATATCCCTGACATTCTATGCTATATTCTGCGAGTTTATGAAGGAGCTCGTCCACTACCAGACTCCAGAGTAGGGGTGATAGTACCCCCTTGTGCGGACATCCTCTGGTAGTGAGAGCTCTGACTGTTGTGGTGCTAACTGTCACCTCCGCTATACTGGTCTCTAAAAGTTGTCCCAGCCATCTTGTTAGGTCAACATTAATTTTTTGGAGTGCCCTGACTACTACATCATGCGCTGTGTTATCAAAGGCGACCTCAATATCCATGAAGGCACAGAGGGCTACTTCTTTGCCTTCTACTGATTTTTTGAGAGTGCTTGTGATTTCTACTAGCGCAGTCTCTGTTGATCTGCCGGCCCGATATGCGTATTGTTTAAAGTGCAGTGGATGGGTATTTAAGTGGCTATGCCTTATTTTTTATTGTCCACTATCTTTTCTAAGTTTTTGAGCATGAAAGAAGTCAGGCTTATTGGCCGAAAGGATTTTGGTTGGAAGGGGTCCTTCACCCTTGCAGGGATAAAGATAACCCTGGCTGCCTTCCACGTTTTAGGTATGTATCCTAGAGCTATGCTGCCTTAAAAATTCTAATTAGGTATGGCAGATCTAAGCCCTTTTGTAGATGTATCGGCAGGATGCTATCTACTTCTGGACATTTGTATGGCGAGAAATTGCCAACTGCCCACCTTATTTTGTGTTCGGAGATTGTCTTTGATGCCTGTCTCCAGTTTGTTTTCCTGGCCGTGACACTCCCTGGCTCAATGATATCAGTTCCGGACACACCTACAGTTCTGCACATGGGAAAATGTGTTTGTAGTAGAAGTGTCACTTTCTCCTCCTCATTTTCCATAAAGGACCCACCTGTTTTCTTAAGACTGAGTTCTGAGATGACATGTCTCTATAAATAGCTTTACAAATTCTGGTTGCAGGTGGTGCCTACTCTACGCTGCTACAAAAATTACAGCAGTGAGGTCGGTTGCTATTCTGTATCTCTTTATTGTACTTTGTAAGTTTTGCAGTGTATAAAACAGACGTCTGACTTCTACTATAATTCTGTCTAGCTTCTTGCTCCACCATGGGTTGTCTTTTTTGGAGGTTATCTCCCTCTGTTGACAGCATACGTGATAGGCGTCTGCTCAACTCCTACGGCAGATCTTACTTTCTTCAGTTTGTCTAGCCTGCTGAGATTTAATCCTAGAGTGGACAGATAGAGTTGCCAGTCTGCTCTTTTAGGATTCCTGATTTTTCTCTCTACATCAGATAGTCAGTAAGATTGAAAAGGCATTCAAGGTGAAAGAAACTGCTTTGTGCTCCTTTCTAGACGATAAAGGGGCCTTCGACAACATGAGCTGGCAGTCAATAACCACGGCGTTAGCATCTAGGGGGGTTGACTCCTTCTCTATTACTTGGATAGAGAGAATGCTTATGCACAGATATGTAAGATCTTCACTCAACGCCACTTCTGTCCGCATTCGAGCGGTCAAATGGTGTCTACAGGGCGGGGTCCGGTCTCCCCTTCTTTGATCACATGTGATAGATGAAGTACTGGTGAAACTATCGGATCTAGGCATCAATACCATAGGATATGAATTGATACAAACGGCACTAAACACGGCCCGAAGATGGTGCACAGATGTGGGTCTCAATATCAACCCACAGAAGGCGATTTTCGGTTCCTTCACAAAACGGTACAACATCGATGTCGGTCAGCTCTACATCGGTGGGACACCCGTCGAGATCTCCAGTGAGCTCAATATCTCGGTGTTGATCTGGATAAGAGACTTAACTGGAACTCGCACTTAGACAATACGTTTAGCAATGCTACTCATGCTATGTGGGCCGCCACAAAAATGCAGCAAACTTCAACGGCTCGTATGCCTATCCCTCACGGTTGCAGCACTGGAGACAGTCTTAGGACTGAATCCACTGCATTTGCACATAAAAAAGGTAGCTTCTTTGAGCCTTCTGAGGATCAAACTCACAAATGGGCAGCAGACATAGGTCATGATAGGCTAGTAAAAACTATTCCTGGCCTGGAACGGATTTTAAGATAACGGAACTTTAGGATTCTTATTCCAGACCGTAGAGAATGGGACGATGCCAACACTTGTAATGATCGCATGAGCCTGCAGTGGTTCACACACGCATCAAAAACTAATCAAGGGGTTGGTGCGAAGATCACACGACACAACACCAAAATCTCGAATGCAATGGGAACCTGGCTTAGTGTTTTTGAATCTTAGATCCAAGCCATTGAGTCCTGCTCCAGACATATCTTTGACAAGGGGATAAGAGGAGCCACCTTAAATATCTTTTCAGATAGCCAAGTAGCCATTCAAGCTCTTTCCTCATTGAGGATAACCTCGCGACTGGTTGCGGATTGCTGGAATTGTCTCCAGCAACACTCACATAAAAACCGGGTTACACTTTGTTGGGTTCCAGGGCATTCCGGGATTTCCGGCAACGAAGTTGCGGACGGGCTAGTTAGGGCCGGTTCCGCAACCCCTTTTCTTGGACCTGAATTCTTTTGTGTGTTAAGCTGTGCCTCTGCCAAAGAATTGATAGAGGAATGGTGAAAGAAGGAGAGGGGAATCTATTGGTCAACGAGACCTGTGTTACGACGAACGAAAGAGCCGACATACAGGTAGAAAGACTAAAAAATCTTTCAAGGGCGGAACTACGGTTGTCTTGGTGTTCTATCTCACGGGACACCAAACAGTGAAGTATCACCTCAGAGAGGTGCAGAGAGGATGACGAGACAACAAAGCACATTTTATGTGATTGCTCAGTCATTATTTGGAGTAGGAGGATGTATCTATGCAGAGAATTTATTACTCCAGCACAGATCAAAAATTTCTCGGCAAGGGATCTGCTCTCCTTCATATGGGAGGCAGAGCGTCTTTTGTCGCCATAGCCCCATGGCACCAAAGACCGCCCTTCGGTCGCAGTGCCACTAAAATCTCTGTTGTGAGACTCCCTTACACATAATAATAATAAAAATCCATGCGGACGGTAGTCTGCGCTAGGGGCGAAGCGATAGGAAGATACGCGAACTTTTGAAGTTTTGCTACAATAGCTGATGAGGGGGGCTTTCGAAATTCGTTCAGGCATCTACAAATTTTGATTTGAATACGCGTCGAATGTATCTTATTTATTTGAATCCGATAACAATTGAACTGTTACAAAGAAAATAAATTTTTTGTGTGTTTCCGAAAAGTTGATGTTCATTTCGGTAAAAGTTTTTGCGTATGATAGCGTTGGCATGACTTTATGGGACTTTGTGCTATTGTTCCCTATCATGAACCAAGAAACTTTTGTTCTACGAAAATACAAAAGTCCGCTAACACATTCATAGTTCCCAAGCCATTGAAGATATAGGTATGTGTTGTATGTGTAGGGTGTTCTATATATTGTTTGAAAAATATTTTTAAGAGCTTTGATGCGTATCTTTTTATTTTGTGTCCGTCCGTCTATTGAAGCTATTGAAACTAGAGACTTGAAATTTAATATGTATACTCATGTAAGCGGGATGCGCGCACTGGGGGGCGTGGCAACTCGATTAAATTTAAATATTTCGCTCACTTTTAAAGCTAGATGCATAAAATGTATACCGGCAGATTGCTTTTGACCACCTCTACAGAGGATGCCTGCTACACTATTTCGAACTCATAGAATTTGTATGTGGTTGATTGCTGATTGATTTTGCAATACCGTACATGTAACTTGAGTTGAGTTTTGTCACAACTTGATCAACTAGTAGTGCGGTGGTGCAGTATAAAATGCAGCAAAAATTAGTATTTTTAATTATTATTATTCTTTATATCCCAAGCCACAGACTTCAGTTATACTCGTTCAGTTTCAATTCGAATTATATGTTGTTTCTTATTGGATAGTTTATGTGATTAGATAACTGAATGTGCATTTCGTCAAACAACGAAATGGTTGGTGTCGATGATGTCTAACACGCTGTTTAAGTGACAGTTGTGATCGCACAGTGACAATTTTTTTTTGGTATTTTATACTAGTATATTATAGTTATTATGAATATACATAGTGCTAGGGTACATGTTTTTGTTATTACACAGTGAACGAGTAAACCGCTGTCGGTTACACCCGACTGCAAAGTTCTCACTTGTTGTTCTTAAGTACGCAGGTTAAAAGTTACAGATGAACTAAAGTTTTCAATTGTACATTTGATAATTTAAAAGAAAACGACGCCTCCGATTTTGATAAATGTTTAATATGTTGTAGGCATTGAGTGTCCGCAACTTTTGGCATATGCCACATATCTTGGATAATTCGTTTGTGCAAGATATTCCTTGTTTAGTGTACTTATTATAAAATCTTAAATAAGACATTCGTACTTTTGTGCCGGAAAAATTCCTGGTTTTTTGGCAATGCGGACAATAATTAGTTTAAATTAAATAATACAAATTAAATTGCTTCAACTTAAAAAAAAAAATTAAGATCAGATGACGGAGTGGAGTTTGATTTCGTCAAATATCTAATCTGTTTGAAAACGAGCAGCTGACTTTGATTTGAGATTGTGCCGCAAAACGTAAAATAAACATTCTAATGGTTTATTTTACTAATAACAATTTAGGTTTTATATGAAAATATGTTAAAATAAAGTTACAAATTTTCTTTGCTGTATATTTTATAATATTTATTATATATATATTAAATCAGCCTCGGTTCTGATTTCACTTTGAATATCTGTGTTCCGAGATAACTTTCTGATAGCGGAAAGGCCACTCTGCCGCTTTGTTTTGATTTTGTATGTGTCGCGGGACGAATTAAGAATCGAATAGTAACGTAAGTATAGTATTTATCGATAGTCGAAAGAGCATTGGAATGTGCATTTGGTATTGTATTTCCCCACCGTGCTGGTCACACCTTTATGTATAAAAGCGCTGGTACTGGAATTTGAGTGTCTTGTCGTGAGCACGCGGAATTAATATTGTACTAAGCTGTATTTTCTACAGAATAAAATACTACTACTACTACTACTACTACTATTTTCCATCGTCGTCAACCTTGAGTATTCTGAGCAACTTCCCTTCCGTAGACGACAGGCGTTTTCTTTTATTCGCAGACCACATGTACGGCGTTTCGCTTATTCGCCGTTAATGTTAACTTGGAGTCTGCAAGGGCAACTTGCGCTGGAGATCCGACGTGGTGCAGCAGTTGAAGCTGCAGTGTGTGTGTGCTGGTGCTGACTACGCAACACAGGCCAAGGGCTTCCACCTCAGCTAGAGAGTTGTCCGATTTCCTGGGTCGAAAGTTGATGATGCCAACCCAACATTCACCCAGAAGAAGCCCCCGATTGAACGACATGGAACAGACGACCACCGCTGGAGCCACCGTGCGAACGGAGACACCTACGGTGCGGACAGCGTCTGCTGAGCTGCAACCGCGACACACACCCAGCACAGTGTCTGGAGGTATGAGTGTGCAGGTTGCCACTGGGAGTACCACCGCAAAGACGGTGACGAAGGAAGTGTGCGAACAAGCCAGTAGCAAGACTGGAGAAGTGCACACCAGCGATTCCCAAGTTGCGAGCCTAATGCAGAGGATCGCCGCCTTGGAGAAAGAACAACAGCGTGCAACGGGGAATCAAGTGCATGTAAGCACCGCAAGTGATCCCGTTGGACCTATCAATGTTGGAGTGAGTAGTCCAAGCACTACGCTGCCGCCATCTTTGAGTGGAAATTTGCCGTTGCCTATGAGCGCAAATCTACCGCTGCAAAGTACTGCAATTGTGGCGCCAGCATTGAGTGGAAATGTACCGTTGCCTTTGAGTGAAGAATTGCCGCTACAAACTAACGGAATTGTGTCGACATGTTTGAGTGGAATTCTGTCGTCTCAAATCAACGGAATTATGTCATCTTTGAGTGGAAACTTGCCGCCATATTTGTGCGCGTCGTCTATGCATGGAATATTGCCTCCAGCATCTAATTGTTATGTGACCACAAGCCACGCAAGGCCATACTGCGCGAAACAAACAGCAGTTGGATGTGCGTCAACGCATGTGAGCCCAAGGGAGGCTATGGTGCCAGCGCCATCAACTGTAGTCTGCGGTATGACGCCGACGATGAGGACGACACGCAAACTACCGGATCTTCCTGAGTTTGGAGGCTAGCCTGAAGACTGGCCCATATTCTTCCACGCATATACAGAAACATCTGCAGCATATGGCTGCACGGATTTGGAGAATAACCTGCGATTGCAGAAGGCATTGAAGGATGAAGCACGCGACACTGTGAAGTCTATGCTTATCCACCCAAGCAACGTGAACGCCGTAGTGGAGCAGCTTCGCTTCAGGTATGGGCGACCGGAACAGCTCATACGAAGCCAGCTTCAAAGTGTACGTGAGGTGCAACACATACAGGAGCACCACATGACGAAGATCATAACGTTCGCTACACGCGTGAGCAATCTTGCAGCCTTTCTACAGTCAATCCCTAATGGGGAGCAGCATTTGGGAAACCCCACCCTAATTGCGGAACTGGTCACCAAATTGCCAACAGGCAGAAGATTGGAATGGGCCAGGTTCGCTGCAACATTGAATAATTACCCGACGGTCGTACACTTCAGCAGGTGGCTGACTGAACTAGCGAACGTTGTATGTACGATCTCGGATGTCGAGGTAAACGAACCAAAGCGTTGGTTGCTGCATGTGAGCACCGACCGCCAGAATGAGAATTGCCATAAACAGTGCCCAATATGCGATGGGCAACATGGAGTCAGGAATTGTAAAAATTTCAACCGAGCTTCCCCATCAACGAGATGGAGATATGTGAAGGAGCATCGGCTTTGTTTCTCGTGCCTGCGAGGCGGTCACATGGCCAGGTCCTGTCGTGTGGACAATGAATGCCAAGTGCTTGGATGCCATGGAAGACATCATCGCCTACTGCACGAAGGTTTGAGTTCCTCTAGGAAGTCGTCACAGCCAGTGGATGATCCCGCTAGAGATGTAAGCCGGACACCGCAGCCAGCGGATTTAAACGACAGTGCCGGCCGAAGGACGTCGCCAAGGGCAGTATAAGCGGCACCAGCAAGGAATTTGAGTTGTGTCGACCCAAGGAGAACGTGTCTACTGTTTCGCATATTACCTGTAACATTGTTCGGAGCAGGAAATACGCGACTGGACACGTACGCGCTTTTCGATGAAGGTTCGTCCGTATCCATGATTGATGATGAGCTGAGACGCGAACTGAACCTGCAGGGTGAGCGACGACAGCTAAATATCAACTGGTTTGGTGGAAAATCAGCCAGAGAAAGCACCACTGTGGTAAACCTGCAAATTTGTGGAGCAGGAAAATGCCAACGTTACGATTTGAGGAATGTGAATTCAGTTCAAAACTAAAGTCTGCCGATGCAAAGCTTGCGTCGAGGTGATGTTCAAGGAACTATGAAGAATGCGCGTCTGCCAATGGAGCCGTACAGCAATGTGGTGCCGAAGCTTCTTATTGGACTGGACCATGCGCACCTAGGATTGCCAATGCAAGCCAGACGGTTTGCTGAGCAAGGACCATATGCAGCTGCCACTAAACTTGGATGGGTAGTTTTTGGTCCCTCTAGTGGTTATGCGAGAATGCCACCACCGATGTCATGTCATCTAGCAGTGTCGCAAGAAGATGCTGTAGAGAAGATGATAAGCGACTACTTCGAGATCGAGAATTTTGAAGTGAAGCCTGCGCCGCCGGTAGCAGCCAGCGCCGACACCAGGACCCAAAGGATTCTTGAGGACAGCACGGTGAGATTGGGGCAGCGCTTCCAGACTGGACTGCTATGGAGAAGTGATAACATTGTGCTCCCAAGACGCTATGACATGGCGCACAAGAGACTTATCAGTATTGAGAGGAAAATAAAACGGGATGTACGATTCGCGCAAGCCTATAAGCGAATTATGAACGACTATGTGACCAAAGGATACGCTCGACGCTTGGAACACCACGAGGTCGATGTGAACAATATCGACAAGCTTTGGTACCTGCTGCATTTTGGAGTTGTGAATCCAAACAAACCAGAGAAACTTCGTCTGGTTTTCGACGCGGCAGCGAAAGTGGGCGACGTATCGCTGAATTCAGCACTGGAGAAGGGTCCACAGCACTACAAGCCACTGCCAGCTGTGCTGTTCCACTTTAGGGAAGGCGCAGTTGGAGTTTGCGGAGACATCAATGAGATGTTTCATCAGGTGTTGATACAGCCACAGGACAGATGCGCACAGCGGTTTCTGTGGCGAGACGGAGATGATCAACGGGATCCAGACGTATACGAAATGGTTGTGATGACGTTCGGCGCAGCATGCTCGCCAAGTGCAGTGCATTATGTGAAGACCATAAATGCGCTAGAATACCAACACACGGATCCACGTGCGGTGAAAGAAATTACGGAAACAGTAGCCGTATCAACACGGGTGAGAGAAATACATGCCAACGCCGGGTTCGACTTGTGCCAATTTGCTTCCAGCTCACCATCCGTGATCGACGCCTTGGGCCAACATGTGGCAGCTAAGGATGTCGGATGGCGTGACGCTGAGGAAAAGATACTAGGAATGTACCGGCAGCCAGCCACGGATGACTTCAAATTCAATGTGAAGTTTCACAAAGTCCCGAGCAACGTGCTGAATGGTAAACGACTCCCCACCAAGAGGGAGTTCCTGAGCCTGATCATGTCTACATTTGATCCTTTGGGATTTTTATCCTGTTATATGATTACCGCCAAATTGCTGCTGAGAGAGATTTGGCGACGAGAAATTATGTGGGATGAACCACTACCGGATGGAATCAGTGGCACCTTCGAGAAGTGGCGCCAAGAGATAGTCAACGTGGAGAAATTTCGATGTCCACGCTATTACTTCGGCCCAGCAGTAATAGGAGATACGCAACTACACGTATTTGTAGATGCAAGTCAATCTGCGTTTGCCACAGTGGCCTACTGGAGGGTGACTAGCGAGGATAGAATACGAGTATGTTTCGTATGTGCCAAGACGAAATGTGCTCCAATGAGAACCATGTCGATTCCTCGACTGGAACTGCAAGCTGCCGTTCTAGGAACAAAGTTGACGACTACTGTGAAGCAGGAACACAGCATCGCTATCAGCGATATCGTGCTCTGGACAGATTCGAAGACAGTGCTGCACTGGATAAGCAGTACGCACCGCCGATACAAGCAATTTGTCGGCAATCGAGTGGCAGAGATTCTGGAGTCTACGGATATTGCACAGTGGCGATGGGTACCAACCGCCAAGAACGCAGCAGATGACGCAGCACGGCCACAATCCAAGGTGGATTTCGGCCAAGGGTCCCGATGGCTGAACGGGCCCACGTTTTTGCGAGAGCCAGCCAACCGTTGGCTGCAGCCAGCGGCACAACACGATACCTTCGATGACGAAGAAGAGATGCCGAGTAAATTTGCGCTGGTCGCTGCAAACAACTTTTGTCTTTCATTTCAGAGATTTTCGAGCTACAACCGATTGTTGAGAGCCACTGCCTGTGTACAGAGATTCATACGACGGTGCCGTGGACAGTGGGAGCAGCTCGAATGTTACGGCCTCACAGCTGCTGAATGTGAGGACGCGGAGTACTTGTTAATACGACGATCACAATGTGAGGCATTCCCGGACGAAATGCGGGCCGCGTATAACAAAGAGACAGTCGTTGGACGAAGCGACATACGAGGATTAGCGCCCTATCTGGATGAATATGGAATCTTGCGAGCTTATGGTCGAGTGGACGCAGCTCTATGCATGCCATATAGCGCAAGACGGCCGGTTATACTATCGCACCGGCATCCATTATCCGAGCTAGTGGTACACCATTACCATGTGAAGATGAAGCATCAAAATCTGGACGCAACTATAAGCGAGATTCGAACCAAATTCTGGGTGACGAATCTGCGACGGCTTCTGCAGAAGATAGTTTACGCATGTGCCACATGCAAGTTACAACGGGCGACGCCAGCGCCGCCTATAATGGGTCCATTGCCTGAGGACCGCTTAGAAGCCAATGGATGGCCATTTAAATATACTGGACTGGATTATTTCGGACCACTGCTTGTGACGGCTGGACGCCGTAAGGAAAAGCGATGGGTCGCCTTGTTTACATGTTTGACGACAAGGGCGATTCATTTGGAGTTGGCGCATGACTTGTCGACCGACTCGTGCATAATTGCTATGAGAAATTTTCTATGTCGACGCGGGCCAGTAGTTAGACTGCGCAGCGACAATGGAAAGAACTTCATTGGGGCCGACCGAGAGGAGAAGTTCACTGAAGTTTTCGAGCCAGAGAAGGTTCTGGATGAGCTGTCGACCAAAGGGATCGAATGGCTCTTCAACTGCCCAGCGAATCCGTCCGAAGCCGGAGTATGGGAGAGAATGGTGCAGTGTGTCAAGCGAGTTCTGCGACACACACTAAAGGAGATGGCGCCTAAGGAGCATGTATTGCAAAGTTTCCTGATAGAAGCAGAGAATGTTGTGAATTCTCGTCCACTTACTCATTTGCCAGTTGCAGTGGACCAGGAAGCTCCTCTGCCGCCGAACGATTTGCTGAAAGGAGCAGCCAACTTGCCGGATATGCCCAGCATCGATGGACAGGTGCCCGAGAGATGCGCTACGAGGAAGCAGTGGCGTAAAGCGCCTGATGAGAGATCGATTCTGGAAAAGATGGGTGCAAGAGTATCTGCAGAAGTCTACACTGGAGTCGATGGAGTACCCCGACGTGCTAGTGTACACGTTACTGATCGCAACCGCGACCGAGTGATAATGCGTCCCGTCTCCAAATTGGCTATTTTGGATGTGAGAGCAGCAGCTGCTTCACGGGTGAGGGGATGTCGCGGGACGAATTAAGAATCGAATAGTAACGTAGGTATAGTATTTATCGATAGTCGAAAGAGCATTGGAATGTGCATTTGGTATTGTATTTCCCCACCGTGCTGGTCACACCTTTATGTATAAAAGCGCTCGTATTGGAATTTGAGTGTCTTGTCGTGAGCACGCGGAATGGGAGGAAGTCACTGCGGTATGAACTAATTTGTATTCTTAATATTGTACTAAGCTGTATTTTCTACAGAATAAAATACTACTACTACTACTAATATTTTCCATCGTCGTCAACCTTGAGTATTCTGAGCAACTTCCCTTCCGTAGACGACAGTATGGAACAGCTGATTGCGTATATTTACAAAAAGTTGAAATTCAATAAAAATGTAATCAAAATCATTTACGGCATTATAAGTTATAAATTCTTAGTAAAAATGGTGAAATTATATGTTATATCACGCGCTTTACCTTATCAATCTTTTAAAATAAAAGGCTTATCGATATAAAATGCGAATGTCGACACTTTTCTTCACACTCCAATACAAGTTGCAAGTTCCATTCTCAAAATATTTGAACGATAGTTTTCGGAGAATTGTATGGAAGAAGCGGATGTCAGCGTTCAGCTAAGATTAAGGATCGGTAAGGGTTTTTGATTAGTCATATGGGATCGACTTTTGATCATGATAAAGGGGTAATTAATAAATATCAAAACTCGTTGCAATGACCTCTGATTTAAGGGTGAAAATGATTGGAATACCGTTCGATTAAAGTTTTTATTTAAGAAAATCACTTGTACTTTTTATACTCGTTCACGAAGTGAAACTAGTACAATTCAATCTCGTTAATTTGGACACTTGCTAATTCAGACATATTTTCTATTATATACTCTGTAATCCGGATATCTCGCAATTATGTGACCTCTAAAATCCGGACACATTCATTTCGGAATGTATAAAAAGGCGAGAAGTAGCGAAAATGCATGCAAAGGCAGACAGTCCAACTACAGTAAACACAAGTTATCAGTTATTTAATAACCTTACCTATCCAATAAGAATAAACAAAGAATTCAAATTGAAACTGAACGAGTATAACAGAAGTCTGTAGCTAGTGCCGAAAAGTGCATAAAGAAACCGCTGCGGTTGGTGCATATGAATAACACTACTCATGTTAAAATTATCTGTTTATGTTATGGTACTGTTATGGAACTGTTATGTTAACAGTTTATGTTAAGTATTAAATATATGTATATTTATGTGTGTATGTATATACTTGACAGAGAATGCAAATAATTAAAAATAATAATTTTAGCTGCATTTTATACTGCACCACTGCACTACTAGTAGATCACTTTGTGATAAAACTCAACTCAAGTTACATGTACGACAAGTGCAAAATCAATCAGCAATAAACCGCATGCAAATTCTAACAATTTGAAATAGTGTAGCCAGCCTCTGTAAGCAGTGAAAACCAAGTAGTGACAACCAAACAAAAATAATTACCGAAAATATGCAATAGATGGCGCTAGCAATAAAAATATGCATGACTTTCATAACGCAAAAACCTTTTGCAGTGGAAGGTCCAGTTTTTAATGAGGTTGAATGCGTAGCATTAGGCCAAAGAAAAGGCCAAAGAACTTTGTACAGAAATTTATGGCACAAATGTTGAGTTCATGGCTAGTAACGGCTGGCTGCAAAATTTTCGATCACGATATGGAATAAAATATCTTACAATATCTGGAGAATAACTGTCCAGCCCTTCAACTGACGTTCAACCTTTTATTGACAAGTTACACGCCAAGATTGCAAAAATGGGCATTACATTTTTTATAATGCGGATGAGCTTTGTATTGCCCTCGTTGGGTTGCTTCCCACAAAAAACTTGGTAAATGAATGAGTTACGGATTACCTATGAAAAAAGGCATAATTTAAACATAGATAAACCGCACAGCAGAAAAATCAGCGGTTCGGGAAATTTTAATATCTAGCTCTCTCGGTAATGACGAATAGTGCTGACACCACTGTTCGTCATTACCTTATACAGAAGGAAAAAATTAGGACTAAAATTAAGTTAGAATGAACTCGAATTAAGTATTCGCGATTCTTGATCCATACTTGATATAAGTTCGAATTATTGGAAATGCACACAAAAAATCTTAAGGCAAGAACAAAAAATCTTAAGTAAAATTCGTGATTTACTTGAAATGAGTACGAAAATTCTAGATATAAGTTCGGATCTCGGGTTCAACCCCTATTTTGATGTTCTGAGTCTTTTTAATATTATAATAATTTTTTGGTACGATGCTAGCTTAAAACACCATTTCACAGCAAACCAGTTTGTAAAATCTTAAATCAAGATATTCAATATCTTAGATTAAGATATTCAATATCTTAGATTAAGATATTAAAATCTTAGATCAAGATATAAAAATCTTAAATCAAGAATTATATATATGCATATATATGTAGATATGTATATGTACATATATACATATGTAATGTAAATGGTTTGGTAAAGTATACATATATGTACATACATACATACTCATACGCAAATATTCTTCAAAGGGTACGCACATATATTACAATTACTGCTGATCATTTGTGAGTAAGTGTGTCTGTGCAAATCCGTTAGCTGCTAGCATTTGCAGAGACACACACTCACACATTTTTGTGCATGCAATATAAAGCATGAAAAATTCGCAAGAGTCCATAAAAAATGCCAAGAAGAGGGAAAGAGAGAGAAGGATGTCCGTGTATGTGTCTTTTTCATGATCTGTTCCGCGAAACGTTAAGTTTCATCACATAGTTGAAGGAAATTCGTTCATTCGCAGTTTAGAATTGAAAGCGGCGAGATGTCCGAGAGCGGTCAATTAAATATACCAAAAAGTTTTGGGATGATAGAAGTTCTGCCTTAGTTGCAAGGTATGAATACATATAAAAAAAACAAATTTGAAGAATTTCGTTTTTTATACTATATTACTTCAAGTCCAATTAGCAACTAAACTTATAATTCTAAAACTAATTGTAACAAGCTGTGTGTCTTTAGCAGAGGTTTTCGGCTGCGCTGCTCCAGGTTGCCAAATATTAGGCGCGACGTCGGCTGCGCTTATTCTGATTGGCAGGTGTTGGCCATGACATCGGCTGATCCGCTGTTGATCGCTGATTGGTGCATTGTGTAACCCAAATGCACTTGGCGATATTCTTTGAATTAACTGCATCGGTGGGAAGTCTAAGGCAACTTTGGGTTTATTAAACTCAGCGCGTGCAGGAAATGGGATACACACTGACCTTGCATATTGGAACTCGAGTGAAAATGTTTTTGTTCTTAACTCTTCCCCCTCTAATTTATGCTTGTCCTCAAGCGATCTCTAAATGTAGGGAATGTTATTGAACTGAGGAAGCGGACTTTGCGCTTCTATTGTTGATTGCTCGAAGTTCGATGGTGTGGCAATTCAATGCCCTTTGTTGCTATGCCCGGCGTGGGTCCCAATTGCAATGTTATATTCTTCTGATTTCGATTATAAATGTGGAGCACCGAGATGACGGTCAGGGCTATGCCAAAGAGCGTCAGCAGAGTGATGCTGTTGACCGTGGAGTGGGCCTTTATGAATTGCAGCTGTCCTGTAATGTTTAGATGCAATGCCTCCAGTGTTCCAGGAATAAGATTCTCAATCGTTCGGTTTCTTTAGGAGTAAATTTTACGCGAGGTGCTCCCGGTTTCATAACGATTGGCTCCAGGTTGCTGAATCGTTTATTGTTGATAAGCATCGAGTCGTTTGACAATTGTATCAAGTAGGTGCCCAGATGCATTTCTGTGCCGTTCCAGGTTATGTTGCCGCTATAGTCGTTCAATAAAATAATCCAGTCGTCGATTTGTTCCACCTCTGTTATATGATCGGCATTGCTAAAACTACACAGCGCTTTTCCTCCTCTAACTAGTTGAGGAATACAATCTGAATTACTTATATTAACAATTTTATTCTTATCGCATACTCTTATGTTTGCTACTGTCTTACAAGTTTTCGGAATGCCATATGTGAGATTTCTGTGGACAAATATTTCTTTTAGATTTAAGTGTACAATCGTGTTATTCTTGACTATTGATTTTACAGGTATATCTTGAAAATCTGTTACTTCTAGGTTTGGTATTTTTTTAAATATATAAAAGTGTTGTTTTATTATGTAAAATTGAAACATCAGAAAACTCTATGATTTCTTCGATGGAAAGGGGTGGCATATTATTTCTTTCGAAAGTGTTTTCTATTTCTCTTAACTCGTCTTCACTGTGTTGCGTATTTGATGTTAACTATTTCTTCTTTTAATAGTCTAATCTGATTGTGTAAACTTATGGCTATCTCGATACTAACTGAACTGCTTTTTCATATAGAGTTTGTGAGGGCGTTTGATATGGATGTGAGTCTGTTTATTCGTTGTTCTAATGGTTTATTTATAATGACCTGTTGATTATTATTGCCAATGATATTGTTCAAATTTTGTTCTAACATTATCAAATCATCGTGATCTGGGTTACCCGCTAAATACTTCCAACCTGATCCTAACCAATTTAAAGATCTTGCTTTGCGTTTTTTTGGGAAAGCTGTAATTGTCTGGAATGTGTAAATAGAAGAGTTTATCTTGTGGTGAAGAGTGGCATATAATGGACTGTGTTTTAAACTATTTTCAGTATGTTCGTATAATAACTCTAATGCATTTTGGATTTGGTCGAGGTCTATTAGGTGTATAAGTTTGGTCGTCGATGTTTGTAACTTTCCGAGTCCTTTGTCTATTGCCAAAGTTTGCGCGTTGGTGTAGTTTGTGATATTCATCGTACATTCCATAGTATTCTGCAATAATTAAGCTTTGATAAGGCTTTTATGTACTGTTTTTCCGGATTCTGTTATAATAGTAGTGTTTTTATTTTCCTTGACTATTTATTTTTTAAACCTGGAAGAAAACTTTGATCCTAGTCTAGTATTTATTTTTACAAATACCTCCTGTCCTGGTTGATAGTTGATTATTTTTTTTCGGTCCTTGTTATGATTTAGTAAGTCCGTATTCTGTTTTGTCCTAATTCGATCGATATTATCTTGCCTAGCTCTTTCGTATTGGTCTGGGTCTGTTGTTACTTTTCTGCCGTAAAAGACTTCTAATGGCCGTTTCTTAGTAACCGAGTGAAAAGAGTAATTGTATTCATCTACTGCTCTGTCGAGAAATTCTTTAAAATTTCTATGGATGTCTTCTTTCTTGAGGCATCTTATTATTTCTGAAAGCGTTGAATGAAAGCGTTCTATTTGACCGTTAAAGCTTCTTCTATAAGGTGGTGCGGAATAAATTTCTATCCCTAGTTGTTCCAGCATGAATTTTATTGGCTGTGAATTAAAAGAGTTTTCATTGTCCATAACAATTTGTTTAGGGACTCCGAAGTAGAAAACAATATCGCGCAGAGGGGCTCTAATATCTTCTATAGCTTTTGATTTAATAATTCGCGCTTGAGCTAATTTAGAAAATTTGTCTATTGCCGTCAATACTAGATGTCGTTCAGTTGAATGTATGTCTATGTGTAACACATGATCGGGGTATTCCGGAATTGGGGACTCTGTAAGCTTAGGATTAGGGGGGTGTCTGTCATACTTAGATTCTTTGCAAACTGTGCATTGCTTAACTATGTTTTCAATTTTTTTCTCATTTTAGAGAAATAAAACCTTTCTGATAATTGCTTTGTGTTTTCCAGTGCGTTACGAAAATCTCTTTTGTGGGTCTTAAGAATTTCTTTCTCCTGTTGTGTTTCGTTAGTCAGGTCTTCAACTTTTAATTGTGTAAATCGTGTTCTAATACCCTTAAAATGGATTCGGTAAAACAATTGAATTTTCCCCATTATGTCGTCAGTCGCATGAATACCGTTCAGTGTTGAAATTTTAAGGTGTTTTTTTAAATCTGCTATTAGTTCATCCGTCGTATATTCTTGTTGGTATATTTCATATCTATGGTACGTGGGAAATTGAATACTAAATTTGTAATCAGGTTTATCAGCTGTGTATAAGAATATCTGATTTTTAAACACATTTATAGGACCTTCAATGCTAGATATTAAATCATGGTTAGAACTTTCAGCGCTATGTTGTGTGGAAGCAATTGAATTGATTTGTTCCGTCGGTGTTCTGGATAGGGTCTGGATGATAGGCTTTCCACCTCTTAATTCTGGCATTTCCATTCCAACTACTCAAAGAATGAGTTAAAGGTTGATGATCTGTATAGAAATTTACATTTGCTTTGCCGTACAGATAATTTTTGAGGGCTTTAAGTGCCCAAATTATCGCAAGCATTTCTTTCTCATTAGCTGCATAGTTTTCTTCAGATTTAGAGAGTGTTCTAGAAAGGAATGATATCGGTTGGTCGTTTTGCGATAGTACTGCTCCAATTGCAAAATTAGAAGCATTGGTAGTCAGATGAAACTCCCTATTGAAATCTAGATAACGAAGAATTATTTAATTTGACATAAGACTACTCTTTACTTTCCTAAAAGCTTCTAGTGCTTCTTCGTTCTTTTGGACTCATGTCCATCCTCCCCTCTCAAAAGAGAAGTAATGGGTTTTGCTAATTTAGCGTAATTTCGTATAAATCTTCTAAAATAACCGGAAAGCCCCAGGAAAGATCTTAAGTCTCTCAGAGTTTTAGGGCAGAGATAGTTTGCTATCGCTGCGACTTTACTTGGATTTGTTTCTATTCCTTGATCAGAAACAACGAAACCTAGGAATTCGGTTTGTTTTTCATAAACTCGCATTTGTCCAACTGACATTTCATGTTGGCTTCTGCAGCGTTTGAAAGATTTTAGCCAAGTTTTTTAAGTGAGTATCGTCATCTTTTCCAAATATGATTATATCGTCTATGTATATAAAACATATTTTTTCCAATATGCTCTCGAAGTATATCATCTAATGCGCGTTGAAAGAATGCAGGCGCGTTTTTGAGACCGAAAGGGAGTCGTGTAAACTCGTATTTTCCGTTATTCACGGAGAAAGCGGTCTTTTCTATATCGTTTTTTTTTAATGAGATTTGGTGGAATTTACTTTTGAGGTCTAAAACGGAGAATACGCTGTTGTCACCTAATTGAGTAAGTACCTCATTTATTTCAGGGATGGGGTACTTGTCAGCAATAGTTATTTTATTAAGTTTACGATAGTCAATAACCATGCGATATTTTCTTTCGCCTGAGGCGTCTGCCTTTTTAGGTACAATACGGGGAGCGGGAAAGCCGGATTATTCCGTCTTCTAGAAGTTATTTTATCTGTTTGTTTACTTCGTCTTTCAGTGTCATAGGATACTGGTAAAACTTAGAGTAAACAGGGGATTCGGACGAGGTTCGGATTTCTGCCTTCACATTGGTTGTGTAGGTCAGTTTTTGGTTGGGGTCGGCAAATAAGTCTGGAAATGATTTAAGTAATTTACTTAATTTTGTTTTCTGTATATCAGACAAATGGGATGTTCTCGGAATGATAGTGTTCACAGCTTCGAATTGTTTTTCTTTATCGTTACCTAAGATGGCATCAAAAGATATTACCGTGGTCAGCAAAAAAAATTTTACTTCTACGTCATTGATATTAAAAATGTTTGCTACTTTATAGTGTGTAACTGGTGTACTGCCTCCTACAGAAATGGCGTTAAATGGTTTTTGGTTTGGAATTGGATTATTTACGAATTTTGGTTTAATGAATTCCTATTTGACCCTGTATCTATTAGAATTTTTAAAAATGTACCATTCCTCATCTTGCATATAAAGTATGGTAGTGAGGAATGTTTTATTCTAAAAAAATTTAAAGAGGCACTTGCGTGTTGGTCGTATGCAGTAGTATCAGTGTCGGCTTCGTCTATATGTTCTATGTATTCGTTTAGGCTTTCTTCAAAGTTATTATTGTCTTGGTAGTCTGTCATTGCCTGTTCGTATTCCGTCATTGTAGCGTATGTTTCAGCGGCTTGTGTTTCAGTTTCGTCATTAGAAGTCTGTATGTTGAAATTTCGTTGTCGTTTTTGACCGTCTGTCAATGGACCTGGTGGTCTTTTCCCAGCTTCGAAGTGAGGTCGGTTCATGTAGTTCACCATTTTTGTCTGTACACTGGAATCCACGTCCATAGGTTCTGGGTGCGGCAATGGTTTCGGGGCCGTAGGCCGAGGTGGTGCGAGTCGTGGTACGAACTGCTGTGGGTAATATTGTTGAGGTGCAGCAGTAGGCTGGTAGCCGAAATTGTTTAAATTGCGTCTTGGTTGTATAGTGGTTATGGTTGTTGTCCGTATTGCGGGTATTGGTAAAATCTCGGTGGAACTGAAGGTGGTTGTTTATTTATATGTTGAATACTGCGTGCAGCAGGTATAGGTTTCGAATTCTTATTCCTAACATTTTCTGGTTGGCCTTTATTCATGGCGTGGTTTGCACGGAAGGATTGATTCTCAAGTTTTAAACATAGATGTAACGCTGAAGGTAGATCTACCGGTTCTTTAATTCCTAATAAGCGAGGTAAATCGACTTGCAACCTTTGCACAAAGGTGTCTAGAGCTTTGTCTCTGTACATTTTTGTCATTAACTGTTCTGCTTTTCTACCTAGCCCCATACCAACAATTTTGTTTAGAATAAGGGACAAGTGCTTATAGACTGCCTGGTGGAATTCTTCCGCTGATTGATTGGAAGCCTGCACCAACATGGTCGTTTGGTATTCTAATGTGTTTATGTCGCGTTTGTCTGCGTAGTGAAGTGTTAGACACTTGGAAATAGCTGGCCAATTAAGGGGGGTATTATAGGATTCTAGTGGCGTATCGGCAGGTCCTACTATTTTGCTACGTATTGTATGTAAGATGCCGTAGTACTTTACCGTACCTTGAAAAGCACTATACGCTTTCAGGATACGATATACTCCCTTTTTCCACGAGCTGAATTCCGATGGGTCGCCTGAAAATTCGCGTATCGTTCTTACTATATCCGTTACCCTATCTAGGTCACCTATATTCCTGGCATGTTTAGGGGCGAGGACCTAGTCGGCTACGTTAGCAAATTATGCTGCTTTAATAACGCTGGCAGTTGACGTGCTAGCACTTCGTTTATCATGGCTGCAAGTGCAGCTTGATCCACATTTTCAACCATGTTTCTATTAACCTGTTGCTGTCTTGCTGGTTCTTTATTCAATACTGGGGGTCTAATTAGGTTATTTTGATTAGCCATAGAGCAACCACGAAATTATGGGTAAAAAAGAAAAATGATAGAGTTTTCAAATGACAAAATTCTTAAAATGTTTATAACTGAAGTCTTAGTTTTCTTATAAGTAATTGTATGGCTTTCTTTAAGTTTATTTTTTTTTAAATTTATTTGTTTTTTATTTTAAAAAATTTTCCAATTTGATTCCGTTTGGAATTACTATGATGAACTTAACTTAACTAACTTACAATACTATTTTGAATGTTGATGTGGCTCCTCCCTCCGACGATCCGGATTTCATCCTTTTTGCGTCAGCTACTCGGGATCCTGCGATGCGCACCTTCCTAAGGGATGTCCTGCGGCCTTGCCTACAATACTCGGAGTCCACCGATGGGCAACAAGAACAATCGCGTTCTAAATGCCTGAGTTTATGAACGGACGGAACTTTTTTAATTAACCGTGAGTTGGGCGTTCACTTCACTCGGATTAGGCCGGTTGCTGCAAAGGTAACTGCAGCCGCGAACTTACAAATCGTTTTGTTGTCTCGTTGTCGCGTACCGGTCCCTGCTCGGGCGCCAGTAAATTATTTATTCATTCAAACAAATAAAAAAAAAACAAATTTGAAGAATTTGGTTTTTTATACTTTATAACTTCAAGTCCAATTAGCAACTAAACTTATAATTCTAAAACTAATCGTAACAAGCTGTGTGTCTTTAGCAGAGGTTTTCGGCTGCGCTGCTCCAGGTTGCCAAATATTGGACGCGACGTCGGCTGCGCTAATTCTGATTGGCAGGTGTTGGCCATGACATCTGTTGATCCGCTGTTGATTGCTGATTGGTGCATTGTGTAACCCAAGTGGACTTGGCGATATTCTGGGAATTAACTGCATCGGTGGGAACGGAAGTGTTGGTCAACTTTGGGTTTATTAAACTCAGCGCGTGCAGAAAATGGGACAGACGCTGACCTTGCATATTGGAACTCGAGTGAAAATGTATTTGTTCTTAACTTATATATTCTATGTTCTTACACACACATATATATACATATATATATATATATATATATGCACTTAGCTCGACGAACTACCAAGTAATAAATATTTTATTCAATGTATAACTTTTTTACATCAAGCCGCTAAAGTGTTGTACAAAATCTTGCAATATTTGGATATTTTTTTTATTAATATTTACAAAACATTGATATTTTAGCTTCAAATTGATTTTGAACTTGTATTCATCGAAGGAACACATGCTTTATTCCAAATGGGAGGAATTCGAAATCAAAATAATAAAGCATTATGAAAACACGCTCACGAATGACTATTGCAAACAGCCTTTATTAAAAATAAATTCGGCGACAAAAAATGATAAAATTTGAAAAATTAAATATATTGATGGTAATTTACTAATATTTAATTCCTTTATTGAAAGCCTTGATATCTGTTTTACAAATTTTAAAGTTTTGTCTCTTAACTATCCTGTAGCTTACCAACAACCTTGGCTGCTGATACACAAACATTTTTTTTAAATTAATACTCCTTTTGATTGAAAGTCATCTAATTTAACATCACTTTTGCAGGTTATACATAGCTAAAATAAAATTTTTAAATGTTCAAAATTTTTAAGTCTATCATTGCATTTGTATCCCTTTAATAATACTACACTATATGTTTGAATTAAGTACATTTAATTGTTTGTCATATACAATGATATAACTAAAAAAAAAATTGTATGTACAGTAAAAAAATGATAAATAAACAAAATTGGTGTGTCTGGAATAATTTATATATTTAAAAAAAAAATTTTTCAGGAATTGGGGTACTTTAATCAAGAATCGGAATTCTTCTTGTAAGTAAATTTTTTTATACTTACAGTTTAAGTATACAAGCACTTAACACAAGTGCAAGCTAACTTGATTCAAGAGTTGTTTTACTTGTTTTAAGGACATTTAGTAAAAAAAAACTTGGAACAAGATTAAAAAGTACTTATTTAAAGAACGTATCATACTTTATTCAAGTCTATATTGTACTTAAATCAAGAACAAAAATCTTATATCCAGTACGTTTTGAGCTCACATTTTAAGTTTGAAAATACTAAAATACTTAAACTGTCGGACTTAAGAAATCGTACTTGATATAAGTTCGAGCTTCTTGATTTTAGTATTTTCAATCTTAGTGAGATATCAAGTCTTATATGTGGGGCTTTGAGTTCGAAATACTTGATTTTTTCCCTCTGTGTACGGTTTTATTTTAGAGTGGCTCCAGAAACTAAACACATTATATTGAGCCAACGCTCGGAAAAAAAAAACTAAACAAAAGCTACGCACCTAGGCAAGTTTTGATGCTAGCGGCAGACTGGAATACTTATGCACGATAATGATGGCTTAGATTGCTTACAAATGATATGAAGTGTGATCTAATGTGTTGCTCGACATACAGCACTTCTATACCCACCCAACCATGGCCTTTCAATTTTAGTTCTTTTGCAAAAAGACCCCAAAACAATTGCTACACACTCATTCAAACTCCCATGTCAGCGGAAAAAATTTAGAAATATTGCAACAACATGATTTTATGCGCACTTTGTACTGAACAGTTTAATTTCTACTAACTTTATGGTTTAAACAGTCGGGCTTATTTATAATTCCTAGTATCTACGAATTTAACTAGATTTTTTTGTATGCGTCGATCACGACAGGAGATATCTTTAAGTCGTCGTATTTAGCTGTTAATTTATTTTCTATAATGTGATTTATTTAATTCTGATTCAAATTTTCTTTTTTTGACCGCGCAAATAGCAAAAACATATGCTGTAAATAATAATAATAATATCAGCGCAATAAAATTAAAATAATTAATTTAAAATTCAATAATCATGTAATTAAATGTTTAGTTCAATTCCTAAGAGCAAACATTTTTAGTAGAGACTGATCAAATTATAAATCAAAGAACAGGTTGAAAAAAATTAGTTTGAAAGCACAAGGCAAATGGGATTACCGCAAGTGCAGCAATTGGATGAAATCGTAATAATGTTTGATAACGAAGAAAGGCGATAAATTGTACCCTATATCCTGAATAAACGGTAATATTTGAACGTTCATCCTGAACTAACCTTTGAGGTTTTTATTTTTGGGTCTTAGGGATGTCTTAACCACCCACCGAACTGTAATCCTCTTTGAAGGCCTTCACTATGCATTGTTGTAGGGTAAAGATGGGTATCTTTATTTGTTATTTATTTACTTATTTTATGTTTATTATTATTATTATTATTATTATTATTATTATTATTATTATTATTATTATGATTATTATTATTATTATTATTATTATTATTATTATTATTATTATTATTATTATTATTATTATTATTATTATTATTATTACTATTATTATTATTATTTTTTTTTTAAAGTTAACTAAGTAGGTTATTTATTTTGTGTATGTTAGAATTTATGAATTTTGGATACAATTAATTATAATTATAAATGAATGTCACTTTGTCATGAACGTGTTCTTGCTATTTGCGGGATGATAGTGCTCTAACACTGTGTTGAGGAGCATTTTTACACGATCAACAAAATTATTAAATTTGATATATTTTAAACAAGACAAAAAAATGTATTTGGATAACGCACTGCTTTGATCGATTCACTTAGTGTAAACCTTCCAGCTTGACAATTTCTTATTCTACATTCAAATATTCTGTTCGGTTCAGCAGCAGTTTATTGGTCATAATTCAAATTATTTAATTTTAAGATTCATAAATTCACGTAACGAAATATTCTTGTGTGAAGTTGCTTATTATATAGCTATGTTATTAACATATGTAAAGTGTAAACTCGGCTTCGGCAACGCTCTCTCTATAGCTGTTGTTTGTCGGCCCGCAAGCACTGTTTGCAGACTTGGGTATTGAGCTAGCCGTCAGTCGTAGTTAGTCGTCGCTAATCTATTACCGCATACGATTGCATCGAACTCTTGTTCGTGGGCGAAGCCAAGAAATTGTTCGAAGCCACAGCCATATATGCATACGAGTGCATAATTTCTAAAATAAACATTTATAACGTTGTTGCTAAAATCTAACTTTGAGTTTTGTTTGCGCAGGGCTTAGATAGTGAACATTATACAGCTGCTAAAAAAAGCTTAGTGGCTCAACATATTCACATTAACTATTCACCTAAATATATATATATTTTTTTTCTTTTCTTTTTCATACCCTGAACCCGTTGAAAATGAGTAAAAGGATATAATGGTATTGTGCAAATGTATGTAAATGTATGTATGGCAGAAGGAAGCATCTCCGACCCCATAAAGTATATATATTTTTAATCAGAACGACGAGCTGAGTCAATTTAGCCATGTCCGTCTGTCCTTCCGTCCGTCCGTCCGTCTGTATGAACGCAGCGATCTCGGAAATTACAAAAGCTAGAGACCTAAACTTTTTGACTTTAGATTCTCCTAACCCATACGCAGTACAAGTTGATCATTTTTTTTTTGTTGATATCTTGCTCCTTTTCATTATAATCGATAAGAATCGCTTTTTAGACTTGGCTTTCTTGGCATATCTCGGAGACTGTAAGAGCTAGAGCCATCAAATTTGGTTAAGTATGTGCTTGTAAGTATAACGCAGATAATATATATTTCGGATTTTGGATACCTGCCCCCATTCGGCCCCTATATAAAAAAAAAACGCAATCAAATACTACAGACTTGCGTCTGGTTTGTACATAGATTTGGATGTTCTCATTGAGCACTACAAATTTCAAAACGATCATACTCGTAGTTTAGAAGTTAAGAATTCATTTTCCATAGTGGGGCCAAGCGCAGCCGATGTGTACAGTGCGCAGCTTGCTGCTTATGTGTAACAGCTCTCTCTCTCTTCAGGGTATTTCCTAGTCGGGCACTCCCGACTAGAGCCATCTTACTTGTTTTCTTCTTTTTCTTCTTTTCTTTAGCTTGGATTTGGGTGATTTGCGCACTTGTGGGTAGGTTGGCCTTGTTATATATTTATCACGTAACCCTTTAAAAGGCAGATGGGGATCAGCAACTTTTTTGCGTTAGGCCTGGGCTAGAACCGTTGCTCATCTCGCCAGTAAAAGAACATTTTTATGGTAGACTGGTTGGCCACTGGAAGTACGTCCAATCCGTTTCGGTGCTCAAAGGAAAGAAATACGGAAACAAGGCAGCTGCCTTTTCTACTCTTGTAGTTAACTGTCACTTATCTCACAGGGTAAATATCAAGCTTACGCTTAGTTGCAATAAGCGTAGATTGACTGAGGTTTAGAACTTTGCTAACATCGCAATGCGCGAAAAATACCAGATTTAAAATCAAGGCAAGGAAAAGTTTAACAACCTAAATGGGGTTTTGTATGCGACCATTACAAACACAGATAATAAGAGTAACCACAGGCACGATTAGCTGAAATTAGCTTCGTATATCATTAGTACGGAAGGTTCCGATTTCTCGTCCTGTCAATGTCTTCAACAAGTAAAAAGTCTGGCTCAATTTTCTTTTAACTCTTGCACTTGCACTAATTTCTTATTGTGATTCTGATTGAAACTACTCAAGCTAAAATTTCGTTTAAACACTTCTTGTCTTTCACGATAAGAAACCGCCTTAGCTCTAAAGTTATATTTTTCCGCGTTTCTTTCGTACGCTTTACGACTGTTATCCTTGATATTTTGCTGAAGCAATAGTAGTTCATCTGCTATATCAAATCGAATAGATTCTTCGAGCATAGATCAATTTTTTAATAACTGAAAATCTGATTCATTTATCATGTTAAAACCAAACTTAAAACTTTGTAGGGTGAGTTTGGTGCCTTAGTCATTTTGCATACATCGCAAGCACGCACATACTCTCGGACTTGTTAAGACAATCCTGGCCAAAACAAGTTGCGACGCAAACATTCGATGGTTTTCTGTATTCCTCCGTGTGCGGACACTACACTGTCGTGCGCTTGACTAAAAGCAGCAGCACGAAGCTATTCAGAGACACACAATTTCCACCTGTCAGTTTCTTGAGCCGCGTTACCTGACTGATGTTCGATGCGTATATAATCATATTTACCGTGTACCTTCAAATCTAGAAATTTCGCTACATTTGCTTCTACTCTCATTTTTAAATCTCTATAAGCAGGATCCAAAAAAGCTGGAGACCCCAAATCAATTTCAGGACCTACTAATTCTAGGCTATCGATTTCATTTTCACCCATCCGGGACAAAGCGTTGGAAACAATATGCTCCTTGCCCTTTCGATGAGAAATTTGTAATTTGAAGCCCTGCAAGCGAAATATCCAACAAGCTAATCTTCCCGAAACGTTTTACTGTCTCATAAGCCAAACTAAACTTGAACGATTGGTTACGACCTGAAAGTCTTGCAAGATACTATGCACATATCATCCAAATAGCCAAACACGCAGTAGCGCTGTTCTAGAGGGATAAGCTCGTCCATTAAGCGACACATTGTAGACGGCGCGTTGCATAGGCCGAAAGGCATGACAGCAAATTGAGCAGCTTTCCCGGCACGGTAAAAGCGGTCAATCGGCGAGTTCCAAGCGCTCTGTAACGGTTCGATAACACATAATTTGTCAATTCTCTCGATTTCCGCATAAATTCTCGGCTGCGGGACTAACTGGATAATGCATTGTTTCTCAAAATTGGGAAACAGCGCTTTGACAATTTCCAACTGTCTTAATTGATACTCAGTCAGTGGGTAAAGGTGCTTCAGTTGATCAACCTCTTCGGTAGCTTCCACTGATCCAATAATGTTGGGAGGTAATTCAAACTCCCGCCAGACGGTCGAGCATTATTTCAAAACTTTTATATTTAATACGTGCTCGTAAAATTCCTAATACTTTATTTGATTTCGCATCAGCAGTTTTCACTTGTGACACGATGGGCTTTTATTCTGCAAATAACGTATAGTCTTCAAGGGCCAAGTCTGCTCCAATACAACTTATATTTGCCCCAGTATCGAGCAGCCCTCATTCAGAAAATTTTAAAAATGTAACACTAGCCTAACTTCGGCTATCTGCAGTATTTTGATTAATTGTTGATACTATCCTCTTGCGGTTTCTTACGTACTAAACGGTAATAATTTCGCATTTTAGCGGTATATCTTTTTACTGAATTATTTTCTTCTGAAAATAATCTTTCTCTTACTAAATAATAATTCTTTAACCGCTCTTCGTACGGTCTAAAGTGGATTGGCAATTATTTTTCTTCTAAATAATTATATCTTATTTTAGTTTGCATCTGCTCACTGCCAATAGCTGGCTCCTTACTGCTCTTATTGCAGACTAGTACTCCCTGCGTCTGACTTTTTATGTTTGGGACATCCTCGGGGTGTGGGATGACCCGGCCTTTCGGTTTTCTGACCGGCGTTTGCAGTTTTGGCAATTTGGTTTGTACACTTGAGGCGTTCCAAACAATATTTCCATTTATGAACAGGAGCTTCGCAATTCCAACACTTGAACTTGGAAGGGACTATTTGCTGAACTGCAGCAACAGTGTCTTCCGGCTCATCTCCAGTGCGTTCATCGACAGCATCTTCATCTACAGCATACACTTTATAGGTCACAGCCTCCTTAAGTTTTGTCTGTATGGGACGCGACCGACTCACATCCTTGAGAAAATTCTCTCGCTTTTGAACCAAGCCTCGCAGCTGTCCGATATTGAGCACGTAAAGCTGCACAGAATTGTAACCAAGTGAAAGTTGCGAATCGCTTATAAAACGTCCAGAGCCAGTAACTGGCTTTGGCCTTCAAAAGCTGGTGCACATTTCTGCGTATTTCCCTCAAAGCGAACACCCCATTTCTGAATAATATCCGCTACTTTTGAGCTACCAAAAACATTCCACGATATATTTGATCTTGTGCTTCGGGGCTCTGAACGAGTTTCTCTCGTTGCTGTCATTTCTACATTGTCTGCTAGTGATTCCTGTGCTACTGTGGCTGTAGATGGCGTTAAGCCTAACAACATCCGGATAACGATATTCTTCACTATTGTTTCTATGTCAATCGGTGGCAATTGATTATCGCTATGCCCGTTTCGTGGCCAAGGCTATCGCGGGGGTCGACCTCGTCTGCGAGTCTGGCCATTACTTGTCTCGGCTGTACGATTCATTGAACCTTGGCTACTATGGCTATTTCTAGTCGCTCAGTTTCAAGCACAGAACTGCGCGACTGTTCCTGTAAATCTATAAGGACCTCTGCTGGCTGCTGCTCAGCTTCCAGGTCGAGTATCTGGCTATGGGGCTGTGGCACAACTCTAGGCGGACCGCTGGTATAATCAGGAGTACATTTTCCTACAACAATTTTTAGATCACTAGCCAGTACTTGAGCAAAACAAGATGGACAAGCGCTTGCTGTCAGCAACCTTTTCTCTATACAAGATTTATAGAATACGTGCTCACATTTCGTCATACAACAATTTATTTATTTATTTTTTTTTTTAACTTTTCCGATGTGACAATATAGGGAGTTTGAACATTTGTATAACAAAATTTGTAACAATCTAGGCAAGATTAATTAAATTTGGACTAATAAATCTAATTGGCAAAATTCAGATTTCGAACACACATTAATTATCCTTCAACTCTATATAAAGCGGACAAAGAGACATTTGCACATACTTTTTGTATTCTAGCCAAACACAAAACTACTAGACTTCATAACTGGTTCCAAATACATGCGAAAATTTATCATATAAGTGACAGAACATTGGTTATGTAAGTGGCTGTAAAGTTAAGCAACTACCCAATATACGAAAATCCACAGTCGATAATGCTCAATCACTCAAGCTCCAGCGGTGTATACAAGTATTCACTCGCGGAAAACAACATCTAAAAAAAACCAATGACTTTCCCGTGAAAAATCAACTATCAGTGCAATAAAAATTAAAATAATTAATTTAAAATTCAATAATCATGTAATTAAATGTTTAGTACAATTCCTAAGAGCGAACATTTTAGTAGAGACTGTATAATCACAGCTGACCACATTATAGAGCAAAGAACAGGTTGAAAAAAGCACAAGGCAAATGGGATTACCGCTAGTGTAGCAATTGGATTAAATTCGCAGTAATGACTGATAACGAAGAAGGGCAATAAATTTTACCATACATCCTGAAGGAATGGAATATTGTCTTTATTTAACTTTTAGTAATATTTGAACTTAAATGAGGTTTTTATTTTTGGGTCTTAGTCGCAAATGAAAAACTTGTTGAGCCGTCAGTAAACATCTGATCGCTATTAACACTGCGTTTCGGCGTAAATTAAAATTGTATAAAAAATTGGTTTTTTGAGTTATATTAGAGTGAAAGATTATAATGTGGACTTGCTTTCTGCCGTCCGACATCGAGGATGCCGGGGCACTTGCCGTTGTGATGCACCTCTCTCAGCTGTATCTTGGCACATAAATGTCAAACACTTTTATTGCGTCCTTGTTGGCTGCTGCTGGTTAAGAGGTATAGCAGTGAGTAAATAAAACAACATACTTAGGTAATCATAATACCACGTATATTTAAAGGAACGCTTTGGTCAGGGAGAAGATAGCTTTTGAATGGACGGGAATGCTTCGATTGCTTCAGTATGCTGTATATATATACATATATATACATATACAAGAGGAGATCCTCTTTGTAACTGTTTTGTTTTTCGTTTAGCCGGTTGGGCAGAGGAGCAAGGCGAGCGGCGACACTCGCCTCAAAATTCTGTGCAGCGGCGACAGTCAGCTCAGAAGTTCTCTCTGTTCTCGGACGGCGGTCAGAAGCAGATGGGGAACCGTAACGTTTTTGTGTAAGGCCTGGTCTGGAACCGTCTATGCAAACAGTGATGGCGATTTAAACTGTCCCACTTGCTCATCTCGCCAGTAAAAGTAAATTTTTATGGTGGATTGGTTGGCCACTTGAAGTACGTTCAATCCGTTTCGCTGTTCAAAGGAAAGAAAGATGGAAACGAGGAAGCTCTTCTTCCACTCTTGTAGTTAACTGTCACTTATTCACATAGTAAATGTCAATCTTACGCTAAGTTGCAATAAACGTAGATCGACTGAGGTTTAGAACTTTGCAAACACCGTAAGGTGTGAAAAATACCAAATTTAAAATCAAGGCAAGGAAAATTTCAACAACCTAAATGGAGTTTTGTATGCGACCATTACAGCTTACACTATTTTGGCGAAAGCTGCCAGAAAAGACCCTTGCATTATGTACCGAGAAATCTGCTCCTGGGAAAAATTGGGAAAGAGATTGCTACAATTCAACGGGATCTAAGTTGCTGAAATTAATGAAGATCAGAAAAGCTAAAAGCCCAAAAGCACTAAAAAATGTAAACGAGCCATTGGAATGAGTTGCTTTTTAGAAATTGCCCAATGAACAAAATTTGGAAAGCAAAGCTCTTTTACTGATAGACAATGCGACTTGCCATCCACTATTACTATCAGAAATCGATGGCAACATATGCGTCATATTTGTACCACCAAATTGTACGGCTCTTATTCAACCAATGGACCAAAATGCCACTCGAATTTTCAAAATTAACCATCGCAAATGTTTCTTATGGCCACTTCTGTCCAGTACAACTGATAATCTTACGGAATTATTAAAAACATTTACCTCAATAGACGTTGCATTTCTAGCATCAAATGCTTGAAATGTTGTAGATGGAAGTATCCTTAAAAATTGCTTTAACAAAATTCTGTACAATGAATGATGGGATTCAGATGATTTTGTCCAAATGTATGTAACAGGCAGAAGGAGGCATCTCCGACCCCATAAAATATATATACTCTTGATCAGGATCAACAGCCGACTCGATCTAGTCATGTTCGTCTGTCCGCTGGTCTGACCGTCTGTCCGGCTGTCCGTCCGTCCGTCCGTCTGTATGAACGCGTCGATCTCGGAAACTATAAGAGCTAGAGACTTCAACTTTTCGGCTATAGATCAAGTTTAATTTAAACCGTTTTCTTAAAATCGATAAAAGTCTACAACAACCTCAAATTTTTAAGGCTTATTTCGTGAGACCTAGCCACACAAAATTTGGTTCGAATGAATATTTATATATACTATATCACTTGAAGAATCTATCCCATTAAAATGAGGGGAGGTATCCAAAATCCGAAACATTCATAATCTGCGTATTACTTACGAGCATATATTTAACCAAATTTGATGGCTCTAGCTCTTATAGTTTCGAGATATGCCAAGAAAACCGAGTCTTACAGTCGATTTCAATCAATAATAATGAAACGGACCAAGATATCGAAAAAAAATTGATAAACTTGTACTGCGTATGAATTAGGAGAATCTATAGTCGAAAAGTTTAGGTCTCTAGCTTTAGTAGTTTCCGATATCGCTGCGTTCATACAGACGGGAGGACGGAGGGACGGATAGACGGATGGACGGACGGAGGGACAGACAGAATATATATACTTTATCGGAGATGCTTCCTTCTGCCTGTTTCATACATTTGGACAAAACCTTTTTACCCATTTTTAATGGGTTCAGGGTATTATAAATAATAAATATTTGCAGATATACGCAGGTTATGAATATTTCGGATTTTAGATACCTCCCCCATTCGCCTCCCACATAAAAAAAAAATCAAATACTACAGATTTGCGCTTTGGTTGGATGCTCTTATTAAACACTGAAAGTGATCATAGCGATCATTCTTAGTTAAGAAGTTATTCAAGAATTTATCGCAGCCGATGTGTACACATTTTTAAAGCTAGATGCATAAAATAAATACCGACAGATTTCTGATGACCCCCTCTAAAGATTGTTTTGCTACGCCGACTACTGCGCCCACAATGTCCAAAACTCGATATGTGCACAACGTCAATTAAGCCAGTGCAACATATCAAGCGCCATCTATTGCATACTTTTTGGTACTTATTATTTGGTTTCATTAGAATAGTGTTGGATAACTGTTCAATTAGTTTGTCACATGGGAAATGAAGTGGTCAGTGACCACTGGTCGGTAGATGGCGCTTGACGCTAGACTTCTTTGTATTCTTAGAATTTGTGTGCGGCTGTTTGCGACTGTGCACTTTTCATATAACAAGAGTTGAGTTTTGTCACAACTTGATCAACGGGTAGTGTGATGGTGCAGTTAATTAATTAATTAATTAATTAAATTGATTAAATTAATCAAAAATTTAAATTAATTGTATAAGTAATTAGTCATTCAATTATTTGTAAACACTTTTGGACAAAGTAATATGCTGATAATCTCCTCTAAAGATCGCACCAAAACTTATTTGGCTACGCCCAAAACTCGATATGTGCACAACATCAATGATGCCAGTGCAACATATCAAGCGCCATCTATTGCATACTTTGGTAATTATTATTTTGTTTCATTAGAACAGTGTTGGATAACTGTTCAATTAGTTTGTCACATTAAGTGGTCACTGATCACTGGTCGGTCGATGGCGTTTAGTTGCCAGACTTTTTCGTATTCTTAGATTTTGTGTGCTGCTGTTTGCGATTGTGCACTTGTCATATAACTTGAGTTAAGTTTTGTCACAACTTGTAGCATAAAATGCAGCTAAAATTATTATTTCTAATTAATTATTCTATTATATCTGTAAACACTCTTGGACAAAGTAATATGACAGATGATTGTAGGAATAAAATTGAACTATTTTCTTTTTTATCAATCAAATGATTACGTAAGAAATTTCGAATTTTTTAGCAGCTATATTGAGTTTTGTTACAATTCCCGCTCTTGATGCAAAAGTCTTCTTCTAATAATTCAAACATGTTTCAGTTCATAACAATTTCTTAAAATGATATTCTTTTTGCTTTCTGTTAGAATTTATCATATAATTCTTATTAAATACTGAAACTTGCATTTCGTCACACTTGAGTTTGAATGGTTAGTGGCGTTGGTGTCTAACGAGGGGTCTGCGTGTTAATTGTGCAGAAGGCCCGGGGTCGAGGCCGCGCGGAATGCCTTTTCAGTCTTACTGACTATCTGATGAAGAGCGACCTCTGTCGATCTGCCCTTGATGTAGGCGAATTGTTTATGTTGCAGGAGATTGGTATCTGGCAATCTGCACCGGATATATATTGTTGGCAGAATTCTTCTTCGCTTGTAGAATTAACCGTTGTGTCTGCTTTGTGCAGACTAGAATATGTGTACATGAAATAAAAGACGACGATCTGTTTCGTTTCAAAGTAGGCGAAAGACTATTTTAATGAGAGCAAACCAAAACTTATGAGCTAGAGTTGTGGAGTTGCCACTCCGTTGTAAAGTGCAAGCATTGCCAAATCAACACTCCTCCTCAATACTTGCATTACAAATTTCTTACATTATTGTAACCCAAGCAAACCAGTACATTTCATATGGCTTGCTTTTTGCAAATTCTTTGTGAGTATATCAGCTACCATATCTTTTGTTGGACAATACTTCAATTCAATTACATTATCTTCAAAACAATTTCGGATATGGTGATACTTAACATCTATATGCTTACTTCTGGCATGGTAAACTGGATTTTTTACAAGATTGATCGCGCTCAGGTTATCGCCATGTATAGTTACAGTGTCAAGCTTAAATGTTAACTTCATTTCATTTATTAACTTGCTTAAATACATTGCCTCCTTAGCAGCTTCAGACATAGCCATGTACTCTGCCTCCGTACTGCTTAGCGCGACAGACTTCTGCTTCTTTGATGCCCAACAGAAAGCAGAACCACCCCAAATGTAGGTGTATCCAGTGTACGATTTCCGGTCACTTGCGTCGTTTGCCCAGTCTGCATCTGAGTAACCGCAAATGGCCTTGCCCGTTTTCTCATACTTCAGCTTCAAATCTAAAGTTGTATGCAGATACCTTAACACCTGCTTGGCGGCTGCCAAGTGCTCGCTGTGAGGATTCACATTCCTCTGCGACAACTTACACACCGAGTGTAATATGTCCGGCCGTGATGATAACGCTATATACATAAGCGATCCAATAATGGATTGATATTCCGTCACGTCGACCTTCTTGCAACTTGCACTGTTGCAATTAACTTGGAAGTTTGGTTCCAACGGCGTTGCTGATGATCGACATTCGCTCATGCCCATCTGTGATAGCAGGCAACTTATGTGATTCTTTTGGCACACCAGCATTGCCCCGGTCTCGCCTTCACGCATAACTTCAAGGCCTAAGAAGTTTGCAATTGGACCCTTGTCGACTACCTGAAATATAGAAGAGATTTGTTTTTTCGCTTTTACCATGTCATCCAGGTCTGAGCACGCCAACAACAAATCATCAACGTAAACGGCTATAACGTTGATCGTCTTCTCCTTTGTAGTCTTCGTGTACAGGCATGGCTCACTTTCGCATGCTCTGTAGCCTATTTTCCTCAAAACACCATCCAGTTTTTCATTCCAGACACGGCCTGATTGTTTCAAGCCATACAATGATTTCTTTAGCTTCAGTACGCTTCCCGATCCGTCATTAAACTGCTCCGGCTGCTTCATGTAGACGTCATCCTCAAGATCGCCATTCAAGTAAGCTGTCGATACATCGAGCTGATGCACATGCAACTCATATTCTGCTGCCATGGCCAATACCATGCGAATATTTGCATACCGGACGACTGGCGAATACGTTTCTTCATAGTCAATGCCGAATTTCTGACTACAACCTTTAGCTACTAAGCGCGCCTTGTAGCGCTCAATTTCGCCTGCTGGACCTCGTTTCAACGTGAACACCCATTTGCAGCCTATAGCTCGTTCACCTGCAGGAAGCTTGACTCCTTGCCATGTTTTATTTTTTAGTAAGGCACCGTACTCCTCCTGCATTGCGTGCATCCATTCTTGTGCCTGTGGGCCTGCCATGGCCTCACTTACTGAACCTGGAATTCCGATATCCTTGCTGCTCATCATGTTTAGTACATTGTATTGTTTACGCGGTCTTCCTCCTAGACCCGTTCTGATCAGTTTGGGCCGTCCTGGTCCAATCTTAACTGCATCCATGTCAGCTGCCTCACCATCGCTTTCATTGCTTTGGTCATCTTGTACATCGACCATGTCGTCATCAGTGTCCTCCTTATTCTGCGACTCTCTGTCGTGTTCCGTGTTCAGCACTGCCTCAAGATTTACAGCTGTTTCTTGTATGCATCTCTCCACAAAGTATACGTCACGGCTCACTTTAAATTCACCTGTCTCTTTGTCATATAATCGATATGCTTTCGAAGTTTAAGAATATCCGACCATTATATACTGCTTCCCTTTTTCTTGGAGTTTTTTCTTTTGACTTTTGTTCAAAACAATAGCGATCGCTCCGAAAATTCTCAAGTGTTTTACTACCGGCTTGTGCCCGGTCCACACTTGATAAGGAGTGACACCCACTAGCGCCTTTGTTGGAGACCTATTTCTCAAATAAGCAGCACATGCTATAGCTTCAGCCCAATATGATTCATCCATACCTGCGCTATTTAACATTGCTCGTCCCATCTCTAGTAGAGTTCTGTTGAATCTTTCAGCAACTCCATTTTGTTGCGGTGTATATGGAACCGTAAGCTGCCGACGAATGCCCAATTTCTCCAGATACATATCAAATTCCTTGTTGGAATATTCAGTGCCACTGTCGCTTCTTATCGCTTTTATTTTCATACCTGTCTGCCGTTCAACCATGGTCAGATGGTTCTTGAACACTTTTAAGACCTCAGACTTATGCTTTATAAAATACACATGAACATATCGACTCTTATCGTCAATTACTGTCACGAAGTACTTGTTGCCTCCGATCGACAATTTATTCATAGGCCCGCACACATCACTATGCACCAGTTCTAAAACATCTTTGGCTCTTGTTTCAGACTTTCCAAATGGCTTCACATGACATTTATTTTTTAAACATGATATGCACTTCATATCAACAGCTGATCCCGCAGACTCAAATGTCAAACCACGAACCATATCCTTGGTTTTAAGCTCATGCAAACTTTGCATATTCAAATGGCCATAGCGCTCATGCCATTTCAACAATTCGTCATTTTCTTTACTAAAACACAATCTTTCACTTTTCTTTAACTCGCACATATACAAGCCATCAACATTTTTTGCTGTTAGTATCTGACCGTTGTCATTGAAAGTTGCGAACTCCTTAGTAAATTTTACCGTGCATCCGTTTAGTACCACCTTTCCAACTGATATAAAACTAAATTGTAGTTCTGGTACATACAGCACGTTGTTCAGTGTAATTTTAAAACCTTTTTGGCTATTAATTACCACTATACCACGTCCACTCGACGTTATTTGCTTATTTCCAGCTAGCTCAATATCTTGTCTGTATTCCTCGAATACCTTAAACAATTCGCGTCGCGCACACATATGTGAAGTGGCGCCGCTGTCGACGCACCAAGCACCAGCACTTATACTGTCGTTACTCTTTGCTACTCCAGCGAACGATCTGCTGCTGCTCTGGTTGTCGTTTTTCCTGTGCTCTTTACGCTCTCCATCGCTGCTGTCGCCAACTGCTCTGCCGCTACGACAATTTGCAGCGAAATGCCCTTTCTAGCCGCAGTTCCAGCACTTTCCATCTCGTTGCTTCGTCTTCTGAGCACCGTTATTTTGTCTATTCCAAGATTTGTCTGTCTGCTTTGTGCCTGCAGACTGCGCCGCAAATGCTTGTGCGCTCACATGTTGTTCATTGCTTTTGCGCCTTTCCACTTCTTCTATCAACTTGCTCTTTATTACGCTGAGCGTCGGTAAGTCGTCTCGCGCTTCCAATGCAAAAACAAAGTTTTCGTATGACGACGGCAAACTCGCCAATAACATAATTACGAACAACTCTTCGTTCAAAGAAATACCAATTTCTGCGAGATTTTCAACGATTTTTGAAAACTCCAATACATGCTCCTGCACGCTGTCACCTTCCTGCATACGTTTTTGAAGCAACCTTTTAAATAATGTCACCTTGCGAACTGGACCTGATGGCTGATGCATCTTTTTCAGATCATCCCACATATCCTTCGCACAAGTCGACTTTTTTGCTCCACTTATCTGTGATGCGCACATGGACAAAAATAACACTATCATTGCCTTTTCATTTTGGTTCTTCCACAAACTGTATGCCGCTGTTGACTCATCTTCCGGCTTCACGCTTTCGCCGGACACGACTGCCCACAAATCCTGATGCGTTAACACGCTCCTCATGAGCACACACCATGTGTCATAATTGTTGTCACTCAGTTTTTCAATATTATACAGTGAACTCATTTTCACAATTTTCCAAGCTTGTTGCTTACACAGTTTTCTTTTAAACAAAACCTCTATCGACACCTATGTCTTCTGTTCAATTTCACGCATATATATTCTTGCCCTGGGCGCTTAACCTGGGCCCATAACCTGTTGGCAGAATTCTTCTTCGCTTGTAGAATTAACCGTTGTGTCTGCTTTGTGCAGACTAGAATATGTGTACATGAAATAAAAGACGACGATCTGTTTCGTTTCAAAGTAGGCGAAAGACTATTTTAATGAGAGCAAACCAAAAGTTATGAGCTAGAGTTGTGGAGTTGCCACTCCGTTGTAAAGTGCAAGCATTGCCAAATCAACATATATATATATATATATATATATATATATATATATATATATATGTAAGGCTAATTGGTCTATACAACTTAGGTTGTTGCAAGGGACGGTTCCCTTGTTGGAAACATAAGCCACATTACCTCCCTCCAAGATAGCAGAATGTACCCCCAAGGGAAGCTCACCCTAAGTAGACCAATTAGTGGACTAAGGATGTCTTCAAAGGGAGGTAGAGCGTCTCTTATTTCCATTAGGAGCCCAAAAAACACAAAAAACCGCCCTTCGGTCGCTGTGTAAGGCTTCCCCAACAACAAAATTGTAATAATACAAAGATGAAGTGACCAGAAATCTACCTTCCATATTTGGGGAATCTAGCTCTAAAACTGTGTTTCGCGATTTATGGGGGTGGGAGTGGGAATGGCTTTCAATTTTTTTAAACGATCTTCAAAGGTGACCAGTAATCTACCTTCCAAATTTGCGACCTCTTAAATTGCGGGTGCGCGTGGCCGGGATATCAATGCCTAAATCTTTGGGGGAGCTCACCAGCAATGTACATACAAAATTTTGTGACTCTAGCTGTAAAACTGTGGGAAATATACACGTGTTACCGATTTGTGCCTTTAGGTAAATAAATGTTGGTGATTACAGGGGTGGGAGAGGGTGCAGTCGGAAAATTTTTTCTGTGAACTTTTCAGTCATATATATTCCAAATTTGGTGACTCTAAATGTGGGAGAACGCTAGGAAGCGTTATAATGGGCGTGTGATGTCACGGTCGCAATCTTTGGGGGAGGTCATCAGCAAACTACATACCAAGTTTGGTGACTATCTTTAAAATTGTGGAAAATATTCACCTTTTTGATATGAGGTGTATCGACATGTTTTCGAAATGTAGACAGCTCGTCAGATACGCTTATGTCTGTACTAGTTGCAGCTACAAAAGTTTAAACGCCGCAAGAGACATATGTAATATCGAACCACTGTAGAACAAACCGAGAAATCGAAAAGCTGATCCCGGAAAAGCGATCACGATTGACAATCTAACAGAAAGTACAGGTTGAAAAAAGCTACACGCAAGCTGACCACGACGCTTAAACTATATGAATCAAATGATCAACGTCAGTACATCGAACAAATATCTCCTAGCACAAAGTTTCCATTGTGGAGAGTGATCCAATCGATACAGTTATGTCACTACGGAGTCCGACTGGCAGCTGGAAAAAAGAGCAATGTTTGCTACACATCTATAAAATGTGTTCCACCCAAACCACGCCACCAATTCATTGGTGCTTTCAATCGCGTGATTACTTAGTAGTACCATTTGAATTCATCGAATTTCGACCGAATAAAATTCTAAAAGTTATCGAAGAGCAACTTAGGCCCGGAAAATCACCTGGTTTTAATTTAATAACCAAACTGTCAAACTGGCACACCTTGTGCGGCTATGTATATCTGCCGGCTTTTCAAAGCAATCGCAAAACTTGGGTACCTCCCTAAAAATGGAAGAAATCAGTCTTAGTGATATTCCCTAATCCAGAAAAAGCGCAGCCATCGTCATACCGACCGGTTTGTTTACTAGTTTGTTTAAAAGCTGTTCGAAGAAGTCTTAATTTCCTTCAAGAAAACACACACAACAATTGAGCAGGTCAATCGCATCACATCAGAAATCCGCACTGCATTCGAACAACGGGTATATTGCACGGCAATATTTCTTGACTTCGCACAAGCATTTAGTCGAGTCTAGCTGGACGGGCTCTTATATTATTTTGTATAAAAGCTGCTGCCTCAAAATACGCACAAACTGCAAGAGTCGTATCTCTACAAAAGAGTATTTGCAGTGAGATGTACCACAAGCATCTTACACGATCACATAATCGAAGCTGGAGTGTCTATCCTCTGTACACAGCGGACATCCCTACAGATTATCAGCTAACCATCTCTACGTTTGCTGATAACACTGCAATTCTTAGTCGCACCAGATCCCCAATAATGGCAACTGCGCAACTAGCCCGGCACCTAATAGCTGTGGAGAAATGGCTCGCAGGTTGGCGCCTACACATAAATGAATAGAAATGCAAGCAAGTTGCATTAACTCGCAAAAAAAAAATCTGCCCTCCTTTAGTTCTGAACAAAGAACGCATCCCGCAAGCCAACGAAGTATCGTACCTGAGTGTCCACCTGGACAGGCGCCTCATTTGGCGCAAGCACTTAGAAGCCAAAAGGTCGCACCTAGGATTTAAGGCAATCAAGTTCCACTGGCCAACACACTCGCGCTCTCCTATCTGGTCTTATGACTCCGAGTTATGGCGCAACGCAAGAATAAGCAATATCAATATAATTCAGCGAATACAGTCCGTGATCCTGACAACCATCACTGGGACACCGTGGTACCTACGGAACGAGAACATTCAGAGAGACCTGCACATCAAACTCGTAAAAGAAGAGATATCAAAACAAAAATCGGAACATCAAGCAAAACTCGTCTTCCAACCAAACAATCTCGATAGATCTCTAATTCGAGTTTACAGCCACAGCCAACTGCCGGACTGACGGACAGGTGGACATGAATAAATCGACTCAGCTCGTCGTCCTGATCAAGAATATATATACTTTATGGGGTCGGAGATGCCTCCTTCTACGTGTTACGTACACTTTCACAAAACCACCAACCTTTTTAGCCATTTTCAATGGGTTCAGGGAAAACATATAAGATTGCTCTAGTCGGGAACGCCCGACTACGAGATAGCTTGAACCCAGATGCAAGCTGTAGTTACAAACATTTAAGCCCCTTTGCATTTATAAACGCATGCAGAAAATCACACATACACACACAAACACACGCCGCATGCTGTGCACTTTACTTAGCGGATATGTTTGCGCATGCACTGCTTGCGTTTGCTGCTAATTGACTTGTGAAAATTGTTTAATTTTACCACAAGTTTTCTTTCATAACTTCTGTGTTTTTCCTAACTGATCTTGGTGAAACTTATTGCAATAGATTCTTTTAGTGCTATAGTACAGCCGAATCCCGATTATTCGAAATGGCAAGGGAACAGCATTTTTTTCAAATTAGAGGAGCTTTCGAATCATCGGGGCTTCAATTTAACGAGATTAAAAATTAAGGAGCTTTGACAAAAAACAGAGCCTTTTCGGTTAATAATTGGCCGCCAATGAGAATTGGTAATTGTTAATTTGAATTTATAATGTTTTATGCGTACGCTTGTTTTCCATTTTCACGATTATATTTAATGCTTTGAATGAAATACATAAGCAAACTATGGAAGAACAAATTCAGAGAATAGAACAAAAAAGTGCAGCGTGTAAGGCGACATGATGGTTGACAAAAATCCACAACTGAAACCTCTCCGAGGGTGATCACATGAAGGATCCGGCTAAGTTCGCCCTGCGACGAAACTGTGTTTGCACCCGTCAATGGCGTGGCACAGATGAGTACTCGGATAACATGCTTGGTGCTAAGGCAGTGGTGAGGTCCAGAGACCACGGGGTCACATCACCCCCCTAAGCTAGGGTGTAATGCGACCCGTGCCCATTGGCTGGTTTGCACCGAGGAGAACGCTACCTCCCATACCGGAACCCGGACAACCTGGCGGTCCTGGTGATCCGCTCAGGCAAGACCTCAGCGGAGCAGGCCGCAAATGGTATCTCAGGTATCTGGGAGGGGCATGCGTCCGGAAGAGGCCAAGAGGAGGGCGTTAGAGCACTGGGCCAAAACTGTGTCCCCCGTGGCGAGAGTCGAGGGCCAAGCAGCAAGTGGTCGCAAGCGGCTGCTGCACCAGACCTCGCTAAGCTTGGAGACCAAAACGCTGCCAAAGAAGCAAAAAAGCAGAGCCGATAACCGCACCGCGACAAACGGGCAAGGACCGTCGCAAAGTGCCAAAAGGACTCGGGTAAACTATGCCAATGCTACCAAGGCATCAAAGTGGCCATAATGGCAAAGGATTACCCGAGGAGACAATTGTCAAAAGAGGGGCTCTCCGCGACTGAGGACGCCATGATTACCGAAATGCGGAAGGGATGGACCACCAGCCTGCATTTCGCTTTAGGCCAGGCCTTATCATCGTGGAATGCAGGGACGAAAATGCCAAAGTATGGCTGGAGCAGATCGTCCCAAAGATCCCCATTAAGGATGGAGTGCTGAAGGTGTACGACCAGAGCCCGGTGCTGGACATCGTCAACGTCTACATGGGACGCACAGCTGGTGAGGAGGAAGCAAGGGTCTCTTGAAAGACCAGAACATAGATATGCTTCCAGAGACGTGGACGGTGATGAGGTGCAGCGAGACGAAGGGAGGCAAGCTTATCTCACTTGGAGTTGAGCAGTGACGTGAACGGTATGCTGGTTAGTTACCACTTCGGACAGCTCGAATGCCGACTGCACAAAAAGAAAAGTGCAGAGGAGAAAGAAGAAAAGACGCCAGACAAGGTTGGGAGCAACTCCAGTAGCTGTCCGGTTCGGGATGTGATCACCGAAGCGAAAGCTGAGGCTTTGGCGATCACGGAGTCGGAGGTCTAAAACACGTACCTAGGGGGTCTGGACCTCGACGCTCTTAAGGTGTATAGTGAAGGCGAGCGCGCTGGCGATGAAGAGCTGGACGACGAGCAGACGCTCACCTATGAGTCAGAGGTAGATCTGACGCTCTCGGAAGGTGAGCCGGAGATCGAAGATGTGCACCAGCGTGGCACAAATCAACCTGCACCACGCCAGGGCGGCTTCGGCTGTCATCGGCAGGTTGGTTACCAGGCTAGGCCTGGGGCTGGTGCTTATCCAAGAGCCAAGGACCGTCATAATGAAAATCTGTGGTCTGCGTCATAAGAACGTGCAGGCAATTGCAGATGTCCGAGAGACCAAACCGAGAGCTTGTATCGTGATAAAGAAAAATAAAAATGTTCTCTTTCTCTCCAAATATCTTAGCAAAGATCTGGTAGCAGTGGTCATCACTGCTGGCACTGACCCCGCAAACAACTGGTGCTCGTGTCAGCGTTCTTTCCAGGAGATGAAGCAGCAGCGCCGCCCGCCGAGGTGCTATCTCTGGTAGAGTACTGCAACAGCAAAAGACTGCCACTGCTGCTGGGATGCGACGCCAACGCACACAGCACAGCTTGGGGCAGTACAGGGGTGAGAACCTGCTTAATTATATTCTAGAGATGGATCTTTCCATCTTTAACCTGGGGTCAGAACCCACTTTAATAACTAAGAATAGGGCCGAATTGTTAGACGTAACCTTCGGCAATAAGGGATTCTCCAGATTTGTACAAAACTGGAAATTCTCTTCTGAACCTTCAATGTCGGACTATATGATCATACTATTCGACATTATAGACGGCACAACGTTCCGCAATATAATTAGGAATCCTAAAATAGCAGTCTAGCAACTCTATCAGTCCACTCTATGATTAAATCTGAGTAGGCCAGACGAACTGAAAAAAGTAAGATCTGCCGTAGGAGTTGAACTTCTAACGCAAGGTCTTAACGAAACCATAGCAGACGCCTATCACGTATGCTGTCAAGAGAGGGAGATAACCTCCAAAGAAGACAACCCGTGGTGGAGCAAGAAACGAGATAGACTTAGAGTCAGACGACTATTTAATGAAGCAAAGAGAAGCAGTGTAAAATACACTGCAAAACTTACAGAATACAACCAAGAGATACGGAATAGCAAACGATCTCACTTAATTTTTGTAGCAGCAAAGAGCAGGCACCACCTGCAACCAGAATGTGTAAAGCTATTTATAGAGACAGGGGCATCTCAGAACTCTGTCTTAATAATGAGGAGGAGAAAGTGACAATTCTACTACAAACAGATTTTCCCATGTGCAAAATCATAGGTGTGGGAGCCTGGGAGCCAGAGAGGGTCACGGCCAGGAAACCAAACTGGAAACTGCCACCAAAAATTGTCTCCGAACAAAAAATTGGCAACTTCTCGCCATAAAAATCTCCAGGAGTGGATGGCATCCTGCCGAAAGAGCTTATATTTGTTACTGCCATATCTAACTAGAATTTTTAAGGGAAGCTTAGCTCTAGGGTACATATCTAAAGCATGGAGGGTAGCCAGGGTTATTTGTATCCCTAAGGTAGGGTAGAAGGACCCCTTCCAACCAAAATCCTTTCGGCCAATAAGTCTGACCTGCTTGCTGCTCAAAACCTTAGAAAAGATAACCTTAGAAAGATATAAGCAAAAACTCACTTTGCATTATCAGAGGCTTTCTTACAGAACACTGCAGGCTACGCAAGCACCTACACAAGCAAGGATTGTGGCAGGGTGACGAAACATCGGGACATATCCTAGAGGACTGTCCAGCAGCATTCAGATCAAGAGTGTCTCAGCTGGGGGCGAAACTCTTAGCACAAGAGAAATTAGATCTCTTAAGCCAGAAAAATTATTGCAATTTTGCAAGAGTTAGGACTGGATAAGGAGTTATAATTCACTAGAGAGAGGCACCACAGACCCAGCAGGTCGCAGTGCACTAGACACTATCAATAATAATAAAAAACTAGTAAGTTGGTTTTAGTCGGGTGTGCCCGACTAGGAGAACCCTGAACCCAGCGACGAGCTGTCGTTACATGCATTTAATTATACCCCTCTGCAATCATATACACGACACCACAGCCGCACTTAGTAAAACAATACAAAAAAAAAATTAATAATAATAGGTAAGATAGCTCTAGTAGGGAGAACCCGACTAGGAGATACGCGGAACCCAGCGGAGAGCTATCTTTACATGCATTTAATTTAACCCCTCTGTATTCATACTCACGACACCACAGCCGCACTTAGCAAAATGAAAAAAAAAAATAAATAAATCATTATTGCTCGGGCTTCGCTCTTGCTATTAATAGTTGCAGGCACATTTAGCTGTGAAATTTCTCGCAAAATTTTAACAAAATAGGAAACTATGTCATTCAAATGTTGGTTGCAGTTGATCTGCGAAAGCTTTTTGAGAGTGTGCATGCCGAATACCAAATTTTCCCCATTTTGTTGCTTCAGAATACTTCAAATCGTCGATGTCCCAGCATTAAGTTGCAATTAGACCAATGAGTGTGTTAAGTTAAACAAAAATAAAATACAAAATTAAATAAAAACTTATATAAACAGTACAAAAATTCGTTGACAAACCAAGATTCGAACCCGCATCTGCTAGTCCGCGAGGCAACACCTCTACCACCGAACTACAGCAGCATTTCCATTGTCTCCGTCAAAAGCTAAGAAAATAGCACAAATGCACAAACAATCGCATTCGAATTTGAAAAAGGGCTAACGCATATAAATGTGCATATACAAATGTAGGTATGTATGTGTGCACAGGTATGCAGAAAACTTCTGCACTTGGCGTTTGCCACTATGTGGTTTGCCAATATACAAATACATTTTCTTTAATAACTTCTGCGTTTCTTAACCGAGTTTGATGAAATTTGTATTTATGTATTCTTATTGTACTATAGTACATTTATTTAGCAGCCCTAACCAAATAGTGATGGCTCTGGCTCTTATAGTTTCTGAGATAGGCTCAAACAGCTGCGCTTGACCTCCAATAAGAAAAGATAATTCTTAAATAACTTCTAAACTAACCTAATTAAAATTTGAGTACAAACCAAAGCGCAAGTCTGTAGTAATTGATTAGCGGATGTAATGATTTTTTTGATATGGCGAATGGGGGAGGTATCCAAAATCCGAAATATTCATAATCTGCGTATCATTCACTGGAACATATTTAAATACAATTACTGTACCATACGCAACTGATCGATAACTTGCCCCGTTTTCTTATAATCAGTGATTATCGGTTTTTGATCCGTTTTTTCAACATATCTCAAGACCACATTCAGATCTCTAACCCTTGTAGTCTCTGAAATCGACACGTTCATACAGACGGCCAGACAGACGGGCAGACGGAGAGACGGACGGACAGATAGACTGACAGGGCTTGATCGACTAGGCTAGTGATACTGTTCGAGAATATATATACTTTATGATGTCGGAGATGCCTCCTTCTGCCTGTTACATAGATTTGCACAAAACTATTATACCCTGCTTAACCATTTTCAATGGATTCAGGGTAAAATAATAAAGGCGACATGATTTTACGATTTAACGAAATTTTTCAAGGAACCAGCAGTTTGTTACGAATTATTGAGGTATATTCGACGGTATATTCAAATACTCATTTAATTGATGTCACTAGCTCCTCCTTCCTAATTATTTTTAGGAAAACGGTAAGAGCTATCGATCATTTGAAAGAAACTTGATCTTTAATTTTTCTGTACAAAGTGCTTTCTGTTGTGCATTGTAAGTCTTTATGTATTAAATCAATTTAACTAACACTGCGTCAGCGCTTACGCAATTCTTGCTTATTGCTTTTGTTCCACACAATAATTGTTTGTGTAAAAACTTCATTAGTTTGAGCGTTTGCTTGCTCTATTTTCGTGTGCCGTTGTTCGTCTGCTTTGCGCTCTCGCAATATGCAATATGTCGTGCTTCAAAAAAACTTGCACAGTCAGGCAGGCTGATAATTCTTCACCACCGCAATTTGTTAATTGCTGGTTGTGTGAAAATATGATGTATGCGAAATGTGCAGGTCTCACTGGGTGTGATAGTGATAAATTATCCGCTATGGTCAAAAGGGGCTGTGGTGAACTATGAACTGTGGAGGTCATGCCCAGTTTGCATTAATATTTAAATTGATTTCTCCAGAATGTATAATTCTATGAGAAACCAATCCTTAAAACTTAATAGTGTCGCTAAGCAGTTGCTTAGCAATTATAAATTTGGGTCTCCCTCTAATTTCCAGTTAAAATCTCAATTTGTAAGTGTTCCCTCTCCCTTGCCCCCTAAATCTGCCCATCCACCTTTGACTGTATTGGGTACACCTCAACACTTGGACACATTCCCAATGTTGTCTTTATCTCCTTCTCCAAGCGATTGTCCGATTACCCCTCTGGTTCCTGAAGAGCTGCCCAATTATTGAGGCGGCTTTGATTAATAAGCCTAATACTGCACTTGCAGTTCCTGGTCGCAGAGGTAGACCCTCGCGAAATTCAGCCAAAGCTCCAAGCAGCAATCACGCTGCCGTTTCTACGACGCCTGCTCCAACTTTAACAGTTGTTCCGCCTCGCAAATAAGTCTTTGTGTCCAGGCTTTCCTCGGACACAACCTGTTTGTCTTTGGCAGCTTATATATCTAGCAAATCTTCTGCTGGTGTAACAATTAGCAAATTCCATTTCTCCACTCCTCGAGAAAAATCCTCTTTTAAAATAATGTTTACAATCATTTGTGATCCAAAATTTTGGCCACCTCACATGATTGTTCATGAGATTAAGCCTAAAAAGATAAGTCAGCCGTCACCTGTCACCTTCCCGGTTTCCTCAGTGCAAGGATCATGTGGCATTCCCTCAAAATACAGAATCCACATTCCAATCATTTTTCCATTTTATACCAGAATATCAGAGGCCTTATATCCAAACTGAAAAATCTTCTTATGGTTAGCACATTATTTTTAGCTGACATTATCGCTTTTTCAGAAACTTGGTTAAATTCTACCATATCTGACTGCGAAATGTTTTCAAACAACTTTGCTGTTTATAGATAGACCGACTCGTCGAGGTGGTGGGGTATTAATCCCAGTTAATGCCTCACTCCAGTCGCAACTTTACCATTTTACTACGCCTACTGATGCAGAGATTGTTTCTGTAAAAGCAACCCTCCCATCTTGTGCTTTATTTATCACTTGCTCATAGATCCCTCCTTCTTCTAATATTGAAACCTCAATATTATGCAGCATTTGGCATGTATTAACGACTTATCTTCTCATGTGCGCGATAATGACTTATTTGTTGTGTTGGGTGATTTTATATACCAAACATTTCTTGGTCATTATTCTCATCGTCAAACCATCTTGTGCCTTCAGCCCATCATGACTTTTTAGATGGTATGCTTGATTTTCCGTTGTCCCAGATCAGCTCTATCTCTAATCAATTGAAAAGAATACTTGATCTTGTCTTTGTCAACGACCATCGTATCGCTGATATCTCTAGGTCATCTCCTATTTCGGTCCCTGAGGATACTTATCATCCCACTGTTGAGGTGACACTGTTCGTTTGCAAAACTCAAAATTTACCGCCGTTGCTTTTGCAAAGGAAACTTTGACTTGCTTAATAGACTTATTTATGCAACCGATTAGTCTATTCTTTATGACGCGGTTGATATAGATAATGCTACTAAGATATTTAAAAAAATTATAAACGCACTTCTAGATGTCTGCATTTCTAATTGCATCCCTTCCTCTATCAGCGAAACCAACCTGGTTTAATCCCAGACTTTCAGAATTAAAAAACATTTAATCTAAATGTTTTAAAAAGTTTAAAAGTCTGGTTCTAATTCTGAATTGTCTACGTATTTCATAGCCAAGTCAACCTTTTTTATTCAGAATTCTCAATGCTATGAAAATTATATTGCCCGTTGCAAAAGGCAATTTACTGAAGACCATAAGCAATTTTACAGTTTTATAAATTCGGAGCGCAAATCTTCATGTTTGCCTTCCTCAATCTCTTCTTCTAATCTCTTTGCTAACTTCTTCCAGTCATATTAACTTCTGTCTCCTCTGTTAATATGTCTTATCCTGACCACATTGTTCCTTCTATCTTTATGCCTATCACTACCCATACCTCCCTTCTTTCTGCTATTAAATCTTTAAAAACTTCTTACTCTTCTGGGCCCGACAACATTCCTAGTTGTCTACTCAAAGAGTGTAGTGCTCCCCTTCTTCGCCCATTTCTAAAGCTTTTTAATCTATCCCTTGAAACTGCTGTTTTTCCATCTCTTGGGAAACAATCGTTTATCATTCCTCCTCACAAAAAAGGTGGTAGGTCTGATATAACAAACTATAGGATCAACTTATTTAGTCATTCGCCGATTTCCTACAAACACACTAGATTACATGATGATTTGAACTCCATGCAACTTTGGTGTTCGGCCAATCAGTTGCACCTCAATTGTTCAAAGTGCATGTTTATGACTTTTAGCCGTTCTAAGTCACATTCAGTTAGATATACAATTGACAATGTTCCATTGCAACGTATACTAACACTAAAAGACCTTGAAGTTCTCTTTGATTCAAAGCTGAACTTAAATTTTCACATATTCTGTATTGTAAACGAGGCTAAAGGTGTTCTTGGGTTTATTCAACGTTGGTCGAAGGATTTCAAGGATCCCTTCACAACGAAACTTCTTTATATTTCACTTTCTGCTCTTTGCTTTACGTGGTTTAAACTGGGTTCCCAATCTTCGTCTGACATCGTACTACAGCAGACTTTTACTCCTTAATCTTCCGTCTCTAACAAACCGTAGGACAATCCTTGGTGTTGTTTTTCTACATAAGTTGATTATATTGATTCCTCGTTTCTTTTAGGTTGCTTGAACTTCTCTGTTCCCTTTAGACCTACTAGAAACTATTAGCCTATACCCCGTGTTCTCCTCAGAACTCTATCTTCCACGAATAAAATCTTTGCTTTCAGGATACCTTAGGAAAATCATTGACCACCCTCAGCTGTGAGCAGAGGCATAGCTTGCCGGACTGGCAAAAAAAAATTCCCCTTCGGGTCAGCGATTTTCCATCTCTGTCTCTATCATTTCCTCTTTCTATCAATGACTAATTATTATTATCATTAATATTGTTTCTTGTTGAATTAAATGTACAATTAAAATTTTATTTCTACTACTAACACCTTGCTTTTTAGGTGTAGGTTCAAATAATGTCACTGACAATAAACAGCTGTGATTAGGGGCATAGATGGCCGGACTGGTAAATAATATACCCCAACCGTGTCGGTGATGCTATTATAAATCTTTATAACTCGTTGGGCTTTTAGCTTTTAATATTTATAAATATATGTATATATAAATATATATTTTATGTACCTATACAATTTCGTTGACACCCGCTTTATCGACTGTTCATAATAAATAAATTATATTATTATTATTATTATTTTGGAAGGGAATCTCACAACAGAGATTTTAGTGGCACAGCGACCGAATTACGGCCTTTTGTACCATACAATATGCGTTGTTCTCTCGTCATGCTCTCTGCAGAGTCTACACTCTGTCAGGGGATAGGCACATTTTGTAGATGTGATACTTGACTGTGTGGTGTCTTGTGAGATAGGATACCAAGAGCCGAAGTTCCGCCATACAAATTTTTTTGTTCTCTCTACCTATATGTGGCCTGACCAGCTCTTTAGCTTGTCGTATCCCAGGTCTCGTTGACCAGTAGGTTCACCTCTCCTTTTTTGACCTCTATCAACTCTTTGGCAGAGGCCCAGCTAAGCCCACAAAAGGGTTCAGGTCCAAGAAAAGGGCTTGCGGAACCAGCCCTAGCTGGCCCGTCCGCAACTTCGTTGCCGCAAATTCGGGAATGGCCAGGGACCCAACAAAGTGTGACCCGGTTTCGATGTGAGAGTTGATGGAGACAATTCCAGCAATCCGCAATGAGTCTCGAGGTAATCCTCCACGAGGAATGAGCTTGAATGGCTGCTTGGCTGTCTGAAAAGATTTTTATGGTATCTCCTAATATGCTCATGCAGCCATTGCAAGGTTGCCATCATCCCATTCCCTACGGTCTGGAATAAGAGTCCTAAAGTTTGCCCTGAAGAAAAGTTCCGTGGTCTTAAGATCCCTTCTGTCGCAGATTCCTAAGTCAGGAATAGTTTTTACTAGACTAGCATGACCTATGTCTGCTGCTAGCAACCCATTTGTAAGTTTAATCCTCAGAAGGCTTTAAGAAGCTACCTTCTTTATGTGCAAATGCAGTGGATTCAGTCCTAAGACTGTCTCCAGTGCTGCAGAAGGACATATACGCATGACACCCGTGAGGGATAGGCATATGAGCCGCTGAAGTTTGTTGCATTTTTACATGGCGGTAGCCTGCTGGACATTTGGCCACAAGACGAGGACAGCGTAAGTGACAACAGGCATAACCATCATACTATACAGCCATCTGATGGATTTGGAGTCTAAACCCCACGTTTTACCGAAGAACCGAAGACATGCCCACATGAGTACCTTTGGTCAACATTTTGTCTAAGTGCGAGTTCCAGTTAAGTCTCTTATACAGATTAACACCGATGTAGAGCTGTCCGACATCGATGTTGTACCGATATTGAGACCCATATCACTGCACCATCTTAGGACCATGTTGAGTGCCGTGCATCAATTCGGTGGTGGTTAAGGCCAACTTTCCGGTGACTATTATTGCCAGGTCATCTGCACACCCTATGGTATCGACGCCTAGCTCCGATAGTTTCACAAGTAGTTCATCTATCACTAGGGACCAAAGAAGGGAGACAGAACCCCGCCCTGTGGACACCCTTTGACCACTCGGATGCGGACAGTGGTGGCGTCCAGTGAAGGTCTTATGTCTCTGTGCATAAGCATTCTCTCTATCCAGGTAATAGAGATAGAGTCAACTGATAGTCAGTGTTGTCGAAGGCCCCTTCGACGTCTAGGAATGAGCACAAACAATTTTCTTCGCCTCAAATGCATTTTCAATCTTACTGACTATCTGATGTAGAGCGACCTCTGTCGATCTGCCTTTGCTGCGGGCGAATTGTGTATGGTGGAGGGGATTGGTATCTTGCAATCTGCACCGGATATGCAAGTCCAACAGGCGTTCAGTGGTCTTAAGCAGAAAGAATGTAAGGCTAATTGGTCTATACGACTTAGGTTAATACGAGGGCCGGTTCCCTTGCTTGGGAATAAAAACCACATTACCTCCCTCCAAGATAGCGGAATGTGCCCCCAAGTGAATATCGCCCTAGGTAGGCCAATTAGTAGACTAAGTATATCTTCTAGGCTGTGTTGCAGCACGACCGGGAAAATCTGGCCCACCTGACCTTGTCAAAGTTTAAAATAACACCCGATAGACTGGAACTACGTCTAGCTGGTGGTTCAGTATCCCCATCATTGCACGGATTTTCCGGGCTTATAACAGAACCAGGGAAATGCACCTGAAGCAGTAGCTCTAGCGTTTCCCGTCGATCCTGGCTTTGTACAAGTCCCAATTTGCTTTCTTTGGGTTAAATGAATTGGAAAGGAGTGCCGATCGCCAATTTTTAATGAAATCGGACACAGAACTGCAAGCCAGATAGTGTGATGGGCGTTGGTGACATAGCAAATGACTAGCTGTTTGTTCGTCCTTCGACAGAAGTCTACGAGCCGCTGAGCCTCCGTCGGCGGTGCGTCGTCGGTGTCGCCAGGGAAATATGCAGACGCCACCACAATTTCCTTCGCTCCTTCTGCCGTAGCCACCTGAATGCTTGACGAAACTAGGTCCCTGGAGATAATGTTTGTTACGTTTTTATCCAGAAGGACGGCTGCGCGAGGCGCTCCTCCCAATCGGTCATATAACAACTTACATGAGCCGCACCTTAAACATCGGATCTGGCCACCAATCAACCATGGTTCTTGAAGAGAGCCAGGTTGATGGGTGTCGTTCCTCTATCGTCGTGCAGGTTCGCCTGAAGCACCTTATTTGTGCTTATTTCTCCTTCACGGAGAGTTGGACACAGCAACCGCTTTAACCTTGTCGGGAGTTGTTCCCACGAACACCCTTCGGTAGCTTGGACGCCTTGTACCTCATTGTACTTATTGTACTTATTGTTCTTACTTACCCCAGTGGCTGCTGCTGCGGCCCCGGTTTGTTAGCTCTGAAAGTCCGGCCGCGAACCATTAGCAGGCCCAGCAGCCAAGCTAGTGGGCCAGCCAGGTTCCGGGTTTGTTGTTGGGGTAGCAGCAACCGGCACCGCGACTGTTGCCGGAGTGTCCTTCGTAGAGAGTCCGGCGCTGCTCTTATCCTTAAGTGCCGTATTCTTAAGGATAAGTCTGATCTGGCACTTAATCAGCGACTGCAGCGACGCGTCATCCACCATGATGGCTAACCACTCGTTGTCCGCTGTATTACCCTCCATTGGCTGGTGCTGAAGTCGTCCTGAGCACCTATGTGCGCCAGAACCGTCTCGTTGGGTAGCTCTAGGCTGTTGGCAAAGTTACCTCGGATGAGGTTCGCCCGGAGGAACTGGCTTTCCTCCAACAGCTCAACTTCGAGCGAACTGCAGGCCTTGATATGGCTGAAGTTCGTCCCTGACCCACTCGGCTGCGTTGTTGTCGTAGCAGACAAGCATAAGCCAATCCATTCGACCTTTGGTTTCACATCTGGCGTCACACACGTCAGGGTGGACGATAAGATCGCCGCCTTTAGCGTTGCCATTTGCTCTTCTGTCAGAGGTGACGATCTTGACGATCAGCTTGACACCGCTCGCCATCCGACTGTACGGTGGCACAGTGGCACACTGCAACTATTTATCCAAGGAAGTTGGTGGTCTTGCCGGATCCTCCACTTGGTGATCAACATCACCGCTTGGAAGGGTGGAAGCGGCCAGCCCTAAAGCTGCGGTGCCAGAAATTGGCTCAACCGTGCAGGTTGAAGCCTGGGGTGATGCTATTTGACCAGCACCTGACTCATTATTTGTATTAATATTTTGGTTCATTTTGTGTCCCACGAGTGAACGGGAAGGAGAGTTCGGCATAGCCCGTCTACCGCGAAAGGTCGAAAAATAAAACTGGAGGATGGCGACAGGTATCCAGAGTCCGCATGCTAACGGCCGAGCATCCCCTCGGTCATGAATCGGGGTAATTTTCTGAAGAGTTGTTTTCTCTCTGCGCGACTACCATTAGTCAGCACCCATGACCATTCCAAGGATCTGCTTCCAGCCGCCCTCACGAGGAGTATAGTCGCACTTCTAACAGTGAGTGCAGATACGGCGTATTATTCAAGTAATAATTACACGTTAGTCCCCATGCACACCAGTTAGCTGACGGCCACCATAGGATCATACTATTCGACATTAAGGAATGCACAACGATCAGAAAGAATATCAGGAATCATAAAAGAGCAGACTGGCAACTCTATAAGTCCACTCTAGGATTAAATCTAAGTAGGCTAGATGAACTAAAGATAGTAAGATCAGCCGTAGAGTTGAACTTCTAACGGAAGGTCTTAACGAGATGGTTGAGTAAGAAACTAGATAGGCTTAGAGCAGAATTAAGATGACTGTTTAATGCAGCAAAGAGAATCAGTGAAAAATGGGATATATATATTGCAAAACTTACAGAGTATAACAAAGAGATAGCACAACAAAGAGGTAACAAACCATCCCATTTCCGTAGTAACAGCAGGCACCAGCGCTACTAACATTTTTAAAGCTATTTGTAAAGACTGGGGCATCTCAGAGCTCTGCCTGCAAAAAACAGTTGAGTCCTTTACGGAAAATGAAGAGGAGAGTGGCAACTTCTCGTGCACAACTGCAAAGCTTACAAAGAGATACGGAATTGCAAACGATCCCATTTTCGTTACTTCTGCAGTAATATAAAGCTGGCACCACCTGCAACTAAAATTTTCTATTCCATTTCTACATCTCAGAAAACAGAAAATAGATGGCTCTGTAACGGACCACTTCGATTATGTAGGAGTAGCACCTCTGTCTACTATATGGTTCCGGCCGTGCTCAGGGCAAGTGGGTGGGTTGTTGGTCCGACGTCCAAGCTCTACATTCGTTACGAGAATAAATTTGTAGACAGAATCTGAAGGAAGCCAAAATCAAGGCAAAGATGAGTGCTCGATTTGATTGAGGACCCTAGATAGAAGTCGCTCTCTACTATACCCTTCCAATCTGGAGAATCAACCAGAAGCCGACCCTACCCTACACATGTTTAGGGAGTGAGTTACCTTATAGTTCCCAAAAAAAGTAATTAGTTAATTAATTCATATTGAGTTCAAATAAAGAAGTTTCGGTAGTATTCGATATCTCATAATTCATTTTATTTTATGTGTCACTTCAACGCGGCTTTCATTGATTCTTACGATAGACGTTAAATGTAAAAACTTGGCTTTTTGGCTCAGCTGAGGGCTATTATTAATAATAAACACTAACAAAATATTATTAATAGTAATTATACACTCTGATAGTTTGGTTAATCCATTTCATGGCTCGACGCGTCTTTCATTTTATGTACTACTCTTGTTGCACCAATACCTTAATTTTCTACAATATCGGCTGTGCCTTACTCGCAACATTTTATTTATTGTCCCTCGTGGTCGGCAGGCCTATTGACGGTGATGATGACTGTTGAAGGTTGAAGATAAGATGAGACGGACAGACTGACAGACGGACATGGCTAATTCAACTCAGTTCGTCGTGCTGATCAAGAATATATATACTTTACGGGGTCGGAGATGCTTCCTTCTGCCTGTTACATACATTTGCACAAAACCATTATACCCTTTTTACCCATTTTCAAAGGGTTCAGGGTGTAATAACATCAATCTAAAACTTTTTCCTTATATAACAATTGGGCAACGAATCGGAATTGCATTTGACATTTTTCCAGCGTGGAGTTTTCTCAAAGGGGACTCGCTCCTACAGTTGCCAACGTTGACAAGGCACACTGAATGCTTGCAACGAGCGGCTGGCGCATGCGATTAGGGATCGTGAATTAAAATTTGCTGGGCTACGTAATGCAGTTTAGGGCAACGTGGTGAAGGCTTACATAATTAACATCGAGGCTATATGCTACCTTGTCTTTGCTGTCGCTTGCGCTTCGCGCAGCGCCTCGGCGCTAAGCGCTTGGCTTGTGGCTTGAATATTTCACCAGGGGTACACAGACACAGATGCAATAACCTTGTGTTAAAAAAAAAAGAACGCCTTATAAGAGCATTCTACACTGGCGCGCACAAGCTTACCTTGCATAAGGCTGCAATACAAGTAAAATATTTTGGGTTATATTTGTCCCTATGGGGACAAGAGACGGTCTGCCTCCCTTATGAAGGAGAGCAGATCCCATGTCGAGGAATTTCTGATTTGTGCTGGAGTAACAAATTACCTGCATAGATACTTTGTTGTCTCGTCATCCTCTCTCCAGAGTCTACACTCTGTGTCAGGGGATTAGCGAACTTTGTGGAGGTGATATATGACTGTGTGGTGTCCCGTGAGATAGGACACCAAGAGCCGTAGGTCCGCCCATGAAAGATTTTTGGTCTTCTAGCTCTCTCTGAAGGGGCACACAGCAATTTCCTTCGTCTCGAATGTCTTTTCAATCTTACTGACTATCTGATGTTGAGCGACCTCTGTCGATCTGCCTTTAATGTAGGCGAACAGACTTTAACTACGTCTAGTGATTCCACACTTTCGCAGTAAGTTTGCCAGTTATCGCGTTTGGCGCGTCTAATGTTCTTATTATACTTAGAGTAGTAGGTGGATAAAAGCACATCTTGAAGTTGTCTTGAGGCCAATTCTATCTCCCACGTAGAGTTAAAGCTGGCAGCAATTTGATCAACTTTCGAAGCCACTGAGTCTTTGTATAGGCCCCAATTTGTTTTCTTTGGATTCAAAGAATTGGATGGGAGTTCTGCATGGCCTGGGAGATTAAATCTGTGCTGGTGATCTGAATGAGTGCCCTCATCGGTAACCCGCCAATTTTTAATGAAATCGAACTTAGAACTGCTAGCCAGAGTAAGGTCTAGCACCTCTTCCCTGTTTGCGTTTATAAAAGTGGGTTTGCACCCTCTATTTGATACATCTAATTGACTAAACAAAAGATATTCAAGAAGGCACTCACCCATTTTGTTAACGTCACTACTACCGATAGATAGTGTAATGAGCGTTGGCGTCACAGCCAATGAATAGCTGTTCGTTCGTCCGTCGGCGGTGCGTCGTCGGTGTTAAAGTTTGCTAGAGGAAAGTGCCTTACGCTTTTATCCAGAAGGATAGCTGCGCGAGGCGCTCAACTCAGTCGGTCATATAACAACTAACATGAGCCGCAACTGAATCCTCGGACCTGGCCACCAATCAACCATGGTTTTTAGAAAAGAGCGTGGTGCAGGTTCGCCTGAAGAACCCTCATTGTGCTCATTTCTTCTTCGTGAAGTGTTACACAAGGCATCCGCTTTTGCCTTGTCGGGAGTCGTTCCGACGAACACTTTTCGGTAGTTTGGACGCTTTGTACCTCATTGTAGTTTGCGCCTTACTAGCAGCCACTCGCTGCTGCTGCTGCGGCCCCGATTTGCTCCAGTTCCCAGTTCCTCTGATAGATGAGGCGACCACGACCTGCCTTGGTTGCGAAGCTGCCGCACCGGGAACTTGATCACAGGTCGAACCATTAGCAGGCCCAGCAGCCAAGCTAGTGGAGGGACCCGAGCAAGGTTCCGGGTTTCTTGTTGGGGCAGCAGCAGCTGGCACCGCGACTGTTGCTTTGGCGTCCCTCGTAGAGGGACCGGCGCTTCTCTTTTCTTTAAGTGCCGTATTCTTATTCTTCTGGTCCTGCCAAAACAGTACCAGACTTTTCCGCCGCACTTAATAAGGTACTGTAGCGACGCAACACCCACCATGATGGGTAGGCGCATGGTGCCACTAGTGATCCGCTGCGCTACCCTCCATTGGCTGGTGCTGAAATCGTTCTGGGCACCATTGTCCGCCAGAATCGTCTCGTTGGGTAGCTCCAGGCTGTTGTCGAAGTTACCTCGGATGAGGTTCGCCCGAGGGAACTGACTTTCCTCCAACAGCTCAACTTCGAGCGAACTGCAGGTCTTGATATTGCTGAAGTTCGCCCTCACCCACTCGGCTGCGTTGTTGTCATAGCAGACGATCATGAGCCAATCCGTTCTCGTATCAACACCCTTAAAATCTGTCTTCACACCCGGCGTCACACACGTCATGGTGGCCGATATGATCGTCGCCTTTAGCGTTGCCATTTGCTCCGCTGTTAGAGGTGACGATCTATCAGCCGCGATGAAACCGAGCTTGACACCGCTCGCTATACGATTGTACGATGGCGCTGTCGACACTGAATGTGTATTTTTCGGTTTCTTTGACAAACCGAGCTCCGGAGACTTTTCGTCAGAGCAGCTGCTCTGGGGAGCCCTTTGGCGATAGCTGCCTTGAACAGCTTCTATTCACGGTTTGTCATCTTAATGAAGACGACCTCAGGGTCTAAATGTAGTCTTGCTACCTAAGTGCCTGCATCCGTCAGACCGGATCTCTGAGAGATCTCACTGGATGCGTCGTCAAGATCGGTGAGTGTGACGTCAGAGCCAGATTCAGAGATCAATGCCTCTATCGGACCCTGCCGGAACAAACATTTTCTTGACGAGAAAGTGGCACACTCCAACGCTTTATCCAAGAAAGTTGGTGGTCTTTCCGGATCCTCGCCTTAGTGACCAGCATCACCGCTTGGAAGGAGGCCGGCAGCCCTACAGCTGCGGTGCCAGAAATTGGCTCAACCGTGCAGGTTGAAGCCTGGGCTGATGCTATTTGAGCCGCATCAGACTGATTATTTATATTAATATTTTGGTTCATTTTGAATCCCACGAGTGAACGGGAAGGGGAGTTCGCCCGCGGCATAGCCCGTATACCGCGAGAGGTCGAAAAATAAAACTGGAGGGCGACAGGTATCCAGAGTCCGCATGCTAACGGCCGAGCATCCCCTCGGTCATGAATCCTTCGGCATATGGTGTTCCACCTTGAATTGGGGTAATTTTCTGAAGAGTTGTCTTCTCTTTGCGCGACTACCATTAGTCAGCACCCATGACCATGCCAAGGATCTGCTTCCAGCCGCCCTCACGAGGAGTATAGTCGCACTTCTAACAGTGAGTGCAGATACGGCGCGTATTATTCAAATAATAATTACACATTAGTTCCCTTGCACTCCAGTTAGCTGACCAGTTATTAATAAATAAATAAGTAGTTTCCGAGATTAACGAGTTCATATAGACGGACGGTTGGATGGGCAGACGGACAGACAAACCGACATGGTTGGACAGACTCGGCTATTAGTCCTGACCATTGAGTAATTAAATAAATAGCGGACATTTGGATCCGAACATTTATTACAGTTATTTGGTTGGCGGGAACGAATTAAGGTTGGTCTGCAAAAACAAATTCACACATAGGCAAATTTACCATAGGATGCAACAACAAAACTGAAAAACAACAACAGTTCGCATTGTCCTCTTTTTTGTATTGATCAAGGTCAACAATATCAATAATTTCGGCTGGATTTGCTCTAGCAGGTAGAGAAACTGAGCTCATATAAGAGGAGCGCAGGGCTTAACAACGAAGAAAAAATCAAAGTAAAATGCAGTAGCTTAAGATTGTCTGTCTTCATTCGTCAACGCATTGCTACTGTTGTTGTTTACGCAAGGCACGGCGCCAGAAGCTAGAACTTTTGCCTGCCTGAGTAGCATTGCAAAAAAATTAAATGATCCTTAATTCGGCGCGACAACGTGACGTCGCATCGGCTTCTTTTCGGTATGCAAAAATTGCACACTCGCACAGAAACTTTAACTGTGACGACAATTATTGCAAACAAGTTGCAACCTTCAGGTTGGCACGCATGTGAAAGGGCTGCGCACACATATACTTATGCATTGGTTCGACACTGTATGTCTTATTTTGGCGCGTCGAGGCTTAGTTACCCTTTTTTAGGCAATTAATATATAAAAAGTCTATATAATACATATTTTAAATAATAGTTCCTTTTTAGTTCAACAAATATGAAATTACATTTTTCCCTCGCATTAGTATACTTTTTTTATTTAGAAGTTTTAGGATAAGTACTAGCAGAACTCAGGAAAATTAAAAATTTCCTACTCATGGAAAGAGTTAATTGGTCGCCCAAAAATGAAAAATTATAAAAATCGGCCGGCCTGCTGCAAGTAGAGACCAGGACCGAGAAGACTTATGTTTGTAACTTTGCAAGAGACAGCAACAGAATATGAGCGCATAGACAATTGGGCGTTGCGTTTCCATTTTGTGTTTGGAACCCTGTTGTCGCTCGCGGATTATTTTGAGTAAAAGAGATCAAAATTTCCGCTCTTTATTTTATTACTCAATGGGTCCTAGCCAAGAATATATATACTTTATAGTATATATGCCTGACATATACATTTGTAAATAATTTAATAAATATGTATATAAAATAAAAATTAATGAGGCAACAAATTTGATCATGTTTTCTGTCTTTTCGAAAAATCTGTCTGTGAGAGGTAATAGACATCAAAAAGTATATATTCCAAGTTTCAAGGGTCTATGTTATCTGCTTCAGATAAAGTGTTAAGACTTTTGTGCCACGCCCACTGGGAGGCTGGTAACATATAACGATAACATATCGACACACTTTAAATCGCCAATCAATAAATGGTACATTTTACACACAAGTTTAAAGCTAGAGTTACAAAATTTGGCATGCATTGCGATCTGAACAGCGGCCAGTGGGCCAGCCCAAAAAAATGTGAATTGCCTGACTTCCCACAATTTTAAGCTAGAGCCTCGACATTTTGTATATACATTCTTGGTAACCTCCCCCAAAGACTGACACCGTGATATCCCAGCCACGCCCACAAGTAAGCCCCCAGCCACCCGCCCGTGAAATCCCACAGTTTTAGAGCTAGACTCCCCAAATTTGGAAGGTAGAGAATTGGTCACCCCCTTCAACGACCGATAAAACAAATTTAACGCCCACTTCCACTGGAGGCGTGTCACCTCGTGTCATAAATCGATATATTTGCCTCAGTTTTAAAACTAGAGTCATACATTTTTATACCCTGAACCAATTGAAAATGGGTAAAAAGGGTATAATGGTTTTGTGCAAATGTATGTAACAGTCAGAAGGAAGAATCTCCGACCCCAAATTATATATGTTCTTGATCAGGACGACGAGCTGAGTTGATTTAGTCATGTGCGTTTGTCCGTTCGCCCGTCCGTCCGTCAGTGTGAACGCAGCGATCTCGAAAACTACAAAAGCTAGAGACCTAAACTTTCCGACTATAGATTCTCCTAATCCATACGCGGTACAAGCTTATCATTTTTTTTCGATATCTTTCTCCGTTTCATTATTATCAATAAAAATCGATTTTAAGACTTGGTTTTCTTGGCATATCTCGAAGACTATAAGAGCTAGAGCCATTTTGCTTGATATGCTCATAAGTAATACGCAGGTTATGAATATTTCGGATTTTGGATACCTCCCCCATTCGCCCCCCATATCAAAGAAACGCTAATCAAATACTACAGACTTGCGCTTTGGTTTGTATATAGATTTTGATGCTCTTATTAGGCACTGACTATATCATATATCTTAAATATATCATAAAAATCATACTCTTAGTTTAGAAGTTATTCAAGAATTAATTTTCCGTAGTGGGGCCAAGCGCAGCCGATGGGTAAAGTACGCAGCTTGCTGCTCGCGTTTGTGTGTATTTGTGTGTTTGACTTTGTGAATGTGTGTATGAATGGAAAGAGGCATAAATGTATGTAGCATCTCGCCGCTAGGGTATCTCCTAGTCGGGCACACAGAAATAATGATCGCACAAAAAATCTATCAAATCCTTTTAACGTGGGGCGAGTAAACCGTGAAAATCCATATCTCCCACAATTTCATAGTTAAAGTCATCAAATGTGGTAAGCAGTTTTTTTATAACCTCCAATAATCACCCGTTACATTTCAAATTCAAGCTCAACCAATAAATTGAGGAAGTTACTTAAAATTTATTATTCCATATAAATCGCTTAATTTGCTCGTAATAATACATATACATATAAATATAATAAGTACATATACGTTATTATACCAGGTCAGGACCAGGCCCTTTTCTCTTTGCATTCTACCTTGGTGGCGCTGACTTTCAAGACGTCTTCTCACCTTCGTTTACGCACGCAGATTCCCGCTCGCAAAATATCGTCTTCAGTTGCTAAGCCCAAAAGCATTTAAGCTGCGCCAACGCCGTTGCATCGCTAAAAACGGAAGTCTTTCTTTTCCAAGTGTGAGAGTAAGTCTTTTCGGGTTTCACATACACCAGCACATGCCGCTCTCGAAGGTCTTTGCCGGTTCGCTCACGGCGCTCGTTATCGGTTCGCTCCCAGCTTAAATATTGCCGCTTTGATGACCATTCTGACTGCCAATATCGATAGACGGAAATCCCTATGCAACAAAACTTATTTGTAGACTGTCGCCAAATATCGAGGTTCGATGATTAACAAAATCTGTTTTCAATTCATTAACTGAGTTTATAGACCTGAAATACAAATGATACAAAAAGGTATTTTATCATTAACATAGTTAAATTGTTACACATAGAAAACAAACAAGTAAGAATGCTCTACTCAAGGAACTCAACTATAAGATACCCTGAACCTGAACTAACCAAATAGCATATAATATCTGTGTTGCCAGATAACTTTCTGATAGCGGACTGGTCTCTCTGCCGCTTTGTTTTTATTTTATATGGAACAGCTGATTGCGTATGTTTACCAAATGCTGAAATCCAATAAAAAATTAATTAAAATCGGTTGGCGGAATTATAAATAAAAATTCTTAGTGATAAATTGTGAAAAATACATGGTTTAGCACGTGGCTTACCATATCAATCTTTAATTGAGAATGGCAACTTCTTAAATAAAATGATCATCGATATAAAATGTGAATATCGATTATTTTCTTCATTTTCTTCTACTCATTTCAAGTTCCATCCTCAAAATATTTGAAAGATAGTTTTCGGAGAAATGTATGGAAGAAGCGAATGTCAGGCAGGGATTAGCTAGATATGTGCTTTGGTTTTTTTATTAGCCAAGTAATATGGGAACGACTCTTCATCGTGGTATTGGGGTATATTAATAAACATCAATACTAATCACCTTTTGACGAAGTAAAACTGACAGAAGTAATCCAAAAAATTTCTGATATCAAACAAAAACACCACTACACGAGGAACAATCTAAGAAATTTCGAATATTATAAAAAAAATACTAGGAAATACCCACTGGAGCCTCAACAAACTCACCTATCACAAATTAGTGACTCCCGTCAATTCGCAACGCGCATTTTGTCCGCTGGAGCGCCAAAATACACACACACACAAATCTATTCACTTATACCGAATTTCATATCGTAGTGAAATTGACTATTCTTAGAAATGGCCGAAGAAGAAGAAATTTCTGCAACAAACCCAACAAATTTCCAACAATGCTATTGAAATTAATAACAATGTAAATTCAATCTTTGTAAAAATGCCGTGTCCACAACTCAATTCAATAACCAATATTGAAATGTTTTTCACTAAACTTGAAAGTTGGTTTCAACTACAAGGATTAGGATAAATACAACAAACGAAGACCGCTTTACGAAGATTGAGAAACGTCTCAATAACAACGACAAGGTACTTCAACAAATCAATAGCAAACTTGGACAAATCCTCAACAACGATAAGAATCGGAGCAGCCGCAGCCGAAACCGCTCAATTAGCAACTGCAATTACATCAACATGCCAATGAAAAATAATACCCAAAATTGCTGGTATCACAACAAGTACGGCAGTGATGCACAGCATTGCAACTCTCCATGCTCTTTTAATCAAGTAAACAACACAAATGCAAAAAACTAGGTATTACCGTCGAAGATCAGCAAGGCAACTTCGGCGGACAATCCTTAGATGCCTTCCAACACCGTTCCCAACTCAGAGTGCATATGTACAGAATTTCAACAACTTATCGCTTATCGTCGACACTGGCGCAGATGTTTCAGTCATATACTGAATAATACTGAATTAAAAACATATGGAACAACTCGCCTCACGCTCGATCTTGGACTACGCCGTCCATTTACGTAGAATTTCATCATTGCTCACACAAAAATCCAAATCGTCGGATCTGATTTTTTAAATAATTTAAATTTACTTGTTTGCATCAGGAGTGGCAAACTTATTGACGGTCAAACACTCTTATCACGCCATGGCCCCTGCTTCCTGTAATCGTCAGCCAAGATTAAAACATTCAAAAAATCCTGCGAGCTTGCCCAACCCGGATAAACTTCAAGCAGCTAAAAGCGAATTTGAATTTTTAACAAAAATAGGTGTCTGCCGTCCTTCAAAAAGTCCGTATGCATCAAACCTCTACCAGACAAAATAAAAGCAATCTGCGAATTTCCATTGCCAAAAGTCGCCGAAGAACTTCGACGTTTTTTGGCCATGATCAATTTCCACAGAAGATTTTATCCCTAAAGCGATAGAGCATCAAGCACCCCTTGTTGAACTGATACCAGGCAACTAGAGAAATGGCACGACTCAAATCAATTGGACAAAAAAGACTATCGGACACTTCAAAGAATGCAAACGTTCTCTTGCAGAAGCAACACTTTTAGCACATCTTTTCGCACAGCTTTCGCCCAGCACTGCCGCAAGCAACATAGCTGTAGGCGCTGTCTTACATCAACATGTTAACAATTCAGTCCAACCAATGGGATTTTTCAGCGTTAAACTCACTGATGCACTACGCAAATATAGCACATACGATCGCGAACTGTTGGCAATATACCACAGTATCAAGCACTTTCACTACATGCTCGACGGCAGAACATTCGATGCCCGAACAGACCACAAGCCACTGGAATATGCGTTTTTACAGAAGCCTGAGCCTTTATTGGACAGTAAACAACATAAATTTTACATGTAGCCGGTATCAAAAATACAACTACAGACACACTCTCTCGCATTGCATCAGTGGAAAACCATATTATCGATTACAATCAAATTGTACACGTGTTGTCCGGAGCTAAAACAGCTTCTCAACAACAGCAACACATCCCTTCAACTTAAATTTGTCAACATTCCGAATACATCAACTAATGTTCTGTGCGACTTCTCAACTTCTTCTGTTTGTCCTTTTATACCACAACCACTCAGAAGGTAGATCATCAGCAAGCTACACAACATTGCCCATGGTGGAATTAGTTCAACAACCAAACTAATTAAGCAACGTTTTGTTTGGCCCTCTATGCACAAGACTATAGCTAACTTCGTCAAACACTGTATCCCTTGTCAAAAATCAAAATATACACGCCGCGTTCATTCACCACATCAACAATACAAACTGCCCACGCAAAGATTTGAGCACATCAACCTGGACCTTATCGGATAACTACCACAATCTGGACCATTTAGACATTGTTTAACCATAATTGATCGTTATACCAGGTGACCAGAAACAGTCGTAGTTGAGGATATACAAGCATTAGTCAACACATGAATTTCTCGCTTTGGAGGACCTGCACGCATCACAACGGATCAAGGACAACAATTCGAATCGAGATTGTTTCTCGAATTATCACAGCTCCTCGGCATTGACCATTTGCGCACGACACCATATCATCCTCAAGCAAAAGAAATGGCCAAACAAGCTGCAAATAATACTACTTGGTCTGCGCTCTGCTTATAAACCAGACATTCAAATTACAGCATTTACCGTTCGTTTCACAATATGAAGTCTAGGAGGGAGTACTGAGGCGATAGTCCAGCGGAACACCATTAACAATATTTTAATCGATTATTTTATGTATTTTGTAAATTCACTTAATATGGTCACACAGAAGCTTGTTTCTCTTTCGTCTTGTGATCGTCGCCAAATAGTGCACGCGCACTCTCGTAAATTTAAATAAATATTGTATTATGGTAACTATAGAAATTGCACCTCCGTTTAATTATTTGTCAGTCGACGTGAACTGACCACAGGATTAGAAAAGACTAACCTTGGCGAATGGTAGCAAAACTAACCAACCATGGGGTGGCCAAACCCATATTATGAATTGAACCACAGGCAGGGTGGGCGCGCGAGGTAGAAACATCGAAACCGATTTGTTGCTGTTTTTTATACCCTGTACCAATTGAAAATGGGTGAAAAGGGTATAAAAGTTTTGTGTAAATGTATATAATAGGCAGAAGGGAGCATCTCCAACCATAAAGTATATATATTCTTGATCAGGACGACGAGCTGAGTCGGTTTAGCCATGTCCGTCTGTCCATATGTCCATCTGTCCATCTGTCCGTCCGTCCGTCTGTCTGTCCGTCTGTATGAACGCAGCGATCTCGGAAACTACAAAAGCTAGAAACATAAACTGAACGACTATAGATTCTCCTAATCCATACACAGTACAAATTTATCATTTTTTTCGATATCTTGCGTTTCATTATTATCGATAAAAATCCATTTAATCACTTGGTTTTTTTGGCATATCTCGGAGACTATACGAGCTAGAGCCATCAAATTTTTTATTATTTGCTCGTATATATATTTCGGATTTTGGATACCTCACCCGATTTGCCCCCCATATCAAAACGCAAATCAAATACGACAGACTTTCCCTTTGGTTTCTTTGTGGATTTAGATGCTCTTATCAAGCACTGAAAATTTCATAACGATCATATTCTTAGTTTAGAAGTTATTCAAGAATTCATTTTCCATCGTGGGGGCAGGCGCAACCGATGTGTAAAATGCGCAGCTTGCTTTGTGCGTTTGTGTGTGTGTGTGTGTATGTGTGACTTTGTGAACGTGTGTATGAATGCAAAGAGGCTTAACTGTATGTAACGACAACTCGCCGCTGGGTTCAGGGTATCTCCTAGTCGGGGGCATTCGACTAGAGCCATCTTACTTTTTTTTTTCTTTTTACTTAACACACTTATTGGTCTAACTGCAACTTATATCGCAACTTATAGACGATTTGAAATATTTTGAAGCAACAAAATTGGAAAAAATTGGTATTTGGCATGCAGACTCTCAAAAAACTTTCGCAGATCAACTGCAACCAACATTTGAATGATATAGTTTCCTATTTTTTTTTAAATTTTGCGAGAATAATCACAATTACGGCATACTAAAATTTGCCTGCAAATATAAAAAGCGAGCGCGAAACGCGATCATTAATTTGTATACCCTGAAGCCATTGAAGCCACTGAAGTGAAACTAGTATATTGGGTTTGTGCAATGTCCATCATGCTGTCCGTCCTTATGTCGGTCTGTCCGTATGAACGCAATTTTTTTCGCCGGTATAGAAGCTAGAGGGTTTGAAATGTTGGATATATACTCGTGTATACCCTCGTCTGATAAACTGTTACGGGTTTCGGGATGCGCCCACTGGGATGAGGCTGATTGCTACACTACTTCAAATTGTTAGAATTTGCATGCGGTTGATTGCTGATTGATTTTGCACTTGTACATGTAACTTGAGTTGAGTTTTGTATAAAATGGAGCTAAAATTATTATTTTTAATTATTTGCATTCTCTGTCCAGTATATACATATACATACACACATAAATATACACATATTTAATACTTAACATAAATTAAACTGTGGCATAACAGTTCCATTACAGTACCAAAACATAAAAAAAAATAATTTCAACATAAGTAATGTTTATCATATGCACCAACCGCAGCGGTTTCTGTTTGCACTTTTCATCGCTAGCCACAGACTTCTGTTATGATCGTTTAGTTTCAATTCGAATTCTATGTTTATTCTTATTGGATAGGTTAGGGTATTAGATAACTGAACGCGTATTTCGTCAAAGGCGAAATGGTTGGTGTCGATGATGACTAACACGCTGTTAAGGTGACAGTTGTGATCGTGCAGAGGCAAACTTGTTTGTTTGGTATTTTATACTTGTATACTATTATTATTATTAATACACATAGTGCTAGGGGACATGTTTTCGTTGTTATTACACTGTGAACGAGTAATCGGCTGTCGGTTACACCCGACTGGAACGTTCTCACTTGTTTTTTCTTTGCATGTATTTTTTGACAATGCGGGCAATAAGTAGTTTAAATGAATTGAGCTGTTTCTTTGTGCATAACTGTATTTACGGATTATGTCAACTGATTTTTCATCACTTTAATCACTTTAATTTCGTAAAACATATATTCTTTTTGAAATTTGTCGCGAACAGCTGACTTTGATTTTGTGCCGTCTTAAGATGGCAGAACAAAACGAGACATTGTGAAATTAAGCGAAATAAAGAAAACTTTCAAATCTACCACCATCCGACATCAAATTAAAAATATTCAAGGTTGCAATATATATATTAAATCAGTATCGGATCTGATTTCACTTTGAATATATATGTTCCCAGATAACATTGTGATAGCAGACTGGCTATTGGCTTTGTTTTGATTTTGTATGGAACAGCTGATTGTGTATGTTTATCAAAACTTTAAATGAAATAAAAATGTAGTCAAAATCGTGTAGCTCGTCTTGTGGCTCTGGGGGGCAACCTCAGCTAGTACAGTATTTCCAGGGGTGGGTAACCTCAACTCCACCCGTAGAAGGTACAAAATACAAAACAACTCAACCTACACAACACTACATACGACATACGATCGCTAGGTATATACATACATACACACTAATGATCGGACGAGTTGGCAGGCCCGGTGTTATCGGTCACGACGTACCCGCCCTTCCTGCAACTAGCTGATTTAAATGTGAATTCCCGTTGCCCTTATATTGGAACTGACGTCCGACTTATTCCATTGCCACAGCGATTCTCCCTCCCTGACGCTTACTCATACGTAATTTTTTTGTTTCGCTTAAAATAAATCAAATATAAAATTTAATAGATAAACATTTTATGCTTAAATTAACAGTTTTGGCCACTAAATTGCGGGAAAATGTAATGGTTCAAGAATCGAGCAGGAGCGAAATCTAGCCAAAAATACATTAATAAGAAAGTTGATTTATGCCACTGTAATTAAGGCACGGCGCAGATATATTGTTTTGTTGCTTAAGGTTCCGTCAATCCCTATCCTACCCTATAGGAGCTCCAAAAAAGGCCTCCCCTCGATAAATTTCCGATCAGAGTCGCGATTGTGGCCGATAACTAAGTGGCCTGATAGTCAAATACAACAATCGGTTGACGGAATTATAATTTAGAAATTCTTTGTAAAAAGTGAGATAAATACAATCTGTAAACGAGAACGGCATATTCTCAAAAAAAATGCTTATCGATATAAAATGTGAATGTCGACACTTTTCTTCATTCTCTAAGCCCTGTTCGTCTGTCTGTCGATTTCAGAGACTACAAGGGCTAGAGAGCTGAACTTTTAATTTTTTATTCGTATATACCATACGCAGATCAAGCTTATTTCAAATTATAGTTAAATTGCCCCATTTTCTTATAATCAGTGTTTATTCTGTTTTTTGACCCGGTTTTTGGGCATATCTCAGAAACTATATGAGCCACCAAATTTTAGTTAAGAATACTATATAAATGTACTATAGTACATTAAGAATGCATTAAAACAAATTTCATCCAAATCGATTAAGAAACACAGAAGTTATTAAAGAAAATGTGGTGGCAAGCGCCAAGCGCCAACGTTTTCTGCATGCGTGTACACATATACATACATACATATGTATATGCACATTCTTTTTCAAACAGCCTTCTCAGATCAACTACAAAAACATTTAAACGATATAGTTTGTGAAAATTTTGAGATTTTCTATACCCTGAACCCATTGAAATTGGGTAAAAAGGGTATAATGGTTTTGTGCAAATGTATGTATCAGGATCAACAGCCGAGTCGATCTAGCCATGTCTGTCCGACTGTCCGTCCGTCTGTCTGTATGAACGCTTCGATCTCGGAAACTAAAAGAGCTAGAGACTTCAACTTTTCGGCTCTAGACTAGTCCAAGATCAAGTTTATTTCAAATGATCGATAACCCACACCGTTTTCCTAAAATCGATTTGGTTCGATTGCATATTTATATATACTGTAGCACTAGAAGAATCTACTGCATTAATATTCAACAAAATCGGTTAGGAACACACAATTTGACAATCCAATTGGCAGCAAGTGCTGCAATAAGTGCAAGGGATTAAAGTTTAGTTTTTTCAGTTCGCGTATACCATAGGCAGATTCAGGCTATTTAAAATTACCGATAACACGCCCCGTTTTCGTATTATCGATATTTATCGTTTTTTTTTAAATCCGGTTTTTGAGCATATCTCAGAAACTATAAGATGTTAAGCCACCAAGTTTAATTGAAAATGGGTAATAGTTCGCCTAATCCATACGCAGTACAAGTTTATCATTTTTTTCTCGATATCTTGCACCTTTTTATTATTATCGATAAAAATCGATTTTAAGACTTGGTTTTCTTGGCATAACTCGGAGACTATAAGAGCTAGACCCACAATATTTACTTATTTATGTGCTCGTAAAGGATACGCAGATTATGAATACCGCCCCTCATTCGCCCCTATATCAAAAAAACCCAAATCAAATACTGCAGACTTGCTCTTTGGTTTGTACATAGATTTGGATGCTCGTATTAAGCACTGAAAAATTAATAACGATCATACTCTTAGTTTAGAAGTTATTCTAAAATTCATTTCCATAGTGGGGCCAAGCGCAGCCGATGTGTAAAGTGCGCAGCTTACTGCGTGCGTTTGTGTGTATGTGTGACTTTGTGAATGTGTATATGAATGCAAAGAGCTTTAAATGCATGTAACGAAAGCTCGCCGCTGGGTTCAGGCTATCTCCTAGTCGGAGGCACCCGACTAGTCCCTAGATTGTTACCTCGTTTGGAGGTGTTTGATAAAGCAAATAAATCGATTTAATAGAAATGCCACTCCACCACTTATTACCGATTTTTGTTTTCAGGTACATATATCGATCGTTCAGATTACGGGATGTGTTTTTTTTTTTTGTGATGTTTGGGGGAGCTAATAATATATATATATATATATATATATATATATAATATATATTCCAAATATTTTGACTCTACCTCAAAAACTGTGGGAGATATAGGCATACACTTTCTTAACTTCGTAAACGATTTAATAAATTTTGTAAATGTTGCTTGATGTTCTTTTCGTATATCTAATTGATATTTCCAAACTTATTAGGCAATAAAAAACATTTTTTTTTTGCAGATGTTGAGCGGCCGATTTTGCTTGCTTGCCCAATTCGTTTTTCTTCATTATCAATTACTGCAATTATCTTTTTATACTTTGTGATGCGGATCGGTCTACGCCCGCCCTCAATTGTATTGAAACAATATTAAGGCATTGGAACCGTATCTTGAGTTTACTTAGTAAGTAGTATTAAGCCATTGGAGTGACATCTATATTATAGTGGTTTGTAAGGCACTAGAACTAGAAACAAGAAGCGTTGCAAAGCTGATAGATAATGTCATTGCGCAAGGAGTTTGCGATCAGCTGTCTCTCAGGCAAGAGAGCCGCTCAATGGTGAAGCGCTTCTAGGGAGAGGCGAGCCGCAGCCTGTCTGCAGAGGACAGTAATAATTAGTGTCGGACTGTCGAGGAGGACAGAAGTGCGAAATAGTCAAGGATAAGTATCGTATTGTCGAAGATAGAAGTGCCAAACAGAGAAAATGTTAGTGTCAGACTGTCGAAGAAGGAAGAAGTCCGGGATATTAAAGTGAAAGGAAAAGTACACGAGAGTAAAGGAGAGACGAAAGAGAAGAGGGACGCCAGGTATACGAGAAAAGTTTTATAAAAGAAAATATGCATGGAATTTGTGCGCAATTAAATTGAAGTTCTGGTGGCTAATAAATATTATCTGGACGTAAGGAATTTAAGGGATATTAATTTATTGGTGCTCTGTTACGGAGCCTGAATGGTTAGCGGAAGCGGTCGCTGGCCAGATTCAATTTTGGCTACTGGAAGTGCACGTTAACTATTCGTGGGCATTGCTAGGCGGCGTGCCTTTGTTAAGTGGCGTATGGGTGGACTATTCGCGGGCATTGTTAGGTGGCGTTTGCGTGGATTATTCCCAGGAACCGTTGCCCAGTGAATATTCCTGCCGTATACTCTAGTGTGTTATAGCAAAGGAAACTATTGTAGGGTATTATCGGGAAGTTCGTGGTTCAAGGTTACTGAATGGTTATTTCTGCACGGACCCTCAGCGTTACAGCGATTGACAAATATTCTTGTGAACAGATAATGGTCCGACTAAGATTTGTACCCAATCCTTTGCAACTACTTTACAAGTGGCGCCCGAGCAGGGACACTGGGGCGGAACGGAGCATGGCATAGTTGTGACATAAAGCCCCATTACTGAGTCACAAATATTAATAACCTTTTTGACATATAATAATAACCTTAATTAACGTAACGCGCATGTACAGTCGATGGCTACTGCAGCAAGCACAAGCAGGGAATTACACGCTTCACGACTGCACTTCGCTCATGAGCGAATGCAAAGTATAGCCACATACTATAGAGATGCTTAGATAGGGTATTCAAGGGAGTTGGATATATGCAACGTGTTGGAACACACGTGGGTATTTAGACAAACAAAGTACGGGAACATAAAATAAAATAATATAAAGCTATATGAGAAAATATATAATACAATTTAAAATGAAATAAAAAAAATTAAATAAAAAAAGGATAAATAAAATAAAAAATATTTATAAAGTCGAATAAAATTAAAATTAAGCTGAAATCTGAGTTCGCCAAGACAATTGGACACCATGGCTGCCGGTGATCTTGTCGAGGCGGGTGCGATCTTACGCCATAAATCAGATTTAGAGTTGAGTAGCGTTTTAGAGGAGAGGCCGTCAGGCCTCCATCCCTTCGTCGCTGCCGTAGCTTCACAGTGAATGTCTTATGCCGTTTTGGATGGATTCATGCCGCTTTCTAGATAGAAACTTCTAGATGAAGGATGATGAAATGAGGCAAAAGGCAGACGGTTCAGACTCAGATATGGCTGTCAAATGCGTCGTCGCTGGAAAATAAACAAATGCTCAAGGATCCAGCAGCCGGTACCCCCCGATTGGAAATAGGAGGCCCTGCGAGGCAGGCTGACCTCAAGAGGGGAATTGCAATGCTGGTAGAACGACGAAGTCTTGAGAAAGGAAAAAAGGCGGGTCGACAGTTAGCAAAGGAGTTACTCCGGTGACGGCTAGGTATCAGAGTGATACGCCATGTGCCGGGCTTTGCTTCACTGGTATAACTAATGGTCGTGGAATGAAGAACAGCAGTAAGCTCTGGATCTCCTGAAATAAAGTCTGACAGCTGCCCCAGCACTCGCGTGTCCCGATTTTTCCGTCTTGTTCACTCTTCGCCGACGCTAGTCGAAAACTATTGAAGGCTGAAATTAACTAGTCGGACACGGAGAAGGAGTGCTTAGCTATCGTCTGGTCAATCCTGGTCTGGTTTGACGTCATAACGGATCATATGGCGCTCAAATAGTTTATAACCTTAAAATCTAACACATATTTGCATGTCTGATTTAAAAGAAAAATTAAATGTCATTTGCATGTTATGTTTGAACATCAATATCTAGTTGCATAGTTACAGTTACAGTTACACAAACAGGGACACATATATTGCACCCATTGGCCAGCGCGACGCCTGCGCCGTTGCTTGGACTCCGCTCCGTTCACTTGCAGACCTTGGCCATGGTGTGGGTGAGTTTGTGTTCATCGGCGCCCACGACTTTGCCCAGTCTGCCCTTGAGCACGAGTGTGGGCATGCTGTGTACCTTGACCTTGAGGACGATCGCCTTGCTAACGTATTGGCGCGTCAGTGACTTGACCAGCTTGTCGATGTCCTTGGTGAGCCCGCACCAGGTGGCATAAAAGTCCAGCACCACGATCTTGTCCTCGGCCGCATCGATGCGTTTGTTGAAATCGTTAATGGAGCGAATGGCGGACATTTTTACAGTTATACGATTACGAAGACAATCACGTTACAATTGCTTTTTCTCAGCAGAAATGGCTGAACTCGATTGTGAGCCCATTCGCCAGGATCGCACGCTGCGCCCTGGAGTTACAGCAGTTCCATTCTGACGTGCACTACCGTCGAGGGAAACTGAACGTGGTAGTAGTAGTTATGCGTAAGAACCGATAACCGGAAACGAGTTCTTCAAAAATGCCAAAATGCGCCTACTGCAAGTCTGTAATACTTGATTTGCGACTTTTTTAATTTTTTTGATATGGATGGCGAATAGGGGCATGTATCCAAAATCCGAAATATTCATATTCTTCGTATCCTTTACGAGCACATATTAAGCCAAATTTGATGACGCTAGCTTTTAGAGTGTCTGAGATATGACATAAGATAAACCAAGTCTTAAAATCGATTTTTATCGATAATAATGAAACGGAGCAAGATACCGAAATAAAAAGATAAGCTTGTTCTGCGTATGGTTAAAGAGAATATATAGACGAAAAGTTTAGTTCTCTAGCTTTTGTAATTTCCGAGATCGCCGCGTTTATACAGGCGGGCGGACGGGCAGACTGACGGACATGACTAAATCAATTCAGCTCGTCGTCCTAATCAAGAATATATGCACTTTATGGGGTCGGATATTCTTCCTTCTGTCTGTTACATAAATTTGCAGTTCAGGGTATACAAAATAATTAGGACCGTCGGCACTTTACGCGAACAGCTGCAGCTTCTGTGTATCCAAAAATAACTTTTTTCGATGTGCCGAAAACCCAACTATTTTTTTATATTTTGGAATTGATCATATATTAAATTGAATATCCTTTGTCACAAAATTGTATCTCAGAAATTTTGGGACTATAATGTGCTTTCGCCCCTAGATTGTTACTTCGTGTAGAGGTGTTTTTGATTGATAAAACAAATAAATCGATTTAATAGAAATGCCACGCCCAGTATATTTTTTGGAGAGGTCACTAGCAATCTATATACCATATTTGGTGACTCGAGTATACACTTATCACCAATTTTTGTTTTCAGGTACATATATCGATCTTTCAGATTACGGGTTTTTTTTTTGTGATGTTTGGGGGAGCTTATAATATATATATAATTATATTTCAAAAATTTATGATTGTAAAAAAAATATAATTTTATTTAATCATAAACTCACAGAACAAGTCAAACCGAACTTATTCGTTGGATGACCAAAATGAAACTCAACTATTAGTAGACTGTTGACGAAGATGAAAACTTTTACTGCGTTGTTTGCATTTGAGGGTTCTCACGACTTAGAGTCTTGTAAGGCAGTATTGGTTTAATCTGCGTCTGCAGTTTTTGATCCTGGTGAGAATAACAAATGTGGATATTTTTGGATAAAGTGTATGTGGGTGTACATATGTTACTACCCCATCCATTAGAATTTAGCCTGTCCTCAGGCGGATATTTTTGGATTTTCTGTATTTACAATTTTTTTGTCTGGTGTATTGTAATTCTATTATTTGGTTTGATTGTTGGTTTTGTATATCTTATAATTATTTTGTTAGGAATATTTTTAAGTTTATAAGTGAAATATATCATTAGTACAATAATTATAAATTCCAAGTGATAGTTATGTTTGGTTCAATGAAAATGTTTTTAAAGTTTTTATGGGTCTTTTTATATCTACATTCTGTATTACCTGTATATAACTTTGGTTTGTGTGACAAAGTATTTTTCTAATAAAGTGTTAAAATGTTATTATTCTAATCTGGGTAAGATACAATTTTATATATTGGGGTTTTAATGATTTCGCGTGGGATATGAAAAATGATCAGTAGTTTGTTAATTATTGTATTTGCTTAAATTAATTTTCTTTTTCTTCTTGAATTTCGAATTGTAATAAGTTTTTTCGTATGCTAAGTTTGTGATTCTATGCTCTGTCTTGGCGATGTTGCAAATTTCGCAATCATTGATAATGTTGTGAATTAACTTTTGATAATCAGGATTGAATGTCTTCTAATTTTTTGCTAGTTTTCATGACTTTGGTTAAATTATTTGCGCAGATTATTTCTAAATAGGCATTCTGAAAAATTATGAAGTTTGCTTCATTTGTGAAGTAAATAACACTTTTCTTTGTGCATAAATATTTCTTTAGTTATGTATTAGTCATTTCTTTGTACTTAATTATTGTTTTTGTTTTATGAAAATAGTTTATTAATTGGACGTAGTTTGAGTCGCTTTTTATAAACTCTATTTGCTTGATATACAAATTGAGTGGTCTCTCTGTTAAGGAAATGTGACTTTGGCTATCTTCTTGGCCACTATGTATTGTTGCTAGTGTTGGTATTGAAACTACACTTTCTGAAATTTCACCAAGAAGGTTTTCTTCTATTTTTACTCTTGAAAGAGCATCGGCTACGTGGTTTTTTTTCCTGGTAGATGTTTAATTGTGTAATCAAACTTATTTAATTTGATTCTCCATCTCTGCAATTTCATATTTGGTTCTTTTATATTATTAAGCCATACTAATGGTCTGTGGTCACTTAAGATTTCGAATTTTCTTCCGAAAAGATATGATCTGAAATATTAAGTTGCCCATACTATTGCTAATAATTCTTTCTCTATGGCTGAATAATTAATTTCATGTTCATTAAGCATTCTGCTCGCATAACAAATGGGTTTATGACCTGTGAGAGGACAGCTCCTATAGTTATGTTACTCGCATCTGTGGTTAGTGAAAACGGTTTGTGGAAGTTAGGATATATGAGAATTGGGTCTGAGGTTATTAGTAATTTTAACCTTTCAAAAGCTGAAAAAGTTAGTGAAAACGGTTTGTGAAAGTTAGGGTATATGAGAATTGGGTCTGAGGTTATTAGTAATTTTAGCCTTTCAAAAGCTGAAATATAGGATTCCTCTTTGATATTGAATACTGCTCCTTATTTAGTTTTAATGTCATTGGTTTTACTATTTTTGCGAAGTTTGGGATGAACTTTCTATAAAATCCACAAAGTCCAACAAATTGTTTAATTTCTTTCATTGTCTTTGGTATTGGAAACTGTACAATGGCTTTGATTTTCTCAGGGTTTGGTTTGATACTTTCAGTTGTAATGATGTGACCGAGAAATTCTGTGTGCTTTCTCATAAATTCACATTTATCTAACTGTAGCTTTAAATTTGCTTCTCGCAGTTTTGCGAATACCTTTTTTAATGATGATATATGTTCGTCCAACGAAGTGGAGTAAATAATGATATCTAGATAGACCAAACAATCTTCCAAGAGATTGTACATACAACGTTGAAACGTTGCAGGTGCATTCTTTAAACCAAATGGCATACGTGTGTATTCGTAAGGTTCATGTTTAGTAGAAAACGCGGTCTTTGGTATGGAGCCAGAATCCATTTGGATCTGGTGGAAACCTTTAGCTAAAACAATGGTTGTGAAATATTGGCTTTTGCCTAGCTTATCCAATATTTCATCCATGATGGGTCAATTACTCATCGAAAGTTATGTTTTCCCGAAGCGTCACTTTTCTTTGGGACAATCCAAATGGGTATATAATTAATTATAAATAGGATCTTCATGTTTAGTTTGAATGACATGTTTTATAGTACTGGTGAAAGTCAATTTTTCACTTTCCCGATACTGAACATCTCGGTATTCAAATACAATTTTTTCCAACTTTTCTTTTTCTTCTTCATTGAGGTGTTCTAGCCTAAATTCATTTGATTCTTTTAATTCGTTTGCAATGGATAAATTAACAGGCATGTCTGACGTAACAGGCGGGTCAAGACATTTTATTTAGATTTTTTCTTCTCTAAAGTCGTCGTGGTTATATTTTATTAAAAACGGGAATCCGTTTAGCGTTACTATCTCTGTTTTGTAATCGATGTTTGCTTCGCATGCTTCTAAGAAATCTCTTCCTATTAATAGATCATAATTATCGGAAAATGTGTGTATAAAAAATGTTTGACGGGTTGGACAAAGTTTACTGCGTGCAAATTATGTACTTTAATTTTACTACTCCATTTATGCTATAGACTTTCAATGGATTTTGTTTTAACGGGTTATTAAAGAAATTCTTTTTGATTATATTTATTGATGAACCTGTATCTATTACGCACTTGAGTTGAGAATCGTTCATTATTAGACGTATGTATGGGTTTCTAAACCGTGCTCTTGGTCCGAGGCTGCTAGACGAAAATTTTCAGATGTGTCCATTTTAAATTAGCCACTTGTGCTTTCATTTGGCTGGCTTAGTGCGTTGGAAGAATGTGGTTTTTGTTGGGAATTCATTGGGTTTTGCATTTTGATTAAAATTCTTTTGGAATTCTTGAAATGTTTGTTGATAATTTTCGTTACCTTGGGGCTTATGATTTGTATGGTAATTTGGATTATAACCTTTTTGTACGTTAATTTCTCTTATCCCTACGGCTGTCATTATTATGTGAATTGTTTGTATTGTATGTATTGCTTGTAGTGTGTTGATTTCTTGGCTTGTCAGATGTAGTATTTTCATATAATCTTTCTCTCTGAGCTACTTGTTTCAATTTGGAAATTGAAGAAATATCGCATCTGGCTAATGTCATAAACGCTGCGACCGCTAACTTGTTTTTCGTGGGCTACACAATGCAAAGAACTTTCTACGTGATTCTTTTGCGGATATGAATTAAATACTGATTATCAGAAATGCTCAAGACACTCAGATCTATGATCTGGGATTGCAATTATTCGTTAATGATCACTAGTCACTGTTTACACATCCTATCGGCTGCGCCAATTAAATTTCGAGCAGTTATAATAGTAAAAAAATATAATTTTTATTTAACTATAAACTCAAAAGGAGAAACAATTCAAACGAACTTATCGAAATGATGAACAAAATGAAACTCAACTAGAGGGTAGACTGTTGACGGAGATGAAACCTTTTACTGCGTTGTTTTCAATTGAGGGTTCTCACGACTTAGGGTCTTGTGCGACAGTATTGGTTTAATCTGCGTCTGCAGTTTTTGGTGCTGGTGAGAATAACAACTGTGGCGTTTTTATCGCAAGAGGATGTTTATATTATTAAACTTATGAGAAGTGCCCAAATTGTTATTGCCACCATGGTTTAGAATTGAATATTGTTTACAATTGATTTTATGAGTAATTGAATTTGGACATGTGTAGGTATGTGGGTGTAAATTTGTTACCCCATCCATTAGAATTTAGCTTGTCCTCAGGCGGATAGTTTTGGATAAAGTGTTGGATTTTCTCTGTTTACAATTTTTTCGTCTGGTGTAGTGCTTAATTCTACTATTTGGATTGATTCTTTTGGTTCTGTATATCTTATAATTATTTTCTTAGGAATATTTTTAAATTTGTACATGAAATATATTATTAGTACAATGATTATTTTTATGCGTGTGGTTAGCGTATCTATTTGGAATGTATTATAGCTTTTTTCATGTTCTTGGATTATTTTCTTTGCTTGAATAAATGACAGGTGTTCAAGTCTTGTTATGTTGTTACTAACAAAGATAGTTTGTGTATAATCCATTATGCTGTTTGATATTAGTATGTCGTCTAATTGTACTGAACAATTAAACGCTTTAATGATGTTTTCACCTTCTATAGTTATTTTCCTATTTATACAATTTTGATTTAAAATGGTTTTCGGTAAATTCCAAGTGATAATTTTATTTGGTTTAATGAAAATGTTTTCAAAATTTTTATGGTTCTTAGTATAATTACATTCTGTATTATCTTGGTTTAAAATACCTGTTATTATTATTATTATTATTAATTATTAGCTCTTTTGTATTAACTGTATAAACTTTGGTTTGTGGAACAAAGTATTTTTCTATTCAAGTTTCTGTTAAAATGTTATTATTATCATCGGGTTAAGGTACAATTTTATATATTGGGGTTTTAATGATTTAGCGTGGGATATGAGAAATGATCAGTATTTCATTAATATAAGTTTGTAACAAAGTACTAGCTTTAATGCTTAGTATTTTTTCTGAGTTTACGTGTGACAATGTGTCGTGCTTTATCAATTTTGGATTACAAATTTCTAATCTAGTAAACTGCATTCCAAGTTCAATGTCTTCAGCATATTCTGTGAACTGTTGGATGTTTAAAATAAGTAAGATGGCTCTAGTCGGGCGTCCCAGACTAGGAGCGTCCCACAATGGAAAATAAATTCTTGAATAACTTCTAAATTAGTTTAGAAGTTATTCAAGAATTTATTTTCCATTGATACTCTTAGGAGTATGATCGCATGAAACTTGCAGTGTTTAATAAGAGCATCCAAATCTATGTACAAACTAAAGCGCATGTCCGTGGTATTTGATTAGGGGGGCGAATGGGGGGAGGTATCCAAAATCCGAAATATTTGTAATCTACGTATCCTTTACGAGCACATAATAAACTAAATTAATTGGCTCTATCTCTTATAGCCGAGATATGCCAAGAAAACCATGTCCTAAAATTTTTATCGATAATAATGAAACGGAGCAAGATATCGAAAAAATGATAAACTCGTACTGCGTATGGATTAGGAGAATCTATAGTCGTTTAGTTTAGGTTTCTAGCTTTTGTAGTTTCCGAGATCGCTGCGTTCATACAGACGGACAGACGGACGGACAGGCAGACGGACATTGCTAAATCAACTCAGCTCGTCGTCCTGGTCCAAAATATTTGTACTTTATGGGGTTTACCCATTTTCAATGGGTTCAGGGTATAATGAAAAGGGACAATTTCTCTTCTCCTTCGTCAAATTGGCTTAAGCTGTTTATAACCTCGATTCATTTATTAACAGCTTCTATTACTAAATTTAGTTCGTTAACTTGTATACTGTTTTCAGCTATGTTACTAATTTTGATATCTAATTCTTCCCTGTATTGTTGGGTTAGGATTACAAATAAATATTTGTAGGCTGTTCCTACCAAATTATACATTCCTCTTTTGCTTCTTTTGGCGATTTTAATTCCGTTCATTTCTCTATTTAACTTTTCTATAGAACATCGAATTTGAGATAAAATCTCTAATTCTTTGGTCTGTTTTATTAAATTTTTGTAGGTTAATTCTGTTTTGGTTATGTTACCTGTCAGGTAATGATATTCGTAATTGACGGGTAAATCTAAAGTGCGAGTTATAAAAAAATATCTCGTCGGGTTAAGATGAGTTGTCGTTTTTTGGGTACCTGGAATTATTGTATTTACTTATATTAATTTTCTTTTTCTTTTTGAATTCTAATTTGTAATGGGTTATTTTCCTGCCTCTGTTCTTTTCTTCACATTGATTGTTATCTATTTGAGTTATTTCTGCTGTTTTCTAAAATGGTTGGTTGTTTTGGACCTAACCAATGTGGCTTGTCTGTACTTAGTATCTACGTCGAACTTATTACGATTTTCTTTATTTCTTTATTTATTTCATTTGGGAAGTAAATTACACTTTTCTTTGTGCATAAATATTCTTTTATTAATTCTTTAGCGTATGTATGAGTCATTGCTTTGAACTTAATTATTGTTTTTGTTTTATGAAAATGGTTTATTAATTGGACGTCGTTTGAGTCGGTTTTTGTAAACTCTATTTGATTGTTATAATAATTGAGTGGTCTTTCTTTGGCTATCTTCTTGGCCACTATGTATTGTTCCTAAAGCTGGTATTGAAACTACACTTTCTGAAATTTCACCTAGAAGATTTTCTTTGATTTTTACTCTTGAAAGAGCATCGGCTACGTGGTTTTCTTTTCCTGATAGATTTTTAATTGTGTAATCAAATTCATTTAATTTGATTCTCCATCTCTGTAATTTCATATCTGGTTCTTTTATATTATTAAGCCATACTAATGGTCTATGTTCACTTAAGATTTCGAATTTTCTTCCGAAGAGATATGATCTGAAATATTTAGTTGCACATACTATTGCTTATAATTCTTTCTCTATGGCTGAATAATTAATTTCATTTTCGTTAAGCGTCCTGCTCGCATAACAAATGGGTTTATGATCCTGTGAGAGGACAGCTTCTATAGCTATGTTACTCGCATCTGTGGTTAGTGAAAACGGTTTGCTGAAGTAAGGGTATATGAGAATTGGGTCTGAGGTTATTAGTAATTGTATCCTGTCAAAAGCTGAAATATAGGATTCTTCTTTGATATTAATCACTGCTCCTTTTTTAAGTTTTAATGTCATTGGTTTTACTATTTTTGCAAAGTTTGGGATGAACTTTCTATAAAATCCACAAAGTCCAAGAAATGATTTTATTTCTTTCATTGTCTTTGGTATTAGAAACTGTACAATGGCTTTGATTTTCTCAGGGTTTGGTTTGATACTTTCAGTTGTAATGATGTGACTGAGAAATTCTGTGTGCTTTCTGATAAATTCACATTTATCTAACTGTAGCTTTAAATTTGCTTCTCGCAGTTTTGCGAATACCTTTTTTAATGATGATATATGTTCGTCCAACGAAGTGGAGTAAATAATGATATCTAGATAGACCAAACAATCTTCCAAGAGATTGTACATTCAACGTTGAAACGTTGCAGGTGCATTCTTTAAACCAAATGGCATACGTGTGTATTCGTAAGGTTCATGTTTAGTAGAAAACGCGGTCTTTGGTATGGAGCCAGAATCCATTTGGATCTGGTGGAAACCTTTAGCTAAAACAATGGTTGTGAAATATTGGCTTTTGCCTAGCTTATCCAATATTTCATCCATGATGGGTCAATTACTCATCGAAAGTTATGTTTTCCCGAAGCGTCACTTTTCTTTGGGACAATCCAAATGGGTATATAATTAATTATAAATAGGATCTTCATGTTTAGTTTGAATGACATGTTTTATAGTACTGGTGAAAGTCAATTTTTCACTTTCCCGATACTGAACATCTCGGTATTCAAATACAATTTTTTCCAACTTATCTTTTTCTTCTTCATTGAGGTGTTCTAGCCTAAATTCATTTGATTCTTTTAATTCGTTTGCAATGGATAAATTAACAGGCATGTCTGACGTAACAGGCGGGTCAAGACATTTTATTTAGATTTTTTCTTCTCTAAAGTCGTCGTGGTTATATTTTATTAAAAACGGGAATCCGTTTAGCGTTACTATCTCTGTTTTGTAATCGATGTTTGCTTCGCATGCTTCTAAGAAATCTCTTCCTATTAATAGATCATAATTATCGGAAAATGTGTGTATAAAAAATGTTTGACGGGTTGGACAAAGTTTACTGCGTGCAAATTATGTACTTTAATTTTACTACTCCATTTATGCTATAGACTTTCAATGGATTTTGTTTTAACGGGTTATTAAAGAAATTCTTTTTGATTATATTTATTGATGAACCTGTATCTATTACGCACTTGAGTTGAGAATCGTTCATTATTAGACGTATGTATGGGTTTCTAAACCGTGCTCTTGGTCCGAGGCTGCTAGACGAAAATTTTCAGATGTGTCCATTTTAAATTAGCCACTTGTGCTTTCATTTGGCTGGCTTAGTGCGTTGGAAGAATGTGGTTTTTGTTGGGAATTCATTGGGTTTTGCATTTTGACTAAAATTCTTTTGGAATTCTTGAAATGTTTGTTGATAATTTTCGTTACCTTGGGGCTTATGATTTGTATGGTAATTTGGATTATAACCTTTTTGTACGTTAATTTCTCTTATCCCTACGGCTGTCATTATTATGTGAATTGTTTGTATTGTATGTATTGCTTGTAGTGTGTTGATTTCTTGGTTTGTCAGATGTAGTATTTTCATATAATCTTTCTCTCTGAGCTACTTGTTTCAATTTTGAAATTGAAGAAATATCGCATCTGGCTGTCATAAACAATCTATCTGGTAGCTTCCTAGTTATGACATCTTTAATAGTATTATTCGTTGAGTTTGTGTACAAAATTATATCATGTTGATTATTTTCTAACATTAATTTGTTTTGTAATTAAGAAAGACTTATACTCGAATTCTTCTGCAAACATACGGATACTTCCGTTAAAATTGAGTCTTGTATTCGTCGATGAGGGCGTATCTCAGAGCTGCCCAGGTATTTGCTGCACATCTTCGGGATACCCTTGAGGCTGCTCCTATTACTTGCATTATATAACTCCGCATAGAACGCTGTGTTGTCTTACGTCTTTGGTTGAGTACAGTTGCATGATAAAATCAATTCTTCTGATGAATGAGCTGAGTGCTTCTGATGCTCCTTCGAAAGCTGGCACCTGCCTTATTTGGTTTCGAGCAGTTATAATAAAAAATATAATTTTTATTTAACTATAAACTCAAAAGAAGAAACAATTCAAACGAACTTATCGAAATGATGAACAAAATGAAACTCAACTAGAGGGTAGACTGTTGACGGAGATGAAACCTTTTACTGCGTTGTTTTCAATTAAGGGTTCTCACGACTTAGGGTCTTGTGCGACAGTATTGGTTTAATCTGCGTCTGCAGTTTTTGATGCTGGTGAGAATAACAATTGTGGCGTTTTTATCGCAAGAGGATGTTTATATTATCTAACTCATGAGAAGTTCCCAAATTGTTATTGTCACCATGTTTTGGAATTTAATATTGTTTACAATTGATCTTATTCAATTCAATTATTCGAATTTGGACATGTAGGTTTGTGGGTGTATGTTACGTCATCCATTAGAATTTAGCCTGTCCTCAGGCGGATATTTTTGGTTAAAGTGTGGGATTTTCTGTGTTTAAAATTTTTTCGTCTGGTGTATTGCTTAATTCTACTATTTGGTTTGATTCTTTTGGTTTTGTATATCTAATAATTATTTTCTTGGGAATATTTTTAAAATTATACATGAAATATATCATTAGTACAATGATTATTATTATTAGTGTGGTTAGCGTATCTATTTGGAATGTATTATAGCTTTTTTCATAATAAATAATAGGGGTTCAAGTCTAATTGAACTGAACAATTAAACGCTTTAATGATGTTTTCACCTTCTATAGTTATTTTCCTATTTATACAATTTTGATTTAAAATGGTTTTCGGTAAATTCCAAGTGATAATTATATTTGGTTCAATGAAAATGTTTTCAAAGTTTTTATGGGTCTTGGTATAGCTACGTTCTGTATTATCTTGGTTTAAAATTCCTGTTATACATTTATTAATTATTAGCTCTTTTGTATTAACTGTATAAACTTTGGTTTGTGTAACAAAGTATTTTTCTAATAAAGTTTCTGTTAAAATATTATTATTCTTAATTATTATATTATTAATATTATTCTTCTGGGTAAGGTACAATTGTAGATATTGGGGTTTTAATGATTTCGCGAGGGAAATGAGAAATGATCAGTATTTCATTAGTATTGGTTTGTAACTAAGTACTAGTTTTAATGCTTAGTATTTTTTCTGATTTTACGTGTGACAATCAATTTTGCTTTATCAATTTTGGATTAAAAATTCCTAATCGAGTAAACTGCTTTCCAAGTTCAATGTCTTTATCATATTCTGTGAACTGTTGGATGTATAAAACAAGTAAGATGGCTCTAGTCGGGCGTCCCCCACTAGGAGATACCCTGAACCCAGCGACGAGTTGTCGTTACATACGTTTAAAGCTCTTTGCATTCATACACACATTCACAAAGTCTCACATACACACACACACGAACGCACGAACTAATCTGCGCACTTTACACATCGGCTGCGCTTGTCCCCACTATGGAAAATAAATCTTAAATAACTTCTAAACTAATCGCAATGATCGCTATGAAACTTGCAGTGATTAATAAGAGCATCCAAATCTATGAACAAACTAAAGCGCATATCCGTAGTATTTGATTAGGGGGGCGAATGGGGGGAGGTATCCAAAATCCGAAATATTTATAATCTGAGTATCCTTTATGAGCACAATAAACTAAATTAAATGGCTCTAGCTCTTATAGTCTCCGAGATATGACAAGAAAACCAAGTCTTAAAATCGATTTTTATCGATAACAATGAAACGGAGCAAGAAAAAAATGATAAATTTGTACTGCGTATGGATTAGGAGAATCTATAGTCGGTTAATTTAGGTTTCTAGCTTTTGTAGTTTCCGAGATCGCTGCGTTCATACAGACAGAGAGACGGACATGGCTAATTCAACTCAGTTTATATATATATATATATATATATATATATATATATATACTTTATGGGTTTTACCCATTTTCAATGGGTTCAGGGTATAATGAGAAGGGACAATTTCTCTTCTCCTTCGTTAAATTGGCTTAAACTGTTTATAACCTCGATTCATTTATTAACAGATTCTATACTAGTAGGCCGTTCCTACGAAATTTAACATTCCTCTTTTGCTTCTTTTGGCGATTTTAATTCCGTTCATTTCTCTATTTAACTTTTCTATAAAATATCGAATTTCAGATTAAGTCTATAATTCTTTGGTCTGTTTTATTACATTTTTGTAGGTTAATTCTGTTTTGGTTATGTTACCTGTCAAGTAATGATATTCGTAATTGATGGGTAAATCTAAAGTGCCTGTTTGAAAAATTAAATAGCCATTTTTAGCTTGTATTGGGTTGATTTCTAAACTTTGACTTTGTGCATAATGTATAAAGTATATTAAAATAAAAAAATATCTCGACGGGTTAAGATGAGTTGTCGTTTTTTTGGTACCTGGAATTATTGTATTTACTTATATTAATTTTCTTTTTCTTTTTGAATTTTGATTTGTAATGGGTTATTTTCCTGCATCTGTTCTTTTCTTCATAATGTTTGTTATCTATTTGAGTTATTTCTCTAATTATGAAGTTTGCTTCATTTGGGAAGTAAATTACACTTTTCTTTGTGCATAAATATTTCTTTAGCGTATGTATTAGTCATTTCTTTCTAGTTAATTATTGTTTTTGTTTTATGAAAATAGTATATTAATTGGACGTAGTTTGAGTCGCTTTTTATAAACACTATTTGCTTGTTATAATAATTGAGTGGTCTTTCTGTTATGGAAATATGACTTTGGCTATCTTCTTGGCCACTATGTATTGTTGCTAAAGTTGGTATTGAAACTACACCTTCTGAAATTTCACCAAGAAGGTTTTCTTCTATTTTTATGGTCACTTTATTTTTATGGTCACTTAAGATTTCGAATTTCCTTCCGAAAAGATATGATCTGAAATATTTAGTTGCCCATACTATTGCTAATAATTCTTTCTGTGAGGCTGAATAATTAATTTCATATTCATTAATTATCATTGACCATTTGCGCACGACACCATATCATCCTCAAGCAAATGAAATGGCCAAACAAGCTGCAAATAATACTACTTGGTCTGCGCTCTGCTTATAAACCAGTCATTCAAACAGCAGCATCAACCGTTCGTTTCACAATATGAAGTCTAGGAGGGAGTACTGAGGCGATAGTCCAGCGGAACACCATTAACGATATTTTAATCGATTATTTTATGTATTTTGTAAATTCACTTAATATGGTCACACAGAAGCTTGTTTCTCTTTCGTCTTGTGATCGTCGTCAAATAGTGCACGCGCACTCTCGTAAATTTAAATAAATATTGTATTATGGTAACTATATAAATTGCACCTCCGTTTAATTATTTGTCAGTCGACGTGAACTGACCACAGGATTAGAAAAGACTAACCTTGGCGTATGGTACCAAAACTAACCAACCATGGGGTGGCCAAACCCATATTATGAATTGAACCACAGGCAGGATGGGCGCGCGAGGTAGAAACATCGAAACCGATTTGTTGCTGTATTTTATACCCTGTACCAATTGAAAAGGGTCTGAAAAGGGGGTGAAAAGGGTATAAAAGTTTTGTGTAAATGTATATAATAGGCAGAAGGAAGCATCTCCAACCATGAAGTATATATATTCTTGATCAGGACGACGAGCTGAGTCGATTTACCCATGTCAGTCTGTCCGTCCGTCCGTCTGTCTGTCCGTCTGTATGAACGCAGCGATCTCGAAAACTACAAAAGCTAGAAACATAAACTGAACGACTATAGATTCTCCTAATCCATACACAGTACAAATTTATCATTTTTTTCGATATCTTGCGTTTTATTATTATCGATAAAAATCCATTTAAACACTTGGTTTTTTTGGCATAACTATGAGACTATACGAGCTAGAGCCATCAAATTTTTTCGGATTTTGGATACCTCCCCCGATTTGCCCCCCATATCAAAACGCAAATCAAATACGACAGACTTTCGCTTTGGTTTCTTTGTGGATTTAGATGCTCTTATCAAGCACTGAAAATTTCATAACGATCATACTCTTAGTTTAGAAGTTATTCAAGAATTCATTTTCCATCGTGGGGGCAGGCGCAGCCGATGTGTAACGATGTGACTTTGTGAATGTGTATATGAATGCAAAGAGCTTTAAATGCATGTAACGAAAGCTCGCCGCTGGGTTCAGGCTATCTCCTAGTCGGAGGCACCCGACTAGTCCCTAGATTGTTACCTCGTTTGGAGGTGTTTGATAAAGCAAATAAATCGATTTAATAGAAATGCCAATGTTTTCAGGTACATATATCGATCGTTCAGATTACGGGATGTGTTTTTTTTATGTTTGGGGAGCTAATAATATATATATAAATATATATATATATATATATATATATAATATATATTCCAAATATTTTGACTCTACTTCAAAAACTGTGGGAGATGTAGGCATACACTTTCTTAACTTCGTAAACGATTTAATAAATGTTTGTAAATGTTGCTTGATGTTGTTTTCGTATATCTAATTGATATTTCCAAACTTATTAGGCAATAAAAAACATTTTTTTTTTGCAGATGTTGAGCGGCCGATTTTGCTTGCTTGCCCAATTCGTTTTTCTTCATTATCAATTACTGCAATTATCTTTTTATACTTTGTGATGCGGATCGGTCTACGCCCGCCCTCAATTGTATTGAAACAATATTAAGGCATTGGAACCGTATCTTGAGTTTACTTAGTAAGTAGTATTAAGACATTGGAGCGACATCTATATCATAGTGGTTTGTAAGGCACTAGAACTAGAAACAAGAAGCGTTGCAAAGCTGATAGATAATGTCATTGCGCAAGGAGTTTGCGATCAGCTGTCTCTCAGGCAAGAGAGCCGCTCAATGGTGAAGCGCTTCTAGGGAGAGGCGAGCCGCAGCCTGTCTGCAGAGGACAGTAATAATTAGTATCGGACTGTCGAGGAGGACAGAAGTGCGAAATAGTCAAGGATAAGTATCGTATTGTCGAAGAGGATAGAAGTGCCAAGCAGAGAAAATGTTAGTGTCAGACTGTCGAAGAAGGAAGAAGTCCGGGATATTAAAGTGAAAGGAAAAGTACACGAGAGTGAAGGAGAGACGAGGAACGCCAGGTATACGAGTAAAGTTTTGTAAAAGAAAATATGCATGGAATTTGTGCGCATTTAAATTAAAGTTCTAGTGGCTAATAAATATTATCTGGACGTAAGGAATTTAAGGGATATTAATTTATTGGTGCTCTGTTACGGAGCCTGAATGGTTAGCGGAAGCGGTCGCTGGCCAGATTCAATTTTGGCTACTGGAAGTGCACGTTAACTATTCGTGGGCATTGCTAGGCGGCGTGCCTTTGTTAAGTGGCGTATGGGTGGACTATTCGCGGGCATTGTTAGGTGGCGTTTGCGTGGATTATTCCCAGGAACCGTTGCCCAGTGAATATTCCTGCCGTATACTCTAGTGTGTTATAGCAAAGGGAACTATTGTAGGAAATTATCGGGAAGTTCGTGGTTCAAGATTACTGAATGGTTATTGGTTAATTCTGCACGGACCCTCAGCGTTACAGCGATTGACAAATATTCTTGTGAACAGATAATGGCCCGACTCAGATTTGTACCCAGGCCTTAGGAACTACTTTACACTTGGCGCCCGAGCAGGGACACTGGAGCGTAACGGAGCATGGCATGGTTGTGACTCAAAGCCGCGGGCGCCGGTAAGGGCAACGAGAAAGAAAAGTCCAAAAAGCGAACGCCAACCCAAAGTAAGCGCATGTACAGTCGATGGCTACGCTTCACGATTGCGCTACGCTCATGAGCGAATGTAAAGTATATAAGAGATTGCAATGTAATGGAACCCAGGAAAGGCAGGCAGCAGCAATATTCACTTTTACGTATAAGATCAATGTGTTGGTTATTGTATACATGTATATGAGTAAAGGGCACGTGGCTGAAACCCCTTAGGAAAATCGTTGCGCAAAATTATGCGTATGTATGTACATACGTGTGCATATACATAAGCTATAAAATATGCCTGTGCGCGAAATATGTATGTATGTAAGACATGCATGTATGTATGCCCTTATTCTTAGATCAAATATCAAATATGCGTTTTACATACATATCACACATTATGCAAAATTTTGAACAAGTTTTGTTTTGAGAATACTTTAAAAACTGCTTAGTCTTCTAAAACTGCTAAGATTGAAGACGCCGATGATTGTTTATATAAATTACCTAATTTAAATTTAATAAAAAATGTTGAATATTACCTATGTATCTTTAATATATTCCTTTAGACAATATATGTATAATATATATATTTAAATAATATTTACTTCATTTTAGTTTCTTTACTATAATCAAAAATACGACCATGCAATAAACATACATAAGCTGGTCAAGGTTTTCATTCACTTTACATATTGTATACTGTGCAGCAAACGCTATACTCATAATGTTATTGTATAAGTAAGCATAAGTGAATGAATTTTCTAATACAGTGACATCTACAGTATTCATTACAGTATTCAGCATTCAACAGCAAAATGTGCATGTTGTTTTACAGTGAATGTCTTATGCCGTTTTGGATGAATTCATGCAGCTCTCTAACTCGAAGGACGATGACGTGTGGTAAAATGCAGACGATTCAGACGCAGATACGGCTGGCATATGCTGAAGGTGAAAGTCGGACTGGCAGGGCGTACAGTAGAGATGACATTGCTCATTATGGCGTAGTTGTTGGATCAGTTGATCCTGGGCATGGATTTTCTATGCGCCATCGGAAAGAGGATCCAGTGTGGTCATGCGAAGTTAAGGCTGATGACGGGAAGGGTGACCGAATGCCAAACGCGGCGAGACAGGATCCCGCCCTGTGGACACCCTTTGACCGCTCGGATGCGGACAGTGGTGGCGTTCAGTGAAGATCTAATGTCTCTGTGCATAATCATTCCCTATATCCAGGTAATAGAGAAGGAGTCAGCCCCCCTAGATGCTAACGCCCTGGTTATTGACTGATAGCCAGTGTTGTCGAAGGCCGCCTTCGACGTCTAGGTAGGAGCACAAAGCAATTTCCTTCGCCTCGAATGTGTTTTCAATCTTACTGACTATCTGATGTAGAGCGACCTCTGTCGATCTGCCTTTGATATAGACGAATTGTGTATGGTGCAGGAGATTGGTATCTTGCAATCTGCACTGGAAATGCAAGTCCAACACGCGTTCTGCGGTCTTAAGCAGAAAGGATATAACAATAATTGGTTGATCCAAGGGACGGTTCCCTTGCTTGGGAATAGAAACCACATTTACCTCCCCTCAAAATTGTGGAATGTACCCCCAGCAGCAGGTCTAGCATTTCCCGTCGATCCTGTGTGTAAGAACCATCTGTTCTTTTTAGGAGCCCCACACCATTAGATGACCCTCTGGCCAATACCTTTTGCAATCTCGCTGCTTCTGGAAGTGACTCCACACTTTCGCAGTAGGTGCGCCAGGTATTGCGTTTGGCGCGTCTAATGGTATTATTATACTCAGTGAGTGCGCATCTGTATGTGTCCAATAAGTATCTATTTGAATTGGCCCACATTCATGATTCTATCTAGCGCGTGGAGTTAAAGCAGGCAGCAAGTTGATCAACTTTCGAAGCCACTAAGGCTTTGTCCAAGTCCCAATTTGTAAAAGAGTGCCGATTGGCCTTGGAGATCAAATCTGTTGTGCTGGCGATCTGAAAGAGTGGTCTCATCGGTAACACGCCAATTTTTAATGAAATCGGACAAGGAACCCCTTTTGTTGACATCACTACTACCCCAGATAGTGTGGTAGGCGTTGGCGTCACAGCCAATGACTAGCTGTTTGCTCGTCCTTCGGCAGAAGTCAACAAACCACTGAACCTCCGTCGGCGGTGCGTCGTCGGTGTCGCCAGTGAAATATGCAGACGCCCCTACAATTTTCTTCGCTCCTTCTACCGTAACCACCTTAATGGTTGACAAAACTAGGACCCTGCAGATAAACTTTGTTAGACGGCAGTGCCTTACGCTTTTATCCAGAAGGATAGCTGCGCGAAGCGCTTCACCCAATCGGTCATATAACAACTTACATGAGCAGCAAGTTAATCCTCGGACCTGGCCACCATGGTTCTTGGAGGAGAGCCAGTTTGATGTTTTCCTCGGTGAAAATCCTGCACATGATGGCCGACATTCCTCTAGCGTGGTGCAGGTTCGCCTGAAGCACCTTAATTGTGCTCTTTTCTGCTTCGCGGAGTGTTGGACTAGGCTAGTCGTTCCCACGAACACCCTTCGGTAGCTTTGACGCTTTGTACCTAATTGTACTTTGCGCCGAGCCAGTGTTTGTTGTTGGAGCAGCAGCAGAAGACACAACGACTGTTGCTCTAGCGTCCCTCGTAAAGGGACCGGCGCTGCTCTTTTCCTTAAATGCCGTGTTCTTAAGGATTGGTCTGGTCCTGCCAAAACAGTACCAGACTTTTCCGCCGCACTTAATCAGCGACTGCAGCGACGCGTTATCCACCATGCTGCACAGCCCCCCTTTGGCTGGTGCTGAAGTCGTTCTGGGGAACTGGCTTTCCTCCAACAGCTCAACTGAAGTTGGCTGAAGTTCGCCCTGACCCACTCGGCTACGTTGTTCTCGGAACACCACCCTCGAACTTTGGCTTCACACCTGGCGTCACACACGTCAGGGTGGACGATAAGATCGCCGCCTTTAGCGTTGCTATTTGCTCTGCTGTCAGACTGTACGACGGCGCTGTTGACTCTGAATGAGTATTTTTCGGTTTCTTTGACAAACCGAGCTCCGGAGACTTTTCGTCTGAGCGACTCCTTTTGACCTTGGCGTCAGCGGGGGGCACCTGTGCAGCTTTCAGAGCAGCTGCTCTGGGGAGCCTTTTCGCGATAGCTGCCTTGAACAGCTTGCAAATTTGATCAATCTGACAATCCAATTGGCAGCAAGTGCTGGGGATGAAAGTTTAGTTTTATAAGTTCGTGTATACCATAGGTAGATTAAGGCCGTTTTCGTTCTATCGATATTTATCGGTTTTTTAATCCGGTTTCTTGAGCATATCTCAAAAACTATAGGAGCTAAAAACACAAAATTTAGTTAAATATGTGCTCGGTAAGAATACGCAGATAACAGATATTTCGATTTTGGATACCTACCCCCATTCGCCCCCCATATCAAAAAAAAAACGCAAATCAAGTACTACAGACTTGCGCTTTGGTTTGTACATAGATTTGGATAATATTAAGATATAGGAGCCGCATTTTGAAATATAATTAGTAAGTCGTAGTATTAAGGCATTGAAGCCGTGTATGTATTATGAATAATTAAAAATAGTATTAAGGCATTGGCGCGGCATCTAAATCATAGTGGTTTGTAAGGAGCCAGAAACAAGAAGCGTTGCGTAAATGATAAATAAGTAGAGCAAAAATAAAAGGGCAGAGGACGACGAGACAAGCGCACGAGAGTGCAGGCGGAACGTAGGAGAAGAGGAACGCAAGGCAGACGAGATAAATTTTCTAAGAGAAAGCAAGGAAATGGAACTCAATTAAATTGAAGTTCTAATGGCCAGTAAATATTATCTTGTCGTGAGAACTTAAAGAGATATCCATTTATTGGATACGCCCACTGGGGGCGATAAATTTCTAATATATTGGGGCGAGTAAGCCGCGAAAATCTAGATCTCCCACAATTTTGAAGTTAGAGTTGCCAAATTTAGTAAGCAATTTTCTGATGACCTTTTCTAAATATTGAGCCGAGAAATTTCGGCAACGCCCGCCCCACAAATTACAAAAAACGATATTTTTCAAAATAAAAATATGCTGTAATAACTATATATGAATGTAGAAATTATAATAACTTTTTATTTGTCGTTATTAACGATGCCCTTTTCTCGAAGATCCAAAATGAAGTGAGTGTTGCTTGCAATGCCGTAAAATTAAGGAATGTCTCCACATACGAAACATGGCACAAAGAAAACTTAAGATAACAGCGAAATTTGAGTTGCCAGATTGCTACTTTGTATGAATAATTATATATTAAACAATTTTCTAAATCTTAAATACTAGTGAATCCCAATGAAGAGATTCAGCCGTGATCCTTGGCACAGCTAAGACCCTTCGTCAGGACTTCTGCGAGCATTCGTTCCGTCTGCATGTATTCTGCTTGGATGTTGCCACTCTGATGCTTCTGTTGGATAAAGTGATGGCGCACATCGATGTGTTTTGTGCGTGGGTGAAAACCAAAACCTTTAACCAATTTTTGACCGCTTTGGTTATCGTTGAAGAGTCATATTGAATCGCATCTCCTGACAATTCGATTGATAATGTCTTTCAAATATAAGGCCTCTTTTGGCACTTCGCTCATTGCCAAGTATTCAGACTCAGTGCTTGACAATGCGACAGAGCAATCAGTCATTCCAAATCTGTTCAATATGGTATTGAAGTATCTCTCGTGTTATATGAATATGCGATGCTCGTTTAGATCTTGCTTGAACTCTATGCCCAGACAATTCTTCACTGGACCAAGATCTTTCATCTCGAAGCCTTTCCAAGAACCTCTTTGGTCTGATACAACCAATCCGGATAATTTAAAGCTAACAGCAAATCTTTCACGTAAATAGTTACTAGAAGAATCTTCTTATCAATCCGTTTAACAAATAGGCACGGGTTCTGCTTTGTGTTTTCTTCAGAAAACAGACAGAATTTTTCATTGGTTTCATTGCTTCACGCCATTCCAGTGCTGTCTGCGAATATTCTGGGCGTGGTGAATTCTGCTTTGTTCCAATTGAGTTGCCTGATTCCAATTATTTCATGAAACAATTGAAGCCCGCTGGTACATTCATGTACACGCTCTCTTCGGGCTCGCCGTTTAGGTAGGCTGTGACCACGTGCATTTGATGCACTTCCAAACCAAGCTCTGCTGCCATTTCCACCAATAGTCTAACTGATGTAAATTGTGCTACAGGTGAATACGTCTCATGAACATCCTCTCCGGGTCTTTCCAGAGACGGGGCAAGCATCTTTTGTACGAAATACCATTCTGTTACCTATAATCTTTCGAACTTTAGAACGCTCCATCTGCCATGTGTTGTTATGAATTTGTGCCTGAAACTCATTTTCAATTGCCCTTGCCTAATTAATGCCGTCCTCGCAGTTTATCGCCCCTCTAAACGTAGTTCGGTCATCTGACGTAGCCATGGATGCCATCTCGCATTCTTCGAACGTTTCATTTGAGCTGTTCTCTTTATCGCTGTAGCTGTTGTGACCTGTTGGGTTGGTGGTTGATATATTTTGCGTGGCCTGCCACGTTGACCTGTCCTCTCGAGTTTTGGACGCCCTCTGTCATGCTGCTGCACAAGTGGCTCCTGGTAAACCCGTTTTGTTGTGGCGTATGACGGGTTGTTAGGCGTCTGTGGATTCCATTCGCATGCATGTAGTTGTTTAACTTTGTCCCGTTGTCTTATTGTAGTGTTTTTATCTTCTTACTCGTGAAGTTTTCTGCTGCAGCTTTATATGCCTTAAAAGCTTCAAATACATCTGGCTTCTGTTTGAGAAAATGGACTTCTCAGTGTCGCGAAAAGTCATCTATAAAAGTTATGAAATATTTACAATCTACCACAGATTGTGCACTATTTTCAGTAATTCGGTTGTACGTATCTCTTTTGCGTTTTAGTACTACTTGTAGTTTGCTTTTCGCTTACGCAAATTTTGCATTTCCTTAGGTTTTCTTTCTCACTTATTTGCATACCGTAGGCTTTACCCACTTAACCATATACTTAAAATCGATTTCGTATAAATGGCCCATTCGATAATACCACATATCAAGATTATTTTTATCAAGATGCATTATATTGCTCACTTGATGCTTTTCGCCATTCACGTAATACTATTTTCCATATCTTTGCGCACGTAGCCAGATCTCAGTATTTTTTATAATTAATGATTCTTCGAAACCATTGTGTGTGATTTTGGAAACGGACATCAGACTTTGACGCAAATGAGACATATAGAAAACCTCTTTCAATGTGACGTCTGTCTTTTGCTGCTATTTTCTAACGGCGATTTTAATTTCACCAAAACATCGTTTGTCTTTGTGGTATTCTGATTAGCTAAATGCAAAGTCTTTTCGAGTTTTGTCACATTTTCGTACATGTTCGCATTTCAGCTCAAATGCGCTGTACAACCACTAGCGATCATTGCGTTATGTTCGTCAATGCCTCCTTTTGTTTTACGCGCTTGCGACTCTTCCAGAATTTTAACACGAAGCACATCAGGATTTGGCAAGTCATCTTGTGTTTCCATCGCATATTGAAACATTTCGTACGATTCGGGCAGATTATATAGCAACAAAATTACTTGCAAATAATTTCCAATAGCGACACCTATTTCTTCTAATTTTTTCACGACACCGAAAAAATTGTTTACGTGTTGACGCGCATCATCGGTTTCATTCATACGCGACAATGCCACTCGTTTCAACAGACTTGCTTTTCGCACCGGCCACTTTGATTAAAATGTGTCTTGCAATTTCAACCAATATTCCTGTGCCGAACAACAATTTTCAATTATAGCCAACTTCGATGGACTATTTGACAATAATATGCGCGCCTTCTCATCGTATGTTTTCAAAACAGTTTGATCTTCCGCATCAGTTTGATTTTCGATCCGTCGACATACTGCCATAGTTCGTTCTTTACTAATAATACATCTGCAATTTCCACGTGTCATAGTTCTCCGCACACAACAGCTCTATTCTGTTTATTAAACACACCTGCCATTTTACACGACTGCACACTATATATATTGTCCACGCTTTTTTTAATTTTTTATCACTGGGCCCATAACCTGTTGCAATAACTGGGTGCACAGGTTCTAATAGCGTTTAAGAAATAAAGTAAAGATGTAGGTTTATATGAATGTGGAAATTATAATAACTGTTTATTTGTCGTAATTAACGATGCGCTTTACTCGAAGATCCAAAATGAAGTGAGTGTTGCTTGCTTTTCCGAAAAATTAAGGATTGTCTCCACATACGAAACATGGCACAAATAAAACTTAAAATAACAGCGTAATGTGAATTGCCAGATTGTATGAATAATTATATATTAGAGTCACATTTCAATAAAATAATTATTAAGGCCGCTTTTGGCTATTTTAAGCTATTATTATATGGTGAACGAGTATTGAGCTTGTTCCCGAATATTCATTATTGACCTGTATGCCTATGATATGAAATTGTGCATTTCATAGAAGAATATGGCTTGGAGTAATCTGTTACAAGCGGATATTTACGCATTTGAGTCTTGGTGTCAAGATAACATATTAAATCTTAATTGCTCTAAGAGCAAAGTAATAACTTTTTATCGAAGCTCTCTTCAAATGTTTCCGTACAAGCTAGGTAGCATACTGCTTGAACGACTAAATAATACCGATAAAGTTATTAATGACCTAGGCGTCGTTTTTGATCATAAACTTAAATTTGACTCTCATGTTACGACCACAGTCAACAAGGCTATAACTATGACTTGGGTTAATCAAGAGATGGTCCAAGGAGTTTGATGACCCTTACACGACAAAGACTCTCTTCATATCGCTTGTGCGTCCCATTCTCGAGTTTGGGTCATGCGTATGGTCTCAGAACCGAATTGAATCGGTACAAATACAATTTTTTTGCCTTTCGTGGTCTAAATTGGGTTCCTAATGCTCGGTTGCCATTATACCCAAGTAGGCTCTTATTGATAAATCTCCCTTCTCTAACAAATCGGAGAGCTATGCTTGGCGTAATCTTTGTCCATAATTTTATTACTGGCGTAATCAATTCATCAGAGAGAGATCTCAGCTTGCGAGTGATTGACGTGCTTTATTTTGTACTCCAAAACTTTTATTCATCGTTACATTAATTAACCTCCTTTTATTTTGCATTTTATCTTATTTTGTGCTTATTTAAAAAGCTTTAATTTTTCTGTGCAAAGTGCTTTCTGTTGTGCATTGTTAGTTTTTATTTTATTAAATCAATTTAACTAAAACGGCGTCAGTACTGTGTTGTTGTTAGTGTCTGTTTTGTTAACTGTTTACATATTTGGCGCTTCTCTGTGCATTGTTTATGTGTTCTTTTGCATCACGCAATTTTTTTTTTTTGCTTTCGTTTCTTACAAGAATTGTTTGTAAAAACTTCTTTCGTTTGAGCGTTTACTTGCTCTATTGTCGTGTGCCGTATTTCGTCTGCTTTGTGCTCTCGCACCAAAAGTAAATTTTGTTTGTTTGACCCCTGTTGTCAATATGTCGTGCTGCAAAAAATCTTGCACAGTCAAGCAGGCTGATAATTCTGCACCACCGCAATTTGTTAATTGCTGGTTGTGTAAAAATATGATGCATGCGAAAGGTGCCGGTCTCACTGGGCGTGATAGTGATAAATTATTCGCTATGGTCAAAAAGGACTGTTGTGGACTACGCTGCTAATGCCAGTTTCAAATTGATTTCTCCAAAATGTATTATTTTGTGAGAAATCAATTCAATTCAACCTCTTAAAACTTAATAATGTCGCTAAGCAGCTTTCGAGTGACTTTGACTCGGGCATCCAATTGCTTACAAATTATAAATTGGATCTCCCCCTAATCACCGGTTAGAGTCTCAGTTTTTAAGTGTTCCCTCTCCCGTGCCCCCTAAATCTGCCCATCCACCTTCGACAGTATTGGATACGCCTCAACGCTTGGACGTATCCCCAGAGTTGTCTTTATCGCCTTCTCCAAGCTATTGTCCGCTTACCCCTCTGGTTCCTGAAGAGCTGCCCATTGACCCAATTATTGAGGCGACTCTGATCAATAAGCCTAATACTGCACTTGCAGATCCTGGTCGCAGAGATAGACCCTCGCGAAATTCAGTCCAAGCTTCAAGCAGCAATCATACTGCAGTCTCTACACCGCCTGCTCCTACTTTAACAGTGGTTTAGCCTCGCAAACAAGTCTTTTTGTCCAAGCTTTCCTCGGACACAAATTGTTAGTCATTGGCAGCTAATATCGCTAGTAAATCTTCTGCAAGTGTAACAATTAGCAACTTCCATTTCTCCACTTCTCGAGAAATATCCTCTTTTAAAATTAATGTCCCCCATGCTGCGTTTACAATCATTTGTGATCCAAAATGTTTGCCACCTCACATGATTGTTCATGAGTTTAAGCCTAAAAAGAGAATTCAGCCTTCACCTGTCACCCTCCCGTTTTCCTCAGTTCAAGAATCAAGTGTCATTGCATTAAAAAAATGAAGCCACTTTCCGATAATTTTTCCATTTTATACCAGAATGTGTGAGGCCTTATATCCAACCTGAAAAATCTTTTTATGGTTAGCTCCTTCTTTTTATCTGAAATTGTCGCTTTTTCATAAACTTGGTTAAATTCTACCATATCTGACTGCGAATTGTTTTCAAATAACTTTACTGTTTATAGACAGGATAAACCGACTCGTCGAGGTGGGGTATTAATTCCAGTTAATGCCTCACTCCAGTCGCAACTGTTCCATTTTACTGCGCCTACTGATGCAAAGATTGTTTCTGTAGAAGTTACCCTCCCATCTTGTGCTTTATTTATCACTTGCTCATATATCCCTCCTTCTAATATTGAGGTTTATATGCAGCATTTGGCATGCATTAACGACGTATCTTCTCATGTGCGCGATAATGACTTATTTGTTGTGTTGGGTGATTTTAATATACCAAACATTTCTTGGTCATTATTCTCATCCTAGAATTATCTCGTGCCTTCAGCCCATCATGACTTTTTAGATGGTTGATCTCTAGTTGTTATCTATCGCTGATATCTTTAGGTCATCCACTCTTTCGGTCCCTGAGGAAACTTATTATCCGACTCTTTAGGTGGTACTATTCGTTTGCAAAGCTCAAAACTTAAATTCGACAACGCCTCATCAGCGCCGCCGTTGCTTTCGTAAAGGAAACTTTGCCTTGCTTAATAGACTTATTTATGCAACCGATTGGTCTATTCTTTATGACGCGGTTGATCTTTTATAAAATTCTAAACTCACTTCTAGATGTCTGCATTTCTAATTGCATCCCTCGCCTTGATTCGGCAAAACCACCCTGGTGTAATCCCATACTTTCAAACTTAAAAAACATTAAATCGAAATGTTTTAAAAAGTTTAAAAGTCTGGTTCTAATTCTGAATTGTCTACGTATTTCATAGCCAAGTCAACCTTTTTTATTCAGTGCTATACAAATTATATTGCCCATTGCAAAAGGCAATTTACTCAAGACCATAAGCAATTTTACAGTTTTGTAATTTCGAAGCGCAAAGCTTCATGTTTGCCTTCCTCATTTTTTCTAGGAAAAGAAAAAGCCAGCAATGATCCTGTTGCATATGATCTCTTTGCTAACTTTTTTCAGACAACCTATTCCTCTGTCTCCTCAAACAACATTCCTAGTTGTCTACTCAAATAGCGTAGTGCGTCCCTTCTTTGCCCATTGCTAAAGCTTTTTAATCTATATCTTGAATCTGCTGTTTTTCTATGTCTTTGGAAAGAATCGTTTATCATTCCTCTCCACAAAAAAGGTGGTAGGTCTGATATAACAAACTATAGGGGCATTGCAAAACTATCTGCTATACCTGAATTATTTGAAGAAATAATTACTTCCACTTTACAGCATCTCTGCAAATCACCTCTATCCCCTGATCAGCATGTTTTATTAAGAGCCGGTCAACTACGACCAACTTGCTTGAATTTACCTCGCTGGTAAATAATGCTTTTCTGGCAAAAAAGCAAACTGATATAATTTAATTTACACTGACTTTAGTAAAGCATTTGACTCTGTACACCATGAACTTTTACTGCTAAAACTCGACCGTATTGGTTTCCCACGCTCTCTTCTGTCTTGAACTGTATCTTATCTAAAGGGTAGAACTCAAAGAGTCTCTCTAAGATCTACAATTTACAACAGATTTAGTTTACGTCAGGTGTGCCTCAAGGTAGTCATCTTGGACCTTTACTATTTACTCTTTTCATAAATGACCTCTATAATATCACATGCTCGCATACTTATGTATGCAGATGATGTGAAACTTATTTACAACACACTAGTTTACAGGATTTGAACTTTATGCAACTTTGGTGTTCGGAAAATCTATGCTTTGCACAACTCTTTTCCTGTATTATGCCTGCAATATAATAGCCTAACCACGTGTTCTGTCTCTTTTCTTTCTTCTTTCTATCAAAGACTGATTATTATTATTATTATTGTTTCTTTCACTTTTCCTGGATATTTTGTATGTAATTTAAATTACATTTACATTTAAATTTATATTTCTACTACTATTTTGCTGTAGGTTCTAATAACGTCACTGACAATAATTAGCTGTGATTAGGGGCATAGCTGGTGGACTGGCAAATAAAATACCCCACCCTTTGTATATCGTTAGACTTTTAGCTTTTAATATTTATATGTATATATTTATATTTTATGTATCTTTATCATTTTCGTTGACACTCGCTTTGTCGACTGTTTAAAATAAATAAATAAATAAAAATGTAAATAAATAAATCTGAGTTGGTAAGCCAACAAAATTTCTCGGTTCCAACCAGACTAACACGTAATTTTAAGCCCTTAGTACTTAACCATTGCTTAACTTACTATGCCCTGCATGAACGCTTCCGCGTCCTTTGTGATGATTTTAATAAACATTACAAGGTGATTAGTTCGGAGTCTTCTCTTCCTCGTATTAAGTCTTTACTTTATAAGCTATTTAGCAAGCAGATTGTAGTTTGTATTCGTTTTGTACTTCACGACTCATGTCGGACGTTATACGACTGCGCCCCTAGATCGATTGGGCGGGAGGTGAGATGCTGCTCATAGCATCGGGATTGGCGCGGATTCGCGCGAAACTAGTAAATTATGTTTGTACGATGTCTGACATGCTCTCCGTTCGTTTGTCCAGCCGTCCGTCTGTTTGAATGAACGCAACTTTTTTCGGCGCTATTGAAGCTAGAGACTTGAAACTTAGAATATATACTTGTAGTTATCTGCTTCAGACAAAGCGTTAAGATCTTTATGCCACCCCACTAGGTGGCTGGCATTTCGATACGATGTTGATACACCTCAAATCACAAATTGATATAAGGTGAATATGTCCCACAGTTTCTCTCACAGTTGTTGTGCTAGAGTCACCATATTTTGAATATTTATTACTGGAATGCTCCCCGAAACATCACAGAAACAATTTTCCAGCCGCGCCACCACCCGCCCCCGTAATCGTAAAAATCGTTATACCTGAAAATACAAATTGGTAACACATATATACTTCCCACACTTTTACAGCTTTAGTCACCAAATTTTGTATGTAGATTGCTAGTGAACTCCCACAAAGCTTGAGACCTTGATATTCTGGCCACGACGGAAAGGCTACATCTCCCACAGTTAGATTCCCAAAATTTGGAAGATAGATTACTGTACAACCACATTAAAGATAAGTAAATAAATTTCCAGTCACGGCCACTCGCGCCCCCGCAAATCGCAAAAATCAATATCTCCCACCATTTAAGAGCTCGAGTCACCAAATTTGTTAAGCAGTTTTCTTATGACCTCCTCCAATTAACTCTAACTTCAAATCTACCTTTTTCCAACGTTGCAATAATAATTAAAACCTTTTAGGCGTATTGCTATTTAGACCGACACCGTCAGCGCATGCTATTACTTGGTTTATGCACAAAAATTTAAAAAAAAAAAATGAAATTAAAACAAGTAAGAATTTCGTAGTCGGACATAACCGACTGCGCAATACTCCCTCACGACTTTAATTAAACTAGATAACAGCCAATTTGTATTTTTACCAAACCTACTTTTTCTGACACTCATGTTGCCCCTTATGACAAAAAATCACTTTAAACATGTTTCTATGGAAAGACGAAAGTCGAACACACTTTTAAATTTATTTACATATTTGCATTACTTAGGCGTCGTTTAAGATATTAATCATTGAAATCGATACAGAGACGGCAGCAATTTTACCATTTCAGCAAACCCTAACAAAGTTGCATTTTAAAATTCACTCATTAAAGTCATGGGATAAGCTTGGTTCGGGTGGGCGAAATGTTCGACGTTTGTGTTTTAGTTTTAGTTTTTTAGTTTTTTAGTTTTTCAAGGACTAGTAACGGATCGGTTTCCGAAAAGTTTTCCCAATGTGAAGAAATTTATGTCAGGTTGTGGTACCTGTTGCCTGTTGCAGGTATTGGACTTGACAAAATACGAAGTATTACCTGCGAAAGCTTGTTGATCGGCACTCGTTTTCATCCGAAAGTACAGCATGTTCGCGTTCTCTGTCTAATTTGGAATATCAGTGTATAACTTCGTACCACAGTTACCGGTGCACACTCTAGTTCTGACATTCATCGGAATACGAGCAAACCTAAAATATACCATATGAAATGAGTAACCTTCTACGCCAATATTCCTGCAGATACAATCCTAACTCGTTCTGCTACATATGTGGTATATACATTGTCAATACGAACTCAAAAATAATATTCAATGATACAGTTACAAAGTATTTATAAAACAATTATTTGGAATTAAACTCAAAAGTTAGAAAAAAGATTGGGCAACAACATTTATTTGCACTTCGTGCCAAGCACACTTTGAAAAAATAAAAAAAACATTACAAAGCATAAAATCAATCAATCTTAAAAAAAATACTAACAATTTTGTTTCTTTTTAGGTAGACTTTTCAATTTTAAAGATCAATGATATGGGAAAATACTGATACTCGTGGTTCTGAGTGTTACTTCTGCCCATTTGAGAAAATTGATATTGGAAAAATATGAAATGTATTTATCCGCGATTACCGACTCGTGGCTTTCTGTGAATTCGCTCATAAAAATACAAACACGAGAAATCATCTTCATCACACCTCAATACGAAAACAGGCTCTGACATTTCAAGAGAAGATTAACGTGCAAAGATATTCTCACAGGAGGTATTAAATGATTTGGTAAGGCACCTGAACCTAACTAAGAAAAATTCGGAGATGTTAGCATCGTGGTTAAGGAAGCGAAATCTTCTGAAGGAAAACGTCAACGGATGTATGTACATAGGTCCTTCTCTCAATACTATTTGATGAAACGTAAGACCCAAAGGAATGTAAGTTATATGTGGACAGCAGCAATGATAGTCTAAAGACTGTATTACTCCACAATGGAAATCAGACACAATCCATCCCCATCGCCCATGCTGTTAATATGCAAGAAACGTATGGAACAATGGCTAAGCTGTTTGAATGTATCAAGTATAAAGAACATCAGTGGAAGGTCTGCTGCGATTTGAAAGTTATAACCATTATATCCGGATTACAGGGTGATTATACAAAATATTCCTGCCTTCTCTGTTTTTGGGATAGTCGAGCTCGTCATGAGCATTACTCAAGGAAAGATTGGCCAAAACGAAAAGCACATACTTTGGAAAATCTCAATATTCAAAATGCGCCTCTTGTTAACGCGGATAACATAATATTGCCACCATTGCACATCAAGCTTGGAATGATCAAAAACTTCTTCCACTTCTTTAAATGTCAAAAATTATGGTGGCGTAATCGATGGCTCAAAGATTCGAAAACGATTGGGAAATTAAGAATTTTTCTCTATTTTGACATCAGCTGAAAAAGCAGCCTGGCCCTATTTCCGACAAGTCAATGCACCCTTTTTAGGAAACAACAAAAGTGCGGATTATATTGGAATCGTGAATAAGTTGACACTAAATTATAAAAAAAAATGGGCAAATATGTCGCTACAAATTCAATTCCAGCATTCCCACTAGGACTTTTTTCGGCACAACTTAGGTGAGGTCGGCGATGAAGACGGAGAACGATTTTACCAACAATTAAATTCTATGGAGCGACGTTATCAGAGTTTGTGGATTAAGAACATGATGGGCGATTACATATGGGTCTCAAACGAGAGTCTTGTTCTAATACCGTAAGCAGAAAGAACCATTTTTGGAATACCGACTATGTTACCGAACCAATATTTGAAAACTTAATTACATGTAATGCTTTAAGAAACAAATAGTAAATTGTATTTTTAATAGACATTTATTGATATAGAATTTCGTAGAATATTTGGTAAAATCATTTTTATCGACAAAAACGTAGCTAGCTTAAAAACGTTGCTATTTTGCCGGCTCTCGATTGATTTCAATGATTAATATCTTAAACGACGCCTAATCAATGCAACTATGTAAATACGCGAAGAAACAAAATAAAATTTAACAAGAACATCGCAGTCGGGCGAAACCGACTGCACAATCCTCGTTCACGGTCTTAATTGATTGATTTTGGTAATTCGTGGGGGAGGCGCTCATTAGAAAACTGCTTTCTAAATATGGTGACTCTAGCTCTAAAATTGTGGGAGATATGGATTTTCGCGGCTTACCCGCGAAGCTTTAAAGCTTTGTGCAAGCTTTAAAGGAAGTCATTAGTTTTCTGTCTGAAACAAGTAAGATGACTCTAGTCGGGAGTGGCCGACTAGGAGATACCCTGAACCCAGCTGTCGTTACTTGCACTTAATTAAACCCCTCTGCATTCACACAAACAACGCCACACTTAAAAAAATAAAATGAAAATAAATAATAAAAATTAATGCTCCAGCTCGCTTTTAATATTTGCAGGCAATTTTAAGAATGCCGTGGTTGTGAAATTTCTCGCAGATTTTTCAGGTAATAGGAAACTATATCATTGAAATGTTGGTTGCAGTTGATCTGCGAAGGCTTTTTGAAAGTGTGCATGCCAAATACCAATTTTTCTCCATTTTGTTGCTCCAGAATATTTCAAAACGTTGATGTCCCAGTATTAAATTGCACTTGGACTACTAAGTGTGTTAAGTTTAAAAAAAAAATATTTAAAATAAACAGTACAAAAACTATATACGAACCCGCAGGCGAGATTCGAACCCGCGTCTGGTAGCTCGCCAGGCAACATCTCTACTACCGAGCTACAGCAGCATTTTAATTACTTCCGTCAAAAGCTAGTAAAATAGCACACGTGCACAAACAATCGCAATTCGAAAAAGAGCTCACGCATATGAATGTGTACATATGTATGAATGTATGTGTGCAGAAAACGTCTGCGCTTGGCGCTTGCTACCACGTTAAACGTATGTAACAACAGCTCGCCGCTGGGTTCAGGGTATCTCCAAGTCGGGTTCTCCCGACTAGAGCATTCTAACTTGTTTGTATATGTTTTTTGACAATGTGCGCAATAATTATTTTAATCTCTTCCCTTTTCATCGTTTTATTCAAAATGTAACCTGTGCATTCTTAGCCATATTTAGTTTTGAGACTGTGTGATACATCGGGTGTGTAAAACACACAGTTGGACTTTAATTGGCAGTACTTAAATACATAATTTAAAATTGAGTTTAAATACAAAAACAATCCGCAACAATGCTCGTGTTGCTTTTTTTTGCTCTTGATTCCGTTCGGTCGTCGCTCCCGCGCCCTTTATATCTGTTTAACGTTGTTATAGCAAGTACAAATCGACGTCTCGAATCTATCTTTTTTTTATACTTTGTTTGGCAGGTTGTTTGTGCAGTTATTTTTATGTTGTTTTAAATTTCATGTTTTCTATCCCTTAACAATAAACAAAAAGAAATAAATATGTATGTCTACTATTGTAAAAATGGCCAGGTGCTAGCAAACGTTAAGATATGTTGCGTTTTTGCTGCGCGCTGTGTGACAATGTGTCGCATTTAAAATGTGCTGGCCTAAATGGTGGCATGAGTGAGTTCAAATCTGGTCTGAAGTGGACTTGTGAATGTAGGGATGTTAAAAGGGACATGATGGGATTCATGAAGCAGACTAAGAAAGGGTTTAGAGATCTATTCGGACGGTTTAAAAAACTGTTCGATGGTTTTGCCGAATTTCCAAGGCGTAAAAAGGCCAATCTTATGCAGCCTATTGGCCCTAACGAAATTTCAGTCCCAACACACTTGCCCACAACATCCGCTCCAAGTGTTGAACTAATTAATCTTTCTTCTCCGTCTCCTCACATCCAAGACAGAAGTGACGAAAAAACCATTGTACCCATGGATGTTGTTCCTTCTGACCCCGAAAAGTGTTCTGATTCGGTTTGCGTTTGCTGGGACTGTTGATACTGATCAACCCTCCAGTGCTAATATACCAACCGAATCAAATCAATCAACAAAGGCTGTAGTTCCACCAGTAGCTACTGCCGAGGTTCATAATAAGACAATTGCCCCTGCTACTACATCTCATGATGTCAAGCCCTTTATTCTGGCCAAATCTCAAGCCAATCTTATGGTGGAAAAATTCAAATTTGCATATACTCGCGAAATTTCATAATTTAAAATAAGTGTTTCGGCCGAACATTTGTTGTAAAGAATTCTGGCCGGATTACGTAATTATAAAAGAATACACTGTAAAAAAGAAAAATCGGCCTCCGATTTCACTCCTCCCTAGATTATATAAACCGATTGTGGTCTCTGATAGCACAAAAAACATACATCCTCCCACTCACTTGGCTATCAGAATGTAAGAGGTCTTTGTAGTAAACGTAATCTATACCTTAATAGTCTATCTTTTCCTTTTCATGTCATTGCCTTCTCTGAAACATGAGAAATATCACAACTACGGCATACTAAAATTTGCCTGCAAATATAAAAAGAGAGGGCGAAGCGCGAGCTTTAATTTTTTATTTTTTTAATTTTATTTTACTAAGTGCGGCTGTGGTGTCGTGTGTATGAAAGCAGAGGGGTTTAATTAAATGCATGTAACGATAGCTCGCCGCTGGGTTCAGGGTATCGCATAGTCGGGTACTACCGAGCCATCTTACTTGTTTTTATTTTATTTTACTAAGTGCATCTGTTGTGTCGTGTGAATGAAGGCAAAGAAGTTTAATTAAATGCATATAACGACAGCTCGCCGCTGGGTTCAGGGTATCTCCGATTCGGGATTTCCCGACTAGAGCCATCTTACTTGTTTAACGTCTGTCTATCCGTCCGTCCGTCTGTCTGTATGAACGCGTCAATTTCAGAGACTACAAAGGCTAGAGAGCTGAACTTGTACTTTTAAGAAGTTTATTTCAACCGATCGATAACTTAAACCGTTTTCTAATAATAAAGGATACGCATTACGCATATTTCTGATTCTGGATACATCCCCTACCATACATTCGCCCCACATATAAAAAATCGAAGCATGACAAAGTCAAAAAAATCTTTTAAAATACCGCACAATTTTCTTAATTCAAGAATATTTAGTTAAACATCTATGAGGGCTAATGTCGAGAGCACCCGACTAGGAGATACCCTGAACCCAGCTGTGACTTGTCACTACATACATTTAAGCCCTTGCCATTGATACATACATGCACAAATTCTCACATACACACAAGTGCACGGCGCTTGCTGCGCAAGCAGCTGCGCTTGGCACCCACTATGGAAAGGTATTTCTTAACTTTAATAGCCAAACTAAGAATATGATCATTATGCAATTTTTAGGACCTAACACTAGCATTGAACTTTGTGTACAAACCAAAGCGCATTTCTGTAGTACTTAATTTGCGATTTTATTTATTTTTTTATATGAGGGCAGGTATTAAAAATCCGAAATATTCATAATCTGCGTATCCTTTACGAGAACATATTTAAATGAATTTTATGGCTCTAGCTCTTATAGTCTCCGAGACATGCCAAGAAAACCAAGTCTAAAAGTTTTTATCGATAATAATAAAATGGAGCAAGATATCGAAAAAAAAGGGAAACTTGTATGGCGTATGGATTAGGAGAATCTGCAACCGAAAAGTTTAGTCTCTAGCTTTTGTAGTTTCCGAGATCGCTGCATTCATACAGACGGACGGACGAACGGATATACTTTATGGGGTCGTAGATGCCTACTTCTGCCTGTTACATACATTTGCACAAAACCATTATACTCTTTTTACCCATTTTCAATGGGTTCAGTTCAGGGTATAAAAAGTACATTTTGTAAACAATAAAAATTCAAAATTTAGTTTTGTTACCTAGTGTATTCAGTTGTTAGTGAATCTTACCCACTAACTTCGCAATTAATATACTCTATGGGGTCAGCGAAGCATTTCTGTATCGGTTTTTGTTGGAGCGAGTTCCCTGCGTCAAGGAGAGCCTGGATTTAATTAGCGAAAGAAACACGATCTGTACGCAACGAAAGTTTATTCACGACTGACATAACACTGTTAGTTAAGTGTTTGTTCTACAACATACATGCAGTGAATGAATTTATATATATGTCTAAATACATGTATGCATTGCATGTTAAATAACATTTGAATACCCTTCCTCAATGCAAACATGTTTACAAAAATTAATAATTAAGTTAGCATGTCAGCTATCATACTATTTGTAGAAACATACTTCAAAGCAATTATGCCCTGATTGACAACTTGTCGTACAAAATGATATCTTATATCAATATGCTTAGTTCTAGCATGATGTACTGGGTTCTTAGCTAATTGCTGCGCGCTTAGGTTGTCTCCATACAACACCGTAGGCGTAATCTCAGTACCGCAGCCAACTTCGACGATTAGCCTGCGCATCACGATTGTCTCCTTGCATGCCGCAGACATAGCCATATACTCAGCCTCCGTGCTGCTGAGTGCCACGCTGCGCTGTTTCTCCGATTTCCAGGATATCGGCCCGCCAGCAAGAAAGAATACATAGCCAGTATATGATTTGCGGTCAACCTGGTCACCAGCCCAGTCAGCATCAACAAAACCCTCGAAAGGTTTTCCACACCTTTTGAAGTGTATCTTCAGCTCCGCTGTATACGCCAAATAACACAGGATGTGCTTCACACCCGCAAGATGCTCACTATGCGGCTCCATGTTCCGCTGAGCCAATTTTGCAACCGAGTGCAAAATATCTGGTCGTGTGGTTAAAGCCAACCACATCAGCTCTCCCACTTGAGCTTGGTACGATGTTACATCTACCTTCTGGCAATGGCTGCCGTTGCAAGCCACTTGGTATCCAGCATCCAAAGGCGTAGCTGCTGGTCTACAGTTTTCCATGCCGTGTTTACGCAGTAGCTCCTTTATATACTGCGTATGGCCCAGAGTGATCTCGCCAACTTCTCCGTCGCGTTGAATCTCCATGCCGAGAAACAGTTCCAGTGGCCCTTTGTCAACGCATTCAAATGACTTTGAAATATCAGCTTTAATGCTGACCATCTCTGACTTCGATTGGCATATATAAGGAGATCGTCAACGTAAACAAGAATTAATGCAAGATTATCTCCCTCCCGCCTATAAAGGCATGGCTCATTGTCGCATGCGACAAACCCAATGTTACGCAACACGCTGTCAAGCTTGGAGTTCCACTCCCTTCCAGATTGCTTCAATCCATATACCGCCTTCTTCAGCAACAAAACTTTGTTCGATGAACTGCCATCTGCATATCCCTGCGGCAACTTTATGTAAACAGTGTCCGCCAGATCACTGTTGAGGTACGCAGTACAAACATCCATTTGATGTGGGTACAACTGCAATTCTACCGCCAGTGCCAAGATAAATCGCAAACTCTCTAGTCTGCAAACTGGAGAAAATGTTTCGCTGTAGTTAACGCCATACTGCTGCGAACATCATTTTGCCACCAATCGTGCCTTAAAGCGCTGTATTTGGCCGTTTACATCTCGCTTCACTATACCCACTTGCAGCCAATTGCTCGTTGATCTTTTGGCAAATCTGCCAACTGCCAGGTTTGATTCGTAATCAAAGACTCGTACTCCTTTTGCATTGCTTCGCGCCAATGTGAAGCATGCGAACCACGCATCGCCTCCTCAAAGGATGTTCGAATGGGCACGTCGCTCGTGACCATTGCGCTGAGTACGTTGTACTGCTTCCTTGGGCGACCAGGTCTGCCCGTCCTTAGCAGTTTCGGTCTACCAGGTCCTATACGTGTCGTTTGCTCTTCCTCACGCCTTTCAACCTCCTCTGCACTTGCAAATTCATCTACGCTACCTTTACTAGTAGCATCCGACTGAGAAGTGACGTCGTCATCGCTGGGGTCCACGTCATCATCATTCTCTTCGTCGCTAACATTTTTAGCTTGATGGCTTTCACTTAACATATCAAATGTTACTGCATCACCGCTTGCCTGCTCCAAACAGCAAAGCTCATTAAAGAGAACATCTCGTCGGTCGACAACCGTCCTGGTTTCTTCATCGTAGAGCCGGTAACCTTTAGCCTGTATTGAGTACCCAACCATTCGGTATTCATTACCCTTGGGCTGGAACTTGCCCTTACGATGACCCTTGTTCAGTGCCACTGCAACGGAACCAAAAACTTTTAAATGGCTTAGCGATGGTTTCTTACCAGTCCACGCTTCCATTGGGGTCATATTGATCAGCGCCTTCGTAGCTGCACGATTACGTAAATACACCGCTGTGTTTACTGCCTCTGCCCACAGAGACTGGCCTAATCCTGACTGCGCCAACAAACATCGAGCCATCTCCACTATTGTACGATTAGCACGTTCCGTAACACCATTTTGTTGCGGACTGTACGCCACGGTCAACTGCCGTGCAATTCCATTAGTTTTCAAAATACTAATATTTACATATTCGCGCCCGTTGTCACTGCGAATACTTTTAATCCTTTTTCCTGTTTGGCGCTCAACCAGATTTTTTAATTCCACGAACTTTTGAAAAACCTCGTCTTTTCCTTTCAGGAAGTACACAAAAATCCGCCTTGATTTGTCATCAATAAATGTCAAAAAATATCTGGCGCCACTAAGCGACTTTGTTTCGAAAGGGCCGCATACATCACTGTGAACTAACTCCAGAAGTTCATGCGCTCGGCTCTCTGATGAACTTGGGAATGGCTGCACGTGAACCTTGCTTACCATGCACATCTTACATGATACCTTCTGTAACATCTCCATGTTTTTCATTCCACGCACCAATCCTTTGCTTGCCATTTCCTGTAAGCTTGCGTAATTTAGATGCCCGTATCTGTTATGCCATAGTACGCCATCAGCTTTAACAGCAGCATAACATGTTATTTTTACTTCAAACGTGTACAAACTGCCGACTCGCTTGACCTCGAGTATACAAATGTACGACAATATTGTTTGCTACCGCTTGACTCAGACATAAAATTGCCCGTCCACTTTGGAACATATAGCACATTGCTTAGTACCAGCGTACACAAATCCGTTTTTAGCTTAACTTCGCCCAAGCCTTCCGCTTGCAAGAAGCCGGAATCCGCCAGGCCGATCATTTCACTATGTGGCTCAAGCTTTGAAAACATTTGCTTGTTGCAACACATATGACTTGTTGCCCCGCTCTCCAAGCACCAGCTTGATCGCTTAGAACTGCTTGCTTCCAACGCATTCAGTAAACTGCAATTTCGTTGCACGCTCTTCACTGCGCCGTTCTTGAACTCGTCCTGCTTAGAAATTTGACTGCGACAATTCGCTCTAATGTGCCAATCTTCGCCGCACTTATAGCAGACAACGTTTGTCAGCTTCTTCTTTGTGGCTGCCTTCGCACTGTTATTTTGCCGTTGCTTAACTGCAAAAACCTGCGCTGTGTTGCTGTGCTTTTCTGCATTTTCTTTCCTCTCGCCTTCTTCTTTCAGCTTTATGCTTAGAATTTCGAACGTTGGCAAAATGTCGCGCGTCTCAATGGCGACGAAATTCTCATAAACGTCTGAAAGACTGGAAAGCAAAAAATTGACCTTGAGCTCGTCAAATATTTATATTCCAACTCCGGCTAACTGTTCCACAATTTCGCTAAATGTGTTTAGATGATTAGCCATACTCCGCTCTTCCGCCATGCGTGAATTGAGCAACTTTTTAAATAGCGAGATTTTACGCACTGGTCCGCTTGGCCGATGGACTTCGCGCAATTTAATCCATGCCTCATGCGAATTTTTGCAATTCTTGATGTATACCAACTGCGATGTCTTTACACTCAGCGTGATCGTTGCCAATGCCTAACGATCCAACGCGATCCAGTTAACACCTTCTCCGACATTTGACACATTTAAATTCCCCGAGGCAATTTTCCATAGATCCGCATGTTCCAACACGCTTCGCATCTGGATGCTCCAAGGTACAATGCACTCATTCTACTATTACTGCGACGCAATTTACTTATTTGCGAGTCTGAACCTTTCCGAGTTCGTAACTCTGGAAAATCCGCGTTATAAACTTTACAGTCCTACCAGGCTACGTCCTGGGCCCATAACCTGTTGGAGCGAGTTTCCTGCGTCAGGAAGAGCCTGGATTTAATTAACGAAAGAAACACGATCTGTACGCAACGAAAGTTTATTCCCGATTGACATAACACTGTTAGTTAACAGTGTTTGTTCTACAGCATACATGCAGAGAATGAATTTATATATATGTCTAAATACATGTATGCATTGCATGTTAAATAACATTTTAATAGTTTTAAATTACTAAAACAAAATATATATATATATACCCAAGGATTTTTTTTATTTAAAAATTTTGATTCTATTGATTTGTATTTATTTAACTATTAAAAAGTGATGTGGTATAAAATACTTTTTATATTTAATTTTAAAAAATGATTGCGTGGCTGTCACCATATTTATTATTTACACATCATTATATTTTTAATAGACATATATTGTTTTAAGTTGCGGCTTTAATTCTGGAGGTATAACTGGTGCAGGTTCCAGCTTTCGAGCCACTAAACGCTTAAATCGACCACTGAATTGTTTTCGAAATCCTTTAAAGCTGATTTTTTCATTAGCTACCAACATATCCTGAAATAAGAAAAAAGTTTTTTAAATAACATATGTTTTTTATATAATATTATTAAGGATTCGGGTATAATCTAAGTAGGCATAAAACTATAATTATACCCTTTACCAATTGAAAATGTGTAATAAGGGTATAATGCTTTTGTGCAAATTTATGTAACAGGCAGAGGGAGGCACGACGAACCATAAAGTATGCTAAGAAATTATTTTTATCTGAAATTTCTTAGGTAATCATTTGTTTGATAAAAAAGAAAAAATGTCAATTTTATTCCTATAATCATCTGTCGTATTACTTTATCCAAGAGTTTACAGATATAATAGAATAATTAATTAGATATAATAATTTTAGCTGCATTTTATACTACAAGTTGTGACAAAATTCAACTCAAGTTATATGACAAGTGCACAATCGCAAACAGCAGCACACAAATTCTAAGAATACGAAAAAGTCTGGCAACTAAACGCCATCGACCGACCAGTGATCAGTGACCACTTAATGTGACAAACTAATTGAACAGTTATCCAACACTATTCTAATGAAACCAAATAATAAGCACCAAAGTATGCAATAGATGGCGCTTGGTATGTTGCACTGGCATCATTGATGTTGTGCACATATCGAGTTTTGGACATTGTGGGCGTAGCCAAATAAGTTTTGGTGCGATCTTTAGAGAAGGTCATTAGCAATCTGTCGGTATACATTTTATGCATCGAGCTTTAAAAGTGAGGGAGATATATTGATTTAATCGCATTGCCACGCCCACCGTGGGCGCAACCCGAAACCCTTAACACTTTACCTGACGAGGGTATACACGAGTATATATTTAAAATTTCAGGTCTCTAGCTTCAATAGCGGCGGAAAAAATGTGTTCATACGGACAGACGGACAAACAGCATGACGGACATTGCACAAACCCAATATACTAGTTTCACTTCGTGAACGATTATTAAAACCAACAAAAATATATATAAAATACTACATACTTGCGCTTTTATTTGTACACAGATTTCAATGCTCTTGTTAATTTCTGAACATTTCATAACGATCTTGTTCTTAGTTTAAATGGGGTTTACATGTATGTAACAACAGCTCGCCGCTGGGTTCAGGGTATCTCCAAGTCGGGTTCTCCCGACTAGAGCATTCTAACTTGTTTGTATATGTTTTTTGACAATGTGCGCAATAATTATTTTAATCTCTTCCCTTTTCATCGTTTTAATCAAAATGTAACCTGTGCATTCTTAGCCATATTTAGTTTTGAGACTGTGTGATACATCGGGTGTGTAAAACACACAGTTGGACTTTAATTGGCAGTACTTAAATACATAATTTAAAATTGAGTTTAAATACAAAAACAATCCGCAACAATGCTCGTGTTGCTTTTTTTTGCTCTTGATTCCGTTCGGTCGTCGCTCCCGCGCCCTTTATATCTGTTTAACGTTGTTATAGCAAGTACAAATCAACGTCTCGAATCTATCTTTTTTTTATACTTTGTTTGGCAGGTTGTTTGTGCAGTTATTTTTATGTTGTTTTAAATTTCATGTTTTCTATCCCTTAACAATAAACAAAAAGAAATAAATATGTATGTCTACTATTGTAAAAATGGCCAGGTGCTAGCAAACGTTAAGATATGTTGCGTTTTTGCTGCGCGCTGTGTGACAATGTGTCGCATTTAAAATGTGCTGGCCTAAATGGTTGCATGATTGAGTTCAAATCTGGTCTGAAGTGGACTTGTGAATGTAGGGGTGTTAAAAGGGACATGATGGGATTCATGAAGCAGACTAAGAAAGGGTTTAGAGATCTATTCGGACGGTTTAAAAAACTGTTCGATGGTTTTGCCGAATTTCCAAGGCGTAAAAAGGCCAATCTTATGCAGCCTATTGGCCCTAACGAAATTTCAGTCCCAACACACTTGCCCACAACATCCGCTCCAAGTGTTGAACTAATTAATCTTTCTTCTCCGTCTCCTCACATCCAAGACAGAAGTGACGAAAACAACATTGTACCCATGGATGTTGTTCCTTCTGACCCCGAAAAGTGTTCTGATTCGGCGATTGCTGGGACTGTTGATACTGATCAACCCTCCAGTGCTAATATACCAACCGAATCAAATCAATCAACAAAGGCTGTAGTTCCACCAGTAGCTACTGCCGAGGTTCCTAATAAGACAATTGCCCCTGCTACTACATCTCATGATGTCAAGCCCTTTATTCTGGTCAAATCTCAAGCCAGTCTTATGGTGGAAAAATTCAAATTTGCATATACTCGCGAAATTTCATAATTTAAAATAAGTGTTTCGGCCGAACATTTGTTGTAAAGAATTCTGGCCGGATTACGTAATTATAAAAGAATACACTGTAAAAAAGAAAAATCGGCCTCCGATTTCACTTCCCCCTAGATTATATCAACCGATTGTGGTCTCTGATAGCACAAAAAACATACATCCTCCCACTCACTTGGCTATCAGAATGTAAGAGGTCTTTGTAGTAAACGTAATCTATACCTTAATAGTCTATCTTTTCCTTTTCATGTCATTGCCTTCTCTGAAACTTGGTTAAGGCCTGACATCCTAAATTCTGAAATATTATCTAACAAGTTCTCTATTTATAGAAAAGATTGCACTCCACGACGTTGATTTATCTTCGGAGGTAGTAATAACAGACTTTGCATTTGCATTACTTGTTCGTATATTCCACCTTCTTCAGATATTCTATTCTTTGTATATTCTTTCCATTTCTCTGCTAAACATTCTGTCTCCTCTATGCTTTCCGATCGTGATTGGACTACTTGGATTTCTAGTCCCGATTCTAGTTTTTTTACTTCCACGACCCAAAATGATTTTCTTGGCGATTTATTTGGAATGTCATTGTGTCAAATTAATAGTATCACAAATTTTCTGCATAAAATGCTTGATCTTATTTTTGTTTTGGATCATTCTTTCTTATCTGTGTCCCGTACTGAGCCCATCTCTTGTGCTGAAGATCCTTATCACCCCACTTTAGAGGTGTTGATTAATTTACCTGTCCGGGTGCTAAGCACAGGCAGTAAACCTCCAGAGCGAGCTCGTCAATTTCGGAAAACCGACTTTGCTAAACTAACTCAGCTCTTATCCCATCACTATCTCTTCCATGGATAGTGCAATTACGATTTTTTATTCCACTTTAAATAATTTATTTGATATATGTGTCCCGGTTAATAATTCACTTAGGTCTAACAAACCCATTTGGTTTACACGAGAATCAATAAACTTAAAACATATAAAGTCAAGGATATAAAGAAAAATCAAGAAAACTGGCTCTTTCTTGGATTACTCTCGATATTTGATTGCTCGATCCAATTTCTCTGTCCTAAATAACCAATGTTATAAGGATTACCTGAACAGTAGTAGGTTACAGTTCCAGCGTGATCCTAGGCAGTTTTATAGTTTCGTTAATGCGAAACGTATCATCAACACTACCAACAGCCGTATTTTTGAAAAAACGATAGCAGACTCAGATCAGGCCATCGCCGATATATTTGCTAAATTTTTTCAAACGAATTATTTTTTTCAAGATAATCAATTGGGTCTGCCTTATGCTTATCACGTAAATGTTCCACAATTTCGCTAAATGTGTTTAGATGATTAGCCATACTCCGCTCTTCCGCCATGCGTGAATTGAGCAACTTTTTAAATAGCGAGATTTTACGCACTGGTCCGCTTGGCCGATGGACTTCGCGCAATTTAATCCATGCCTCATGCGAATTTTTGCAATTCTTGATGTATACCAACTGCGATGTCTTTACACTCAGCGTGATCGTTGCCAATGCCTAACGATCCAACGCGATCCAGTTAACACCTTCTCCGACATTTGACACATTTAAATTCCCCGACGCAATTTCCCATAGATCCGCATGTTCCAACACGCTTCGCATCTGGATGCTCCAAGGTACAATGCACTCATTCTACTATTACTGCGACGTAATTTACTTATTTGCCAGTCTGAACCTTTCCGAGTTCGTAACTCTGGAAAATCCGCGTTATAAACTTTACAGTCCTACCAGGCTACGTCCTGGGCCCATAACCTGTTGGAGCGAGTTTCCTGCGTCAGGAAGAGCCTGGATTTAATTAACGAAAGAAACACGATCTGTACGCAACGAAAGTTTATTCACGATTGACATAACACTGTTAGTTAACAGTGTTTGTTCTACAGCATACATGCAGAGAATGAATTTATATATATGTCTAAATACATGTATGCATTGCATGTTAAATAACATTTTAATAGTTTTAAATTACTAAAACAAAATATATATATATATATATATATATATATACCCAAGGATTTTTTTTATTTAAAAAGTTTGATTCTATTGATTTGTATTTATTTAACTATTAAAAAGTGATGTGGTATAAAATACTTTTTATATTTAATTTTAAAAATTGATTGCGTGGCTGTCACCATATTTATTATTTACACATCATTATATTTTTAATAGACATATATTGTTTTAAGTTGCGGCTTTAATTCTGGAGGTATAACTGGTGCAGGTTCCAGCTTTCGAGCCACTAAACGCTTAAATCGACCACTGAATTGTTTTCGAAATCCTTTAAAGCTGATTTTTTCATTAGCTACCAACATATCCTGAAATAAGAAAAAAGTTTTTTAAATAACATATGTTTTTTATATAATATTATTAAGGATTCGGGTATAATCTAAGTAGGCATAAAACTATAATTATACCCTTTACCAATTGAAAAATGTGTAATAAGGGTATAATGCTTTTGTGCAAATTTATGTAACAGGCAGAGGGAGGCACGACGAACCATAAAGTATGCTAAGAAATTATTTTTATCTGAAATTTCTTAGGTAATCATTTGTTTGATAAAAAAGAAAAAATGTCAATTTTATTCCTATAATCATCTGTCGTATTACTTTGTCCAAGAGTTTACAGATATAATAGAATAATTAATTAGATATAATAATTTTAGCTGCATTTTATACTACAAGTTGTGACAAAATTCAACTCAAGTTATATGACAAGTGCACAATCGCAAACAGCAGCACACAAATTCTAAGAATACGAAAAAGTCTGGCAACTAAACGCCATCGACCGACCAGTGATCAGTGACCACTTAATGTGACAAACTAATTGAACAGTTATCCAACACTATTCTAATGAAACCAAATAATAAGCACCAAAGTATGCAATAGATGGCGCTTGGTATGTTGCACTGGCATCATTGATGTTGTGCACATATCGAGTTTTGAACATTGTGGGCGTAGCCAAATAAGTTTTGGTGCGATCTTTAGAGAAGGTCATTAGCAATCTGTCGGTATACATTTTATGCATTGAGCTTTAAAAGTGAGGGAGATATATTGATTTAATCGCATTGCCACGCCCACCATGGGCGCAACCCGAAACCCTTAACACTTTACCTGACGAGGGTATACACGAGTATATATTTAAAATTTCAGGTCTCTAGCTTCAATAGCGGCGGAAAAAATGTGTTCATACGGACAGACGGACAAACAGCATGACGGACATTGCACAAACCCAATATACTAGTTTCACTTCGTGAACGATTATTAAAACCAACAAAAATATATATAAAATACTACATACTTGCGCTTTTATTTGTACACAGATTTCAATGCTCTTGTTAATTTCTGAACATTTCATAACGATCTTGTTCTTAGTTTAAATGGGGTTTACATGTATGTAACAACAGCTCGCCGCTGGGTTCAGGGTATCTCCAAGTCGGGTTCTCCCGACTAGAGCATTCTAACTTGTTTGTATATGTTTTTTGACAATGTGCGCAATAATTATTTTAATCTCTTCCCTTTTCATCGTTTTATTCAAAATGTAACCTGTGCATTCTTAGCCATATTTAGTTTTGAGACTGTGTGATACATCGGGTGTGTAAAACACACAGTTGGACTTTAATTGGCAGTACTTAAATACATAATTTAAAATTGAGTTTAAATACAAAAACAATCCGCAACAATGCTCGTGTTGCTTTTTTTTGCTCTTGATTCCGTTCGGTCGTCGCTCCCGCGCCCTTTATATCTGTTTAACGTTGTTATAGCAAGTACAAATCAACGTCTCGAATCTATCTTTTTTTTATACTTTGTTTGGCAGGTTGTTTGTGCAGTTATTTTTATGTTGTTTTAAATTTCATGTTTTCTATCCCTTAACAATAAACAAAAAGAAATAAATATGTATGTCTACTATTGTAAAAATGGCCAGGTGCTAGCAAACGTTAAGATATGTTGCGTTTTTGCTGCGCGCTGTGTGACAATGTGTCGCATTTAAAATGTGCTGGCCTAAATGGTTGCATGATTGAGTTCAAATCTGGTCTGAAGTGGACTTGTGAATGTAGGGATGTTAAAAGGGACATGATGGGATTCATGAAGCAGACTAAGAAAGGGTTTAGAGATCTATTCGGACGGTTTAAAAAACTGTTCGATGGTTTTGCCGAATTTCCAAGGCGTAAAAAGGCCAATCTTATGCAGCCTATTGGCCCTAACGAAATTTCAGTCCCAACACACTTGCCCACAACATCCGCTCCAAGTGTTGAACTAATTAATCTTTCTTCTCCGTCTCCTCACATCCAAGACAGAAGTGACGAAAACAACATTGTACCCATGGATGTTGTTCCTTCTGACCCCGAAAAGTGTTCTGATTCGGCGATTGCTGGGACTGTTGATACTGATCAACCCTCTAGTGCTTATATACCAACCGAATCAAATCAATCAACAAAGGCTGTAGTTCCACCAGTAGCTACTGCCGAGGTTCCTAATAAGACAATTGCCCCTGCTACTACATCTCATGATGTATGATGGGATTCATGAAGCAGACTAAGAAAGGGTTTAGAGATCTATTCGGACGGTTTAAAAAACTGTTCGATGGTTTTGCCGAATTTCCAAGGCGTAAAAAGGCCAATCTTATGCAGCCTATAGGCCCTAACGAAATTTCAGTCCCAACACACTTGCCCACAACATCCGCTCCAAGTGTTGAACTAATTAATCTTTCTTCTCCGTCTCTTCACATCCAAGACAGAAGTGACGAAAACAACATTGTACCCATGGATGTGGTTCCTTCTGACCCCGAAAAGTGTTCTGATTCGGCGATTGCTGGGACTGTTGATACTGATCAACCCTCCAGTGCTAATATACCAACCGAATCAAATCAATCAACAAAGGCTGTAGTTCCACCAGTAGCTACTGCCGAGGTTCCTAATAAGACAATTGCCCCTGCTACTACATCTCATGATGTCAAGCCCTTTATTCTGGTCAAATCTCAAGCCAGTCTTATGGTGGAAAAATTCAAATTTGCATATACTCGCGAAATTTCATAATTTAAAATAAGTGTTTCGGCCGAACATTTGTTGTAAAGAATTCTGGCCGGATTACGTAATTATAAAAGAATACACTGTAAAAAAGAAAAATCGGCCTCCGATTTCACTTCCCCCTAGATTATTCAACCGATTGTGGTCTCTGATAGCACAAAAAACATACATCCTCCCACTCACTTGGCTATCAGAATGTAAGAGGTCTTTGTAGTAAACGTAATCTATACCTTAATAGTCTATCTTTTCCTTTTCATGTCATTGCCTTCTCTGAAACTTGGTTAAGGCCTGACATCCTAAATTCTGAAATATTATCTAACAAGTTCTCTATTTATAGAAAAGATTGCACTCCACGACGTTGATTTATCTTCGGAGGTAGTAATAACAGACTTTGCATTTGCATTACTTGTTCGTATATTCCACCTTCTTCAGATATTCTATTCTTTGTATATTCTTTCCATTTCTCTGCTAAACATTCTGTCTCCTCTATGCTTTCCGATCGTGATTGGACTACTTGGATTTCTAGTCCCGATTCTAGTTTTTTTACTTCCACGACCCAAAATGATTTTCTTGGCGATTTATTTGGAATGTCATTGTGTCAAATTAATAGTATCACAAATTTTCTGCATAAAATGCTTGATCTTATTTTTGTTTTGGATCATTCTTTCTTATCTGTGTCCCGTACTGAGCCCATCTCTTGTGCTGAAGATCCTTATCACCCCACTTTAGAGGTGTTGATTAATTTACCTGTCCGGGTGCTAAGCACAGGCAGTAAACCTCCAGAGCGAGCTCGTCAATTTCGGAAAACCGACTTTGCTAAACTAACTCAGCTCTTATCCCATCACTATCTCTTCCATGGATAGTGCAATTACGATTTTTTATTCCACTTTAAATAATTTATTTGATATATGTGTCCCGGTTAATAATTCACTTAGGTCTAACAAACCCATTTGGTTTACACGAGAATCAATAAACTTAAAACATATAAAGTCAAGGATATAAAGAAAAATCAAGAAAACTGGCTCTTTCTTGGATTACTCTCGATATTTGATTGCTCGATCCAATTTCTCTGTCCTAAATAACCAATGTTATAAGGATTACCTGAACAGTAGTAGGTTGCAGTTCCAGCGTGATCCTAGGCAGTTTTATAGTTTCGTTAATGCAAACGTATCATCAACACTACCAACAGCCGTATTTTGAAAAAACGATAGCAGACTCAGTCAGGCCATCGCCGATATATTTCTAAATTTTTTCAAACGAATTATTTTTTTCAAGATATCAATTGGGTCTGCCTTATGCTTATCACGTAAATGTTCCACAATTTCGCTAAATGTGTTTAGATGATTAGCCATACTCCGCTCTTCCGCCATGCGTGAATTGAGCAACTTTTTAAATAGCGAGATTTTACGCACTGGTCCGCTTGGCCGATGGACTTCGCGCAATTTAATCCATGCCTCATGCGAATTTTTGCAATTCTTGATGTATACCAACTGCGATGTCTTACACTCAGCGTGATCGTTGCCAATGCCTAACGATCCAACGCGATCCAGTTAACGCCTTCTCCGACATTTGACACATTTAAATTCCCCGACGCAATTTCCCATAGATCCGCATGTTCCAACACGCTTCGCATCTGGATGCTCCAAGGTACAATGCACTCATTCTACTATTACTGCGACGTAATTTACTTATTTGCCAGTCTGAACCTTTCCGAGTTCGTAACTCTGGAAAATCCGCGTTATAAACTTTACAGTCCTACCAGGCTACGTCCTGGGCCCATAACCTGTTGGAGCGAGTTTCCTGCGTCAGGAAGAGCCTGGATTTAATTAACGAAAGAAACACGATCTGTACGCAACGAAAGTTTATTCACGATTGACATAACACTGTTAGTTAACAGTGTTTGTTCTACAGCATACATGCAGAGAATGAATTTATATATATGTCTAAATACATGTATGCATTGCATGTTAAATAACATTTTAATAGTTTTAAATTACTAAAACAAAAAAACAAAAAAAATATATATATATATATATTTTTTTATTTAAAAAGTTTGATTCTATTGATTTGTATTTATTTAACTATTAAAAAGTGATGTGGTATAAAATACTTTTTATATTTAATTTTAAAAATTGATTGCGTGGCTGTCACCATATTTATTATTTACACATCATTATATTTTTAATAGACATATATTGTTTTAAGTTGCGGCTTTAATTCTGGAGGTATAACTGGTGCAGGTTCCAGCTTTCGAGCCACTAAACGCTTAAATCGACCACTGAATTGTTTTCGAAATCCTTTAAAGCTGATTTTTTCATTAGCTACCAACATATCCTGAAATAAGAAAAAAGTTTTTTAAATAACATATGTTTTTTATATAATATTATTAAGGATTCGGGTATAATCTAAGTAGGCATAAAACTATAATTATACCCTTTACCAATTGAAAATGTGTAATAAGGGTATAATGCTTTTGTGCAAATTTATGTAACAGGCAGAGGGAGGCACGACGAACCATAAAGTATGCTAAGAAATTATTTTTATCTGAAATTTCTTAGGTAATCATTTGTTTGATAAAAAAGAAAAAATGTCAATTTTATTCCTATAATCATCTGTCGTATTACTTTGTCCAAGAGTTTACAGATATAATAGAATAATTAATTAGATATAATAATTTTAGCTGCATTTTATACTACAAGTTGTGACAAAATTCAACTCAAGTTATATGACAAGTGCACAATCGCAAACAGCAGCACACAAATTCTAAGAATACGAAAAAGTCTGGCAACTAAACGCCATCGACCGACCAGTGATCAGTGACCACTTAATGTGACAAACTAATTGAACAGTTATCCAACACTATTCTAATGAAACCAAATAATAAGCACCAAAGTATGCAATAGATGGCGCTTGGTATGTTGCACTGGCATCATTGATGTTGTGCACATATCGAGTTTTGGACATTGTGGGCGTAGCCAAATAAGTTTTGGTGCGATCTTTAGAGAAGGTCATTAGCAATCTGTCGGTATAAATTTTATGCATCGAGCTTTAAAAGTGAGGGAGATATATTGATTTAATCGCATTTCCACGCCCACCGTGGGCGCAACCCGAAACCCTTAACACTTTACCTGACGAGGGTATACACGAGTATATATTTAAAATTTCAGGTCTCTAGCTTCAATAGCGGCGGAAAAAATGTGTTCATACGGACAGACGGACAAACAGCATGACGGACATTGCACAAACCCAATATACTAGTTTCACTTCGTGAACGATTATTAAAACCAACAAAAATATATATAAAATACTACATACTTGCGCTTTTATTTGTACACAGATTTCAATGCTCTTGTTAATTTCTGAACATTTCATAACGATCTTGTTCTTAGTTTAAATGGGGTTTACATGTATGTAACAACAGCTCGCCGCTGGGTTCAGGGTATCTCCAAGTCGGGTTCTCCCGACTAGAGCATTCTAACTTGTTTGTATATGTTTTTTGACAATGTGCGCAATAATTATTTTAATCTCTTCCCTTTTCATCGTTTTAATCAAAATGTAACCTGTGCATTCTTAGCCATATTTAGTTTTGAGACTGTGTGATACATCGGGTGTGTAAAACACACAGTTGGACTTTAATTGGCAGTACTTAAATACATAATTTAAAATTGAGTTTAAATACAAAAACAATCCGCAACAATGCTCGTGTTGCTTTTTTTTGCTCTTGATTCCGTTCGGTCGTCGCTCCCGCGCCCTTTATATCTGTTTAACGTTGTTATAGCAAGTACAAATCAACGTCTCGAATCTATCTTTTTTTTATACTTTGTTTGGCAGGTTGTTTGTGCAGTTATTTTTATGTTGTTTTAAATTTCATGTTTTCTATCCCTTAACAATAAACAAAAAGAAATAAATATGTATGTCTACTATTGTAAAAATGGCCAGGTGCTAGCAAACGTTAAGATATGTTGCGTTTTTGCTGCGCGCTGTGTGACAATGTGTCGCATTTAAAATGTGCTGGCCTAAATGGTTGCATGATTGAGTTCAAATCTGGTCATGATGGGATTCATGAAGCAGACTAAGAAAGGGTTTAGAGATCTATTCGGACGGTTTAAAAAACTGTTCGATGGTTTTGCCGAATTTCCAAGGCGTAAAAAGGCCAATCTTATGCAGCCTATAGGCCCTAACGAAATTTCAGTCCCAACACACTTGCCCACAACATCCGCTCCAAGTGTTGAACTAATTAATCTTTCTTCTCCGTCTCCTCACATCCAAGACAGAAGTGACGAAAACAACATTGTACCCATGGATGTGGTTCCTTCTGACCCCGAAAAGTGTTCTGATTCGGCGATTGCTGGGACTGTTGATACTGATCAACCCTCCAGTGCTAATATACCAACCGAATCAAATCAATCAACAAAGGCTGTAGTTCCACCAGTAGCTACTGCCGAGGTTCCTAATAAGACAATTGCCCCTGCTACTACATCTCATGATGTCAAGCCCTTTATTCTGGTCAAATCTCAAGCCAGTCTTATGGTGGAAAAATTCAAATTTGCATATACTCGCGAAATTTCATAATTTAAAATAAGTGTTTCGGCCGAACATTTGTTGTAAAGAATTCTGGCCGGATTACGTAATTATAAAAGAATACACTGTAAAAAAGAAAAATCGGCCTCCGATTTCACTTCCCCCTAGATTATATCAACCGATTGTGGTCTCTGATAGCACAAAAAACAAACATCCTCCCACTCACTTGGCTATCAGAATGTAAGAGGTCTTTGTAGTAAACGTAATCTATACCTTAATAGTCTATCTTTTCCTTTTCATGTCATTGCCTTCTCTGAAACTTGGTTAAGGCCTGACATCCTAAATTCTGAAATATTATCTAACAAGTTCTCTATTTATAGAAAAGATTGCACTCCACGACGTTGATTTATCTTCGGAGGTAGTAATAACAGACTTTGCATTTGCATTACTTGTTCGTATATTCCACCTTCTTCAGATATTCTATTCTTTGTATATTCTTTCCATTTCTCTGCTAAACATTCTGTCTCCTCTATGCTTTCCGATCGTGATTGGACTACTTGGATTTCTAGTCCCGATTCTAGTTTTTTTACTTCCACGACCCAAAATGATTTTCTTGGCGATTTATTTGGAATGTCATTGTGTCAAATTAATAGTATCACAAATTTTCTGCATAAAATGCTTGATCTTATTTTTGTTTTGGATCATTCTTTCTTATCTGTGTCCCGTACTGAGCCCATCTCTTGTGCTGAAGATCCTTATCACCCCACTTTAGAGGTGTTGATTAATTTACCTGTCCGGGTGCTAAGCACAGGCAGTAAACCTCCAGAGCGAGCTCGTCAATTTCGGAAAACCGACTTTGCTAAACTAACTCAGCTCTTATCCCATCACTATCTCTTCCATGGATAGTGCAATTACGATTTTTTATTCCACTTTAAATAATTTATTTGATATATGTGTCCCGGTTAATAATTCACTTAGGTCTAACAAACCCATTTGGTTTACACGAGAATCAATAAACTTAAAACATATAAAGTCAAGGATATAAAGAAAAATCAAGAAAACTGGCTCTTTCTTGGATTACTCTCGATATTTGATTGCTCGATCCAATTTCTCTGTCCTAAATAACCAATGTTATAAGGATTACCTGAACAGTAGTAGGTTGCAGTTCCAGCGTGATCCTAGGCAGTTTTATAGTTTCGTTAATGCGAAACGTATCATCAACACTACCAACAGCCGTATTTTTGAAAAAACGATAGCAGACTCAGATCAGGCCATCGCCGATATATTTACTAAATTTTTTCAAACGAATTATTTTTTTCAAGATTATCAATTGGGTCTGCCTTATGCTTATCACGTAAATGTTCCACAATTTCGCTAAATGTGTTTAGATGATTAGCCATACTCCGCTCTTCCGCCATGCGTGAATTGAGCAACTTTTTAAATAGCGAGATTTTACGCACTGGTCCGCTTGGCCGATGGACTTCGCGCAATTTAATCCATGCCTCATGCGAATTTTTGCAATTCTTGATGTATACCAACTGCGATGTCTTTACACTCAGCGTGATCGTTGCCAATGCCTAACGATCCAACGCGATCCAGTTAACACCTTCTCCGACACTTCCCGACGATCTAGATCCGCATGTTCCAACACGCTTCGCATCTGGATGCTCCAAGGTACAATGCACTCATTCTACTATTACTGCGACGTAATTTACTTATTTGCCAGTCTGAACCTTTCCGAGTTCGTAACTCTGGAAAATCCGCGTTATAAACCTGTTGGAGCGAGTTTCCTGCGTCAGGAAGAGCCTGGATTTAATTAACGAAAGAAACACGATCTGTACGCAACGAAAGTTTATTCACGATTGACATAACACTGTTAGTTAACAGTGTTTGTTCTACAGCATACATGCAGAGAATGAATTTATATATATGTCTAAATACATGTATGCATTGCATGTTAAATAACATTTTAATAGTTTTAAATTACTAAAACAAAAAAATATATATATATATATATATATATATATATATACCAGTTTTTTTATTTAAAAAGTTTGATTCTATTGATTTGTATTTATTTAACTATTAAAAAGTGATGTGGTATAAAATACTTTTTATATTTAATTTTAAAAATTGATTGCGTGGCTGTCACCATATTTATTATTTACACATCATTATATTTTTAATAGACATATATTGTTTTAAGTTGCGGCTTTAATTCTGGAGGTATAACTGGTGCAGGTTCCAGCTTTCGAGCCACTAAACGCTTAAATCGACCACTGAATTGTTTTCGAAATCCTTTAAAGCTGATTTTTTCATTAGCTACCAACATATCCTGAAATAAGAAAAAAGTTTTTTAAATAACATATGTTTTTTATATAATATTATTAAGGATTCGGGTATAATCTAAGTAGGCATAAAACTATAATTATACCCTTTACCAATTGAAAAATGTGTAATAAGGGTATAATGCTTTTGTGCAAATTTATGTAACAGGCAGAGGGAGGCACGACGAACCATAAAGTATGCTAAGAAATTATTTTTATCTGAAATTTCTTAGGTAATCATTTGTTTGATAAAAAAGAAAAAATGTCAATTTTATTCCTATAATCATCTGTCGTATTACTTTGTCCAAGAGTTTACAGATATAATAGAATAATTAATTAGATATAATAATTTTAGCTGCATTTTATACTACAAGTTGTGACAAAATTCAACTCAAGTTATATGACAAGTGCACAATCGCAAACAGCAGCACACAATTCTAAGCATTGAGCTATAAAAGCGAGTGAGACAAGTGATAACATGCCACGCCCACCATGGTCGCAACCCGAAACTTGAACACTTACCTGACAGGTATACACAGTATATATTAACCAAATAATCAGGACCATAGTATGCAATAGATGGCGCTTGGTATGTTGCACTCGGCATCATTGATGTTGTGCACATATCGAGTTTGAGGACATTGTGGGCGTAGCCAAATAAGTTTTGGTGCGATCTTTAGAGAAGGTCATTAGCAATCTGTCGGTATACAATTTATGCATGAGCTTTAAAAGTGAGGGAGATATATTGATTTAATCGCATTGTCACGCCCACGATGGGCGCAACCCGAACTCCTTAACACTTTACCTGACGAGGGTATACACGAGTATATATTTAATTTCAGGTCTCTAGCTTCAATAGCGGCGGAAAAAATGTGTTCATACGGACAGACGGACAAACAGCATGACGGACATTGCACAAACCCAATATACTAGTTTCACTTCGTGAACGATTATTAAAACCAACAAAAATATATATAAAATACTACATACTTGCGCTTTATTTGTACACAGTTTCAATGCTCTTGTTAATTTCTGAACATTTCATAACGATCTTGTTCTTAGTTTAAATGGGGTTTACATGTAGCAGGGTATCTCCAAGTCGGGTTCTCCCGACTAGAGCATTCTAACTTGTTTGTATATGTTTTTTGACAATGTGCGCAATAATTATTTTAATCTCTTCCCTTTTCATCGTTTTATCAAAATGTAACCTGTGCATTCTAGCCATATTTAGTTTTGAGACTGTGTGATACATCGGGTGTGTAAAACACACAGTTGGACTTTAATTGGCAGTACTTAAATACATAATTTAAAATTGAGTTTAAATACAAAAACAATCCGCAACAATGCTCGTGTTGCTTTTTTTTGCTCTTGATTCCGTTCGGTCGTCGCTCCCGCGCCCTTTATATCTGTTTAACGTTGTTATAGCAAGTACAAATCAACGTCTCGAATCTATCTTTTTTTTATACTTTGTTTGGCAGGTTGTTTGTGCAGTTATTTTTATGTTGTTTTAAATTTCATGTTTTCTATCCCTTAACAATAAACAAAAAGAAATAAATATGTATGTCTACTATTGTAAAAATGGCCAGGTGCTAGCAAACGTTAAGATATGTTGCGTTTTTGCTGCGCGCTGTGTGACAATGTGTCGCATTTAAAATGTGCTGGCCTAAATGGTTGCATGATTGAGTTCAAATCTGGTCTGAAGTGGACTGTGAATGTAGGGTGTTAAAAGGGACATGATGGGATTCATGAAGCAGACTAAGAAAGGGTTTAGAGATCTATTCGGACGGTTTAAAAAACTGTTCGATGGTTTTGCCGAATTTCCAAGGCGTAAAAAGGCCAATCTTATGCAGCCTATTGGCCCTAACGAAATTTCAGTCCCAACACACTTGCCCACAACATCCGCTCCAAGTGTTGAACTAATTAATCTTTCTTCTCCGTCTCCTCACATCCAAGACAGAAGTGACGAAAACAACATTGTACCCATGGATGTTGTTCCTTCTGACCCCGAAAAGTGTTCTGATTCGGCGATTGCTGGGACTGTTGATACTGATCAACCCTCCAGTGCTAATATACCAACCGAATCAAATCAATCAACAAAGGCTGTAGTTCCACCAGTAGCTACTGCCGAGGTTCCTAATAAGACAATTGCCCCTGCTACTACATCTCATGATGTCAAGCCCTTTATTCTGGTCAAATCTCAAGCCAGTCTTATGGTGGAAAAATTCAAATTTGCATATACTCGCGAAATTTCATAATTTAAAATAAGTGTTTCGGCCGAACATTTGTTGTAAAGAATTCTGGCCGGATTACGTAATTATAAAAGAATACACTGTAAAAAAGAAAAATCGGCCTCCGATTTCACTTCCCCCTAGATTATTCAACCGATTGTGGTCTCTGATAGCACAAAAAACATACATCCTCCCACTCACTTGGCTATCAGAATGTAAGAGGTCTTTGTAGTAAACGTAATCTATACCTTAATAGTCTATCTTTTCCTTTTCATGTCATTGCCTTCTCTGAAACTTGGTTAAGGCCTGACATCCTAAATTCTGAAATATTATCTAACAAGTTCTCTATTTATAGAAAAGATTGCACTCCACGACGTTGATTTATCTTCGGAGGTAGTAATAACAGACTTTGCATTTGCATTACTTGTTCGTATATTCCACCTTCTTCAGATATTCTATTCTTTGTATATTCTTTCCATTTCTCTGCTAAACATTCTGTCTCCTCTATGCTTTCCGATCGTGATTGGACTACTTGGATTTCTAGTCCCGATTCTAGTTTTTTTACTTCCACGACCCAAAATGATTTTCTTGGCGATTTATTTGGAATGTCATTGTGTCAAATTAATAGTATCACAAATTTTCTGCATAAAATGCTTGATCTTATTTTTGTTTTGGATCATTCTTTCTTATCTGTGTCCCGTACTGAGCCCATCTCTTGTGCTGAAGATCCTTATCACCCCACTTTAGAGGTGTTGATTAATTTACCTGTCCGGGTGCTAAGCACAGGCAGTAAACCTCCAGAGCGAGCTCGTCAATTTCGGAAAACCGACTTTGCTAAACTAACTCAGCTCTTATCCCATCACTATCTCTTCCATGGATAGTGCAATTACGATTTTTTATTCCACTTTAAATAATTTATTTGATATATGTGTCCCGGTTAATAATTCACTTAGGTCTAACAAACCCATTTGGTTTACACGAGAATCAATAAACTTAAAACATATAAAGTCAAGGATATAAAGAAAAATCAAGAAAACTGGCTCTTTCTTGGATTACTCTCGATATTTGATTGCTCGATCCAATTTCTCTGTCCTAAATAACCAATGTTATAAGGATTACCTGAACAGTAGTAGGTTACAGTTCCAGCGTGATCCTAGGCAGTTTTATAGTTTCGTTAATGCGAAACGTATCATCAACACTACCAACAGCCGTATTTTTGAAAAAACGATAGCAGACTCAGATCAGGCCATCGCCGATATATTTGCTAAATTTTTTCAAACGAATTATTTTTTTCAAGATTATCAATTGGGTCTGCCTTATGCTTATCACGTAAATGTTCCACAATTTCGCTAAATGTGTTTAGATGATTAGCCATACTCCGCTCTTCCGCCATGCGTGAATTGAGCAACTTTTTAAATAGCGAGATTTTACGCACTGGTCCGCTTGGCCGATGGACTTCGCGCAATTTAATCCATGCCTCATGCGAATTTTTGCAATTCTTGATGTATACCAACTGCGATGTCTTTACACTCAGCGTGATCGTTGCCAATGCCTAACGATCCAACGCGATCCAGTTAACACCTTCTCCGACATTTGACACATTTAAATTCCCCGACGCAATTTCCCATAGATCCGCATGTTCCAACACGCTTCGCATCTGGATGCTCCAAGGTACAATGCACTCATTCTACTATTACTGCGACGTAATTTACTTATTTGCCAGTCTGAACCTTTCCGAGTTCGTAACTCTGGAAAATCCGCGTTATAAACTTTACAGTCCTACCAGGCTACGTCCTGGACCCATAACCTGTTGGAGCGAGTTTCCTGCGTCAGGAAGAGCCTGGATTTAATTAACGAAAGAAACACGATCTGTACGCAACGAAAGTTTATTCACGATTGACATAACACTGTTAGTTAACAGTGTTTGTTCTACAGCATACATGCAGAGAATGAATTTATATATATGTCTAAATACATGTATGCATTGCATGTTAAATAACATTTTAATAGTTTTAAATTACTAAAACAAAATATATATATATATATATATATACATATACCCAAGGATTTTTTTTATTTAAAAAGTTTGATTCTATTGATTTGTATTTATTTAACTATTAAAAAGTGATGTGGTATAAAATACTTTTTATATTTAATTTTAAAAATTGATTGCGTGGCTGTCACCATATTTATTATTTACACATCATTATATTTTTAATAGACATATATTGTTTTAAGTTGCGGCTTTAATTCTGGAGGTATAACTGGTGCAGGTTCCAGCTTTCGAGCCACTAAACGCTTAAATCGACCACTGAATTGTTTTCGAAATCCTTTAAAGCTGATTTTTTCATTAGCTACCAACATATCCTGAAATAAGAAAAAAGTTTTTTAAATAACATATGTTTTTTATATAATATTATTAAGGATTCGGGTATAATCTAAGTAGGCATAAAACTATAATTATACCCTTTACCAATTGAAAATGTGTAATAAGGGTATAATGCTTTTGTGCAAATTTATGTAACAGGCAGAGGGAGGCACGACGAACCATAAAGTATGCTAAGAAATTATTTTTATCTGAAATTTCTTAGGTAATCATTTGTTTGATAAAAAAGAAAAAATGTCAATTTTATTCCTATAATCATCTGTCGTATTACTTTGTCCAAGAGTTTACAGATATAATAGAATAATTAATTAGATATAATAATTTTAGCTGCATTTTATACTACAAGTTGTGACAAAATTCAACTCAAGTTATATGACAAGTGCACAATCGCAAACAGCAGCACACAAATTCTAAGAATACGAAAAAGTCTGGCAACTAAACGCCATCGACCGACCAGTGATCAGTGACCACTTAATGTGACAAACTAATTGAACAGTTATCCAACACTATTCTAATGAAACCAAATAATAAGCACCAAAGTATGCAATAGATGGCGCTTGGTATGTTGCACTGGCATCATTGATGTTGTGCACATATCGAGTTTTGAACATTGTGGGCGTAGCCAAATAAGTTTTGGTGCGATCTTTAGAGAAGGTCATTAGCAATCTGTCGGTATACATTTTATGCATTGAGCTTTAAAAGTGAGGGAGATATATTGATTTATATCGCATTGCCACGCCCACCATGGGCGCAACCCGAAACCCTTAACACTTTACCTGACGAGGGTATACACGAGTATATATTTAATTTCAGGTCTCTAGCTTCAATAGCGGCGGAAAAAATGTGTTCATACGGACAGACGGACAAACAGCATGACGGACATTGCACAAACCCAATATACTAGTTTCACTTCGTGAACGATTATTAAAACCAACAAAAATATATATAAAATACTACATACTTGCAATTTATTTGTACACAGATTTCAATGCTCTTGTTAATTTCTGAACATTTCAGAACGATCTTGTTCTTAGTTTAAATGGGGTTTACATGTATGTAACAACAGCTCGCCGCTGGGTTCAGGGTATCTCCAAGTCGGGTTCTCCCGACTAGAGCATTCTAACTTGTTTGTATATGTTTTTTGACAATGTGCGCAATAATTATTTTAATCTCTTCCCTTTTCATCGTTTTATTCAAAATGTAACCTGTGCATTCTTAGCCATATTTAGTTTTGAGACTGTGTGATACATCGGGTGTGTAAAACACACAGTTGGACTTTAATTGGCAGTACTTAAATACATAATTTAAAATTGAGTTTAAATACAAAAACAATCCGCAACAATGCTCGTGTTGCTTTTTTTTGCTCTTGATTCCGTTCGGTCGTCGCTCCCGCGCCCTTTATATCTGTTTAACGTTGTTATAGCAAGTACAAATCAACGTCTCGAATCTATCTTTTTTTTATACTTTGTTTGGCAGGTTGTTTGTGCAGTTATTTTTATGTTGTTTTAAATTTCATGTTTTCTATCCCTTAACAATAAACAAAAAGAAATAAATATGTATGTCTACTATTGTAAAAATGGCCAGGTGCTAGCAAACGTTAAGATATGTTGCGTTTTTGCTGCGCGCTGTGTGACAATGTGTCGCATTTAAAATGTGCTGGCCTAAATGGTTGCATGATTGAGTTCAAATCTGGTCTGAAGTGGACTTGTGAATGTAGGGATGTTAAAAGGGACATGATGGGATTCATGAAGCAGACTAAGAAAGGGTTTAGAGATCTATTCGGACGGTTTAAAAAACTGTTCGATGGTTTTGCCGAATTTCCAAGGCGTAAAAAGGCCAATCTTATGCAGCCTATTGGCCCTAACGAAATTTCAGTCCCAACACACTTGCCCACAACATCCGCTCCAAGTGTTGAACTAATTAATCTTTCTTCTCCGTCTCCTCACATCCAAGACAGAAGTGACGAAAACAACATTGTACCCATGGATGTTGTTCCTTCTGACCCCGAAAAGTGTTCTGATTCGGCGATTGCTGGGACTGTTGATACTGATCAACCCTCCAGTGCTAATATACCAACCGAATCAAATCAATCAACAAAGGCTGTAGTTCCACCAGTAGCTACTGCCGAGGTTCCTAATAAGACAATTGCCCCTGCTACTACATCTCATGATGTCAAGCCCTTTATTCTGGTCAAATCTCAAGCCAGTCTTATGGTGGAAAAATTCAAATTTGCATATACTCGCGAAATTTCATAATTTAAAATAAGTGTTTCGGCCGAACATTTGTTGTAAAGAATTCTGGCCGGATTACGTAATTATAAAAGAATACACTGTAAAAAAGAAAAATCGGCCTCCGATTTCACTTCCCCCTAGATTATTCAACCGATTGTGGTCTCTGATAGCACAAAAAACATACATCCTCCCACTCACTTGGCTATCAGAATGTAAGAGGTCTTTGTAGTAAACGTAATCTATACCTTAATAGTCTATCTTTTCCTTTTCATGTCATTGCCTTCTCTGAAACTTGGTTAAGGCCTGACATCCTAAATTCTGAAATATTATCTAACAAGTTCTCTATTTATAGAAAAGATTGCACTCCACGACGTTGATTTATCTTCGGAGGTAGTAATAACAGACTTTGCATTTGCATTACTTGTTCGTATATTCCACCTTCTTCAGATATTCTATTCTTTGTATATTCTTTCCATTTCTCTGCTAAACATTCTGTCTCCTCTATGCTTTCCGATCGTGATTGGACTACTTGGATTTCTAGTCCCGATTCTAGTTTTTTTACTTCCACGACCCAAAATGATTTTCTTGGCGATTTATTTGGAATGTCATTGTGTCAAATTAATAGTATCACAAATTTTCTGCATAAAATGCTTGACCTTATTTTTGTTTTGGATCATTCTTTCTTATCTGTGTCCCGTACTGAGCCCATCTCTTGTGCTGAAGATCCCTATCACCCCACTTTAGAGGTGTTGATTAATTTACCTGTCCGGGTGCTAAGCACAGGCAGTAAACCTCCAGAGCGAGCTCGTCAATTTCGGAAAACCGACTTTGCTAAACTAACTCAGCTCTTATCCCATCACTATCTCTTCCATGGATAGTGCAATTACGATTTTTTATTCCACTTTAAATAATTTATTTGATATATGTGTCCCGGTTAATAATTCACTTAGGTCTAACAAACCCATTTGGTTTACACGAGAATCAATAAACTTAAAACATATAAAGTCAAGGATATAAAGAAAAATCAAGAAAACTGGCTCTTTCTTGGATTACTCTCGATATTTGATTGCTCGATCCAATTTCTCTGTCCTAAATAACCAATGTTATAAGGATTACCTGAACAGTAGTAGGTTACAGTTCCAGCGTGATCCTAGGCAGTTTTATAGTTTCGTTAATGCGAAACGTATCATCAACACTACCAACAGCCGTATTTTTGAAAAAACGATAGCAGACTCAGATCAGGCCATCGCCGATATATTTGCTAAATTTTTTCAAACGAATTATTTTTTTCAAGATTATCAATTGGGTCTGCCTTATGCTTATCACGTAAATGTTCCACAATTTCGCTAAATGTGTTTAGATGATTAGCCATACTCCGCTCTTCCGCCATGCGTGAATTGAGCAACTTTTTAAATAGCGAGATTTTACGCACTGGTCCGCTTGGCCGATGGACTTCGCGCAATTTAATCCATGCCTCATGCGAATTTTTGCAATTCTTGATGTATACCAACTGCGATGTCTTTACACTCAGCGTGATCGTTGCCAATGCCTAACGATCCAACGCGATCCAGTTAACACCTTCTCCGACATTTGACACATTTAAATTCCCCGACGCAATTTCCCATAGATCCGCATGTTCCAACACGCTTCGCATCTGGATGCTCCAAGGTACAATGCACTCATTCTACTATTACTGCGACGTAATTTACTTATTTGCCAGTCTGAACCTTTCCGAGTTCGTAACTCTGGAAAATCCGCGTTATAAACTTTACAGTCCTACCAGGCTACGTCCTGGACCCATAACCTGTTGGAGCGAGTTTCCTGCGTCAGGAAGAGCCTGGATTTAATTAACGAAAGAAACACGATCTGTACGCAACGAAAGTTTATTCACGATTGACATAACACTGTTAGTTAACAGTGTTTGTTCTACAGCATACATGCAGAGAATGAATTTATATATATGTCTAAATACATGTATGCATTGCATGTTAAATAACATTTTAATAGTTTTAAATTACTAAAACAAAAATATATATATATATATATATATATATATATATATATATACCCAAGGATTTTTTTTATTTAAAAAGTTTGATTCTATTGATTTGTATTTATTTAACTATTAAAAAGTGATGTGGTATAAAATACTTTTTATATTTAATTTTAAAAATTGATTGCGTGGCTGTCACCATATTTATTATTTACACATCATTATATTTTTAATAGACATATATTGTTTTAAGTTGCGGCTTTAATTCTGGAGGTATAACTGGTGCAGGTTCCAGCTTTCGAGCCACTAAACGCTTAAATCGACCACTGAATTGTTTTCGAAATCCTTTAAAGCTGATTTTTTCATTAGCTACCAACATATCCTGAAATAAGAAAAAAGTTTTTTAAATAACATATGTTTTTTATATAATATTATTAAGGATTCGGGTATAATCTAAGTAGGCATAAAACTATAATTATACCCTTTACCAATTGAAAAATGTGTAATAAGGGTATAATGCTTTTGTGCAAATTTATGTAACAGGCAGAGGGAGGCACGACGAACCATAAAGTATGCTAAGAAATTATTTTTATCTGAAATTTCTTAGGTAATCATTTGTTTGATAAAAAAGAAAAAATGTCAATTTTATTCCTATAATCATCTGTCGTATTACTTTGTCCAAGAGTTTACAGATATAATAGAATAATTAATTAGATATAATAATTTTAGCTGCATTTTATACTACAAGTTGTGACAAAATTCAACTCAAGTTATATGACAAGTGCACAATCGCAAACAGCAGCACACAAATTCTAAGAATACGAAAAAGTCTGGCAACTAAACGCCATCGACCGACCAGTGATCAGTGACCACTTAATGTGACAAACTAATTGAACAGTTATCCAACACTATTCTAATGAAACCAAATAATAAGCACCAAAGTATGCAATAGATGGCGCTTGGTATGTTGCACTGGCATCATTGATGTTGTGCACATATCGAGTTTTGAACATTGTGGGCGTAGCCAAATAAGTTTTGGTGCGATCTTTAGAGAAGGTCATTAGCAATCTGTCGGTATACATTTTATGCATTGAGCTTTAAAAGTGAGGGAGATATATTGATTTAATCGCATTGCCACGCCCACCATGGGCGCAACCCGAAACCCTTAACACTTTACCTGACGAGGGTATACACGAGTATATATTTAATTTCAGGTCTCTAGCTTCAATAGCGGCGGAAAAAATGTGTTCATACGGACAGACGGACAAACAGCATGACGGACATTGCACAAACCCAATATACTAGTTTCACTTCGTGAACGATTATTAAAACCAACAAAAATATATATAAAATACTACATACTTGCAATTTATTTGTACACAAGTTTCAATGCTCTTGTTAATTTCTGAACATTTCAGAACGATCTTGTTCTTAGTTTAAATGGGGTTTACATGTATGTAACAACAGCTCGCCGCTGGGTTCAGGGTATCTCCAAGTCGGGTTCTCCCGACTAGAGCATTCTAACTTGTTTGTATATGTTTTTTGACAATGTGCGCAATAATTATTTTAATCTCTTCCCTTTTCATCGTTTTATTCAAAATGTAACCTGTGCATTCTTAGCCATATTTAGTTTTGAGACTGTGTGATACATCGGGTGTGTAAAACACACAGTTGGACTTTAATTGGCAGTACTTAAATACATAATTTAAAATTGAGTTTAAATACAAAAACAATCCGCAACAATGCTCGTGTTGCTTTTTTTTGCTCTTGATTCCGTTCGGTCATCGCTCCCGCGCCCTTTATATCTGTTTAACGTTGTTATAGCAAGTACAAATCAACGTCTCGAATCTATCTTTTTTTTATACTTTGTTTGGCAGGTTGTTTGTGCAGTTATTTTTATGTTGTTTTAAATTTCATGTTTTCTATCCCTTAACAATAAACAAAAAGAAATAAATATGTATGTCTACTATTGTAAAAATGGCCAGGTGCTAGCAAACGTTAAGATATGTTGCGTTTTTGCTGCGCGCTGTGTGACAATGTGTCGCATTTAAAATGTGCTGGCCTAAATGGTTGCATGATTGAGTTCAAATCTGGTCTGAAGTGGACTTGTGAATGTAGGGATGTTAAAAGGGACATGATGGGATTCATGAAGCAGACTAAGAAAGGGTTTAGAGATCTATTCGGACGGTTTAAAAAACTGTTCGATGGTTTTGCCGAATTTCCAAGGCGTAAAAAGGCCAATCTTATGCAGCCTATTGGCCCTAATGAAATTTCAGTCCCAACACACTTGCCCACAACATCCGCTCCAAGTGTTGAACTAATTAATCTTTCTTCTCCGTCTCCTCACATCCAAGACAGAAGTGACGAAAACAACATTGTACCCATGGATGTTGTTCCTTCTGACCCCGAAAAGTGTTCTGATTCGGCGATTGCTGGGACTGTTGATACTGATCAACCCTCCAGTGCTTATATACCAACCGAATCAAATCAATCAACAAAGGCTGTAGTTCCACCAGTAGCTACTGCCGAGGTTCCTAATAAGACAATTGCCCCTGCTACTACATCTCATGATGTCAAGCCCTTTATTCTGGTCAAATCTCAAGCCAGTCTTATGGTGGAAAAATTCAAATTTGCATATACTCGCGAAATTTCATAATTTAAAATAAGTGTTTCGGCCGAACATTTGTTGTAAAGAATTCTGGCCGGATTACGTAATTATAAAAGAATACACTGTAAAAAAGAAAAATCGGCCTCCGATTTCACTTCCCCCTAGATTATTCAACCGATTGTGGTCTCTGATAGCACAAAAAACATACATCCTCCCACTCACTTGGCTATCAGAATGTAAGAGGTCTTTGTAGTAAACGTAATCTATACCTTAATAGTCTATCTTTTCCTTTTCATGTCATTGCCTTCTCTGAAACTTGGTTAAGGCCTGACATCCTAAATTCTGAAATATTATCTAACAAGTTCTCTATTTATAGAAAAGATTGCACTCCACGACGTTGATTTATCTTCGGAGGTAGTAATAACAGACTTTGCATTTGCATTACTTGTTCGTATATTCCACCTTCTTCAGATATTCTATTCTTTGTATATTCTTTCCATTTCTCTGCTAAACATTCTGTCTCCTCTATGCTTTCCGATCGTGATTGGACTACTTGGATTTCTAGTCCCGATTCTAGTTTTTTTACTTCCACGACCCAAAATGATTTTCTTGGCGATTTATTTGGAATGTCATTGTGTCAAATTAATAGTATCACAAATTTTCTGCATAAAATGCTTGACCTTATTTTTGTTTTGGATCATTCTTTCTTATCTGTGTCCCGTACTGAGCCCATCTCTTGTGCTGAAGATCCCTATCACCCCACTTTAGAGGTGTTGATTAATTTACCTGTCCGGGTGCTAAGCACAGGCAGTAAACCTCCAGAGCGAGCTCGTCAATTTCGGAAAACCGACTTTGCTAAACTAACTCAGCTCTTATCCCATCACTATCTCTTCCATGGATAGTGCAATTACGATTTTTTATTCCACTTTAAATAATTTATTTGATATATGTGTCCCGGTTAATAATTCACTTAGGTCTAACAAACCCATTTGGTTTACACGAGAATCAATAAACTTAAAACATATAAAGTCAAGGATATAAAGAAAAATCAAGAAAACTGGCTCTTTCTTGGATTACTCTCGATATTTGATTGCTCGATCCAATTTCTCTGTCCTAAATAACCAATGTTATAAGGATTACCTGAACAGTAGTAGGTTACAGTTCCAGCGTGATCCTAGGCAGTTTTATAGTTTCGTTAATGCGAAACGTATCATCAACACTACCAACAGCCGTATTTTTGAAAAAACGATAGCAGACTCAGATCAGGCCATCGCCGATATATTTGCTAAATTTTTTCAAACGAATTATTTTTTTCAAGATTATCAATTGGGTCTGCCTTATGCTTATCACGTAAATGTTCCACAATTTCGCTAAATGTGTTTAGATGATTAGCCATACTCCGCTCTTCCGCCATGCGTGAATTGAGCAACTTTTTAAATAGCGAGATTTTACGCACTGGTCCGCTTGGCCGATGGACTTCGCGCAATTTAATCCATGCCTCATGCGAATTTTTGCAATTCTTGATGTATACCAACTGCGATGTCTTTACACTCAGCGTGATCGTTGCCAATGCCTAACGATCCAACGCGATCCAGTTAACACCTTCTCCGACATTTGACACATTTAAATTCCCCGACGCAATTTCCCATAGATCCGCATGTTCCAACACGCTTCGCATCTGGATGCTCCAAGGTACAATGCACTCATTCTACTATTACTGCGACGTAATTTACTTATTTGCCAGTCTGAACCTTTCCGAGTTCGTAACTCTGGAAAATCCGCGTTATAAACTTTACAGTCCTACCAGGCTACGTCCTGGACCCATAACCTGTTGGAGCGAGTTTCCTGCGTCAGGAAGAGCCTGGATTTAATTAACGAAAGAAACACGATCTGTACGCAACGAAAGTTTATTCACGATTGACATAACACTGTTAGTTAACAGTGTTTGTTCTACAGCATACATGCAGAGAATGAATTTATATATATGTCTAAATACATGTATGCATTGCATGTTAAATAACATTTTAATAGTTTTAAATTACTAAAACAAAAAAATATATATATATATATATATATATATATATATACCCAAGGATTTTTTTATTTAAAAAGTTTGATTCTATTGATTTGTATTTATTTAACTATTAAAAAGTGATGTGGTATAAAATACTTTTTATATTTAATTTTAAAAATTGATTGCGTGGCTGTCACCATATTTATTATTTACACATCATTATATTTTTAATAGACATATATTGTTTTAAGTTGCGGCTTTAATTCTGGAGGTATAACTGGTGCAGGTTCCAGCTTTCGAGCCACTAAACGCTTAAATCGACCACTGAATTGTTTTCGAAATCCTTTAAAGCTGATTTTTTCATTAGCTACCAACATATCCTGAAATAAGAAAAAAGTTTTTTAAATAACATATGTTTTTTATATAATATTATTAAGGATTCGGGTATAATCTAAGTAGGCATAAAACTATAATTATACCCTTTACCAATTGAAAAATGTGTAATAAGGGTATAATGCTTTTGTGCAAATTTATGTAACAGGCAGAGGGAGGCACGACGAACCATAAAGTATGCTAAGAAATTATTTTTATCTGAAATTTCTTAGGTAATCATTTGTTTGATAAAAAAGAAAAAATGTCAATTTTATTCCTATAATCATCTGTCGTATTACTTTGTCCAAGAGTTTACAGATATAATAGAATAATTAATTAGATATAATAATTTTAGCTGCATTTTATACTACAAGTTGTGACAAAATTCAACTCAAGTTATATGACAAGTGCACAATCGCAAACAGCAGCACACAAATTCTAAGAATACGAAAAAGTCTGGCAACTAAACGCCATCGACCGACCAGTGATCAGTGACCACTTAATGTGACAAACTAATTGAACAGTTATCCAACACTATTCTAATGAAACAAAATAATAAGCACCAAAGTATGCAATAGATGGCGCTTGGTATGTTGCACTGGCATCATTGATGTTGTGCACATATCGAGTTTTGAACATTGTGGGCGTAGCCAAATAAGTTTTGGTGCGATCTTTAGAGAAGGTCATTAGCAATCTGTCGGTATACATTTTATGCATTGAGCTTTAAAAGTGAGGGAGATATATTGATTTAATCGCATTGCCACGCCCACCATGGGCGCAACCCGAAACCCTTAACACTTTACCTGACGAGGGTATACACGAGTATATATTTAAAATTTCAGGTCTCTAGCTTCAATAGCGGCGGAAAAAATGTGTTCATACGGACAGACGGACAAACAGCATGACGGACATTGCACAAACCCAATATACTAGTTTCACTTCGTGAACGATTATTAAAACCAACAAAAATATATATAAAATACTACATACTTGCAATTTATTTGTACACAGATTTCAATGCTCTTGTTAATTTCTGAACATTTCAGAACGATCTTGTTCTTAGTTTAAATGGGGTTTACATGTATGTAACAACAGCTCGCCGCTGGGTTCAGGGTATCTCCAAGTCGGGTTCTCCCGACTAGAGCATTCTAACTTGTTTGTATATGTTTTTTGACAATGTGCGCAATAATTATTTTAATCTCTTCCCTTTTCATCGTTTTATTCAAAATGTAACCTGTGCATTCTTAGCCATATTTAGTTTTGAGACTGTGTGATACATCGGGTGTGTAAAACACACAGTTGGACTTTAATTGGCAGTACTTAAATACATAATTTAAAATTGAGTTTAAATACAAAAACAATCCGCAACAATGCTCGTGTTGCTTTTTTTTGCTCTTGATTCCGTTCGGTCGTCGCTCCCGCGCCCTTTATATCTGTTTAACGTTGTTATAGCAAGTACAAATCAACGTCTCGAATCTATCTTTTTTTTATACTTTGTTTGGCAGGTTGTTTGTGCAGTTATTTTTATGTTGTTTTAAATTTCATGTTTTCTATCCCTTAACAATAAACAAAAAGAAATAAATATGTATGTCTACTATTGTAAAAATGGCCAGGTGCTAGCAAACGTTAAGATATGTTGCGTTTTTGCTGCGCGCTGTGTGACAATGTGTCGCATTTAAAATGTGCTGGCCTAAATGGTTGCATGATTGAGTTCAAATCTGGTCTGAAGTGGACTTGTGAATGTAGGGATGTTAAAAGGGACATGATGGGATTCATGAAGCAGACTAAGAAAGGGTTTAGAGATCTATTCGGACGGTTTAAAAAACTGTTCGATGGTTTTGCCGAATTTCCAAGGCGTAAAAAGGCCAATCTTATGCAGCCTATTGGCCCTAACGAAATTTCAGTCCCAACACACTTGCCCACAACATCCGCTCCAAGTGTTGAACTAATTAATCTTTCTTCTCCGTCTCCTCACATCCAAGACAGAAGTGACGAAAACAACATTGTACCCATGGATGTTGTTCCTTCTGACCCCGAAAAGTGTTCTGATTCGGCGATTGCTGGGACTGTTGATACTGATCAACCCTCCAGTGCTAATATACCAACCGAATCAAATCAATCAACAAAGGCTGTAGTTCCACCAGTAGCTACTGCCGAGGTTCCTAATAAGACAATTGCCCCTGCTACTACATCTCATGATGTCAAGCCCTTTATTCTGGTCAAATCTCAAGCCAGTCTTATGGTGGAAAAATTCAAATTTGCATATACTCGCGAAATTTCATAATTTAAAATAAGTGTTTCGGCCGAACATTTGTTGTAAAGAATTCTGGCCGGATTACGTAATTATAAAAGAATACACTGTAAAAAAGAAAAATCGGCCTCCGATTTCACTTCCCCCTAGATTATTCAACCGATTGTGGTCTCTGATAGCACAAAAAACATACATCCTCCCACTCACTTGGCTATCAGAATGTAAGAGGTCTTTGTAGTAAACGTAATCTATACCTTAAAAGTCTATCTTTTCCTTTTCATGTCATTGCCTTCTCTGAAACTTGGTTAAGGCCTGACATCCTAAATTCTGAAATATTATCTAACAAGTTCTCTATTTATAGAAAAGATTGCACTCCACGACGTTGATTTATCTTCGGAGGTAGTAATAACAGACTTTGCATTTGCATTACTTGTTCGTATATTCCACCTTCTTCAGATATTCTATTCTTTGTATATTCTTTCCATTTCTCTGCTAAACATTCTGTCTCCTCTATGCTTTCCGATCGTGATTGGACTACTTGGATTTCTAGTCCCGATTCTAGTTTTTTTACTTCCACGACCCAAAATGATTTTCTTGGCGATTTATTTGGAATGTCATTGTGTCAAATTAATAGTATCACAAATTTTCTGCATAAAATGCTTGACCTTATTTTTGTTTTGGATCATTCTTTCTTATCTGTGTCCCGTACTGAGCCCATCTCTTGTGCTGAAGATCCCTATCACCCCACTTTAGAGGTGTTGATTAATTTACCTGTCCGGGTGCTAAGCACAGGCAGTAAACCTCCAGAGCGAGCTCGTCAATTTCGGAAAACCGACTTTGCTAAACTAACTCAGCTCTTATCCCATCACTATCTCTTCCATGGATAGTGCAATTACGATTTTTTATTCCACTTTAAATAATTTATTTGATATATGTGTCGCGGTTAATAATTCACTTAGGTCTAACAAACCCATTTGGTTTACACGAGAATCAATAAACTTAAAACATATAAAGTCAAGGATATAAAGAAAAATCAAGAAAACTGGCTCTTTCTTGGATTACTCTCGATATTTGATTGCTCGATCCAATTTCTCTGTCCTAAATAACCAATGTTATAAGGATTACCTGAACAGTAGTAGGTTACAGTTCCGCGTGATCCTAGGCAGTTTTATAGTTTCGTTAATGCTAAACGTATCATCAACACTACCAACAGCCGTATTTTTGAAAAACGATAGCAGACTCAGATCAGGCCATCGCCGATATATTTGCTAAATTTTTTCAAACGAATTATTTTTTTCAAGATAATCAATTGGGTCTGCCTTATGCTTATCACGTAAATGTTCCACAATTTCGCTAAATGTGTTTAGATGATTAGCCATACTCCGCTCTTCCGCCATGCGTGAATTGAGCAACTTTTTAAATAGCGAGATTTTACGCACTGGTCCGCTTGGCCGATGGACTTCGCGCAATTTAATCCATGCCTCATGCGAATTTTTGCAATTCTTGATGTATACCAACTGCGATGTCTTTACACTCAGCGTGATCGTTGCCAATGCCTAACGATCCAACGCGATCCAGTTAACACCTTCTCCGACATTTGACACATTTAAATTCCCCGACGCAATTTCCCATAGATCCGCATGTTCCAACACGCTTCGCATCTGGATGCTCCAAGGTACAATGCACTCATTCTACTATTACTGCGACGTAATTTACTTATTTGCCAGTCTGAACCTTTCCGAGTTCGTAACTCTGGAAAATCCGCGTTATAAACTTTACAGTCCTACCAGGCTACGTCCTGGGCCCATAACCTGTTGGAGCGAGTTTCCTGCGTCAGGAAGAGCCTGGATTTAATTAACGAAAGAAACACGATCTGTACGCAACGAAAGTTTATTCACGATTGACATAACACTGTTAGTTAACAGTGTTTGTTCTACAGCATACATGCAGAGAATGAATTTATATATATGTCTAAATACATGTATGCATTGCATGTTAAATAACATTTTAATAGTTTTAAATTACTAAAACAAAATATATATCTATATATATATATATATATATATATATATATAAAATTTTTTTATTTAAAAAGTTTGATTCTATTGATTTGTATTTATTTAACTATTAAAAAGTGATGTGGTATAAAATACTTTTTATATTTAATTTTAAAAATTGATTGCGTGGCTGTCACCATATTTATTATTTACACATCATTATATTTTTAATAGACATATATTGTTTTAAGTTGCGGCTTTAATTCTGGAGGTATAACTGGTGCAGGTTCCAGCTTTCGAGCCACTAAACGCTTAAATCGACCACTGAATTGTTTTCGAAATCCTTTAAAGCTGATTTTTTCATTAGCTACCAACATATCCTGAAATAAGAAAAAAGTTTTTTAAATAACATATGTTTTTTATATAATATTATTAAGGATTCGGGTATAATCTATGTAGGCATAAAACTATAATTATACCCTTTACCAATTGAAAATGTGTAATAAGGGTATAATGCTTTTGTGCAAATTTATGTAACAGGCAGAGGGAGGCACGACGAACCATAAAGTATGCTACGAGATTATTTTTATCTGAAATTTCTTAGGTAATCATTTGTTTGATAAAAAGAAAAATGTCAATTTTATTCCTATAATCATCTGTCGTATTACTTTGTCCAAGAGTTTACAGATATAATAGAATAATTAATTAGATATAATAATTTTAGCTGCATTTTATACTACAAGTTTTGACAAAATTCAACTCAAGTTATATGACAAGTGCAATCGCAAACAGCAGCACACAAATTCTAAGACACGAAAAAGTCTGGCAACTAAACGCCATCGACCGACCAGTGATCGTGACCACTTAATGTGACAAACTAATTGAACAGTTATCCAACACTATTCTAATGAAACAAAATAATAAGCACCAAAGTATGCAATAGATGGCGCTTGGTATGTTGCACTGGCATCATTGATGTTGTGCACAGATCGAGTTTTGAACATTGTGGGCGTAGCCAATAAGTTTTGGTGCGATCTTTAGAGAAGGTCATTAGCAATCTGTCGGTATACATTTTATGCATTGAGCTTTAAAAGTGAGGGAGATATATTGATTTAATCGCATTGCCACGCCCACCATGGGCGCAACCCGAAACCCTTAATACTTTACCTGACGAGGGTATACACGAGTATATATTTAAAATTTCAGGTCTCTAGCTTCAATAGCGGCGGAAAAAATGTGTTCATACGGACAGACGGACAAACAGCATGACGGACATTGCACAAACCCAATATACTAGTTTCACTTCGTGAACGATTATTAAAACCAACAAAAAGATATATAAAATACTACATACTTGCGCTTTTATTTGTACACAGATTTCAATGCTCTTGTTAATTTCTGAACATTTCATAACGATCTTGTTCTTAGTTTAAATGGGGTTTACATGTATGTAACAACAGCTCGCCGCTGGGTTCAGGGTATCTCCAAGTCGGGTTCTCCCGACTAGAGCATTCTAACTTGTTTGTATATGTTTTTTGACAATGTGCGCAATAATTATTTTAATCTCTTCCCTTTTCATCGTTTTAATCAAAATGTAACCTGTGCATTCTTAGCCATATTTAGTTTTGAGACTGTGTGATACATCGGGTGTGTAAAACACACAGTTGGACTTTAATTGGCAGTACTTAAATACATAATTTAAAATTGAGTTTAAATACAAAAACAATCCGCAACAATGCTCGTGTTGCTTTTTTTTGCTCTTGATTCCGTTCGGTCGTCGCTCCCGCGCCCTTTATATCTGTTTAACGTTGTTATAGCAAGTACAAATCAACGTCTCGAATCTATCTTTTTTTTATACTTTGTTTGGCAGGTTGTTTGTGCAGTTATTTTTATGTTGTTTTAAATTTCATGTTTTCTATCCCTTAACAATAAACAAAAAGAA